>BTPG01000008.1:119741535-119941535 GCA_036245525.1 Semisulcospira habei
GGGAGAACCCTCAAATGCCGCCCACTGCTACTAGGCGCCACTTCCATCACGTCGATGTAAATATCATCCGGGTACCTGCTCACTGAAACGTCAATGCCGTTAGGTTCCTGATGCACGTCCACTTTCACCACTTCCGGTCTTTCCAGTTCACTGTCCAATTTGTCCGGATTGAGCATCCCGGTGGAGAAGCGCCGGAGGTCTGTAGAGTGGGCTCCCCTGGAAGGAATGTCTGTGCATGAGTGCATGAACACGTCATCTGATGCCGATTCAGAGGCGGAGGATTTGTCGTGAGGGATTTCAAGAGGTGGGACGTTGTTGAACAGTCGTTTATCCTGTAAAGTGAGAGGTCCTTGTGAACTGAGAATCAAACCGTTTAGAGGTCTCCTTCTCGGATCCTGTGTCTTGGGTTTCTGAAAGGACCTCACATCGTGCACACGAGTGTCTTGAGGCTGGTGCTTCTGCCCCTCTGTAAACTGTCTGTCCTTAGCTATTGCACTCACTCTGTGATACGGCGGGGGTTGTCGTTTGGCGACTGGTTGTTGGTAATCACTTGTATTTTGTGTTTGGATCTGCGATACAGAATTAAGAAGAGGTTTTGTGTTTATGTAATTTGGCGATTTGGTGTCTTTAGCTCCAGCGTATGTAGGATTCCTAAAACTCTGACTCACTTTGTCTTGGGCCATACGTCCCTGACTAACACGTTCATTAATATCACTTGATTTATTTCTGTCAATATTCCTACGAGCGTGACCGTTTTTGCTGTTGCTTAACACGGACGAGTACTCCTTGGAAGATCCATAATGCGAACTACCAAGTCCAGCACTTTGATTTTCCTGCTCCACAGGCTCTACAATAGAAACGTGTTTGCCGTTAGTCCTTCTCTCCGGGAAAGGCTGCACTATGGGGTCAGCAAAGTGTATCGTGTTGCTACGGGGCGGGAGTTTGGGGGGAACTGGCTGGGGAACGTCATCGTCCAAGTTTTTGTGTCTGTGAGGCCTGGGCGGTTGGTGACTTTGATGATCTGTCAAGTTGCTACCGTTCTGCTTGTACTGCGTGTCGTCGGTTGATGTCTGCGCTGGAGATCTGCGCGGAGCTGCAGTGGGTCTCTGAATGTTGTGACTGTGGTTATTATGGTTGTTGACGACGTTTGTCGTGGGCGAGTCTGTGGTGAAGAATGTGCCCTGTGGTCCCGGCCCACGGGGCAAGGATAGGGTGGGATCCTGGCGGGGGGTGCCTCCACTGGAGCTGGGTTCACTGTGAGACCCCTCTGTGGACAGAATGCAAAGCGATATCAGGAAATGGGATAACTACTTACGCGTGGATTATATGTAAGGTCAGTAGTATTTATGAATGGAAAACCTCACTTTATATCGTCCATGTATGTATAAAGCTGTCCATTTTGTGAAAACGGAGATTTTCATTATAATGCAACGAACATCTTGCTTTGGACCTTCTGTTTCTTGTTTTCACAGGGCGCATTTAGAAATAGAAACCCTTACGCTATACATTTCTTGTAAGCATAACTCATTTCTACTTAATTATGACTTTCGCATTTTTGGTGGCGTCATCAAAGATTATATACCCGCAGTGGGACAAGAATCGGCCGTGATTTTTCAAAGGCTATGCCAGACTAGCACGTGCCTTTGAACATGACAACAGATCGACCATGATAGTTCAAGGGTGATGCCAGAATAGCTTGGCGCCCATAGGCGCCAAGCTATTCTGGCATCACCCTTGAACTATCATGGTCGATTCTTATAATTGGCTTGGCGCCTGATAAGGCGCCAAGCTAATGTGGTACTATTCATAATCTATCAAGGTCGATCCATCTCTCGCTGTAGTGTCTGGCAGGCGTAAGGTCACCAGCACACACAAATGTGTCTAACTCACCGCCGTCTAGAGGAAAGAGGTGTTGGACCTGCTCGAGGTGCTTGTACACAGCCGGAGGGAAGGTTTCCCTCAGATCCACCCCAGGGCCGTCTCGGGGTAAGACGAAGGGCGGGTGTGCCGACAGGCTGATCGTCACATCTGAAAATAATAATAATAAACTGAACTGGGTGTGTATATAAGTGGCAGAGCAGCGTCTGTGCGGAAATGTACTTACTTCTTGTACACAAATGTATTATTTATAGTATACTCAACACTGGAAAAATAACTAAACACCGGCAACCATATCATTTTGCCTTATTCTGGTTCAGTTTACCTGAGACTGCAGATTGTGAAAGTGTTCATTGTCTCTTCATAAAGTTAAACCCAAATAATCACTCGTTCTATAAACTAATTCATCAAGCTTGTCTTTTTCCCCTCGAGATTCATCTGTAGGTTTTCTTGACAGTTCACGTAAACGTCCCAACCATGCTATTAGCGCATTCGAGCTTTAAGCCGCGTATCCGGAGGCGGCACGTCTCGAATGAGTTAACAATGAATGCATATATACCTTCTGAAGGGTGCACCCGAGGGGGTGGGAGCCAGCCAGCGGGTGCGGACTGCCCCTCCGTGAACTGGTACTCTGTTAGCACTTTCAGCAGTTGAGGCTCCGACAGTGGGGAGTATTGTCTTCGGAAGCTTGGCCAGTCCATCTGAAATTGAGAAACGTATTCGTGGATTTTATTTGATGGTTAAGAGATGGCTGAAACATGGAACAAGTTGCGTGCTTTGTCTGTCCATAAAATCACAGACCAGCACACAGATGTAGATACTAGTTAACTCATTCTACCCCAACACCGAAATCCTTAAATTTTGCCGTTGTCCTCTGAAGACCGCATTGCAGTGCAGGACACAGATCGACCATGATAGTTCAAGGGTGATGCCAGAATAGCTTGGCGCCCATAGGCGCCAAGCTATTCTGGCATCACCCTTGAACTATCATGGTCGATCCTTATCTTGCTGTGGTGTGTCTGGGGTAGAATGAGTTAATATTCTGTTTCATAACAGAAACTAATGGAAATCAAATTTGGACCTTGTTTTTCTTTCACATGAAACCCTAGCGGCAACAGTTTTACTACATAATGGAAACCAAGCACTCAGCCTAACTGACAAAAAATGTTCTGGTCTGTGATTTTTGGACTGACGACTTCAAGGTCCAAAATCACAGACCAGTACACAAATATAACCGAAGGCTACAAAATAAATCACAAAACAACACAGAAATAAATTTACCCTGAGCAGCGTGTGTCGTGAGGTGGCGAGCAGATCGACGAGAGACAAAAGTCGCTCGGACACCTGGAGGTACTGCGCCTCCAGCCCCACGGAGCTGACCCATTCCTCCAGTTCACTGACGCACGACTGTAGCCGCACACCCACCGACCAGCAGAAGTGCTTGGCACCACAACCTTCTCACGAAACAAAATACTAGTTAAAAACAAGATGAGGATTTCATCCCAAAGTCTACCGTATTGTTTGGAGCTCAAGTGCGTTTATCTTTTAGGAACATTCAGAGTTGTTCATATTTTAGGCTTATTATGCTGAGCCATTTCCCTCTTCTCTAAGCCAACCTCTGATCAACACACACGACGGCGCACACAAATAAAGACGAACACACGGCGCTTTCAGCCATTAGTACGCTCTGTCGGTTCGTGTAGCGACAGGAATCCATCTTCTTCTGCTCTAAGCCACCCTCTCATCCACACACACGGGCACACAGAAATAAAGACAAACACACGGCGATTCCCGCCATTCGTAAGCTCTGTGGTCTGGCGTAGCGATAGCTATTCTGAAGAAGAATGATAGCACGAGCAGCGAAAAGACGTCATTTCAAGCTTCACGTCATGGCATCATTAGTCCCACGACGTCGTGTTTATATTGACGACTCGATGCTATACGTCACTCATCGCAGTACTAACATTTGACGTATTAGAGGATTAAACTTTGCAGCTTTCTTGCTGATTTTCACACCTAGGGCTTAGAGGTCACAATCTGACCTAATCCTACCCCAGAGCCGGGACAAACAGAAGGCTTATGCAAATACTGTTTATGAAAAATCATGCGGTATTAATGAGAGGATAGTGTTTTTTTCGAAAAAGAAAAATTAAAGTTATGTTAGTGATTTTACAAATTACTCCGAAAAAAGTGGTGACGTCATTTTTATCTTGTTACTTCTTTGCCAGAATTCGGGGCCCGCACGCACAGCACACCGTGTGCGTTCTCCAGAATGCGCTCCGTCCAGCCTCATTTCAAAGTCTACAGTATTTTCAATACAGTAGGCAAAAAGGACAAACCAAAATCAATTGCGCACATCTTATGTTTGTGTTAGGGAAGACGAGTGATGTGTACCCAATGCGCAAAAGGCCATCGGGCCGACGTCTCCCACTTTTGCCCACTGAGATATTTACGCAAACCGCTGGTATGCATAAATTGGTTTGCACAGATATACATCACGCTTCGTCCCGACACGTTTACAAGTTCCGTAGAAAGCAACCCGTTTGCAGGACACACACACACACACACACACACACACACACACACACACACACACACACACACACACACACACACACACACACACACACATACACACACACACACACACACACACACACACACACACACACACACACAAATATATATCCGCCTTTCCTTCCTATCCACGTTTCCACTTTCTCATCCAAGCGCCACTCTCACCCCTCCTCATTTAGACCTGTCCACAGCCTTTCACCTGTCCATCAGAACTGACACGTCATCGTAGCCCATAAAGCCCTGATATGCTACAAAAAGGATGTGGATCGATCATGATAGTTCAAGGGTGGTGTCAGAACGTGGTGGTGTAGGCGCCAAGCTGTTCTGACACTACCCATGAATCATCATGGTCGGTCTGTCTCCAGAACTGTGACGTAGATCTCGAAGGATGTCTTAAATAACTGATAAATTCATCCTCATGACGTAATGACTTAGAGGAGTCTGTTGTAATATAGCTGTTCTCGATTTTCCTCCGGTGAACATCAGACTCGCCGGCGGACATACCCAGACCTGTTTGACTAATACAAGCTGGCACTCCACACCTTCCCCTCAAAATGGAAAGTACGGTTTGTTCTTAATTTCCTTGGTCAAGCGTTGCTGATGGCGGTTTAGGGCAAGTAATAATAATAATAATAATAATAATACCGTTATTATATAGGCGCTTTTTCTCAATTTTGGGGAAATCGACTCAAAGCGCCGCGCCTGAAACCCAACACACTCACGAAACAGACACGGATTTACGCCATTTAAGACAAACACAGTACAAGACAAACGAAGGGCCAGTCAGCTACTGAAGTTACAGAGATTTTGATCGCTTGTATTTGAAATTTGTAAAGTGGCCTGAGACCGGTACCAAAGTGTGGGGGGTGGAAGAACCGGAGTACCCGGAGAAAGAACCCCCGACGGTCCGCCCGAATTAACGGTGACACTTACCAGAGGAGAAAAGTCCAACGCCGAAACCCGGTATCGAACCGCTCACCTTTGGAATTGGTGGCAGGCGCCTTAACCACTGCGCCACGGACCGCCCCAAGTGGAAGTAACCAATGCGCAAAAGGCCCTCGGGCCGACGTCGGCCGCCGTTGTCCCGCGCACGGCCGTGCGCGAGCCAACGACGGCCGATGTCAGCCCGATGGCCTTTTGCGCATTGGGTGACTACTGCCCGGCTCTTTCGCGTGACGGCAAATGACAATACAATATCCTCTTTTAAGCGATGGCTGCACGATATTCTTCCACGCGAAATTCAGCTGAAGCTTGCATATAAGTACATTGACCATGGAAACACACAGCTAACCTTTGGCCATGAGTTTGTTGAACAGCGTGGTGGTGACAAAGAAGATGAGGTAGGTCAGCAGCTGAATGATAACGTCACGATGGAGGCTGACGTCCTCACCGACTTTCAAGGTGACCTTCAGCACGTGCAGCACGCGGTCTATGCCGACCACTGCGCGTGAGCCGTCCGCGTCAGTCGTGGAGGTGGTGTGTGGACTCAGGATCTGGGATACCGGCGTGAACAGAACCTGAGCATCGGCAGAAAAGCACGTCTGTTACAGCTGACGTCCACGCGGGCCACAGAACAACGTGACGTCATTTGCACATGACAAACTACTGTGGCAGATCATGACAGTTCAAGAGTAGCACCAGAGTTCAAGAGTAGCACTAAATTAACCCCCTTGATGCCAGTTGTTGCAGACCGTGTTTCTGAAATCTCTGTGAATTTGACGACAATGAGTCTCAGACTTCCAAGAGCATGGATACAACGTGGTGTCAGAAAGAGACATGACCGTCATGACCCTCAGCAAGTGCGGGGGCTTATCAGAATCTGTGTCTCTAAAGGCGCCAACCCATAAACACGAATCCGACACGAACCCGATCCGAATCCGTAGCAGGTCCAAAACAGGAAGGTTCGTTCGTGCGAGTTCTTTTCATGTTCGTGTGTTTCCAAATGCCCGATGAGGACACGAATTCGCCTCCGGCTTCGAACACAAAAGACGTAATTTTTTACGGGAAATTGCATCACCGTGTCGGGTTCGGATCGCAGCTTTATAGTTAAATCGTGTTCACTTTTCACTTAAAAAAAAACCCAAAACAAACAAACAAACAAACAAAAACTTCGCGTCAAGGGCTGCCTTTTAAATAGAAAGGCTTTCAAAGTCAAAAGAAGAAACAAGTAAGCCTTTCCTTTCCATGTGCTAACTGAATGTGGTGCGGACGTATGAAATAAATTCAGTCCAAAAGCTTTTTAAAGTCATCATTGCATTATTCTTGTCTCTGAATATCATTACTGCACTAGTTTTCCTTTCCTGTATTGTCCTTATCATTTGTGATCACCTTCATGGTGGTTGCCTCAAGTTTTTCTTTTCGTGCTCAAAGTTAACCCCTTCACTGCCGTGAAAAATTGAACACCGCCCAACTGCAAGAGGTAGGCCCTATAGATCCTCGTGAGACCCCGCAGTTGCGTGGGCTTATGAGGATCTATGCCTCTTGCTGAAAACACTTTGTATCCATGCCCCTTTCACGGCTGGGATCTTTGCCGCTGAATTTACAATGATTTCAAAAGCAAAGTCTGCCTCCACTGACAGTGAAGGGTGGGGTGGGGGTGGGGGGGGGGAGGGTAGTATATTTCTTTTATCACCTTGGTGATGGAGTAGACAGTCTGCTGGAACATGAAGCTGATCATCTCCTCCAGCCTCTCAGTCAGCTCCTGAAGGGCATCCATCACATCAGCGGGGGGGTGGGGCGTCGCCAGGCGCGACCGGAAATCGGGCGCGGTCACGTGATTGTAGATGCGCACGACATTGGACAGCCAGCACAGCAGCTCCAGAAGCGGGTCGCCATCTTTGGTGACCTCCTCCTGACCTGAAGCCGCTATCTTGTATAGCCCGCTGCGGCACGGGCGCGGAAAAGACGTACTATATTAACTCATATAACCCCATGGCCGCATTTTCCTAGAGACCGTGTGCCAGTTGGAGGAGATTATTGACCATGATAATTCAAGGGTAGTGCCAGATTAGCTTGGCGCCTGAAGGCGCCAAGCTAATCTGGCACTACCCTTGAATTATCATGGTCAATCCGGCTCTGACTGTAGGGCGTAGGGGCTAAATGGGTAAAACAACAAACAGGAAACAAAATGCTGACAAAAAGAGAGGCACAGAGTATTTGAGTATTGAGCTGTGATGTGGGACCTTATAAGGCTCGAAGCGAAAGACCAGCACAATTTGTTGATGAGTATTTCAAATGATTTGTTCTGCAAAAGACGCATGGATAAACTAGAGAACGAAATATTGACGGAAGATGAGTACATGTCTGTGTGCTAGTCTGTGATTTTGAATCTTACGGCTGCGCGGCTTTAAGTTTAAAGCCCGCCAAACATACCTTGAATTTTACTCAACTCTGCGTTACCCCAATTGTCCATTTTTCCGAGGGGACAAAATTCATCATTGCAAATGTCGAAGTTATTTAATTGACGCGGAGGTTATTGTTTATGAGTGGCTGGAAACTAACTGTTGGGTTCTTTGAAAGTTCAGTTTTCCTAAGTAAAACGTATAGTGTATTTGGCGCGCTTTAAGCCATAAAATCACAAACCAGTACACATTTACGCATGTGCATTTTCCAAATGCCTCTAGCTTTCAAGTCCTATCAAAATCGACGTGTAAAAAACCGCGAAACCTTGTTCTCCAAACATCACTAAACTATCCATTGCAATGGACGTAAAAGTATATCCTTGAAGGCACGGCAAATGAAAAGAAAAGGAATAGTTTCACTAATCCAAGGAATGTGGGTATAAGGTCAGCAAGAGGCAAGGAACCTCATGAGCCCCCGCATCTGCGGGGGCTCCGAGGTTCTCTGCCTCTTGCAGTTGGGTGGTGTTCGCATTTTTTCGACAGTGAAGGGTTTAAACCAATATATGCCAAGTGAAGGCAAGCCTATTGCAGACAGAGCAGACCAATTCGACAGATGGGCCGAGTATTTTGAAGAGTTACTGAACAGACCCAGCCCACCCGACCCCCCAGACATCCAGCCAGCAGAGACCGACCTACCCATCAGCTGTGACAGACCCAGCCGGGAAGAGATCAGAAGAGCAGTGTCATTTTTGAAGAACGGCAAAGCAGCAGGGCCAGATGGCATCCCAGCGGAGTCTCTGAAAGCAGACTTAGAGACAACAGTAGAGATGCTGTACCCACTGTTTGGAAAGATCTGGGAAGAGGAGGTGATGCCGGCTGACTGGAAGGAGGGGTACCTAATCAAGCTTCCCAAGAAAGGCGACCTCAGCAAGTGTTCCAACTACAGAGGAATCACCTTGCTGTCAGTACCAGGAAAGGTCTTCAACAGGATCATCCTGGAGAGAATGAGGAGCTCCGTTGACCCCCAGCTGAGATACCAGCAAGCAGGATTCAGGAAAAGCCGATCGTGTACAGACCAGATCGCCACTTTCTGCATCATCGTGGAACAGTCTGTTGAGTGGGGCTCCCCGCTGTACGTCAACTTTGTGGATTACGAGAAAGCATTTGACAGCGTGGACCGAGAGACTCTGTGGAAACTCCTACGAGTTACGACACTACGGTGTACCCACAAAGCTCGTCCGCCTGATCAAGAGCAGCTACGATGGCATGACATGTCGCTTGATCCACGAAGCGCAGTTCACCGGGGAGCTCCAGGTCAGAACCCGTGTCAGGCAGGGGTGTTTGCTGTCTCCGTTCCTCTTCCTACTGGCCATAGACTGGGTCATGAAGAGGACCTCAGAGCACAGACGAAGTGGAATACAGTGGACACTGTGGATACAGCTTGACGACCTCGATTTTGCAGACGACTTGGCTTTACTGTCCCACACTCATCAACAAATGCAGGACAAGACCACGAGGCTTGCTGACATCTCGTCCCAAGTGGGCCTCGCCATCCACAAACAGAAAACAAAGACAATGAGGCTGAACGCAACCAGTCTTGCTTGCTGGCACCCCGTTGGAGAAGGTGAGTGAGTGAGTGAGTGAGTGAGTATAGATTGCTTTACGTCCCGCAAGCGACAAAGGCCTTCTCAGGACGTGCCTGCGCTAAATGAAGAAACGAACTGCAAGAAGCGCAGACAGGAGGGAGAATTTCAAAAGAAAAATACAGATGAATGGACCAGAAAGACAGAAATACAAACCCCCAAAAGAGTAGAACCCACCTTGCAGGGGTTGGACAAGGTGACCCTAGGAACTAAAAAGTAGACAACCCCACCAATGTCCCCTAGGGCAGACCCGGTGGGGGGTTGGAGGAGGTGGAGTCCTTCACATATCTCGGGAGCATCATAGACACAAAAAAAGGCGGCACGAATGCAGATGTCAGAGCACGAATCGGTAAAGCCAGAGCAGCCTTTCTCCAGTTGAAAAAAAAGTGTGGAGTTCCAGAGAGCTGTCACAACACACCAAAGTCCGGATTTTCAACTCCAACGTAAAAGCAGTTCTCCTATATGGAGCAGAGACTTGGAGATTGACAAAAACCACAGTCAACAGAGTACAGATCTTCATAAACAGTTGCCTTAGAAGAATTTTGAAAATCCACTGGCCAGAGAAGATCAGCAACGTCAGACTCTGGGAGAGAACACAGCAGATAACAGCAGAAAATGAAATTGGGCGAAGAAGATGGGGATGGATTGGTCACAGTCTGAGAAAGCCAGCTAAGTTCCAGTATCACTAGGCAGGCATTGTCATGGAACCCCCAGGGAAAGAGGAACAGAGGCAGGTCGAGAAACACCTGGCGTCGAGACCTCCAAGCAGACATCAAGAGACCGGGAACCACCTGGAGTAGAATCGAAGGAGAAGCACAGGACAGGAGTTGCTGGAGGTCTCTCGTCGACGGCCTATACCCGGGTAGGGGTGACAGGCGTAAGTAAGTAAGTAAGAGACTGGAATCACAACTGAATCGAATAAAACATAAGACTCTGATCGACTGAATTCAAAGAGGCTGACATTTTGAGTTGTCCACGTCATGGTGCAGGGTGGGGGGTGGTGGAGCGGGGGGGGGGGGCGACCGGGGAAGGGGGTGCAGTATCGAATGGAGGTGGGGGGGGGGGGTCCATGCCTCAGCTCTCAATTGTGTAAGGGAATGTGACTTCAAAAAGGTTGATAATTATATATGACCAGCTTTACCTTCTTTTTTTGGCGGATTTATGCTCTTCGAAATACCTTGCGGATGGACGACATTTTATGCAGGGCCCTGAAAGACTTACGCCTCTTGCAACTGGATCATGCCAGCGCAAGGGTTCATGAGGATCTATGCCTCGTAGATGGTTGAGGCTATACAGCAATGTCTCACGAGGATCTGGTGGTGGTGGTGTTTTTTCTGTCTCTTCAAGTTGCAAGCGGACGACACTCGGCTAGATCTCGTTTGGCAATACAACGCTTTCAGTATCGGCGCCCTTCTTCGTAACCCCTCCCCCCCCCCCCCTTCACACCACCCCATCCCCCTCTCCTCCCCGCACTTTCTAACTTCCATTTTTAAACTCTCACTATACCGTGGAAATTAAAACGAACTATTGTGCGACTTCTCACATTCGCGCTTACAATTGTCAATAGTCACTGTGGTCTAGATGTGAGAAATGTATTTACCTCCAGTCCCTCAGCTAAAACCTTCAATCTGCAAGAGGCATAGATTTTCATGAGCCCCTGCAGGCGCAGGGGATCATGAGAATCTATGCCTCTTGCTGGCTCAATTTACACCATCAAAGGGAGGGAGGTCATCTGGGTTTATGTTCGCGACTGTCCCGAGGCAATTCGAAATGTAGAGGAAGGCGATATATATCAGTTTACTCGTCAGGTGCTCAGACAATGGAATCGATCCCCCGGTTAAATAAAACACAGACATGGATAACACGCAGACATGGATACGACTGTAGGTCAGACATTATAATTGTTCTCTCCTGTCAGCTGCTTATCCTTTAAAAGTATATCTCCTCGCTCTTTCCACGACCCCACCCCCTCACCAATCCCCCTCCTTTTTTTGTGTGTGCTCGCTTTGAACCTTCCATTATCGATTTGTATGTTGTGGCTTTGGTCCACAAGGCCTCCGCCACTCACTCACTGCCTGAGTGTGTGCCGCCGCACTATCGCATCGCTCACCAGCTACCTGCCAGCCTACCTTCCACCTGCAACAGCTGTCAGCACGGCACTGCCACCTACCTACCAGCTATCCTCAACTACTTGCGTCCTCAAGTCACACCACGCCCGTATCCAAGCAACCACTGCCACTACCTACTATCACAACAACGTCTGCTGGAACTCCTTTCGGTCGGCCTCTAAATTTCTCTCGTGAAATTTCAGAGCAGGTATACGCCGCCTTGAACCTTGCTTACTATAGACTAAACTTATAGTTACTAGCTCTATTCTTAACCCTTAAAGCAGAAAACGTAAGTGTCCACCACAGTCACCTTCGGTGCTGTGTGGATATCTCTTAAAAATAAATAACATAGCGTCTGTCTGGGTCGGCTTTGCTTGCTTGGTCAGCGCTGCATAGGGTAGCCTAGTCCCCCCAGTCCGTAAAAACTTTGAAATCATAGCCAGTTAACAGTTGAAATTAGGAACCTGCCGCAGGCCACCTCTCGTGCCGCGCGGCAGTTACAGCTAAACAAATAGCGCGGAACTGGGTCAGCGTCGCTCACCCAGCCGGCGCAGCATAGGCTAGTCTAGCTGCCCAGCCCAACAATACCTCGTGGCGCGGCCACCTTTTGGTCACGCCATCCTCAGGTGTAAAAAACCAAATACACAACAACGGAGGAGCTATTTGGATCAATTTCATCTATCTCCTCATCCTCGGATAAGTCTCCTAATAAAAAAATTCAGGATCGAGGCCGACCTCCTTTGCGAGTGAAGCCTCCAAAAAGTAAAAAGCATCGTCGCAGGAAACGAAGATTAACTCACTCGCCTCCCGGCTCAGAAAACACAAAAAGTGTCAGTCCGCTGAATCTGCCAAAATACAGAAAACAAAAACTCTCTGTTTCGCCACCTGGCCCAAACAGCAAAACAAAGGTTAACGTACCTAGTCCGCCAAAACAAATTTTAACTGGCGACCTTGTATCGCCAAAAAATACACCTCTGAGTCCGGCAATAGATGTGTGGAATACACCAAAAAGTGGTATAGGGCCGATTGGCCAGAAATCTGTATCTTTAACTGACTTAAGTTTTGTCCTTGCCTCCGACAACCCCTCTGCCAGCATACTCGATCCCCTTGTGGACGATAGTCTGGCGGAGGGCGAGGAAGAGGCTAAGGACAACTTTGAGGTCTACCAGAACAAGAATCGTAGACACCGAAAAACGTATCTACCAAGGGAGAGATCTGATGTGGACACAGCAGAGCCAGTCACGGAGGAGTGGTGCAGTTTCCCGGTCCGACTTAGGGACCTGGGGACGGGCGCCACTCTCATCCGTAGACACGGGACGCAGCAGCCGCATATTTGCCAGGCTGCCGGTGTGTCCTCATCGGAAATCTCCATGAGATCTATAGGCCACAACACGTGGATTATTTCTTGCCCAAACTCCAGAGCACAAAAAAAAATTGAGTAAAAAAACAGATAGGCCTATTGGAGGCGCCCAAGTGGAGTGCTCCATTCCTGTTCCCAAGGTAGTAGGCGTTGTTCACGGTGTCCCCCACGTAGAGGACCCCGTGGAGATCGCCTCCTCCCTAAATAATCAAGGTTACAACGCCACCACCACTCGACTTGCGAATCGTGATGGCACGGCCTCCAGGGCCATAAAGATTGAGCTCTATGGGCTCACTAACCTACCCACTAAAATTAAGATTGGTTCTATGCTTTGCCCACTCGAACCGTATGCCCCGTCGCTGGCACCGTGTGCCAACTGCTGCCGACTGGGGCATGCGGCAAGAGTGTGCAAATCCAAAATCTCTACCTGTGTCCGTTGCGGAAGTAGGGACCACCGCCGAGCGAACTGTCCCGACTCGGCGGTGGCCAAATGCGTCAACTGTGGCGGGCCACACAGTGCCGCATACCAAAAGTGTCCCAAAATTCTGCTCTACCGTGAAGCCAACAAAATCAGAAATAAAATCTATATTCCGTACCAAGAGGCCCTCCGTAGAGCCCAATTAAACATCAATCAACGTGGAGCAGCCCAGGAAAACGAAATCCACATGACTGTCTCTCCAAAATTAGACAAGACTGCCTGGGTTAAACCCCCCATACCGCCCAGGCGGCTCCTAAAGTCTCAGACTGTGACTATCCCCAAGCCAAAGCCTAGACTAAGCATTATCAACTGCAAGCCTCAAACCGAGCCGATTGTGCCTCCAACTGATAACACAGTACCTCTCTCACTGACCGCACACCATACTGAGCTTTCCCCTGCATCAGGACTTGGTTCCAGCTGCAGGAAGAGGCTCAATTACGGTGCAGTGAGGACTAAATCTCAAACCGACTTAACTGGGTCTCAAACTGACAATTTCTTACCCTTACCTCCCTCACTTACCATACCCCACGGTGGGCACCCCCCTACGCCGGCGTGACTTGGCTCCCGAAGTGGGAGGGGACTCAACCACGGTACAGGAAGGACAAATGTCAACCCTGCTCCACTAACTCCTCGTAGACAAAAAATCATAAACGATATGAAAACCACTACAGATGCCCTTATCAAAGCTATGAGCACAGATACTCAGAAAGACCTCAGCCAGGCGCTAATTAGTCTCTACAAGTTGATTACGGACATAATTACCATGTTCGGTACAACGTAACAATGATCTCTTTGTGCGTGCGCTTCTCTTGCGCCGCCAACTCAACATAGCTTCTACCTTATGTAGCATTAATAAATTAATAGCCTAGTAACCTAAAACTAGATTTAAAATTATTTTTATTCTCTTAAAATCTATTCTTAACCATATTCTAACCTATAACTGGGCAGTAATCCCCGGTGCTGTATATAGTTTTATCTCTTTTTTGAATTAAAGTATACTTTTAACACGAAAAGGACCGTTGTCGTAACGTGAAGAGATAGCCCTTGTGCTCGCCTTCAGATACCAAGCCAAACTTTAAACAAAGCAGAATTGAGTGAGACCAAAATCTTATAAAGGTCGCACGGCCTTGACACCGACCTTTTTGGCTAACCTTTTACTGGTCCCTCCCCCCTTACTCCCCCTTGAACATAAGTCAAAATAGATAGTCCCTCATACTAGCAATAGTGAGATAGGGACAGTAAGCAAGATTCAAGGCCCTTCCCTGCCACTGTACGTACACCTTACGTATGCGTTTGTTTCTGAAATCTTGGTTCATTAAACGACCAAAAGCCAACACCGTCCAAGCACCATGGATACAAATTGGTCTCAGCAAGACGCACGGATCCTCATGGGCACCCGCAGTCGCAGGGGCGCATGGGGATCTATGTCTCTTGCAGTTGGATCATGTTCACTGTTTTTCTCGGCAGTCTAGGGGGTTAATATTTTACGAATTTTTCTCCAGGGGCCCTTTAAATTCAAACAAATGTATACGCAGTACAACGCTCAATCAAAACGTGCAAAATCCCGAAGGAAGGCTGGGCTGCTGAGGGTTTGGTAGGCCGTTCGGATGTGAGCTATTTCTATGTCCGGCCTCAACTGTTTGCATGAAAATGGTCCAAAATGGTTGGCTTTTCCCGTTCTCGCCTGTGCACTGCTATTTTTTTTTTTTTTTTTTTTTTTTTTTGGTGGGGGGGGAGGTTCGAATTTAACCCATTTAATCCAACGGCCGCATTTCCCAAACGTTGGAGGCGTCGCCTAACGAATATGTACATGTTGCAGGAGATGGGTCGGAACATCATGATTAAAGGGTAGTGCCATTAGGCGCCAAGCAAATCTGGCACTACCCATGAATTATAATGGTCGATCCGTCTCCTGTTGTACTTGTAGTGCGTCTGGGTTAAATCGTTTTAAGATATATTTCCCTCTGTACTGCAACTACGTTGAACAGCACTGAACTAACCAAGGCAAACATTTGTCAGCATATACTCAGTTTCGCCGCTTGTAAACGCGGACTTTACACATGTGTGTGTTGGACTGTGATATTGGAACTTACGGCTTCAAGCCGTAAGGTCCAAACTCACAGAACAGCAGTACACAGTCCTATTTACGTACCTCTGGTATTTCTGCGCCGACAGTGCTTTCGACACAACCTGCAAAAGAAACAGAGGAATCATAATAGTTCTGCCAGGTATTTGGCCGTGTGTTGGTATAACGGCTATTAAATCAACAAACCAAACATCGTCCATCTGCAAGAGGCATAGATTCTCATGAGCCCCTGCAGCCCGCGGGGACTCATGAGAATCTATGCCTCTTGCTGGCCATCTATGTTCTAGGGCCTTTTTTTATTTGAGGGTATTATTATCGATCGTAAAAGTCCATCATCCAGTCAATTCTGTCACAGCAAGAGGAACAGATTCACATGAGCCCTGCAGCCTGCAGGGGCTCATGAGAATCTATAACTCCAGCTTAACAAACATTGTCTTCAGATCTGCCTGAAATTGAGGGTGTTAATTCCGGGGGGTTAAAGGTACGACAATTCCTTCATCCAGTCTCTTCCATCTTCCGGAGGGGGGGGGGGGGGGGGCGGGGAGAGTGGGGTTGTTAGCGTGTGGGGTTGTATCAAAACTCGCCAAAATATCAAACAGGGAGGGAGGGGGGGGGGGCCGAAACCCCTGGACCCCTACCTCCCCAGCTCCGCCCCTGAGAGCTGTCACATTACTATAGGATAGAGATTAATCATTATAGTTTTAGGGCAGTGCCAGAGTAATTGACTCATGCCAATGTGTCTGTCTGGCCTACAAACAGTCCAGTTCTGGGGACTACGGTTAAACTCATTCGACACGTGCCGCATACAGATACGGGGCATTAAGCCATGAAGCTCTGGCACACTATAAGAGGGTATTGATCACCCATGATAGTTCTACGGTGGTGTCAGACACGTGCCGCATACAGATACGGGGCATTAAGCCATGACGCTCTGGCACACTATAACAGGGTATTGATCACCCATGATAGTTCTACGGTGGTGTCAGACACGTGCCGCATACAGATACGGGGCATTAAGCCATGAAGCTCTGGCACACTATAACAGGGTATTGATCACCCATGATAGTTCTACGGTGGTGTCAGACACGTGCCGCATACAGATACGGGGCATTAAGCCATGAAGCTCTGGCACACTATAACAGGGTATTGATCACCCATGATAGTTCTACGGTGGTGTCAGACACGTGCCGCATACAGATACGGGGCATTAAGCCATGAAGCTCTGGCACACTATAACAGGGTATTGAGTCACCCATGATAGTTCTACGGTGGTGTCAGACTAGCTTTGGCTGGTGCCACTGAGGTGGTTAGCCGTTTAGTATTCAGTATAGTCTACAACCAGTCTAGTTCTAGGGACTATGATTTAACCCATTAAAGCACGTATAGATGAGCACGTGTAGATCAACCATGACAGTTCTAGCGTGATGCCAGAATAGCCTTCACAGGTGCCAAGGCGTTAGCCATGACGCATGGCCTGCAGCCAGTCCAGTTTTAGAGGAAACGGTTGAATCTCCTGTTGTAGTGCGTCGACACTATATGGGTTAATAATCGAGCGGACACCCTCGCTGGCAAGGCAGTAATCACACAGGGCCTACGAATGGGCTGCTCAAGAATTGTTGAGAAAAGTACAAAATCATTTTCAGGAACAGAGCTAAGGTCACCACACAGTCGATCGCCTCCGAAGCAAAGGTGTGGAGAAAGGCAGTGGGGTTTGGGCAGTCTTGAAAGCCGGACATGAGCGATCCACAGTAAACCAGACCAACATTGGACAGGGATGAAAGGAACTCTGGAAAGAATTCTGAGGGATGGGATGACGCTCGTATGATATTCTATCTTGAACAGATTGAACTGAGTTGAATCGAAGCTTTGACTGGTGCCAAGGAGTTAGCCATTAAGTATGGCCCACAGCCAGTCCACCTTGAGACTGTGTATTAGAACCATGATCGTTGTAGGCCTACGTGTTTCAGGTTGACCAGTCATAAAAGTGGAATCATTGAACTTTGAGAAGGAAAGAAACGGCCAGCGCCAACAGTATTCACTAAACAATTGTGTTTAGAACAGAAAAAAATATCGATCTATAGTGATCACAATGAGTTCGCCACGAACGTCCTTTAATGTGTGCGTTTCGTCCTCTAAAGTAAATAGTGTATAATTAGGCATTGAATCTTCTGTGTTGGGTTACTTCGAGGGTTACATCCTGGTATTGTAGTCCGATGAAGATGATTATCAGACCGACGCGCCGAAGGTCTGATAATCAGCTTCAGATGACTACAAATCACGATGTAACCCGAGAAGTAACCCAACACAGACGGTTCAATACCATTGTCCTTCAGTCTATATTACGCACTGTTTGAAGCTGCGAATGTGTGTCTGACGTCAGGAATAAAACGTCAAATAATTCTGACGTTAGACTGCATTGTCTAGGAAATACACAAGGGACGCGACTCTTTGTGAATATACCAAGGGGAATTACTCAGCGCTGGACAGACAAACGGTTAGATCTCCTGCCCCCTCCTATCAGGCACCCAATCGCCAGCCCACAGAAAAATATGCAGGTATAGAACCAGACGATCGTCTACATCCGTTAAAGGATGCATCAGGTCTAGCCTATAACCCATGTCTTTTTTAAGGAACTGAGGAAGTAGGCAGGAGAAATACACATACACAAAACAAAAAGTGAGGTGCACTACTAAATGTGGTCGGGTAAATACCCTGATTTCCCACAGTAGATGCACAAGACAATCATGTGCGAGCAACTAAGCAAGGTGCTCCGCTATAGAGAAGCACCTTGCTTGGTGGCTTGCACAGGATTTAAGTTAGCGGGGGACCTTGCTTAATTACTAGCACAGGATTTAAGTTTACTCCTGCAAATGGCTCCTGTACGTTTGACTTTACTTTTATAAGCCATGACTAAAAGCCCAAAATCACAAACCAGCACACCGCTTTTAGACCAGTCTACGTAGTTAGTCCTCTCTGTGTTAATCAGCATTATTTTAGCCTTTGTGACCAAGCCCAATTAATTATGATTCTCGCTAGCAGGAGGCCAGACGCAGGTGCGTCCAGAGAATAAACTGCCAAATGCTGTCTGGAATTTTCTGGGCAGAACCGACGTGATCATGTTTGTGCCACCAAAGATTAGACAATAATTATGCAAAAATACACCATCTTTACTTCATACATGATTTAGGCATTTTACTGGACATTTTAGTATCACTTACGCCTGTAGTCATTTGTAAAGGAATTCTGTTCTGGGGAATGCAAATCTTCAAGTTGTCAATAAAAGTCCATTTATTGATGGTAACACTTCTTTGTGAAAATGACCATATTAGCATATTATACTCACAAACGGAAAAAAAAATGTGCATTCTGTGATCTTCACTAGTTTACTTACGTATGTACCTATACTGACGAGCAAAAGAAATGCGACATTTTTTAAATAAAAAATTCCCGATGATTAAACAAATGTCGCCTTTCTTTGCTCGTCAGTATATAATGCCTTGTATTGTTATTATATTTGTATCGATCAATGATAAATTATTATTTATGGGCGCATGTTAACGCTTAAAACGTTATCCGTGTGTTGACAATTGACGGCTATGTGAGCATCATAATAAAGAACTGTATCATGACTATCAGTATAGTAAAAGGCCTCTTTCTCTCCGTTACTCCACATACCTAGTTTATGTTTGTAGTGACACCCAATCCTATACTACCCCTCCTGCTGCTCCTTCCGCCGGTATTGTCTCCGTTGGTTCAATCATGCATGACCTTTACTTTTATGGCCATTCTCCTCCTCCCCCACCCCCGGATCCTTTCGACTGATAGCCTCCCCCCCCCCCCCAACACACGTACGCACACACATTTCCACCCCTCCCCTCTCCTCCTACCCCTTACCACTACCTCCCTCTCATCCCCTCCCCTGTCATTACTTTGTGCTGTCAAATACCTCTGCAGCTGGTCCATGCAAGAGGTATGTACAGTGCGGGCTCATGAGGATCTATGCCTCTGGCCAATTCTTTATGCTTGTCTGTTTCGGTCAGAGTTCGATGGTGTCACCAGGAGTCCAGCCATTAATTCCGTCTCTTGGTGTATTCCTTGCCAAAGTAATTCTTCAGGGAATCACGATCGGCCAGAAATACTTTTACAGTCAGCAGGCCATTAGTCTAATCTGCACAATGTTTTCAGCTACGAAAACATGGCCGTATAAAGCAAGTCGACAACTCAAGACACTCAGTGATCAACAATAATTCATGTCCAAGGAACTTACATCTTCGTGTAACCCTGCAAGCGTAGTTATTATGAGAAAATTTACGCCTTGCGGGTATAATTTATACCAGGGCTCTTTGCCCCGAAGAAGTTAGTTGTGCTTTCTCTCTCTCTCTCTCTCTCTCTCTCTCTCTCTCTCTCTCTCTCTCTCTCTCTCTCCTCTCTCTCTCTCTCTCTCTCTGCTACAAACTTGCACAAGCGTGCCCCCCCCCCAAAAAAAAAAAAAAAAAAAAAAAAAATATTTTTTAAAAATGTAGACCTAACACAAGAGAAGGGACATTCACTTGAACACATTACGTGCTCGAACGAAGGAAGGAAGGCATTTGCTCCTTTGATCTAACACATTCAGACGAATGTGCGCCCGCTCGTATTGTTATATCCTGATGGGGTATTAATTTGTCGTTTGGCAGTGTACCGTTGAGACAACGGCAACGGGAACTTTTTAGTCCCTATGACAGGACCTTCCTTAGTCGACAAAAGGCACAGATTCCCATGCGCCCTTGCGAAAGCTGGGGCTCATGAGAATCTGTGCCTCTTGTTCGTAGGGCTCGCGACATTTTTTCCCTCACTACTTACATCTCTGTTTTACATACAATGGTAGTCACAAGGGCCAAACTTTTTTTTTTTTTTTTTACAGCTGTTTTGGATTTATGTTATAGTAGTAGCAGTTGAACAATACAAGGCTTTGCAGCTGTACAATAAATCGCAGTCAACATATATATATATTCTCCTCCCTTTGAGCAAATCAGGATAAAGAGTTGAATGACCCACAAGAAGAGGCAATAATCCACATGAACTGCTGCACCTGCAGGAGATCATGAGGATCTATGTCTCTTCCAGATGGAGGGCATGAGCTGATAAAATGTAGGATATATAGATTGACAGGAGACAGGGTGTCAAACACGTTACAGACAAATTTAATGGGATTAGGTTCGTGTCAAGAAAAAGATTTACCGCCCGAAATGTTTAAAACCATTGGTTACATGTTCTGCGTATTAACAGGGAAATAAAAATACAAACTGAATACCGGCCGAACTATATTTGAAATTCGAGAGCTGGGGTTTAAGAAATCGTGTTTTTATGAAGGCAATGGCTACACAGTCTTTCAAGAACTATTTACATTTATCTTGAAGAAAGCTTTGCATGTAAACGTTGATTTATGAAGGTCATGTTATGGACACAGTATAGCAGATGCTTGCGAGTTATCTATATAACTATAAGTGTCCACGGAAACATATGGGCCTCGACAAACTCAGTCCCAAATGAGGATTTTTTTCCGTTTGAAAAGAAAAGAGATGTCATATTGCATTCGCCCTTGAGGCACCACAGTGGGAGATGGCTCTGTATGATAGTTCAAGGGTCGCGACAGATTAGCTTGGCGCCTGTGAAGGCGCCATGCTAATCTGTCACTACTCTTGAACTATCATACAGAGACATCTCCCGTAGGCAGTGCACGATCTTTTATTTTGTCTCCAACGTTGCCATTTGCAGAGTCCGTCGTTGCCGGGCCATCCATAGTATTTTCCGAAAAAAATTGAAACTTATGCTGACTGCCGCACTAAGAAATGTGTAGTTAAGCCCTTCACTCCCGAGAAAAAAAAGTGAACACGATCCCAGCTGTAAGAGGCATAGGATCTATGCCTCTTGCTGAGACCAACTTATATCCATGTTCCTTGGACGGTGTCGGCTTTTGATCGTTGAATGAACCAGGATTTCAGAAACAAAATGTGCGTACAGTGAACGTACGTGGTAGGGAAGGGGTTAATACTAGCAACAATAACAGCAGCAGCAGCAAAAACATCGAGAAGAGGCTTTATACTCACACTGACTCTGTTGCGGACGGCCCTGAGGAGTCTCCGAAAGAATCCGGCCTGGTGACTAGGGGGGAACCTCCTGGCCGCGTACCCGTGACACGCCATCATGAGCACGGTGGTGGAGAGGGGGAAGTCCTCGGCGTGGCTGCTGCAGCTGATGCCAGCTATATACTCCAGAACATCGCTCTCCTTGTCACGGGGGTAGGCCAGAAATACAGGCATCTCTCCACTGCTGAAAGGGAGACAGAATGTGCAGAATATATAATCTCCATAAATCATACGTTGGCCAAAATATTTCGACGCAAATAGTGAATCAAAATCCCAGACAAACGTGCGATATCGCACGTTTATTTGGGTTTTTTTAATCCACTTCGTGCGTCGAAACATGTAAAATTTTGACCTATATTACTTTTGATTTCTGGACAACGTCTGTTGAATTGAATTAACCCCCTTGCGCGTGCAGCTACATGAGCTGTAAACAGTACCTTTGGTCGCATGCGCAAGGGAGGTAAAATTTTCAAGATTAAAGATGTAGGCTCAAAGGCTTTTCTGACAATCGGTACTTGGCCAGGATAGGTTAATATACGATCACATGAACAAAAACCAGTCATCAATAACGCCAGGTCCATTAGAGCAATCGTAATTATGAAGAGAAAACGTGATAAGTACACGTGTACGTGATTATGATCGAATGTGTGCTAACCCCTTCATTGTCAAGACACAGAGAACGCGATCCAACTGCAAGAGGCACAGATCCTCATGAGCCCCCGCAACTGCGGGGACTCATGAGGATCGATGTCTCTTGCTGACACCACTATGTATCCATGTTCCTTGCGCGGCTGGGGCTCTTCAGAGTGTAATTAAAGAAGCCTGCAGAAACACAATCTGTGTCAAGTGGCAGTGGAAGGGTTTATCAACACAACCGTCACCATCACAATCTTCACCCACACCAAGAAAATCCTACCTGCCGTTCTCCGTGATGTCGTCCAGGTCATAGTAGTCGTTCAGTTCGTTGGTCAGGGCGTTGAGCACATCCTGCTCGCTGTTATCTGGCGGCAGCACCTGAGCCCCAGACCTGGGCCCCACCTTGTTCACCTTAGCGTACAGGCAGGAAGAACCCAGGTACCAGGGCAATGTCTCGGGAATATCGTGTCCACCTGTAGGGTCCTTGTAGATGAACAGGTAATGTTGTCCAATCCCCAGTAGATCACCAGGATGAACTGTAGCAGAGATCTCCACGCGTACTCCATTAAGAAAAACCACAGCGTTGTGAATCACATCCACCTGCAGGCAGTACCAATACCGCCGCCTGTCGCTGGGGGTGGGGGACGTGGGGTCCCCCGGGAGCGTCTTGAGGTGGATACGGCAGTGAAGGTCCTGGATATCGTCCGCAAGCAGCCCTATGTCGTCCACGTGGGAACGTCTGTGGTTCCTGCCGACTGTCAGAGTTTTGGATTTCAAAGGGTAAAGGACGAGGTCCTTCTGAATGTCGTATCCTCGCAGTGTCAGCAAGTATGGGTAGATAGACGGACCCACGTAGGCGTGCTTGACTTCTGTGTCGGGAGAACTCTTGCTGAAGAAGCTGTCTTTGGGGAACGCCACGTGAGGCTGAGCCAGACGCCCTTCAGGCTCCACTCGGCTGTAATCCGCATCGTCCTGCCTCTCATGGGTGAGAGGAGGGGGAAGAGGTATCGCACCAGGTGGCACCTTGGCCATCATGATCTTTCTCGCGTTGTCGTTAAGACCGGAAGTGTCGTCTGAACCGGCGTCCCTGGTGACTTCATCCTTTTTGTGAAGCTCGAACCTCCGGCTGAACCCTTCAGGAGGTTTCCAGTACATGTGCAACTCCAGTGGCCGGTCCGTGTCGTCCAGAACTCTGCTGGACACTGTCGTCCATCCTCCTGCACTCCGAGAATCACCACTAGCACCGGGACCTACACCCCCTCCACTAGCACCGAGCTCTTTAGTCCTGGCAGCAGATCCTGCATCTTCATTTACACACTTGGGCAGCTTCTCGCATCCGTCATGACCCTCCTCCTCCTGATTGTGCACATCATCGTCGTTACCATCTGGTTCGTCCTCGCTGCTAGAAGCATGCGTGTTGACAACACCGACCACGTCACAGAGCACGTACTGAGTGTAACATTCAGTCGGCAGCCCGTACCTCTCTAACGCCTGCTTGACGAGCTGTAGGGCCGTTGAGCGGGTGGAGGCTAGGACTGACTTGTACTGCGCGCCACGCACCACCGACTCCCCGTACAGCTTGATGACGCCCGGGGCCCGAGCGTCCACTGACAGCTCCGCCTCCCCCTCGCACCCAACACGTGAGCCCGCGCTACCGGTGGGCGGGGCTGCCGAGAGCCGCTTACTGCTACTGTGGGATCGGTTTAGCGACCGCGTGTTTCGAACACCGCTACCCCCACCACTGTTACCACCGCCCTTCACTCCTCCACTCGGCCCCAGCCTATCGAACGCAGAAATTGAAGCCGAGGATTTTCTTGCATTTTTGCTGTGTTTGTCTTAACTCCGGTCCTTGCTCCTCTCTCTCCTCTTGTCGTTACTTTTGTCTCTCTCGCCACTTGGAGTAGACGGCGCCGAGCCAGCACTAACTTTAGTCTTGTTTCGCGGGGACCGGCCGCCGTGCTTATTATCCGTGCTGGGGCATTGTTGGCTAGAGTCGCGAAAATACCCGGTTCCAGACAAAGGAGCTTCTTGACGGTTCTGATCCGCCGAACTTTCTTCCAGCGGTCCTGGCACTCCTTTCACGGTTGGCTGACTTCCTTCCCCGCCGTCACTGCCTCTGTCACTCCCAGAGCCACCTGCGAGAGATATGATAACTCTGGTTAACTTCGTGCCAAGCTACACTGAAAATCTTGGCGCACGGAGATTAGCTTGGCGCCTGGTAGGCGCCAAGCTAATCCCCGCGCGTCAAGCGTTGCAGGCTCTCCCTACGAGCTATCGTGGTGTATCCATATTCAGCAAATGTCTTTTATCTTTATTTTTGAGAAAAGGCACAGATTCTCAACTTTTTCCCCATCTGCTAGAGAGATAAATTCATACGAGCCCTTGAAGTTTTGGGGACCCATGAGTGTTTATGCCTCTTGCTGACAAAGATCGCCGGCGATTCAGCTGTCCCTCAAACTGAGGACATTTCGGATTAACCCCCTTGTGTATGCAGCCACTGGTACTGTTTACAGTACCAGTGGCTGCATACACATAGGCCGGGTTGAACATAATATGTATTTCTGGAAAAGCTTCTAACCACTTTTTTTCTTGTTTCTCAAATTTCGAGAGTGAAGGGTACTAGACAGATCAAGGCTGAGACTGGCCGCATTCCTGTCCGTACCGGTCGCATCTGTAGTCGTATCTCTGGTCGCATTGCTCGCTCCCTGCTGTCTGGTCACTTGGACGGCCCCCGTGTGTCGTTGAAACATGGCCAGACTGAAGGATCAGCGCTGACCCCAGGTGTAGTTTTAGGCGATGGGAAAAACCACTCCGCTCAGCGGTGGTCACCGCTGCCAGCCGTGACTAATCGGGTCACTGAAACGTATAAAAAGATAAACGGTCACATACACACGAAAGTGCTGTCCAGAAAAAAATGAGACAAAGTGACAAAAGGATCAAAACAAAAACAAACACACACACGCAAGTACACACACACACACACACACACACACACACACACACACACACACACACACACACACACACACACACACACACACACACACACACACACACACACACACACACACATACACACACAGAGTTGTGAGAAAAGAATGAGGCAGATGTTGGAAAGGATGATGCAAGTTTTGTTTTAAAGTGTGATATCGAACATTATTTCGGAAAATGAACAGTGTTGCACAGACCAACAAAATCTCTTCTTCTTTTTTTTTTTCTTTTTTTTTTTTTTTTTTTTGTGTGCACGGTGTAACACAGCAGGAGATGGATTGGCCGTGATAATTCAACGGTAATTACAGGCTAGCTTGGCGCACCCTCGAACTATCATCCCCAGTAGCAAAAGGTCTACGGGCCCACGAAGGCCTTCGTGGGGCCCGAGGATCTTTGCTTACTGGGATGGCTGATCCAACTCTCACAGTTTTTCTCGCCTGGTCAGGGTCAAGTACTTTGCTGCGGTCTCACCGCCTGTTCTTGAAAAGGACCTTGCACGGTCTGTAGGTTTAGCCTATGTAGTAGGATTGTCCTGGCGGACGCGCCGGAGTGAGGTTTGACTGTGCTCGCGCTATATGGGCAATTCATCTGGATCAGAAACACTTAGCTTCAGGTGCGACTGACTGGGAGAAAGAGAGAGAGAGAGAGAGAGAGAGAGAGAGAGAGAGGAGAGAGAGAGAGAGAGAGAGAGAGAGAGAGATGAGAGATGAGAGAGTGAGGAGAGAGAGAGAGAGAGAGAGAGAGAGATGCTAACTCATTCAAAACGTGCTGCATTTGGATACGCGGCATAAAGCCGCGCAACCGTATGCAGCACGTCTCGAATGTGTTAACTCATACAAGACACGTAAGGCATGCGGATACGTGGCTATCCGTAGGCCTTATGTCTGAAATGAGTGAAAGTAAGTCGGCCAGTGTGTCCTGACTGAATTCGCATTTCATTTTTTTTTTTTTTTATTGCAGGTTTAACTCCTTCACAACTGGCAATAACTTCCGAAACTGGAGACGCCAAACACTTTCTACCAGCTGTGCAAGATGAATCGCTGGCGCTCAGCTAACACGGCACTATTCTTGAACTATCATTTTCTTGTTGGTGTATGAAGAGTGAACATGCTCAAGTGACATAACCTGTCCAATTCTATTTTTTGAAATGTATTTCCTATTTCATTTTCTACTTTACACTTCGTGTTCATTACTTTAGTTACTAAAGCGTCTGTTATAAAAAAAAAATGTCTTAAAATCAGCTTTCCTGTCGCGCTCACCACGCCGTCATTGAATCGTTCTAACTGAATGTATTCCGGCCTATTTGTTTTGTCGTATAACGCGATCAGACTGATTGATTGACCGCATGCCCTTATCCTTTGACCTACACGAAACTTTAATCCGAGAAATGTGTCCGTGTTTGACTGCCAATATCGAAAACGGAAATTTAGTCCGTGCTCAAACTTTCTCACATCGATCCAATTATTCAGTCGCGTTGCCTGGCTTAGGGGCCCTTCTGTGTCACCGACACTTCTTAGTCCAGTTCTCGTGTGTTCGTGTCAAGGGGAGTGTGAACCAGATCATGCTCGTGTGCCGGTCTGTGATTTTGGACCTTACGGCTTCCATCCGTAGGGTCCAAAACCACAGACCAGCTGAGCACACACTTTCCCGCTGGCCTTGTGAGTACACGTCATAAAGCGTAAACAAAGGGAGTGGCGATTCCAGCCTCACAGAGTGCGGCGTCGCGTGCTCAGCGGTCGCCATCTTGAGAGTTCCGGCGCCAGTGTTTCTGGCACTGACTAGCGGCAGAGACAGTTCACGTTTGCATTCACACATAATTGACGGGCTGGATCTTATTAACGCATCGAGACCTGACATGTACAGAAGATAGATCGACCGTGATGGTTCAAGGGTAGTGCCAGAATAGTTTAGCACCTAGAGCCGTGTCGGATCACGACCATGTGAAGACTGAGTAGTGCCAGAATGCTTACCGCCTACCATGATAGTTCAAGGGCTGTGCCAAAATAGCATGGCACTTAGAGTGATCACGACCATGTTCAAGAGTGGTATCAGAATAGCTTAGCGCCTACCGTGATAGTTCAAGGGTGATAGCCGCAACATAGCTTGGCGCCTAGTGATAATGTCACAGTTCATGAGTGGCGCCAGAATAGCTTGGCACATAGAAGGATCGACCATGTTCAAGGGTGGTTCCAGAATAGCTTCGCGCCAAACCGGCCATGATAGTTCATAGGTGGTGCCAGAATACAGGCTAAGCCGCTCCTAACAAACTTTTGAAATGTAATGGGCTATGTCCCACATGAAGTCTTCGGTGTACAGCTCCCAAATGTGCTGTTCTGACACCACCCTTGAACATTTTGTATTGTTTAGTCGCCTAAAAATACGATACTCAGTTTCATGGTATAAACTGAAAATGTTCGCGTGTCATACCGTTCTGTCTGTTCATAAACAGATAGGTATGAGTGTGTAAATCCTACGGATAAGTCACTGCCGAAAACACTGACAGTGAATGCCTCAGATTCTTTTTTACATTATTTGTTAAATAGAGTTGGGCACGAAATAAAAAGCGTCTGCATAATCAAATAATCAGCTCCATTTTCAGAGTTCATGTTTATCGGTTTGTCTGCCAGCATTTCTACGTTCTGTCTGTCTGTCTATCATTCAGTGTCTGATTTGATTGATTGGGGGATTATTTTTGTGACCATATTTGTATTATATCTCTCGCTACATTTGCGTTGTTACCGACATGCAAAATGGTAATCTAAATACTGTTCCAAAACTAACAGACAAACTGAGAATTGGCCATCTTAACATATACCATCTAGTTAACAAGGTGCCAGATTTTTCTGTGTTCCTAAACACGCCCTTACATTTCCATATTTTTGGTGTGTCCGAGTCAAGGCTTAAAAGTTCAATAAGGGATAACTCCATTTTTTGTCCCAAACTTCTCAGTACTCCGCAGAGATGCCTCAAGCTCTCAATACACTGGACTAGCAGTATATATACATAATTCAATACTTGGCAATGTCAAACGGCGACAAGACTTAGAGTCAGCTCAAGTGGAAAGATTGTGGGTAGAAGTGAAAATATCTAAATCATCCCCCGTCCTCCTTGGCTTTATTTATAGAAATCCCGCAGCCAGCTGGGACTGGTATGATGACTTCGTAACAATGATGGATGGCGTAAATCAAAATAAAGCTGACGTTGTTCTTTTGGGCGATTTTAATATTGATCTTTCTAAATCTAAAGGGTCTCATGCTGCATGGGCGTCAACAACAGCACTATTTGTTTTAGAACAGTTAGTTAAAGCCACTAGAACCACATCTACATCTTCACCCTGATTGATCATATTTACGTGACAAATGATGATAAAATATCAAATGTGCATGTTCCCTCCTTAGCTGTCAGCGACCACAATCCAGTATGTTGCACAGTCTCCATGAAACTAGACAAAGAGAACAAAAAGAACAATAAAAGAATTAAATATCGTTCTTTCAACAACAACAACAAAAAATTATAACGGCGACTTTCTGCGGGATCTGAGCAATACTCCTTTCAATGACGTATATAACCACACTTCTCCTGACCAGTGCCCTGTCGTACTGGATGCATATGTTCCTTGGCCGGGGTCCTAAATAAGCACTGATGCGCCCATACGAGAAAAACGAGTTAAGCACTCTACGGCCTGCCACCCCGGTTAACAGTAGATATCAAACAGTACAGGCCATGTCATTTAGAGACAAACTTAAGAAAGAAAAACAGTTTGATGAATATAAGAAACCGTAAGAAAACACAAACGTTTCAGTTTAGACCACTTGGTTATTTTATAATGTGTGTATTATTTTGGAAATGCACGCCAAGTACAAGTCCGTACAGTTCACACGCCTAGCATTCCATTATCTTTATCTCTGCCAGATGTTAAAAGGCAGCAGCGGTATGTACAGGCTATAGCATAAACACAGTGCGGAGGTAGCGGTTAGTGGAACCCGCAATATGGCGAGCGGTCTCCACGCTGATAAGTGCCAGATAGCCTCTCCCTATATATACGCTCTATGGTACACGTCTAGAGCCGTAAGGTTTAGAATCTCAGACCAGCACACATTTATCTGCCAGCGTCATGAATACGTGTCCAGCAAGAGTAGGCAGTTCCTTCTATCTACAAGAGAAAGCCAGTCTTCATGTGTCCCAAGCTGAAAAGGGGCTGATGTGGACCTATGCTTTTTGATAGCCAAGTCCAAGTCACATTTAAATCTGTGTCTTTCAGAGGGGGGTAGGGTTTGGGGGGGGGGGGCAGTATTTGAGTGACGTAGCTATCCATTTCACACTTAGGGGAGGAGTCCATATTATGAAACAGTGACTATTATGAAACACCTCGCTCCAGGCGAAACGGAATAACTTTTTTTCCAAATTCCGCCTGTGCAGCAATATAGAGCTACTTCAGTGAGGCGTATTTCCGGTACAAGAATGTCAGGCGTGATGAAAACAAAAACACGCCATGAAAATTTTATTTTTGACCCTTCTGCTTCTTATTTTTTCGACATTTTGAAACGCCTAAATCAGCATTCAGTTTTGTGATTAAAAAAAAAAAGACACTCTTGTCATGTAGAGCAATCTTTGGACATCAGATAACCAGCGGCATTCGTTTGGTTATCTTTTTGTTGTTTTGGAGGCACTCATTTTCCTGGAGAGGTATCTTGTTCCTATGATAAAACATAAAAAGCACCTAATATGAAACAGTGTTCCACATAAGGAGCAGTGTTTGTCTAGCGTATATATCGGAAAGCATACAGCCAGTTTGTTTCAAATTTCAGATGTTGATACTTTTTCTCAATACAGGATCGTGTCACTTTCAAGGTCAAGGTCACAACAGCTACAATTACTATGTATGCCATTGTCCAGGCAATGTTACTGTAAACACCGAAACGATGTGATCCAAATGGCAAATTGTGATATCTTGTGACGACACAGAGTGTTGCACACCAGAATCTATGCACTGCCTTAAAGGCCAAGGTCACAACGGCCATATTAATTTTGTTTTGTGCAGAATTGTGCGCTAGGCAATTTCTCAATAACCATTGGGTCTATTAAATCCATATTTTAGATACTAGTATTTTACCATAGCGCACATTGCCATCAATCTTAACTGCGCCTCTACCTCAAAGTCAAGGTCATAATTGCCATAATTGTCTTGCAGATTATTGTGTAGAGAACACCACTATACTGATTTGCTCTGAATTTTTAGGAAATGATGCCTTACCTTCATATGTGATGTCTTTAACAGAATGAATTCACGACCTGTAAGTTGAAGGTCGCAGAGGTCATACTTGTGTGAGCCTTTGTGCAGGCAATATCTCTGAAACCACAGGCCCGATTTTTTTCCAAACTTTGCTTGATGATATTTTCACTTAACCCCTTCACAGCCAAGAACTCTCAATAGGATCCATCTGCAAGACACATAGATCTTCATTAGCCTCGCGCGATGGCGGGTGCGTGGGCTCATGGCGATTTTGGCTCTTGCTGACACAACTGACATATATTTATTTGACGTTTGGGGTTCCTTGAGACTGAATTAAGAAAGATTTCAGAGCAATATTTGCGTCCAGTGGTAGTGAAGAGAATAAAACAGATATGTCAAAATCCAGGTTTTTGTCGCTACATCACTTCAAGATGACGTGCACAATTGTTGGGAATGCTTTCAGACAGATAAAATGGCGCGTTACTGTCTGTGGGGAGGGGGTGGGGCTAAATACTTGTTCCAAGAGCAAGCCTTGTTGGCTTAGATGTGACAGCAAATGTGAAACAGTATAAATGTAGTCACCAATCGTCCATGCATCCGCTCTTCCGCCATCGTGTGTGTATGCGTGCGGTTTGTATAAGGCAATTTCTTAGGGAATATAACATTCACAGACTTTAAACTCGAAACAGCTGTAGTTTACAAGAACAACTTTACCGACACATTTCACCTGTAGAAAAGGTCAAGGTCATCATAGGTCGATGTGTTTGTAAAGATTAGTCATTTTTTGCACACAAATGTTTTTAAAGTTAACTTTGGGCGCAAAAGTTTGAAAGTACCTAAGTATGCATTTTATACCATGAATACTACTGTGAATGACCTCTCTTTAAGGTAGAGGGCAGTTTAAAAAAAAAAAAAATGTGCGGGAGATTCCGTAGACCTTTTTGTGGGAACGCTTCCTGTCGTCGGAGTCACAGTTGCTGAGAATGTGAAGAGGGTGAGGACCTACAAATGCGCCATTTGTTGAATATCAAACGGGGAGGCGGGTGGTGCTGGTGCTTGTGCGGGTGGAGGTCGCGGGAAGGGGGAGACCTTTTCACCAATGGCCGAAATGACAGACCGTTTACAATTTCCAAAAAGAGGCGCAGGAGGGTGTGTGTGTGAGTGGGTGGGGGGTGGGGGGGTCGATACTCCCAGAAATAGAAAATTACACATTAAAAAATATCCTGGGAGCCGTTCGCCTTGGAACACCCCTCTTCCCCTGAATTTGCTTCTGAATATGTACATAAACCTGTGTCGATAATACTAGCTTTTATCAAGTTTTACTTCTGAGGTGGACAAACTAAATACAGTAACTTTTATTCCCCCATACATAGAACATTTTCAATACACTTGCTGACCATGCCTGAACTTTGACCTTGACAGTGTAATTCCTAGCAAAACATTTCTGCTGGGGTCTTACTGCAATGTTTACATACGAAATACCTGTAATAGCAACAACCTACAATAAAAGCCTTATTACTTCCTGTGACCTTTGACCTTAACGAGAGGTTAACTTAGTAGAGCTGCAAACAAAAGTTGTATCATCAGTCTTCTCTTTGGCAAGTTTTAAAAAAAGATTAAAACTAGTTTCTTTAAGAAATCGCCCGATTATTGACTTTTGTAACCTTTAGTTCATGGAGGTCAGCGCAAGTGACATTCAAAGCTATTGTCAAACAGGATCACTGTGCCAAATTAGAAGTCTGTGGCTCTGATGGTCTCTCAGAAATTCAAAATGATAAAATCTGTCACAATTATATATACACAGTCTGATGGATGGATGGACCAATAGTGAACCAGTGGCGGATGACACATTATATTTAACTCATTTCTATGTTAAATGAGCCTATAATGTGTGCTAACCATCTCTCATGCCTTAATTTTCCAACAAAATGTAAGCGAAACTTGTTAAAAGGACATATTCACACTGTTTTGAAAATAGGAGACCTAAGGTTTTCATATTAGGCAAATGGTGCCTAATATGAAACAATGTGTCACTTTTTTCAAACTAGAAATGCTTCTGCAACGATTCGAATTTTGAAATTTGGCTTTGTCCTAAGATGCATCAATATAATCTCTATCAAACCCTGGTTTCGGATTTATTTTACCTTTCTTTGGACGGTCGCGCGAGACGTTTTGGCTTAAGTGTTTCATACATGGATCTCCTCCGCTACTATTGTTACGATTTTCTTGTGCTGCTGAAGAAGTAGCCACCTGCTATTATCAGGAAGTCCGTCACACAACAACGAACGCTACCCATCTGCATGAGGCACATATCCTCATGAGCGCACGCATATGCGGGGGCTCATGAAGATCTATGCCTCTTGCTCAACTCGTTTAAGTCTGCCTTCTTCTGTAAACCGTAATTGCAGTAATGCAAAGAGCCTCATCAGCCCCCGCAGATGAGAACGTATACCTCTTGCTGGTCACATCGGCATCTATGTTCCTCTGTGAATAGTGTCACGGGGTGTTTAAACGTTCGTAGGTGGTACATTTGGCTAATAGATGTATTCACTCCACAGCAAGCGCCGCCCAATTGCAAGAGACATAGTTCCTCATGAGCCCCCGCATTAGCTGGGGCTCATGTTGATGTATGCCTCTTGCTGCATACATTTTCATATGTATTCCTCTTGAAATAGGGTCATTGGTATTAATAGTTATGTGGCTGGCTACCAGTATAGGAAAGGTATGAATGAATAAGTAAAAGCTGAGTACCTGCCGGTAATTAATGTGTGAGGTGAGTGGCTCATGTGCACGTGGCTCTGTTTATTAATGTTTAATATATTATAGGTGTGTAAATATACCAGTAATGTAGATGAGGGTGAGAAGGCGGGTGGCGTTGGGGTGTGAATTTGTTGTTGTTGTTTTTGTTTGTTTCGGGTTTTTTGGTTGGTTGTTGGGTTATTTTGTTTGTTGTTGTTTGTTTGGTTGGTTGGTTGGTTGGTTGGGTTTTTTGTTGTTTTTTTTGTTTGTAAGTTTGCTTGTTGGTGTTGTTTTTTGTGGGTTTTTTCTTGGGGGGGGGGGATGGGGGGAATGAAGGGGGGGAGGGGGAGAGATATCAATGGATGATAACAGAGGAAAAAAAATAGGAGTTAGGTCAACGAGTAAGGTGGTGACAGAATTCTGTAAATCTGATATCTGTTTTTATCTGCGTGCAGCTGAAAAGTGCTGCGTACAGCCGTTATTTTTTACCTTAAAAAATGAACCAACAACCTCTATTGTCCCGTACTATTTTTTATAGCTTTAATAAAAAACCGTATATTATATAAAAATGACTTTGCTTCAAATAAAACAAAGGAAAAAACGTGGCGTAATACAGTATCAACTGAATCCGTTTGTAGGACATCAAAGCTCGGATTATACGTGTACAACAAACCTCTGTTGTTAACAGTAACAGTCAATAAAACTCAGAAAACACAACAACGCACTGAACGGGAACAAACTATACTGGCGAGCAAAAGAAATGCGACAATTTTGGATTTTGGAAAGTGTTTCCGATGATTCCAAAGATGTCGCATTTCTTTCGCTCGTCAGCGTAAATAAACAGAAACATCATCTTCTAACATCCATAGGACCGCTCTGTATTGTGACTCTTCATTGTAAATGATCGTATGTGCCATGAATCCAATGCACAAAGGCCATCGGGCCGATGTCGGCCCGCCGGCCTTTTGCCGCGCATTGGGACCTGGGCTTTCATCGATCAAATAATATGTACTTCTCCATTCCTTGACCTTCTTTTGTTCGAACATTGGTGGTGGGCTTCCATATGACCATATACGCTCACTAACGGCCGAAAGGTCCAAATTCACAGACCAGTACACATCCGCTTTTGAACTTTGAGTGTCTGCATGTCGCCATGATCGTGTCGTTTTGACGTGAACGGAGGCAAACACAAAATGACATGTGCACTGAAACGTTTACCGCACAGCAAAACCTGTACTACTATATACACACGATCATTTATAATGCACACTGTTACGGGGCAAGATGTGCAGCTTGCGGCGAGTTAGCCCATTTTAACCCCAAGGCTGCATGCACTTCGCCGAACTTTTAGAGGTGTCACTTAACAACTATGTACCAGTTCCAGGAGATGGATCGACCATGATAATTCAAGGGTAGCGCCAGATTAGCTTGGCGCCTGAGGGCGCCAAGCTAATCTGGCGCTACCCTTGAATTGTCATGGTCGATCCATCGCCTCTTGTAGGGCGTTGGGGATAAATGGGTTAAGTACAGGCTCTGATCACACTCGATTCGATACGCTGATGAGCAGTCTGGTCCCTGACTATGAACGGCACTAGAGGATGTATGACAAGACCCCTCCCCCCCCCCCCCCTGCTACCACCTCTACCCCCACACCCCCCCCCCCACCCCCCTCCTTTTTGTTTAAAGGGAGTAAAAGCGGATAATCAGTTGTAATACTGCTCCAACGTTATCCAGCGCGGATCTTTTATTAACCTTTTGATTGTCGGTAGCGGTTTTAGTCGCGCGATGACTCCTACAGGAATCATCGCAACTAAAACCGATACCGACACGCAAAGAGTTAAATTTGTTTATGTAAAATCTGCAATATGTGGATGGCTACCACAAAATACAAATTTATTTATTTGTTTTGGGGTTTTGTTGTTTGTTTCTGTATGAAAAATAAGAACGTGTCATGACCTACACCTTCCCCCCCCCCCCCCCCCCCCCAACAACAACAACAAAAAAATCATCACCACCAAACTCTGTCAATGCTAGGTTTCCCAGCAGTTTTAATCGGCAAACATGCTCGACGTTTTTTTTATTTTTTATACGTGCTCATCTGTATGTAACACCAGGGTTTACAAACGCACATTTTGGGTTTGATCTTATATAAGTCGTGACACGGGAGGTGCCGGGCCTCAACTTTCTTCTTTCTTCGGAGCAAACCCTTCCTTCCATGTGCAAGAGGCATAGATCCTGATGAGCACCTGCAACTGCACGGGCTCATCAAAATCTATGCCTCTTGTTGATAAACTGTGCTCGGCCAAATTTACTTCCTCCTTTGGAGAAAGCCGTCGGGTTTGAAGTGTAGACTGTCTTACGTCTCTATGTCTGGAGAGTGCACGATGCGCAACGCCAGCCAAGTAACAGCTGGACAAGGTGTCATGCGTCGACAGGAGTTGATCGGGTTAAGGACAGTAGCTTGAGCCCCTTTACCTTAAGAAAAGACGGGTAGGTTGTGTGCGCCTTGATAGTGAGGACAAACTGTGCCGTTTTGCTGAATCACCTCGATCACTGCGCAATGCATTCTCGTAGCAGTCGTACTGTTAACTCATTCAGCCCTGACGCACTACAGCAGGAGATGGGTCGACCGTGATAATTCAAGGGTAGTGCCAGATTAGCTTGGCGCCTGTCGGCGCCAAGCTAATCTGGCACTGCCCTTGAATTATCATGGTCGAGACATCCCCTGCAACGGGTGCATAGTCATTAGATGACGCCTCCAAAATTTGGGAAATACGTGCGCCGGGCTGATGAGTCAACTCATTCTACCCCATCACCGAAATCCTTAAATTTTGCCGTTGTCCTCTGAAGACTGCATTGCAGTGCAGGACACAGATCGACCATGATAGTTCAAGGGTGATGCCAGAATAGCTTGGCGCCCATAGGCGCCAAGCTATTCTGGCATCACCCTTGAACTATCATGGTCGATCCTTATCTTGCTGTGGTGTGTCTGGGGTAGAATGAGTTAATAGTGATGTTACGTTCACGCCTAACGACTCCCAACAACGAACGAGAGCGACTAAGTCACGACGGATAACCAGCTTCTGCCACAAGTATAGTCAACACTCCGAACATCTCCAAGAGCCATAGATCCTCATAAGCCCTCAAAGTTGATTGTGCGCCATGATTTCGCTCTGAGTTCGTCACACAGTTGTTAGGAGTCGTTCCTTGCAAACAAAACCTCACTACTCTCGGCAATGGTACTTGACTTTTCACACCGGATAAGTACGTCAAACTGTCAGTGTCAATGGGGCAGCTCAGTCCTTCTGAGCAAAAGGCCTATATTCTCATAATCCCCTGCGCCTGCAGATGATCAAGAGAATATACGCTTCTTGCAAATGGCGGCATGGATGACTCCACGGAATGTTCGAATTTCGTGCAATGCTTGACCTACTTCTGATTTAAGATAATCTCTTTTGTGCCTTGGCATTTTCGCTTCATAGATTGTATAATACTGACATACACTCCGCGCACATGCCATCGTTTATGACACCGCCAAAGAAACCAGTACAAACCACATGGTACGGTTCGGGTTCTGCACCGTGGGGTGGAGTGCAGTGACTGTCACTCGGAAATTGATGTCTCTGACCTCGCACCTGACCTGTTTGATCAACCTGTCACCTTACCTTCTCAATCACGAATACCTTTACCTGCCTGCCTATCTGCTGCTTACCTGCATGAGGGCATAACTGTTGTACGCTTGTGTATTGAAGGGCGGGAGAGGGGGCAGGGGGGCGGGGGGGGGGGGGGTCGAGAGAGAGAGAGAAAGAGAGAGAGAGAGAGAGAGAGAGAGAGAGAGAGAGAGAGAGAGAGAGAGTCGAAAACGTTTGGGACATTCTAAAGCACCCTAACTTTTTTTAATGAGTTTAAAACAAGTGTAATGACGCAATTCCCTCTCACCCTCCACCGCCAAAAATGCACCCCACCCCCCGTCCCCCCCCCCTCCCCCCCCCCCCACAAAAAAGAGGGGAAAAGTCGGTAAACAAGCAGTTCTGTTGTCCTAAAATTGTACCGTGGGCTCGATTTTTAAAAAGTGATTAAAAAATATTCACAGTTCACATTTTGCACAAATAAAAACATAGAGAGAGAGAGAGAGAGAGAGAGAGAGAGAGAGAGAGAGAGAGAGAGAGAGAGAGAGAGAGAGAGAGAGAGAGAGAGAGAGAGAGAGAGAGTATTATTAACACCATAAGAGGACACCCTGTCGGAAATGTTTGGCGCAGTGAACTGTGTCTAAAAGGACTACTCTACTCCTACCTGTCAACACTGAAAGCTATGTATAAATTAAATATTTGATTGACTAACCTGAGGCTATGACATTCATTGAACTCCGAGAAGTTTTTCTTTGTTAAACTGTGCCCGAGAGGAGCACCATAGCAAAGTTTATAGAATTCAAAATAAAAATGTCGAACAATTTAACACCAAAAAAAAAGAAGAAGAAAAGAAAACACAAACTAACCGACCGACCGACAGACAAACGCTATAGAATTCAAAATGAAAATGTCGAACAATTTAACCCAAAAAAAAGAAGAAAAGAAAACATAAACTAACCGACCGACCGACAGACAAACGCTAGACAGAAGGGAAAAAAGAAACCGCGTAAGACAGCAAGCGAGAAAACAAACGAATTTCATCCTCAATGAAAAAGATAGACTGCAATTGTTTAACAGTCCGGTAAAAACCGAGCATAGACTGTCCAGTAAAAACAGTACAGCGTCCAGTAGTCAGTCTTGTAAAGATTCTAGACAAAGTGTTTGAAACGCTTTGTCTAGAATCTTTACAAAACTTATTAGTGACTGACAACAAGGGTCCGTGTACACAGTGAACTGTTCCTACTAATTACGTATTTCAAGCCTTTCTGTTCGATTTTATTCAAACGGTGATAGATGAACGACGGTCGTAGCTCCTGAAGGAATAATAATAATAATAATAATAATAATAATAATAATAATAATAATAATAATAATAATAATAATAATATAATAATAATAATAATAATAATAATAATAATAATAATAATAATAATAATAATAATAATGAGTATTTATATAGCGCTTAATCTTAATCAAAAGCTCTAAGCGCTTTACAATCTGTATAAAAAATAAAAGTACAATGACACATGCACATAACAAACAAAACACAATACCCGAACACACCACTTTTATAATGAACTAAACAACAATGCATATATAATATGTTCTAATTAACAGTCAGTCTAAAACAAGGAGGATTACAGAACTACAACTAAGGCATCAAACACTGACAGTTATTCAAAGTAAAGCTTGAAGAGGTGAGTTTTCAACGACCTCTTGAAGTCAGAGACAGACTCACTGTTTCTGACCTCAAGAGGAAGTGTATTCCATAAAACTGGGGCTTGATAAACAAAAGTGCGCTGACCAAATGTTTTAGTTTGGACAGAAGGTACACACAACTTCCGTTTGTCAGAAGAGGAGCGGAGCTCACGAGAGGGTGTACGCCTATACACGTTTAGCAACGAGGACAAGTATTCTGGGCTGGCGCCTGAAAGGCAGTTAAAACAGATTGACACAACTTTGTATTGAATACGTGAGGACACAGGTAGCCAGTGAAAGGACTTCAAGATGGGTGTGACATGCTCAGTCTGTGTGCTGATCTTTGATTTTGGACCTTACGGCTTCCGCCGTAAGGTCCAAAATCCTTGATCAGTGCACACTTCATCGTGATTGACTCGGATCTCCCGCTACACTCTTCACGGTCTCGTGATTTCGATAACAGTTATGATTATGTGTCTCTCTCTTCCTTGCTTAGGGGCATATGAATGAACTTTGCATAAGGTGTATGTCTGATATTTCAATGTCAGTCTTTAGTCGTAAACCAAGTCATATAACACCCATGTAGCGGATATTATTACGCAAAAATATTTTATTTCACCAATAGTCAGGACATACACTGACAATATTCTTGTAAGTTCCTGTTAACCCTTTGAGTGTCGGCAGCGGTTTTAGCCCGCAGGAATCATTGCGACTAAAACCACTACAGACAATCCAGACCAAAAAGGTGACTGCCAAGCGTGTAATATGCAAAGAAGTACCCAACGGAGAAAGAAACACGCTTAGAAAAGACGGGTACAACACAATTTATTAATATTTCGGGTAAATACCCTTTGTCAAAATAGACAAACAAACAAACAGAGAGATTAGCCACTACAGACAGCCACAGGGTTAAGAAATAGTTTGTGTTAGTCTGTCTGGCATAACGCGATTACAACAGACGCGCCATTATCACTGTCGATCAGTCCAGTCTCCCACCAACTTGCACCTAGTGGAACTTTTCAAAACAACAGCCATATCAAATCTGGTATTCAAAGTTACATGAATATGTCTGTACAAAGCGGCGATCTGCTCCAGGAATGACCGTCTGCTAAAATTCGCCGAGACAACGGGCTCTCAATGTAATTGTTGTTTTGCCTCAACTGTGACTTTCTATCCTTCCTTACACAACTCATGCGAGTAGGCACATGCGGTTGAGGTCTTGTATTGTCCCCCTAATGCGCAAAAAGCCATCGGGCCGACGTCGGCCGCCGTTGGCCCGCGCACGGCCGTGCGCGGGCCAACGGCGGCCGACGTCGGCCCGATGGCCGTTACGCATTGGGCCTATCTCGAGTCGGTGGAACTCGCCTCAAAGGAGAAGAGCAGGAGAAAATGCATTCTACGGCTTTCAGACTTCATAAATTAAGTTAGTTCTTTTGTCCAGCATTATTGTAGGACATACTAAGAACACTGTAAAATGTTAAAGAGATATTGCGAACTATTATACCCGTTACTGCCTTTATGGAACAAGTCGCTTTAAAACGGCATTCTGATGTAGCTCAGTTACAGGTTTGTTTAATCAATCGAATCAATCAATCAATCAATCAATCAATCAATCAATCAATCAATCAATCAAGCAAGCAAGCAAGCAAGCAAATTCAAACGCTTTTCATTTAATATTCCAACGGAACCAATGTTACGGTCACGTACTATTGTACATTGTATGACAAACGTGAGATATTTTCTCAGGAAAATTATTGTTATGTGCGGTAGATCTGTCTTTTCCAGCAGACAGCGTAACTTTCTGCTCAGCTGACCAGTAATGACAGTGTTTCGCCAACCTCTACTACTTCGTACAAATGAAAATTGTAGAGTAGGACTGTAGTGTTACGCTGATCGTCTTAGACCTTCTCATCTCAGGAACACAAAAAAGTTCGGCAAGAGGCATAGATCATCATTAGCCCCCGTAATTTCGGAGGCTCATGAGGATCTATGCCTCTTGCACGGGGATGGGGATATAGGCATGTTTCACGGTCGACCCAATCCAGCAAGTAAACGTAGTAAGGACAGAAAGACAGGTATTTTGTTTGTGGACATTAGATTTTGTTGAAGCAGCTTGACTGAAGTCAGAGTAGTGTTGGGAGTAGACACACAGTCTCTTTTTTTTTTTTAAATACAGGTGTGGATTGTTCTATTTTTTCTCTTGCTTTGTGTGTGTGTGTGTGTGTGTGTGTGTGTGTGTGTGTGGGTGATGGTGTGTGTGTGTGTGTGTGTGTGTGTGTGTGTGTGTGTGTGTGTGTGTGTGTGTGTGTGTGTGTGTGTTGAAAGGTGCCTTTTGGTTTTAATAGTTAATTTTTCACCAGTTCATCAAGATTTCCTTGAATAACGGTGCGATTTACAAACCATTTTTTTTTCAAAATTGACATAAATAAATAAATATAGTCAACATGGAGCACAAAACGAGAAAAGATAAGGTACAAATTCTTATACTGCCATAAATCAGTCTGTTTATAAAGATTTTGTTGGGAGCCGAGTTGGCAGCCGCTGCCAGCGCATGGCCGTGCTCAGGCCACTGGTGGCTGACGTCGGCCCGATGACCTTTTGCGTACTGGTTTATTTCCTAGTATTTATTTGTCTTAATATTTGTGATGTGTATATTGATGTGAGTATTTATTTCTTTCTATTATGGCATGAGCCCAGAAAATGTCGACAAACAGATGTAGTGTGGAACACGGTAAGCTGTCTATACACTTTTCATGGTCCAGCGACCACACCTACAAAACAGCGTTACCGCTCTCAGCCAAAAAGGCGCGCGATTTCAGTGGGAGAGTGGGGACAGGAGTTGGGTGGGAGGTTACTTCTTTTCTGTTCCCAAAGGGCAGTATTTGTTAACGCACATTTTCTAGCAGTCCCGTTAGTTACCATGAAATAATCACAGAGCCATCTCACTATCGATGGACCAATATGATATACTTGTCCATTTTACCATCCAGAGACAAACGTTGGATTGCACATTGCCGACTATTGTTGAGCAGTATCGTAACAGTCATAGGTGACAGATCGACTGTTTTAGCTCATGGGTTGTGACAGATTCCAGGCACCAGGCTAATCTGCCACTATCTCTGAGCTGAACGTCACTAATAAGATGATCACACGGGCGCGACCCTCGACTCTAGTTAGGCATATATATCAAGGTTGATATGCCTACGTCGGCGGCAGTTGACTATGGAAGGTACGAGACATTGTAAAACTAGACACTGGCGACGCCGCTGAGACAAATCTGCTGTTCGAAAAAACAACTGATGACCCGTTGATAATAGAGTGGTTTAGTTTTAAGGCATGCAGTCTAGTTTGGGCACGTTTGGATATGTAGGCTACTAAATTTGTTTGTCTTTTGACTGGGTCGGATTCCTGTTACAGGTGTTAGGTGACATCTTTTCCTCTCTCCTTTTTTTTTTTTTCACGCACCGAATGTGGGACGGGGGTGTAGGGGCGGCAGCCGGTACCAAACAGGTGTGTTGCCAGAAGCTAAATATTTTCATTACAGAACTATTTCACGTATATATGATAATGAAAAATGACCTGACACAGATTCCTCACATTACAATACTCGCTAAAACAGAAATATCAACATTTAGTTTTCAACTTGTCAATAAACGCTTTTGGCAGATTGGTGCCAACGTGGAGCTGATGCCGCGAGGCGCAAAGCTAATCTGGCACTACCCTTGACTCACACTGGATCTCTCCTCAAGTTCGAACCGCTAACGCTGAGTTTTGCTTCGGCTGTCGGTAGCGCTTTTTGACGAGGTGACTCGTGCAAGAATCATCACCACAAAAAGCCCTACCGACAGTCAAAAGGTTTAGAGCATTGTATACAAGTCTGTATGTCAATTTCCAAAAAGGTTTAACTCATTCAGATGTGCCGCCTAAGGATACGCGGCGGTTCGCCGCGTATCCGTAGGCGGCACGTCTAAAATGAGTTAACCCTTTTTTAAAAATGGACATACATACTTGTATACAATGCTCTACTTATCTTTTCTTTGGCAAGGTGTGCAAGTCAAAGCTATACATCTCACCAACAAAAGAAATGTAGAGGCATTGTGGTGCGCGGTCTTTACAGACACTATCTACAGTTGCGATAGTCATATCATATTTGAAAGCATACTGATGATAATACTGAATGTCTGTTCTGAACGCCGTGTTCTTGAAGCTCCGCCAAATGAAGAAAGGGCATATACTCCTTCTTAGTTTTGTTTGTTACACTGTGGGCTGTCGTGATTTGTCTCCCGCACGGTCAATGCTGAATCAGTGTTTGGGCCAAGATACTGAAGCGTTTTGCACGATGTGAATAAATTATTTCTCGTGTGTTCGCTCTATCATAAGTGAAAACTGAAAACAAACCTCAGTTCAAACGCGAACAGGACATACAATACGTAGCTCAAAATGCGTTTTCTCCATCCACCGTTTTTGAAGCAGCCCCCCCCCCCACCTCCCTCCCGCTCCCCGGCCCCCCCCCCATCCCCCCCCCCCACACACACACTGCTCCTGTCCTGTGAGACTCAGTTAAAGGAAAATGACAGAAACTCTGGCCATCTTCTATCAGTGCGGCAGTTAACGATCTTTCACAACTTTAAACATAACTTACCCCTTTCACTGCTAGTGGACGCAGATTGTTGAAATCGTAAATTCAACGTCAAAAATCGCTAGTTGTCAAAGATACATGGTCACAAAGTGGTTTTAGCATGAGCGGGGGGCTTATGAGGACTATACCTCTTGCAGTTGGATTGTGTTCACTTTTTTCTCGGCAGTGAAGGGGTTAATACAGTGTAGATTGTTTGCTTGTTTTTCTGTCTGTATTTGTCCTACCTGTAAAATTGGTTTCATTCTTTAAAAAATTGGGGATGAAAGGCTAGAAAGAGTTGTTTTACCTTAATAATCTTATCGCAGATAGAGATATGACCTGCACCTTCGTGGAATGTCATTCAACTTTCTTAACCCTTTGCGTGTCTTTATTGGTTATGTCGTGATGAGTACTAAAGGAATAATCGCGACAAAAACCGCTACCGACACGCAAGGGTTCATGTAATTCACGGCTAAAGAACCCCCCACCCCCCAAAAAAAAAAAAAAAAAAAAAAAAAAAAAAAAAAAAAAAAAAAAAACAGAATTTCAGCACTGACACGGACAACTTTGCACTCAGAACATCGGTCGTGAAACAGATACAGCAATAAAGGCGCAACACGTGCCACTTATGCATTAAATTGTTTTGTGGGTTTGCAGATAACTTAGCGAGTTAGCACTAGCCGTCACAGTGGCGTAGGATTATTTTTGGAGGAGGTATGGTCCAAACTATATATTTTTTAAAAATAGTAAAAATAATATTTTTTTTTTAAATGCGGGGTGGATCTTTATCTCTGACAAGAAGCTACTGAGCAGCTTGAAAGTTTGAGCCTGGACGAGACACGGCCCAGATGTGCCCTTCTCTCGGGAGAAGCTATGGCCTATATGAAAAGAGGAGGCACAGTAAACATGTCCTGAGGAAGTGTGGCCAGGCCACACCTAGCCCCTTTCTCTCCCTCCCCCCACCTTCCTCTCGCGGTTTCTGCTTCAGCAATCAAACGCTTTACGAGTGTAGTCTTGTCAGTTGCATGGTTTGTTTTCTGTTTCATTGTCCATAGAAGCAATTGTAAATTGGCGCGGGCCGAGGTATAAACCTGGTTTGCGAATTCTCAGTTTCAGAAATGCATATCGTAATCTATTGACGTCTAGAGATAAATGAATGGCTATACTTAATTTTAGAGTCAAAATCCAAGCTAGTCGCATGTAAAGCAAAGACCAGAACACAATTGATCACTGAAATATTTTGTTTATGAAATATGTAATTCAACGACCAACAGCTATCCCAATGCGCAAAGGCCATAGCGCGGACCAACGGCGGTCGACATCGGCCCGATGGCCTTTGCGCATTGAGTATAACCGTCCAAAGAGGATGGGTGGGGGGAAAGGAAAGGGGGAGCCCCCCACCACCCCCCCCCCCTCCCCCACACAGACACACCTCAAAGAGTACTACACAATTTGGTCTCAACAAGAGACACAGATCCTCATGCGATCCCGCGACTGCGGGGGTACATGATGGTCTATATTTGTCTCTGCAATTGGACCGTGCTCAATTTCTCTCGGCGATAGAAAGCCGCTAAACAAATACTCCATGCACTGACGTGCTGGTTACGAGGCGGAAAAGGTAAAAATAAACCCCCTGCCATGCATAACATTACTTCAAGCAGCTGATCAGGCACTACCTATCCTTTCGATCTCACTGGATTTTTCGTACTGTCTACACCAAGTGTCACAATGTAACCGAGCGTCAGGCTTGAAAGCATAACTCTCAAAAGCACAATTTATCGTAACAAAGAAAAAAGAAATCTTCCAAAACAATTCAGCTCTTGTTGTCCTTGTCTCTCTCTCTCTCCCTTCGTCACCCCCCCCCCCCCCCCCCCCCCCCCCCCCCCCAATGAAAAGATGTGTGGACAGACAGCGTAGATTTTCACGCTTCTGTGCTAGAGGACACAGTTTATCAAGTCAATACACTCGTGCGGCGACAGTTATCCATCTGCAAGAGACACAGATCTTCATAAACCTCAACAAGTTGCACAACCTCTTGGGGATCAATGTGATCAGGGTGAGCTCATTTTCATCTGTTTCCGGTCATCTCGAGTAGGTGACCGTACGCACGATATGTGACGGGATCAGTCGAACAACAGTCCTGCACTGTGTTTTCGTATTGACAATAATTACATGTTCAGCTGCGTTTGCGACGGAAAAGATCGCGAGTTTACATGTCTGTTTTTCCCCGACCTAAACTCGTCCCTGCATTTTCTTTACCCAGGAAAACTGACCCCTTAGTGACCCTACCTCTACCTTTTTCCGAGGGTACAAACCCCATTATTGCGACTAAATGTCCATATTATTGAGTTACCGCGGCGGCTCCTGTTTATGTGCGGCGGGAATGAGAGGGTTGGGTTCATTGAAAGTTCAGGTAAAATTCGTAGTATATTCGGCGCGCTTCAACTCATTCGAGACGTGCCGCCTCCGGATACGCGGCTTATGCTGCGTCGGAGGCGGCACGTCTCGAATGAATTAAATCTCAAATTTTTTTTAGTCGTTGCAGTTTTCTAACCCACACTAATGACAATACTTACGTAGATTTGCTGTATGGTTGAAACTACTTTATATTTAAATGTACCCCTAACAATTACACCGATCAGAAGCCCGTCCCCATCCAAAAGGAAAAACAGAAGAAGATGAAGGGGAAAAAAGTCATCGTTTAAAAGATACTCTCTTTCAATGCGTCGCATCCGCTCGATACCTGTAATGCGAAGCATCCCGTGCATCTCGCTTGAAGTTGGGCAATTTCTAATTTTTCCTCATCTGGACTCCTCGTTCTTGCGGTCCGATTGCGCCGAAGTGTCCAATTCGCCAACCGAGTCGCACACACAAGCGGGGAGCAGACGACTGTTGAACCAGACAACAAACGCCAGCCATTTTGTCTTCCGAACAAACAACTCCCAACGAGAAACAAGAGACACCACATTCTTGGCGGTTTCGGCTAGGCCATTAAGAACTGTTGGTTTACACGCAAAACTGGATTTTCTTGCGTCGAAGCAGCAGACACGTGCAAACGTAGGACTGTTTTCCTGCAGGCTAAAAGCAGAGATTGAGGCACAGATTCTTAAAGTTAACCCCTTCACCCAACTGCAAGAGGTATAGATCCTCATGAGCCCCCGCAGTTGCGGGGGTTCATGAGGATCTATGCCTCTTGCTAAATCACATTGTACCCATGTTCCTTAGACGTCTGGGGGTCTTTGATGCTGAGGTTCAATAATTTTAAAAATACAACCTGCGTCCACTGGCAGTGAAGGGGTTAGCCCCTGCGACTGCAAAGGCACATTAAAATCTGTGTCTCTTGCAGAGTCCGAATCTGGGTCTGTTTAAGAAAAAGAAAAAAAGCTATTGGTATTTAAATTGATTAATGATCCCCTAAAAACCGCGGATTCTCTTGAAATGTCTCTCGTTTGTCAGCGCACTTCATTTAACGTGTGTGCTCCGCGGCCGGATGAGGTGAGTCTTGAGAAAGAATAATATAGGATGGTACCATCTGCTATGTGTCAAACGAGGGCGTCTTCGGTTGTCCGATGACAAACTTGGATGGCGACATGAATTAAAGGACGAGAAGGTGATTTCATATTCTAACAACAATAACAAAGAAGATATTTAGAAACCGAGAAGAGCTAGAGATCGTCAACACCTCCGATTAATCCCTTGAGTGCTAGAACACAAAGAGAGCAAAACACAAATAACAGCCCGCAGTTGCGGGGGCTCATGTGGATCTATGCCACTTGCAGACCCCACTTAATGTCCGTGTTGGATGGACGTATGAAATTCTCGGAGTTAAGAAAGATTTCAGAAACACTATCTGTGTCCCGTGGTAGGGAAAGGGTTAAGCGAACCAAATTTAATGCATTACGTACTTGTGGCTACTTGCATACACATTTTGGAAAGATTCACATTGCTTGAACAAGTGTTTTCGAGTTTTGGCTATTTGGTATTCTCCCCAGCTGATGTGCGCCAAGCACCATCACTCTCTATTTTTAAATCAAAACTTTAATCTCATTCTTTTTCTGTCTGGCTTATGTATAAGAACATTTCCACCTGGTTCCACATGATCGTACTACTACTGCGCACGCATGTGTGTGTGTGAGTTTGTGTGTGTATCTAGCATCAGCCTGTTTTCAGTTGTAACTTTTGTCATTTTGTTCTTCTGTAGATGTCTTAGTATTTTTATTATATACAAACCAAGGATGGAAATGATCGTCTTGTTCTATACCTGCGTATTTCTCTGTGGGCTGGCGATTGGGTGCCTGATAGGCGGGGGCAGGGGATCTAACTGTTTGTCTGTCCAGCGCTGTGATTCCCCTTGGTTTGTATACAATTCTGCCAGCGCTAGCCTCACCTACCTGGTTTGTGAGTAGTATTTTATTAGTATAATATGTATGGAGCTCAGAGCACCTATGGTGATTAAGCGCTATAGAAATTGACATTATTATTATCAATTATTATTATTATTATTGTATGCACTCGAGCATGAACGGCAAGGTCCAATCTAGGCGACCAATAAACAACATGAATACGATTTTTTTTTCTCCATTGGCCATTGGAAACATAATAATGGAGCACCAAAACGTTTTAGTACAAACAATAACTTTAATGCCGAGGACTGTACAACTCTTGAACTGAATGTGAACCTAAAGCTGCAAAGACTGGCCAGTCAGTTTCCGTAATTAATCCCTAACCACAACACTGATAATTGCAACTGGTCGTGCACAATTCGTCTTCAAAACTTGTTAAAAGCAGTAATCATAACCGGGTTAAGAATGAAACAGTGTCACGCAAAGAATAAGTTGAATAGACCATCTGATCAGCCCTGTCATTTGTCTTGACCCCCGCGAAGTCGTAGATTAATAACTAGCATATTCCTATCCAGTGTCACTATGCACGAACAAGTACCTGATGTATGATATAAGAGTCAAGTGGCAGTCTTGTAACGATCTTCATCAACATGCAAGAGGCATAGATCCTAATGACCCGCAGTTGCAGGGGCTCATGAAGATCTATGCCTCTTGCTGGCGCAGTTAACGTTTTTGTTTTTCAGACGGAGAGGATAGTCGGATGTTACGTCTACGGTGGACGTGGCATGTCCTTGAACCGGGATCAGGCACGGGTCGTCATAAACAGTACATGTGACAAGCACTAGTGAGCATGAGAAAAATATTTTGTTTCGTGTGATGGTCTGGTATTAAGCGTAAGCGCCAAAATCACAGGCAAGCATATATACGTAAACTTTAAAAATAAGCGAAACAAAAAACCTTTTCTTGCTGGAGACGATATGTTTGCCGTGAGTGTCATCTAAACTACAAAACAAACGGTGTCACCCAAGACATTGTATTTACCTTATCTGATTTACTAGATAAGCCGTAACATTCAAGATTTCTACGTTCACTGGAACTGACTTAATGGTCGTGCCTCTTAGTATAAACACAGTTTGGGCATTACAGATAAATGTCTATTTGATCACGTTCATGGGGTAGTCTTTGAAAGATTACACAAATGGGTATCACATACCAAACGAAGTGTATTTCGGAGAACACACACACACACACTGACAAAAAACCAACAAAAAACCAACGAACATGCACTGACGTACTATCAGAACAAAGTCGTCTATGACGACTTTGATCACAGTATCTACGCCTCTACACTTCTAAAATTAATCGCTACATATTGACCAGCACTTGGTTATTGCTCAAAGATCTAAACCTAGATGAATACACGGCCGGTTAAAATACAGTTACTGAAAAAAAATCAATCCAGACCAAAAAGGTGACTGCCAAGCGTGTAATATGCAAAGAAGTACCCAACGGAGAAAGAAACACGCTTAGAAAAGACGGGTACAACACAATTGTGTTGTACCCGTCTTTTCTAAGCGTGTTTCTTTCTCCGTTGGGTACTTCTTTGAAAAAAAAATGATAACAGTGTAACATAGTAACGGCTGTTCTGAATGGATTGTAACATATATATTAAGTGATGAGCTAAAGAAATGCTGCGTCTTCGTGATTGCTGGTCAGCATACAAAGCATAAGATCTACACTCACCGTATTTAGAAGATACGTTGATTGTGCGGGAAACCGATTTATATTTTTATGAAGTATAAACCGTCCTAACACTGCTGCTACGCGAGCAGCTATAATGGTAGTCTTGCATTATTCAGCTGATCCGATCTTGGCATTCTTGGTATTCTGCACTGCTTGAGGAGCAGATTTGTTTTCTTCCTTGCGTGAGGCTGTGCCACGTGTGTATGTGTGTGTGTGTGTGTGTGTGTGTGTGTGTGCGTGTGTGTGTGTGTGTGTGCGTGCGCGCGCGCGCGCGCGTGTGTGTGTTGGCTGGTGGCTCTTTTGTTTTCCGCAGTATAACTCAGGGTGTGTTGAAGCACAAACACAGTCGTAGACATGATCAAGACACTTCCCCAAACTGCGGATTGAAATGAGGTAGATTTCCGCAAGCAAAGTGAATCGATTGTCTTGACTGAACCTGCGGCTGCAGGGGTTACTATGGCTCTATGCCTCATGCAGTTGCAAGCCGACTACGGGGCTGGACGAGGCCGTCTGATTACTCTTCTGGTGTAGGGGACAAAGGAGGCTTGGTGCATGAAGTGTGTATTAATGCTTGCGCTCTGCTGTGCAAAATTACGTCGCATCTGATTTGTCTATTCGCTCGGGAACAAGAAAACGGTGTTAAAATCCTGGCTTCGATTCTTTACATGTCGCCAAGTCAACACCGCATAAACAAATCCTACAGTATCATCTCTGTCCGTATTGTTGATAAAAAGATTTCAGACTTTTTAGATGCTGAACTTTCGATATGTCAAGGTGTCCCGCATTAATAGATGCTAAAGTGTCGTATTGCATTGCAACGCCATACAATGAGTCCGCAGCTATTGATGTGGGGCACCTTGAATGAGTTAAGACCGACAATCAAATTGTGCTGGAAGAGTACCGCCAGTGCAAGTCTCTAACATGCCATATCTGCCGCAATGCACCTGTCTTGGTTTGCCACTTTGGATCTTTGGCCTCGAGCCGTAAGTTCCAAAATCACAGATCGGCATACACACGCTTACACTACAGTTTCAGTTCAAAATAACCGACACATTACGCCGCGTTCATGTGTTTGAACGATCATCAGACTCAAGTCGACATGAACACGGCACTATGCAAGTATATTTGATGCAATAATTGTATCGCTCTTGGCGACAGCATTTTCTGGACCGAGACATTAAAATAAACCAAGCAGAAGCTTCAAAATAGTATTATAGAACAAAGGCATCTGTAACAAAACGTGTTCGTAATTAATTAATTGGCAATTTGCCTTTCACAGAGATACATTTCTTAATTGAACAAGAAAGGCAAAGCCATTATGGCTCACGTGTATGACCGATTTACGTATGTGTGACCTTTGTGAAAGGGTTGGCTTCTGCACCAGCAAAATCCACGTTTTCTGAAAATGTAAGCATTTTTCACACATCTGTCAACCCCACGTGACCCATGACCTTTGTGATGAGTCGACTAAATTAGTATGCATAGGAAGGTCTTATCATCAGCTGTCTTTGTACCAAATTTGGTTGAAAATTTTGTAAAAATTTGGAAATACCTACAATTTTATTTTTTTTTAAATCAGCATTTTACACACATTTGTCAGCTTCTTGTGACCCTTGACCTTTCCAAGGGGTCATCCAAATTAGTATTTATAGATAGGTCTTACCATCAGGTATCTCTGTACCAAATTTGGGTTTTAAATTGTGAATAGTATTTGAGAAAAAACATCTTTCGTCAAAATATGGCTATTTTAGATCTATTTCCTGAGCTCTCGTGACCCTTGTCCTTTCCGAGGGATCAACCAAATTAGTGTGCATAGGAAGGTCTTCCCATCAGGTATCTCTGTAGCAAGTTTGGCTTTAAACGTTGTGAATAGTATTTGAGGAAAAAACATCTTTTGTCAAAATATGACTATTTTGGACCTATTTCCTGAGCCCTTGTGACCCTTGACCTTTTTGAGGGGTCATCCAAATTAGTATGCATAGATAGGTCTTACCATCGGGTATCTCTGTACCAAGTGTGAGTTTGAAGTTGTGAATAGTATTTTAGAAAAAAAAAAACATCTTTTGTCAAAATCTGGCAATTTTTCACCTATTTCCTGAGCTCTTATGACCCTTGACTTTTCCGAGGGATCAACCAAATTAGTACGTATAGATAGGTCTTACTAACACGTATCTTTGTACGAAGTTTAGGTTTGAAGTTGTGAATAGTATTTGAGATAAAATAAATTATGTCAAAATATAGTTATTTTGTACCTATTTCCTGATCCTCTGTGACCTTGACCTTTGTGAGAGGTCACTCAAATTGGTATGTTTAGAAAGGTCTTACCACAAAGTATTCTTGGGCCAAGTTTCAATAATGTGGCTTGAATAGTCTCAGAGAAAATGCCAACGTTAAACTTTACCACGGACGACGGCGGACGGACGGACGACCACTGGCCCAAAACATAGACTCACTTTTGCTTCGCACGTGAGCCAAAAACACCTTTACTCACCAAAATCTTTACGATTTTGCTTAGTCAGGCTGAAGATGCTGCATCCATTACTCGTACAAACACAATCAGAAGAACGTTTCACAAATAGTCTTTAGGTAATGATTTTTCCGTGTTAGTTAAAGGCCCATCACCATCACGCTATGTCACTCATGCCAACCAATTACAAACTGTGCTAAATCGTACGTCCCAGTGTGGGAAACGGCGAAGTCAAGAAGATACACAGCCATTGGATCAGCTGTGTAAGCATGTTTGGTCGCCAAATTCGACGAATACTTGCCAAGATGGTCTTGTAGGATTATTTTTTTTTAGAGCAGAAGAAGGACTGAAAAGAAAGAAAAAAAAAAACAGGGTTGCAAAAGTTAGGTCCATGGTTGTAACGCCTGACACAGCACGCACACACAATGGTAGTTTTCCCGGAAACTCGATCAGAATAAAATTAGCTGCTGCTTATTCATACTAGTACGGATATTCATAAATTTTCACTGGTTAACATCTGATGCTGCCCAAAACGCTCACTGTTTCAAAAACGCACTGATGAAAAAACTACAGATGTTTTGTTTAAAAGTTATCGACCTTGTGTGCAGCGCTTTACCACATTGGGGGCAGCCACGAGTTGATTCAAGATCAACACTAACCCATATTCAGAACTTGAAAGTCTATCAGCTCACATCATGATCATTTTTCTCATGGCACAAGCAATCACTAATCTATAAGTTTCAGCTTGAAGCAAGACTATATGGCGCACCGAGACAAGTATCGAAATCTCACTTCATGTCAGTGGGATTATCCGTGAACAGTGGCACCTGCCCCAATACTACCCCATTTCCAAGCGCTTTCAGTGTACTTTGTATCCAGTGTCTGAGGGCGTTTTACACGAAACAAGATTAGGCCGCGTTTCTTTCAGACACGCATCGTTGGATCTTTTCATGTTATTTCTCACACATCACGTCAGCTGACTTCAACTTCATTCACAACGAGACCTAATGGTAACTTTCGCTACCCTGGAGGCATTTCAGTACAGCGTCAATAACTGGCTGTCTCAGTTGTGGAAGATAAATCGTTTACATACTAGTTCAAGGGTAGTGTCAGACTGATTAGGTTGTGCAAAACTAATCTGAAACTATCATGGTCGATCCACGTCCCGCTGCAATATCTTGGAGAGTGGAATTTTAACCCTTTGGTTGTCGGTAGCGCATTTTGTTGCTATGATTCCTGCAGGAATCATCGCGAAAAAAGCGCTATCGTGAGCCAAAGAGTTCAAAAATGTTTCCGATGTAGGCAGACTAATCGAGTCAGTAAATTCTCTGGAAATCTGAACGGAATTGAAACTTATCTGTCATGGCTTGACTTCGCGAACGAAGATTCTATAGAGCTTGCCCACGTCGTCTGCAGGCATTTTCGTGACTGCGGAGGCCAATCCGGGACAGGCAGGTTCGACCGCAGTGGCTGCAGGGGAAGGTCTGGTCAGGGTTCTGAGTTACGACAACTCTGTTTTTTCTCCTGAGCCGCTTGTCCTTGAGGTTAGCTCTGCGAGAGCCCTCAAAGGAGACGGCTGCCTTGTGAATGGTGGAGCGCCAGGTGTCACGGTCCGCAGCAAGCGAGACCACTGGAGGTGGTCGATTTGGCAGGCACTAAGTGACTTTTTTGAGACCGTCTTTGTATCTCTTCTTTGGTGCCCCTCTGTCTCGGTGTCCAGTGGCGAGCTCGCCGAACAGAGTGATCTTGGGTAGGCGATGATCCTCCATCCTGGAGACGTGCCCCGCCCAGCGAAGCTGTGTCCGCAGCAGCAAAGCCTCGATGCTCAAAGTTTCCGCCTGTTCAAGGACCTCGACGTTGGTGACATAGTCACTCCAGTCAATGCTGAGGATGGTACGCAGGCAGCGCTGGTGAAAGCGTTCGAGGAGTCGTAGTTGGCTGCGGTAGAGGGCCCAGGACTCGGAACCGTACAGCAGGGTGGTGAGGACGACAGCTCTGTACACGCTGATCTTGGTGCCTTTTTTCAGCTGTTGATTGTGCCACACCCGCTTGAATAGTCGCTCGAAAGCACTGTTCGCTTTTGTCAGCCTATTGTCCAGCTCCTTGTCCAGCTTGGCGTCTGACGTGATGATGCAGCCGAGGTAGGTAAACTGGTGTACAGACTTCAGGTCGGACTCGCCGATGGTGATGTGGGGAGGGCGATGCTCTTCCTTGGGTGCTGGCTGATGAAGGACCTCTGTCTTTTTCAGACTGACCTCAAGTCCAAAGAGCTGGGCGGCATCTGCGAAGCAGGACGTAATGCGCTGCAAGGCTCTCTCTGTGTGTGCAACGAGGGCAGTGTCATCAGCAAAGAGCAGCTCACGAATCAGTTGGTCTAGGGTTTTCGTGTGGGCCTGCAGTCGTCTGAGGTTGAACAGGCTGCCATCGAGACGATACCTGATGTACACTGCGTCGTCATCGTCGAGGTCCACTGTGGCCTGCTTCAACATCATGCTGAAGAAGATGGTGAAGAGGGTCGGTGCCAGCACGCAGCCTTGCTTCACGCCGTTGCGAATGGGGAATGGTTCTGAGAGGTCACTGTTTAGTCTGACCTGGCCTTGCTGGTCCTCGTGGAGCTGGACAATCATGTTGAGGAACTTTGGGGGACAGCCTAGTCGCTCCAGTATCTGCCACATACCTTGCCTGCTCACAGTGTCAAACGCTTTTGTTACGTCGACAAACGTTACGTACAGCCTTTTGTTCTGCTCGCGGCACTTCTCCTGAAGCTGTCTCAGCACAAATACCATGTCGGTGGTACTCCTGTTGGCTCTGAAGCCTCACTGGCCCTCTGGGAGGTGGTCTTCAGCGATGGCAGGTACCAGCCGATTCAGGAGCAACCTTGCGAGAATTTTCCCGGCAATGGACAGCAGGGTAATTCCACGATAATTAGAGCAGGCAGACTTCTCTCCTTTGTTCTTGTACAGGGTGATGATGACTGCATCACGGAGATCCTTTGGTAGTGTTCCTTTTCCCCAGCAGCAGAGAACGAGGTCGTGGAGCTTGTGCAGTGCTGGGCCTCCATGTTTCCATATCTCTGGCGGGATTCCGTCAATGCCTGCTGCTTTGCCACTCTTGAGCTGGTGGATGGCTGTGAGGGTCTCTTCGGCGGTGGGCGGTTCGTCCAATTCAACCTTTAGTGGAAGGTGTGGGATTTGGAGCATGACTGCTTCTTGAACAGTGCGCTCAGCGCCGAAGAGGTCCTGAAAGTATTCCTACCAGCGGTTCAAGATGGAGGTATTATCTGTGAGGAGTGCCTGTCCATCAGCGCTTCGCAGGGGACTTTGTACCAGGTGCCTAGGACCATACACTGCTTTCAGTGCTTCGTAGAAGCCCCTGTAGTCACCGTTGTCAGCGCAGAGCTGGGTCCTCTGTGCGAGTCTGGACCACCACTCGTTCTGGAGTTCTCTAAGCTTGAGCTGGAGACTGCTGCAGATGAGGCGGAAGGCAGACTTCTTCACAGGGCAGGAAGGCTGGGCCTGGTGGGCGGCTCTTTTTTTTTTGCTAGAAGTTCCTGGATCTCTATGTCGTTTTCGTCAAACCAGTCTTGTTCCTCTTTCTAGCAAAGCCCAAGACTTCCACAGAAGATTTTACAATAGCAGTTTTCAGTTGTTCCCAGAGTGTTTCAGGGGAGGAGTCTGCTGGATCAACTGTGTCTTTGAGCATGCGCTGTAAATCGGCCTGAAGGGCAGCTTTCTTGTCGTCACGTTGAAGGCTGGCAACATCAAGCTTTTTCTTGGGGGGGGGGGGGGGCCTTTCTTGGGTTTCAGCTTGAGGCGGAGCCTGAGTTTGCAGCGAACAAGGCGGTGGTCAGTGTGGCACTCTGCGCTGGGCATCACCCTGGTGAGGAGGACGTCACTGCGGTCCCTCTGACGCACTAGGACATAGCCGATAAGGTGCCAGTGCTTGGAGCGAGGATGCATCCAGGTGGTCTTTCGACTGTCCTTTTGCTGGAAAGTAGTGTTGGTGATGACAAGTTGCTGCTCTGCACAGAGCTCCAACAGTAGGCGACCATTGTCATTGCAGTTCCCAACGCCATGCTTGCCGAGGACTCCTTTCCAGGCTTCAGAGTCTTGGCCCACTCTGGCGTTGAAGTCGCCAAGGATGATGACTTTGTCGTCTGCAGGGGTGCTCTGCAGGAGGCTGCGCAGGTCAGAGTAGAACTTGTCTTTTTCTGCAGGCTCTGCCAGGAGGGTTGGGGAGTACACACTGAGAAGGGTGACGTATTGCTGGTGTCTCAGTGGGAGGCGCATGGACATGATGCGGTCGGAGTGACCCGTTGGTAGGTTTTCCAACTTAGTCGCAATGGGGGTCTTCACCATGAAGCCCACGCCTGAGAGCCGTCTTTCTGATGCAGGCCTGCCTGACCAGTAGAGGGTGTAGCCAGCGCCAAGTTCTTGGAGGCTGCCTTCCTCCGGGAGGCGTACTTCGCTGAGCGCGGAGATGTCGATGTTTAACCTCCGCAATTCATGGGCAATGAGGGCGGAGCGACGCTCAGGGCGTCCGCTGTCTGCTGTGTCGAGCATGGTTCGGATGTTCCAGCATGCTACGTTGAGTCCGGTCGTGGTCGTCATGAGAGTGGATCCGTTGTTTTTTCTTGTTTTCTGACCGCATGAGAAGATGCCCGTTGACCGCGGCTAGCCAACTGGGGTTACGAGGGGATGAGCTTTGGTTAAGCCACCTTTTCTAGGCCCCTCTCCGTGTGGAGCAAGCAGTGCTGTCCCTAGAGAAGGCTGCTTGGTCGTTCAGGGTGTGCCGAGTGACGTTGTCATCCCCAGGTCAACATCAGGAGACCAATATCCTGAACCGCCTGCATGCAGGTTTGAGACTGCGGCTTCCAGTGACATCTTTCACCTGCCGTTTTGCCCCTTGCCCATCGCTACAGGACTTTGAAAGTTCAGTGTCATAGTCCGTGGGCGTTTCCTAAAGCCTGCGCGGTGGAGCTTTTTGGTGGAGTGCAGTGTGCGCAGTACTGGCCCCATCCTTTAAACCCTTGGCTCGTTTGCCATGGCCTAGCAAGCTGGGACGGTGGCATCGAGATCCTCAGGTCGTAGGTTTTATATCAGACTGTCCTTGTCTTAGTCTCTGGCTCAAAAGCCTTCCCCGGAGACACGGGGGCTTTGATGTCAGGGGTTTCCTCCCTTAGCCTTTCCGCAGCCAAGCGGCCAGGCCTGCAAGGCAGCAGGGGACTCGTGGGGGCCGGGGTCGTCTATGTCCCGTGCAGATGTGAACATCTGCCCACTGCCCAGACGGTGACACTATCTGCACCTGGCTGCTATGTGTCACGTGCATTACAAATACAAAATTAGCTGTGTATCTGACAAAACCGGTAAAGCATCAAGCATAATGCTATGCAAACACAATCCACGCAAATCAATCTGGCAGGGAAAGAAGCCGGAATTCATACACCGCTTATTACGTCACGTGACATGTTGATGATAAAGAACACACCATCAGTCAGAATTAAATATTCGAGAAGAAAAAGTGACCGCAAAAAAATACGTGATCGCAAGACGCTGATAACAGAAGTATGAGGATGTTTCTTGCCAAAACGTGAGTACCATTACTCGTAAATCTGAAGTCGAATTTCAGCACCAATTGTCAATTTGTTATGCTTGTCGACATCCCTAATGAACTTCTACAGCGTGGACGCAGCAAACGCACACACTTGTTTATTCTGACCGTTAGCGCGTCAGTCTATTTTTTTAATATCTTTTTTTTTTTGTAGCTCAGATACAGATACAGATAGCGTTGAGCGGAGTAGTAGTTTCTTGTTCAAATTATTTTAAGACGAAGCGAGCTGAACTGGATTCTCATGTGTCTAAATAAACTATAGCTAGACCTCGGTTTGTAGCGTTTCGTAATCAAGTTGCCAATTCTTTGGACAGTTACGGCGGCACAGAGCTTTAAATGATTCCGTTTCATCTTTTCCAGGGGGAACATGTCAGAACTCTCTCTCTCTCTCTCTCTCTCTCTCTCACACACACACACACACACACACACACACACACACACACACACACACACACACACACACACACACACACACACACACACACACACACACACACACACACAAATGACCTGCAAAAAGAGCCATTGCAGACAGGAAACACCGTTAGCACAGCGAGTCATTCTGTCCGTCTAAGGCCTGTACTGGCAAATCCCAGCAAAGATTAACTGCCTGGGTCAGATGTAATCGCTTCCATTTTCACCGCTAATCCCTCTACAACCATTTGGCCACCGGTCACTCAGTTCAGCAGTAAGATCCTTCCATCTGCACGAGGCATAGATCCTTCTGAGCCCCTGCGGCCACAGGGGCTCAGTCTATGCCTCTTGAAAGAGCACATATTCTTTCATTCTCCCGTTCTTTGACAGTGCACTGAACTGGAGTTTCAGTCGTTTAACCCATTCAGCCCTGACACTACGTTATAGACTGTCAACCAGGATAGTTTAAGCGCAGTGCTAAGATAGATTGATGCCCAGAAGCGCAAAGCCATAGCGGCATTCTGGGGTATTCTTGAGCCATCATAGATGATCTCTCTCATGAACCATGACTGACTAAGTTGCGAGCTTCAGAAGACACTGAACTTCCAAAGTGTAGACTTTTGGTCTTGTTGTGTTAACCCGTTTCATCCTGATGCACTACTGCTTGAAATTAATTTGACTATGATAGCTCAAGGGTGGCGCCTGAATAGCTTGGCGCTATAATGTAGCTGTAGTGTAGTCTTCATAGGATAATAAGCAAACTTAAAAACTTCGTGTTAATGTAAGAAAGCAGACAAGAAGGTATAGGGTGCATACAAATCCGAGTTTCAGTTACGCGCCCACGAAGGAGCTAGACTGCTGAGACTGACAATCGAAGATTATTCAACTTTTTTTTTGTTCTTCCAACATGTAGATGAACCATTATAGTCCGGTTGCCATTTAGTGATTTTTAGTATAACCTAAAAAAATGTACCTCATAATTGTTCTGAGCGATTTTCAACTCCTTGGTACCCATAGATTACAGATCCAACTGAACACTCTGTCACTGTTGAGCATTTGGATATATTCAAGATGGCCGCCAAACTATTAAAAAAAATGCCATAAAACATGTTCCATGCAATACAGAGGGCTATATTTTAATGAAATAAACAGGAAATATGATTTAGGTGACATTGAAATGAATAAGTATACTTCTGATGTTTGTTTACATGCATATATTATTCAAGATGGTCGCCACGACGGCCGCCAAAACATTAAAAATGTCGTGAAACATGTTCTACGCCACACAGAGCGCTCATTTTGTGACAGAAACCAGGATATATGACTTATATGATATATTGCAAGAGTTTAGACATACATTATTAATGATGACCTGTAATTAGATGCTCAATATTAAAGATGTCTCTCAATATGGCGACCAGTATATTTTAAAAACTGACTCTAATATGTGTTCTGTATTAGACAGAATGCTAATTTTTGTTGAAAACATCAAGAAGTATAACAGCTGTAGCGAGTGAAACACACAATAGTTCTAACATTTGATTGGGTGTACATTATCCCATAGGGCATCCAAGATGGTTACCGGAAATTATGATTTAAATGGAACATGGGCTCTCCATTACACCAGTCATAATGCAACACTTTTTTTTCTAATCCGAACAGAAAATGTAAACAGAGGAAAAGTCACTGATAGTTTGTGACGTGACTGTATAAAGAAGTATTTCTAGACCTGCAAGAGTATTTAGCATGTGAAAGTTCAGTCTTTTATGGGTCAAGGACACAGTCAGTTACATCTCGCATTCCTCTTCTTCGTAGTCTTCATTTTCTTGCACAGCTGCACGTTTTTTCCACAGGTTTTGGCAGTTCTCATTGAGATGACACCTGCAGAAGACTGTACGTGTCATTTGTGCTGTGTACATCCACAACGTGCTGTTGAACAGGGTTCATCTGTGCTAAAGCCACACTTTAACACCCTCGGTACTTCCGTAGGTGCGGCTTCGATGCCAGGAGGCAGCCTAATAGGCATCAAAGCTAAGTTGTTCTTGTACCACCCAAAGCCAGCTGGACTGAGATCTGGTGGACCAGAGTTAAGAGCAGTCTTCCAGAGACATGCTTGAAAATTGGCACGTTTCACGTTCTCTTGGAAGGCTGCTGTCGTTGGTGGTAGTGACTTCAGCTTGGGAGTGGACATCACCTTCTTGGACGTTCTTACTAGCCATGCTTCGTACCTGATCTTTGACATGCTCTCTGTAATCTGAACCCATAACAAGCACCAATGAAATGGGTTATCTGGTGGATGATGTCACTGAAACTGCCATGTGGGTCCCCCAGAACTGTACCTTTGCCAATGTCCCACATATAGGCGACTATGTCACACCATTAAAGGGCATGTGCTGCAATCAGTTCAGGCACAATATCCTTGTGTTTTTTTCACACTTGCCGCTGTGTCAACAGAGGTCTTCTGAGCGCTGGTGCCTTCCATCACAACAGCAGCAGTAATCTTGCAAGACATGTAATAATGTAAGAGCAAAATGAACACATCTGTGTCATCTGACATTATCCTGATGGATGTGTACCCTTGCTCCGCTGCCCGGACCATTTGCTGGGCAATAATGATGTCAGCTTCTTCATGAGTTGTCCGCATATCATCTGCTGGGGAGGGGATGCCCTTCATGACTTTTGTTGGGGCGGGATCATCACCGGTCAATAGCAGCTTGTGTTGAATAATTGCCTTGGGCAGCCACTTTGTCTAGATGATGGCGATGAGCTGTGTTTTATTTTCCGTAACAGTTAGTGCAACGTTTTGAGGTGGTAGTGGAGTGTCTGGCTTCAGCTGGCGACGCCTTGTGGCTGTGTTCACAGCACGAGAGGATCTGGTGGTACGTTTGATGCTGATCGGATAGTATCTGTCAAAGACAAGATACACATCACTTTCTCGGAGCTTTGTGACTCAGCCTAGAAAGCTGTCCACTACATACGTTTGCACAGAGCCTTGCGATGGTTAGTACTATTGTCCACATCACTGCACAGCCATTTATGATCACAATATCTGCCTTCTGGCGTGTAGGTACGGACATCTCGCACTGCAAGTTTCGTCTCATGTATCCATTGTCCGTAAACATAGATGTCGGGATTGGCGCCAATTCATGTTGGAACAGGTTTTCAAGGTCTAGATTTCTTGTACTCATCAGGCACATAGCTCTGCTGTAGATCAGTTATGTGTCATACGTTGCTCCAGATCCTTGTTTCATCTTTTTCTTGCTTACTGCCATGTTGACAACATTTTTGCTCAGGGAGGCATTGTTCCGTCAGGCCACGATCTTTCAAAATCTTGCATTTGTAAAATTCCCAACTCAAGAGCTCTATCAACATTGACGTTCTGGCTGGATATCATTCCCGTCGCAATGTTGACAATTTCATTGCTTGGATAGTCATCTGGAGCGAGTGGGTTGATGCAGGCTTGAAGTTTCTTTCGGATTTCTTCTCTGTCTTTTCCATCAGACTGTCACTACGGGCTTGCATCTCTTCTTTGTGAATAGTCACACTCTGTGATGCAGTGTTGTGTTCTCGGATTTTAGCAATGTCTCTGATGAGCTGACTGCATGTATGGAGACTGAGTGCCCATCTGTTCTGCGCCCCAGGCGGGTTATGCGTGATGTAGATCAAGCCACCTGCACGCGCGCACACACGCACGCACACTATTTCTTACCTCTGTAGTAGCTTCTCTGCATGTTTTAGTCTGTTACGGCAGTTTGTGCTTTATAACTGAAAAGTACCAAAAAACACGATTATGAATTTATGATCATTATGGGTTTTCATACTTTTTTCCAACGTAGCTTTACCGTCTCGCACATGTCTGTATTTTGTCTCCTACTTTCATGATAACCCCGATGTATGACTTCCAACAAAAGATTTGCATTTACAACGCAAATTAACACCAGCATTATTTAGTACATTTTACAAAATGACATTGATAACTTTTAGGTGAAACTAACAAATAATGGCGGAACTGAGACTTAGACTTAGATCTCGACCTAGTCCGGAACGGCCCGGGCCGCGGTCAGTGCAGCGCTGCGGGGCTAAAAGAAAACAACAATCACACATCTCCGTCCTATCCTTATCATATTAACAACGACAAAGAAAATACAATTAGAAGAAGTACTTTGAACGAAAAGTAAATAAACTATCCTGGAAAGATGAAGTTAACAACACTGCATGATGATCACTGACTGGCCGTGCCACTACTCATTAGTCACCCGCGGTCGGCCATTAAAACTCTACTAATCATCTGCAGAAAGTTCAATCAAAAGAATTTAAACAGGTACTTACCGGTTTGTCTTGCGTGTTGGCGTGAACAAAAAAATCCACTCAAATAAATAATAATGTCCAAAAGCGATGTACTCCGGAACATGTTTATGTGCGGACCCTTCACTGATAGCGGTCTGAATTGAATCTTTGGCAATTAACTCATTCTACCCCAGACACAACACAGCAAGATATGATCGACCATGATAGTTCAAGGGTGATGCCAGAATAGCTTGGCGCCTAAGGGCGCCAAGCTATTAAGGCATCACCCTTGAACTATCATGGTCGATCTGTGTCCTGCACTGCAAAGCAGTCTTTAGAGGACAAGGGCAAAATTTGGGGATTTCGGTGTTGGGGTAGAATGAGTTAAACCCGGCCCCGAGGAACTCAAGCCACCCGAGGAACGTAGGTACAATTGAAGTGGGATCAGCAATGATTCTCCTGAGCCCCCGCACCTGCGGGGGATGAGGATCTTTGTCACTTTCAGTTAGGCGGTGTTCATTTTTGCCCGAAAAACTGAATAATGAAGGCATGCACTGTATTTACGCACATTAAAACCCGGTCAGCTGACGGCGAATTCAAATTCGATCAGTATAAATCAAATTATGTGTTATATGTTCTTGAAATTGTTTGACGAGACACGGATCGCAATTAGGACGCGAAACAACGTAAAGCATGCCAAAGTTTTATTACGTATACATCAATATCAACTGCAAGAGATTAATTTCTTTTTGGGATGATCGCGACAGGTTTACCAGTAGCTCCATCCCCGCCGACCCAGGAGCTGCGCGTCAATCGTCACTTTCAGAGTCTGCTCGCATACACGGCGGGAGTCAGTAAGAGACGTAGATTTTTGTAAGCCTCCGCTCTCAGCGGAAGCTCATGAGGTTCCATGCGTCTTGCAGATGCTGATATTTACCTGAATTTACCTGAATTTACCTGAGTGGCCACTGAGCGCGGCCGACGGGGTAGGAAGTTTGAGAACTTATTTTAACCCCCTTAACTGTCTCTTTATCATGGCGGTTCTTGAACTGGTTGACAGTTTCAGCTTCGACAATTGATTGTTTCAGAGCATTCCATGGGTTCACAACTCTTTGGGAAAAAAAGTTTTTTCTAAGATTCAGTCTGGACCTCCCTTTGAACAGTTTGGTGCTGTGACCTCTATGGTAAAATGATGACTGGCATGAAGTAAAAAATATGTCCGCAGAAACTTTTTCAAGTCCCTTTATGATCTTGAAAGTCTCGATGAGATTTCCCCTGTCTCTCCTTTCTTCCAATTTCTGCAAATTGCAAAAGGCCAGTCTCTCCTCATACGGCAGGTGACCAATCCCTGTAATCGATCTTGTAGCTCTCCTCTGCACCTTTTCCAACTCTGCGATGTCTTTTTTGAGGTATGGTCGCCATGCTTGGATACAATACTCTATTTGCTGGTGTATGGTTTGCCGCGTAGGCTAAAACCAAACAGCGAGTTGTATTTTTTCTTTAATTAATTTTAATTAAAAATGCTCAAAGATGACAGAGTGTCATCAGGCGGATATGTAATCTGTATGCATCAGAGAAGTGAAAACCATTGAAAATTATGTGGACTTTAGAAAGAGGTATCAGAGGCTTCTTCCAGACTAATACTACTATTTTTGTTTCTCGTGTCAATCCTTGTTTCGATATTGCCGATGCGCCAATCTTGAATTTATCAAGAAAGACAAAGCTCACGTGTATGACCGATCTACATGTGTGGCCTTTGTGACAATAAGTAAAGGGATGGCTTTTGCAACAGCAAAATCCGTGTTTTCTCAAACTTTAATCAGTTTTCACATATCTATCAAACCCCCGTAAACCTTGACCTTTGCGATGAGTCGACTAACTTAGTATATATATGAAGGTCTTATCATCATCAGCTACATTTGTGCCAAATTTTATTGAAGAGTTTGTAAAGCTGTTGATAATAACTGCAATTCTGTCAATTTAAAAAAAAAAAATAACAAATGGCATTTTACACACATTTGCCGGCCTCTTGTGACCCTTGACCTTTCTGAGGGGTCATTCAAATTAGTATGCATAGAAAGGTCTTACAATTAGGTATCTCTGTACCAAGTTTGGGTTTGAAGTTGTGAATAGTATTTGAGAAATACATCTTTTGTCAAAATATGGCTATTTTAGACCTATTTCCTGAGTTCTTGTGACCCTTGACCTTTCCGAGGGATCAACCAAATTAGTATGCATAGAAAGGTCTTACCATCAGGTATCTTTGTACCAAGCTTGGGTTTGAAGTTGTGAATAGTATTTGAGAAAAGAAAATCTTTCGTCAAAAAATGTCTATTTTGGACCTATTTCCTGAGCTCTTGTGACCCTTGACCCTTCCGGGGGATCAACCAAATGAGTATGCATAGAAAGGTCTTACCATCAGGTGTCGCTGTAACAGGTTTGGGTCTGAAGTTGTAAATAGTATTTGAGAAAAAAATAAATTATGTCAAAATAAAGCTATATTTAACCTATTTCCTGAGTCCCTGTGACCTTGATCTTTGTGAAAGGTCACTGAAATTAGTATGTTTAGAAAGGGCTTGCCACAAAGTATCACCAGGTCAACCCTCACAACTCTGCCACAACGCTTGGGTTTGCACTCTGTGTACACAGTAAATATACAACATAACAGTGAAAAGCATTAAAAACAAATTCTAACCAAAAACAAAACAACATGCCATGCCTACAAATGACACAAGAACATTAAACACTTAACACACACAAGGAAGCACACACAAACACACAGTTTCATCCTGCTTTTATAACCAGACTTTTTCATTTCTTAAAAAAATACTAAGGCTTAAAGGGCTATACTTATCATGTCCTACACCTAGATCTTTAAGTAACAGTAACACCTTCAATTAGCTATATTGATCATTCTTGATTATATTTCACATATAAAGATAATGTGCACATCACACACACACACACTGCACATCACACACACACACACACACACACACACACACACACATATATATATATATATATATATATATATATATATATATATATATATATATATATATATATATATATATATATATATATATATATATATATATATATATATATATATATATGGCCCTGGCTCAGATTTACCATCAAGAAGGTGTGACACTCTAAATCCAAACAAGAAAGGCAATGCCATTATGACTCACATGTATGACCTATTTACATTTTACATATGTGCGACCTTTGTGACAATAAGTAAAGTGCTGGCTTCTGCACCAGCAAAATCCATGTTTTCTCAAAATGTAAGCATTTTCACACATCTGTCGACCCCCCATGACCCTTGACCTTTGCGATGAGTCACCTAAATTAGTATGCATACGAAGGTCTTATCATCAGCTAGCTACCTTTGTGCCAAATGTGATTGAAATATTTGCAAAAGTGTTGATAATACCTACACTTTTATCAAAAATTGACATTTTACACACATTTGCTAGGATCTTTTGACCCTTGACCTTTCTGAGGGGGTCATCCAAATTAGTATGCATAAATATGTTTTACCATCAGGTATCTCTGTACCAATTTGGGTTTGAAGTTGTGAATAGTATTTGAGAAAAAACATCTTTTGTCAAAATATGACTATTTTTTACCTACTTCCTGAGCTCTTGTGACCCTTGACCTTTCTGAGGGGTCATCCAAATTATTATGCATAGATAGGTCTTACAATCAGGTATCTCTGTACCAATTTGGGTTTGAAGTTGTGATTAGTAATTGAGAAAAAAACATCTATTGTCAAAATATGGCTATTTTTTTATACCTATTTCCTGAGCTCTTGTGACCCTTGACCTTTTCGTGGGATCAACCAAATTAGTATGCACAGAAAGGTCTTCCCATCAGGTATCTCTGTAGCAAGTTTGGGTTTGAAGTTGTCAATAGTATTTGAGAAGAAATAATTATGTCAAAATATATCTATTTTGGACCTTTTTCCTGATCCTCTGTGACCTTGACCTTTGTGAGAAGTCACTAAAATTTCTATGTTTAGAAAGGTCTTGCCACAAAGTATCCTTGGGCCAAGTTTGAAGACTGTGGCTTGAATAGACTCCGAGAAAATGCCAACGTTAAAGTTTACCACGGATGACGGTGGACGGACGACAGACGATGGATGGACAAACACTGACCCAGAACATAGACTTACTTTTGCTTTGCACGTGAGCCAAAAATTCCATATTTAAAGGTACAGACACAAAACACATCAAATTCAAAACAAGATGCCATGTACATCCTGTGGTATTTTTGTGTTGATAAAACCTTTATTTCGGTTATTTCACTGCACAAACAGTTAGCATTGTGTACATAACCATTTACACCATCACAAAAGTTTACTACACATATTTCCACAGCAATAATGCCAATAAGCTCATACTAAAAAGCACCTTGACAAGATTGTTCAATATCTTATCAGCTCTACTAGAGTGAAAGCAAAGTTTTCAGACCCCAAAGAAACTGAACATTCTTAGGAACAAGAAAGTGTACACTACTTGACATTTTTCAAATTTCAAAAGAAATTGATCTCTCTAATACTCAAAGCCAGGTAAAAAAATAAAACCACCATTACCTAAACAGAACAAATCAGTGGTTGTGATGCTTATTTTCACTGCTTAAAATTGGCTTTAAATGTAAGTAGTATGAAAAATAGACAGGCAATGATAGACACGTCTATTTTGTGTAAATAAGCTTGTTTTAGACATGACAAGAAAGGCAAAGCCCTTATGGCTCACATGTATGACCGATCCACATGTCTGACATTAAGTAAAGGGATGGCTTCTGCACTAACAAAATCCATGTTTTCTCAAAATTTAATAAGTTTTCATATCTGTGAAACCCCCGTGACCCTTGACCTTCACAATGAGTCTATTAAATTAGGATACATACGAAGGTCTTATCATCAGCTACCTTTGTGTCAAATTTGATTGAAAAGTTTGCAAAAATGTTGATAATAATTACAATTATTGGCATTTTATACACATTTGTCAACCTCTAGTGACCCTTGACCTTTTCCGAGGGGTCATCCAAATTAGTATGCATAGATAGGTCTTACCATCAGGTATCTCTGTAGCAAGTTTGGTTTTAAAGTTGTGAATAGTAATTGAGAAAAAACAATTCTTGTCAAAATATGGCTATTTTTTTACCTTTTCCTGAGCTCTTGTGACCCTTGACCATTCTGAGGGCTCATCCAAATTAGTATGCATAGATAAGTCTTACCATCAGGTATCTCTGTAGCAAGTTTGGGTTTGGAGTTGTGAATACCTCAGTAGAACCATTGAGTTTCACGTGCCCCTGCAGGCAAAGGGGTTCCCGAAAAGCCATACCTTTTTATATGCTACACACATGTACCATCCTCAGATTGAGGCAGTCATCTGCAGGTATGCCTACAACTGACACACCCAGCTGAGGCAATTATCCAATCAGAAAGCAAGATGTCAGCTTTGTGGATGCGATAAACCATCTGGTGTCACCTGTTAATCGGATAATTGCCCCTGACTACTGACAAAGCGGAGTATGGTTAAGGGTCATTGAGCTTCACCATGACCAGCCATCTTTGTCTGCGGTGAGGATAAAGTAATGGATGCCTTTCACAACAGTCTCACGTCTTTATGTCCGGCTCCGGTTCAAGTTAGTTTAGCATTTTGATGCCAACGTGAATCTTCTCTAGCTTTGACAATCACACTGTAACATTGCATACTTCTCTGACTGGCAACAGTTTGTGACTGTGACGTGTCAGAAAAGGCAAATGACGAGGTTGCATGTGAACACCAATGATGTGCGGACTCCGCCATGTGTGCTCAGTTTTAAGTCACAGGTCTAGAGACATGTCAACTGTGATAGTTCAAAGGTGATCAATGTCGGAAGAGCTTGGCACCTATGTGCACCAAGCTATTCTTACACCGCCCTTAAACTGTCATGGTTGATACACATCCTGTCATACTCACAAACCAGATAGGTGAGGCTAGCGCTGGCAGAATTGTCAGTACTCAAACCAAGGGGAATCACAGCGCTGGACAGACAAGAGTTAGATCCCCTGCCCCCGCCTATCAGGCACCCAATCGCCAGCCCACAGAGAAATACGCAGGTATAGAATAATAATAATAATAGTTAGATCCCCTGCCCCCTGATAGGCGGGGGCAGGGGATCTAACTCTTGTCTGTCCAGCGCTGTGATTCCCCTTGGTTTGAGTACTGACAATTCTGCCAGCGCTAGCCTCACCTATCTGGTTTGTGAGTATCACGTATAACTCGAGGCAAAATTTGTATCGTTACATTGTTGTGTAATGTTCTGTGCATCTACTGTGGGAAATCAGGGTATTTACCCGACCACATATAGTAGCGCACCTTCATGTTTGTGTATGTATGTATCTCCTGCCTACTTCCTAAGTTCCGGAGAAAGACATGGGTTATATAAGAGACCTGATCCATTCTTTTTGAGGATGGAAATGATTGTCTTATTCTATACCTGCGTATTTCTCTGTGGGCTGGCGATTGGGTGCCTGATAGGCGGGGGCAGGGGATCTAACTCTTGTCTGTCCAGCGCTGTGATTCCCCTTGGTTTGAGTACTGACACATCCTGTCATAGCATGTCTGACCTTTATGGGTTAATAGGTGTCTCTCTGTTAATTCATCCCTTTTCCCATTTAAAAAAACAAACAAAAAACTTTCATGGTTGTAAAACTATAGAGAGTGTGGGTGTGTGTGTCTGTACTTAACTTCAGTATAGTTTAATACTTATTTCATAAAAGCAAAGTGTTTGAATCATGTCCATCATGTTGTGTTATGTTGTGCCATCTGTATGTGTGTGTGTGTGTGTGTGTGTGTGTGTGTGCGCGCACGTGTGCGTGCATGTGTATGTGCGCGCATGTGTGTGTCTGACGTACAATGGGGGGTGGGGGGTGGGGGGGGGGCGGTTCGGCGGCGAAATTGGGCCCCCCGTCCGGACCCCCCGTCCGGACCCCCCTCCCTGGATCCGCCCCTGACAGTACATCGCAGGCCAAAACGCCTCTTCCTGAAATCGCGCGATGTAAAGCAGTAATCCACACTTTAACTCACATGTTATGGTTCACAGCCGGCTAAATGTGTTCACCATGATTTTGTTGGACTTGCACAAAACATGGGAACGATCCACCTGCAGTTTAGTCACTACCCCACCTCTACGCTGACAACTCACAACTACTAGACAAAGACAAACTCGACAACACTCAGACACTACTGACTCGCACGGCTGACTGCTATGAAGACGTGAAAAACTGGATGACAGCAAACAAGCTCAAACTGAACGACGACAAAACGGAAGCCATGCTGGTAGGCACTCGCCAGAAACTTTCCCAGCTCCCTCCCTCTCTCCACCTTCAACTCGACAGCACCCCCATCTCCCTCTCTGACTCGGTCAAGAACCTTGGCGTTATCCTCGATTCCTCTCTTTCCATGACCAGCTTCGTCTCCGCCACGGCCCAGGCATGTTATTTCCGGCCACCTCCGCCGCATCAGTCAGATCAGAAAATACCTTACTACCGAAGCTGCCACCAAACTCGCTGTCTCTCTCATCTTATCTCGCATCGACTACTGCAACTCTCTCCTTTCCGGCCTTCCTCACTCCACCACTCTCACTCTCCAGCGCGTCCAGAACAATGCTGCCCGCCTCGTCCTTACAAAGAAAAAATCCGACCACATCAATCCGCCCTGCTCAAGCTCCTTCACTGGCTCCCCATCCCCCAACGCATCCAATACAAGATTCTGTCTCTCTGTTACAAATCCCTGAACAACTACGCTCCTACCTATATATCTCTCCAACTTACTTCACCCCTACACTCCTTCCCGCTCCCTCCGCTCCGCCTCCGACCCTCTCCGCCTCCTCATCCCCCCGCACCAAACTCAGCACTTTCGGCCCCCGCTCCCGGCTTCTCAGTATACGGTCCATCCACCTGGAACACCCTCCCACTCTCTCTCCGTCAGAAACACTCTCTCTCCTCCTTCCAGTCCGCCCTCAAAACTCACCTCTTTCAACAGTTCTAGCACTACATCACCACTGACACTCCCTACCCCAAGCTGACCGTGGCCGCCGTCGTAATGTATTTTCACTATTTGTGGGCGGTACGTGAGTCAATTGTCTCAAGCGTGCGCATGCGTGTGCGAGTTGTCAGTGCGCGCTTAGAGTTATAATTATTATAAGATAAGAGCATTATAAATACCGTAATTATTATTATTATTATTACTACCCCAGAAAAGGTAGGAGTAATCTCGCTGCGTACCGCAGGGAACATCATGGTGCACTGAGAAGACTCAGTTGAGTGAAATGGTCAGAACTATTAAACTCCAGATAATTATATAAGTCCATACAAACACAATGGATTAGTGAGAGTGCCCAACATTTTTCAATCAGATAAACACAAATCCAGTGACCAATGCATGTTATTGATGTTTCGAACTGAAAAGAATCTTATCAAACTCTATGCGCCACCGTGTATTCAGCGAAACATTCATCCCGCACTAAAGAAACATCTAAACATCTTCAGAAATAAATATTATCGTATATCTATATATTAACACCTTCAGTCATACATAAATTTACATGGTTCATCAAGAAATGTGGGAAGTATATTTGAATTATCTTGTATTTAACCTCCAATAATTTAGCTAATCGATTTGCAGGTGGTCCACAAGTACGCGCCTGCGTATGCATATGGCAACAAGATCAACACAAGATGGAAGACAAGCAAATTTCCTAGTCCTCTATTTCAAAAACTGAAATTTGCCAGTATGGAGTCCCTTTTTGGCCTGCCATCCAGGCGTCTCATGAAGGATCAATTTGCACTCGATGATTCTGGGTATGTTCTCCAAATATTCTAGTATTATTAAAGAGTGAGGTTTGAGGATCGTTTTCATTTTGTCAGCATGAACATGTTGACCTTATTTCTGTTTCACTACCAGACTTTTTCAATAATTTGCTGCATTGGTGTTTGTTTATAAATCGTATTCGGGCGGATTGAAATCCACCTACTGAACCTGCGTACCCTGAGAACACATTTATATGTTGCATGCTGCAAATTTCACGTTTGTGTTGATTTTGAAGATTTTGCCTCTCAGTGGAGAGTACGTATGTGATGTAGATGTCTTATGTTTTTTTGAACAGATTTCCCTCACTTCAGCCTTATATCACACACTATGCATGCTCTGGTATTTGCATGGTTGCGTTGTGTTTATTTCAGAGAGGAAAAAGCAAAAGCTGATAAGCGAGAAAAAGAAAAAGACGATGACGACGTGCATACAGAGGAGGAAGAAGAGAATAAAGAGCATGATGAAGAAACAGAGGAAGATGATGATGATGATCTAGATGAGCTGCTAGGGTATGAAAAGATGAATTACGAAATATGAGTTGTCATTTCATCCTTTGTTGTTGTCAGTGGTTTTTTTTTTTTTTTTTTTTTTTTTTTTTAAATTTTTTTTTAAAGATATGAATATGAATACCTTTATTGTCCCAAGATGGGAAATTTGTTTGCAGCGGAATTGACAGATATGAGCTAGTTAATATTTGATTTCATTTCATAGTTTTCACCAATTTCCATACATGATGTGCATTGTATATATATATGCACACCATGTAATTACATTATAGTATACATAGCTGAAATTTCATCTCTCATTTTGAAAACAGATTTTGATTTGATTGCATGCACCTGACACTACTGAAATTGTATCCAGCAAATGTTTTCTTGTTTGTAACATTTTTAGGGAGTTAGAGAAGAATATGTATCATGCTAAGCATGGTGTCACGTTATACTTATAGTCAAGGTGTTGAATGTTATGAAATGACCGGAATCATGATGCCTATTTTTGTCCCCTGATAAATAATTGTTTTTGACTCATTTTAATGGATAAAGCTCATTTTCTGCAAAACAAATGCATATTTTATAATCGTGTGGTTATGTTGCTTTCGTCATTATGTACCTTTAGCTGTATCATCTGTTGTACTCAACTTTCAGGATGAATATGACTGTAGAGGTACTGACAGAAGCAGTAATTTTCAAATTCAAATTAAAACTAGAAAAAAATCATCATCAACCAAACACTTTGCCCTGTGCATGTACTGTAATCCCCATACACACACAAACAAGATTTACTTCAAGTTGTCATCCGTTTCCATGCTGAAGCTTCCTTCTCAGAGGTACATATTCTGTGTAATGTTTTTCTGTGCCGAAATTCTCGTGTTTTTTTTTTAGTTTAAAATCATCTCACAAACAAACACTCAAAAGAATGACACACAACTTGGTATAAGAATTGTTTATTCCATTCAAATTTAGCTGAAAAAAAAAAGCAAAGTTATGTCTACATTCAGTGAGTCGATACAAACTTATTTCTGAACAGAGTTCTAGACAAACAACCTTTTGCTCATATATGAAATAAAACCTGTCCAAGAATGCTGGCACCACACACTCCATATATAGATCCAGTCAACAGGGAAATACTTTGAATATAAGGAAAGAATCCATATACACCATATAGGAGTTAGGCTTTTATTTTCACAAATTTTGGGCATTCCCCTGATGAAGCCCTCACTGAGAGGGTGAAAATTTGTGAAAATAAAAGCGTAATTCGTATACTACGTGGTGTATATTGATTCATTTGTCAGTATGCAAGAAGTCATGGGGCCAACATATTAAGCCACAGGTGGACTGTGCACAACCATGCACAGGCCATCTGCAGCTGAATCGACCTCTTACCCTTTGCTTGCAAGGTGATTACTACTAGGCAAAAGACTGATGACAGTAACTCAGGGTTTCTAAATTAAGATTTATTTTATCTTATTGTTTTCTTTGGTTTTGCAGTGATTCTGACACAGAGAAGGAGAAAGGATGGCAGAATGTGAAAGTGAGAAATGCTCGACCACCCCACCCTCTCACAGTGACACATGTGAACCAGACTTTGGACTTACAGGCAAGTTCTTAATTGCCCTTTGTTTCCTGTTATACTTTCATTGCACCATGTGAGTACTGGTCTGTGATTTTGGACCTTATGGCTTAGAACATAAGATCCAAAATCATAGACCAGCACATACTTCCTTTGTAGCTATCTCGGCAACCACTTTTTTTTGTTGTTCCTATGTAATGATACACAAATGTTGCTGGAGAACATCTTTTTGGCGCTGTGTGTGTGTGTGTGCGTATGTGACAGCGACTAGAGCCTGCGTTTGAGGACGGAGTAACTTGAAATTTTAGGATATTGTCCCTAAAAGAATAATCTCGTGGCAGCTTTTAAAATTTTTTGATTAAGATGCTCACTGGCGAGAAAATGTCCGTTTCACAAAAACCGGTTGATCCACACTGGAGTCCGTAATTTTTCTTATTTTTACTTGATATTTTGCATATAGCTAGATAAAAGGAAGATATTTAATGAGTTCATTAACCAGCATTGTACCGCTTGAACTTTTTAATGATAATTAAATACTTTTGAAAAAAAAAATAGTTTAACATTTTTTGGATTAATTTCTTAAATTATTTTGGATTAATCTTAAAACAATTGAATCTTTTTTAGAAAAAAAGTAATCTTCACATTAATAATCGCATGATTTCTTATATGTGTATATAAAATATATATGTTTATATATATTTTATATACGGGGGTTCTTTCTCCGGGTACTCCAGTTCTTCCACCCCCCCCAACCCCCCCACCCCCCACACTTTGGTACCGGTTTCAGGCCACTTTACAAATTTCAAATACAAGCAATAAAAAATCTCTGTAACTTCAGTAGCTGAACTGGCCCTTCGTCTGTCTTGTACTGTGTTTGTCTTATTTGGCGTAAATCCATGTCTGTTACGTGAGTGTGCGTGTTGGGTTTCAGTTCGTGGCGCTTTGAGTCGATTTGCCCAAAATTGAGAAAAAGCGCCTATATAATAACGGTATTATTATTATTATTATTATTATGTGCCAAGTGCCATGTGTGTGTGTGTGTATGTGACAGCGACTACAGCCCGTGTTTGAAGACGGACAAGCTTGAAATTTTAGGATATTGTCCCTAAAAGAATAATCTCGATGTAGGTTTTTTTTAAATTTTTTATTAAGGTGCGCATTGGTGAAAAAATGGCCTTTTCACAAAAACCGGTTGATCCACACTGGAGTCCGTAATTGTTCTTATTTTGACTAGATATTTTGCATATAGCTGGATAAAGGGAAGATATTGAATGAGATCGTTAACCAGCATTATACCTGAAGAACGTTTTGAGTGATAATTAAATTAAAAAAAAAAAAATATGTTTTTGGGATTAATTTCACGAATTATGAATTATTTGGGATTAATCTTAAAACAATTGAATCTTTTTTACGATAAAAGCAATCTTTGCATTAATAATCACATGATTTTTCATATGCGGTATTTACATATAAGCCTACTGTTTGTCTTGGCTGACGGGTACGATTAGGTTAATTGTGACCTGTAAGCGCTAGGTGTGAAAATCAGATAATTTGCTGCACCTTTTTCTGAGTTATTTTTAAAACAGCTAACATAATTTTTATTTTTCTTTTATGAAAAAAATATCTTAATACACACATCAGTTTTTATAAACAGTGTTTGCATAAACCTGCTGTTTTGTCCCAGCTCTGGGGTAGGATTAGGTCAAATTGTGTCCTGTAAGCCCTAGGCATGAAAATCAGCGAAAAAATTGCAAAGTTTGAAACTCTAATACATAAAATGTTAGTACTGTGATGAGTGACGTATAACATCAAGCCATCACTATGAACATGGTGTCGTGGTTCTAATGATCCCATGACGTGAAGCTTGAAGTGATGTCATTTCGCTGCTCGTGCTATTACACTTCTTCAGAATAGCTTTCGCTACGTCAGACCACAGAGCTTACGAATGGTGGGAATCACTGTGTGTTCATCTTTATTTCTGTGTGCCAGTGTGTGTGGATCAGAGGGTGGGTTAGAGCAGAGTTGGATCAGAAAGATAAGCTTAAAAATAGGAACAACTTTGGGCTGGGGTCCCATCTTGTTTCTCATGAAGTCAAAGTTGTTATTATATGATGCAGCTTTTATTGATTGATTGACATTCATTCATTCATTCACTCATTTTGTTGGTTGGTTATAGCGTCTACAGCAGAGTCTGAGTTTGGTGAAGGCAGAAGACCAGAGTTCAGAGGAATGGCTGGAGTCCCACAGTGTGGAGCATCTCAAACTAACACTGCAGGACCTGGTGGACAAGGGCAAGATTGGAAAGTATGGACACATACATATGTTTTGGTCTTTGTCTTTACATTCAGGGAATTAACCCCAGATAAACATCACAATCTAGAGGATGTAAAGGAGGCTGCTATTTGCCAGCAAGAGTTATTGATTCTCATTAACCCCAGCGGGAGCTTGTGAAAATCTATACCTCTTGAAGATTTGTGGAGATGCATGTAGTTGTATGAAGGACTGTTTAGCAATACGACCATCCAAAATGCAACCAAACTAAACCCAAGCAAACAGACACATACAATCATGCGTACATACAACAGCTTGAACACAAAGAAAAATCAAGAAATGGAAGAAAGTGTGTTGTTCTGTGACTTTGGACCTTAGGACCATTTTGTAAATAAAACAAAAGATCAAAAACAGAGCAACACGAAGTTACATCTTCTAGTCATCATAATGGTTTTGTCATTGCCATCACAGAAGTGAAATGGAAGGCAGCCTAACATCTTGTCTTTTGTCCTGTGCTTTGTTGGAAACAATATGTGTGTTTTTTTAACCACACAGTGCTTTGTTTGTCTTACAGACTGACCCCTGACCAGCAGACAGGAAAAGTTACGCAACACATTCAGTTTGACGCCTATGATGTGAATGAGTTTGAATACAAGCTGAACATGTGAGTAATGTGATTTATACATACATACATAATGTTTTATTTTGTTTCAGTTTATCACCAGTAATAAAGAGTATCTTCATAGCATTAGTAATATATGTAACTAAAACAGTTAATGTTCACTTCTGACCGAACTAATGAGACATCCAAATATGAACAGTCAATGTTTAATCAAGAAAGTAAACCAACAGCATACTCTTAATGACACTTTGCTTGTGTGATTACAAACGCAAATTGTATGGTTCTTGACATCTTTTATTAAAAAGATGTTGAGAATACTTTGCATTCATACTCATACTGACACTTCCAACTTGTTTATTTTCAGGGCCATTGAGATGTACACAAAACGGATCAAGTGGCTGTTGCAAGGAAGCAAACGAGTAAGTATGTAATAGGGTGTGTACAGAAATGTTTGTGTATATGGGTGTAACGATTGTGGTTGTGTTGTTCCGTGAGAATGGCCATGCATAAATCCTAGGAAACGATCCACTATTTAGTTGAGCTATCATAATTACGAATCACTTACTTTTTCAGTGAATTTCACTTTCGTTTACGAATAGTGCGGTATTGATTATCTGTTGCCGCACGGAGTTGAATCCCGAAGGGTCTAGAGACTGCGCGAGTAATCATCGTTGTTTGCCACGCGCGTGAAATGGGCGGTCACTATGCATTAGGCTGAATCTTGAAACTTCCGGATGATTCGGGGAAGTCGTGACCTGTCTAGTGTGCTCATGCGTGTAGTCATGACGCGCGGGGATTTCCCAACATAGGAGCTGGAAATAGCAGCCAGATTTTTCTAGACCAGTCTAGGGTAATGTTATTTAGGAGTTTTAGTTGCGTATTTTATTCTGATTGGTTGTGTTGTACGAATTTGCTCGATTGTTCTGGAAAACCTACCACTATAAAAGATCGTCTTAGGAAGCGCGTGTCGTACATTGTTCAGTTGTAGAATTGCGATGTAACAGCGTCGGTACATTGTTCAGTTGTATAATTGCAGTGTATCGTAAGCACATTGACTTTGAGCTACGCAAGGTATCGTGCTTCATTGTCAGTGACGGAGTTATGCAGTGTATGGTGATGTACATTGTATGAGAGGCGCATTGTGTCAGAGTGTGGACATTTTGCAGAGAAGACATTGTTGGTGCATTTGTGAACGTATTTTGTGGAGATCGCATCGCTGTAATAAAATATTGTTGGAACTGTTACTCCAGTATTGTCTACATCCTTAAGCCACGTGTGACAGATTGCAGCTGAATGAAGTTTATTTAAAAGAACCTTACGTGCGTGCTGTCTGGTGTGATATCATACTACGATCACGATTCTACCACGTAACATTTTGGCACCTCCAACGGGACTTCTTCCAGTTGGTTCAGTGGAAAGGGTAGCAGGAGAAAACAGCCAGCAGTGAAACGCAGGGATGGCGACATCGGAAATGGAGACATTCCTGAAAATTGGAAAGGAATGTGGACTGGAGGGAGCTCAGCTCCTGGACTTTGTAAAGGAGAGAGAAAGAGAAAGGAGACTCGAAGAAGAAAAGAGACGAGAGAGAGAAGAGAAGGAGAGACTGGAAAGAGAGGAGAGAGAAGAAAAGAGACGAGAGAGAGAAGAAAAGGAGAGATTTGATAGAGAAGAAAGAGCGAAAGAGCGTGAAATTAGGAAACTTGAAATCCAAGCAGAAGAAGCAGAGAAACAGCGAAGAGAAGCAGAGAAACAACGAGAAGAGGCGGAGAGGCAGCGACAACATGAAATTCATTTAAAGCAGATGGAGACTGAGGCACAGAGCCAGAGGGTTTCTGAAGCAACAGCATTAGCCAGCAGAGAGCAAACAGCCCGTGCGCCAAAGCTTCCACCTTTCGTTGAAAACTCAGATAAGATGGACCCTTACCTAGAATGATTCGAGCGCTTCGCAAGTAGCAACAATTGAAAACAAGAGACTTGGGCTATCAAACTGAGTGCACTTCTAACTGGCAAAGCACTTGAATTTTACACCCGTTTACCGAGAGAAGAAGCCGAAGATTATTCGCAGTTGAAAACCGCCTTGCTGAGACGGTACGACTTCACTGAAGAGGGTTACAGGCGATGATTTCGGAACTGCAAGCCTGAAGAAGGAGAAACACCTGGCCTATTTATTGAAAGAATCAGAAGCTACTTGGAGAAATGGATAGAGCTGGCTGACTTAAACAAAGAGTACCAGGACCTTTGTGATCTTATCATCAAAGAACAAGTCTTCAACGCATGTTTTAAGGACCTGGCCGCCCACCTCAGAGAGCAAAAAGACCAGTCCCTAAAGGCCCTGGCCAACTTCGCTCAAAGGTACCTTGATGCCCACAACATAAAGTTTGGGCCCAGTAAACCGCAGCGTGTGTCTGCACCAGCAGAGGAAATCCACAATGCCAGAGACACCCCGAAATACAAGCCGGTGGAGAACCTGACATGTTTTCTCTGTGGGAAAAAAGGTCACAAGGCGATACTGTGTCCTTCTAAAGATGTTCCCCGAGGCGACAACATCAGAAGGTCCAACCAAGATCGCGGGATAGCAGGCAGAAGTAGTACTACGTCTCAACACAGAGCCGCCACTGTATTGGCCAATGATGTGACTTCATCCAGTGACTCTGAGTCTGGAGAAAGGCGAGTGACACCGGAGCTGATTGAATCTTTCAAAAAGAATGGACGCATCCTAGTAGGAGATGGGGCTACATTCTTACCAGTTTCAAACATTGCGCTGCCTGAGAATGAAGTGCCGAATATGCCTGTGGTGTCAGGATTTGTCCGCGACACACCAGTGAGAGTGTTGAGAGACACTGGTTGTAACTGTGTTATCGTGAGAGAGGATTTAGTAGCTGAAGACCAGAAGCTACATGAGTGGACAACCCTCGTCTTGGCCGACGGAAGTGGGAGAGTCACCCCCCTTGCCAAGGTCAGTGTCAACACCCCGTATCTAACAGGAGAGGTAAAGGCGTTGTGTGTGAAGACACCAGTCTACGACCTTATCATCGGAAATGTTAGCGGTGCCAGAAACGCAGACGATCCAGATCCAGAATGGAGATTTGAAACGTATGCAGTTACTACGAGAGGTCAGGAAGAGAAGCGCAAGGCGCTAGAGCAAATGCAGAACCAGATGGACGCGACCGTGGCCAGCGATCGAGAAATGCTGGAGGTGGAACAACGAGCAGCCGTCCACTGTCTGCAGCAAAAACAGGTGCAGGAGTTAGGTAGCCGGCGGCACGATGCCGAGCGCCACCACAATGATCAAACGGGGTCGCCGAAAAACCAGATGATCGAGGGATTCAAGCAAGACGGGGCTCCTCTGACAAAGGAGAGGTTGAAGCTGCAGGAAGAAGATAAGGAGAGAGATAACCAGGAACGTAAAAGTCAAAAGGTTGTCGAAGATTTCGACGGAGGGCTGGATCGACATGAACGGGAGCAAGACCTGATAGTCAATCATCAGAACCAGCTTGACAGATTGCGGCATGAACACGACACTGAAATTCGCCGTCTGCCGCTGGACATGTTGGATAGAGGACCGTGCATGTCTGACACAGTGGTTGATATCAAAGACTACGGAGTTGAAGTCAACAACAGAACGAATACTGACCGTGTGAATTCACTGACGGAGTATATCGAGAGAAGTCGTCAGTGTAAACCGCAACACGCTGCGTCAGTGCGTCTGACTGTTGACACCGAAAGACTAGATGACGAGAACCTGTTTGACTTTGGCGAAATCCACCACCAGGAGGGTGTGGAGGACGTACAGTATGGATGACACTTGGCCCAGGTAAAACAGGAGAAGCTGAGAGTCCAAATTATGGAGTTCGGGCATTGATTTCCGCCTGACTCTGAGACTGCGGACGCCGTCCAGCGTGAGATTGATCCGGCATCGAGCGAGTCATTTCGTGACGAACCGGGTCGTCTGCTTCACAACACGAGAGAGGGAGTGAGGAAGAATGTTGGGGATACACCAGACTTGGGAGTAGTCAGAGATTCCAGATCGCCAGTGGTCATCGCGAAGAAACCGGAAAAATCTCTTTTGGTGTGTTTGGACTATCATACATTCTGTAAGCCGACAGTGTTTGACCCAGGACCAATAACTGTGTGAACTGTGAACTGTACCCCATGATTTGACGATGTCCAGAAGTGAACTTTGACATTTTTAGTTTATCAAGGGTTCGCAGAGTTTCGGAGCAGATTACCTGAGTAGAGCAATTTAAATGAACATTTCTGTGTATAAAACAGTTTAAAGAAACATTTTGTTGTCCATGAGAATTTAAAGGGACATGTCTGTGATCAGGACAGTTTAAAGGAACATATTTTCATTTGGGATATTTTAAAGGAACTGTGAGTTAATTATTTTAAGTAGTCAATTTGAGTTAATTTGTTGTGAAATTATATTTTGTTTAGGGTTCTGTGTAGATTAACACAGCCACAACCATATTTTTGGATTTGAGAAGAAATTTTGTGAAATTTCCTTCTAAAAGGGGGGGTAATGTAACGATTGTGGTTGTGTTGTTCCGTGAGAATGGCCATGCATAAATCCTAGGAAACGATCCACTATTTAGCTGAGCTATCATAATTACGAATCACTTACTTTTTCAGTGAATTTCACTTTCGTTTATGAATAGTGCGGTATTGATTATCTGTTGCCGCAGGGAGTTGAATTCCCGAAGGGTCTAGAGACTGCGCGAGTAATCATCGTTGTTTGCCGCACGCGTGAAATGGGCGGTCACTATGCATTAGGCTGAATCTTGAAATTTCCGGATGATTCAGGGAAGTCGTGACCTGTCTAGTGTGCTCATGCGTGTAGTCATGACGCGTGGGGATTTCCCAACATAGGAGCTGGAAATAGCAGCCAGAGTTTTCTAGACCAGTCTAGGGTAATGTTATTTAGGAGTTTTAGTTGCGTATTTTATTCTGATTGGTTGTGTTGTACGAATTTGCTCGATTGTTCTGGAAAACCTACCACTATAAAAGATCGTCTTAGGAAGCGCGTGTCGTACATTGTTCAGTTGTAGAATTGCGATGTAACAGCATCGGTACATTGTTCAGTTGTATAATTGCAGTGTATCATAAGCACATTGACTTTGAGCTACGCAAGGTATCGTGCTTCAATGTCAGTGACGGAGTTATGCAGTGTATGGTGATGTACATTGTATGAGAGGCGCATTGTGTCAGAGTGTGGACATTTTGCAGAGAAGACATTGTTGGTGCATTTGTGAACGTATTTTGTGGAGATCGCATCGCTGTAATAAAATATTGTTGGAACTGTTACTCCAGTATTGTCTACATCCTTAAGCCACGTGTGACAGATTGCAGCTGAATGAAGTTTATTTAAAAGAACCTTACGTGCGTGCTGTCTGGTGTGATATCATACTACGACCACGATTCTACCACGTAACAATGGGTGTGAGAGAGAAAATGTATTTTTCTTTAAAATGTATTTTTTCGAAAAATACTTACCGATGACATTACTCAGATGACCCTCCCACCTACCCCGCTTGCCACCGGTCCGTTCAAAAACTAAACTGGCATGCTCATGGTAAGGCGCGTACCCGTATGGAGATGATGGGGAGGCTACTCGGGTTACAGCCTAGCTATGGCGCCCCTCGCTTGCCAACACTGCCCTATACGTACACAATAAATTTTGGCTAAAATTAGGCTAGCGTAGACACAATTCCATATGGTAATGTCATCGGTAAGTATTTTTCGAAAAAATACATTTTAAAGAAAAATTTGTTTCCTCAAAACACATTACCGATGACATTACCGTGTGGAAGAATTACGAAGAGGAGGCGGGTGCTGCTATAACGCCCCTAACCCGCAAAGGCAGGCACCTAGGCCTGCCCTCCCAAGCAAACTCCCGATAATTTTAGCGAAGATACGGAAGGCGCCATGGTGCCGGGAGGGAGTGTTGCGCCGCTGCGAAGTCTCCCACCAGCGAAGGTTCAGGCGCTGGCTGGAGATGTCCTTCAGGTAGAATTGGGCACGAAGGTAGACTCCGCTCGCCAGCCCACTGCCACCACAACGTCTTTGACAGCGCAGTAGCGGTCGAATGCTAGGTTGGCCACTATGGCTCCGACCTCGTGCGCCCTGGTGTCATTCGTTTGGCTGCATCAGGGGAGAGGTCCTGGGAGGCGGAGCGGATCACCCATCGGAGCCAGGAGGAATCGTATGGGCCAAGATGTCATTTCTACCTGGGGACAGAGGGAGGAAAAGGCGAGTGCGCCCCCTGCGGAGCGGCTTGGTCCGGCGCAGGTAAACGCATAAAGCTCTCACTGGATCCTGCTGTTGGGACTTTCGGGGGAGCTTGGATCATGTAACGGTGGAATGGAGACCACCTGAGGAGCAGTCAAAGGAGAACGGGTCTTGCCAAGAATAGCCATCGGGGAGCAGAAGAACGAGCCATCCGCCCAGAACTGCAACATGCTGGCCGCGCTGAAAAGGCGTGTAGCTCGCTGACCCTGGACATGGAGGCGAGAGCCAGTAGGAAGCAGGTCTTCCACGTCACGTCCGGCAGCTGCGTCAACTGGATCGGTTCGAAGCGGGCGCACGGCAGTTTAGCCTATGCTCTTTAGTTTTCAGCTGGCTGCCCGCCGGCGCGCGCCAGCACACTTAGAGATCGGCTTCGCGGGAGCACTGAGATAGCGAGGCAGCCTCCTTCCCCTTACTATCAGCGCGCTAAATACCATCACTGATAAGGCACCAGCTATGCAGTCTCGCTTCCGCTGAGGATGCGAATAGCGCAGCAGCCGTCTTTGTTTACAGTACTACTGCGCTTGACCCCGATTAGCTCTTAGCCTCTGCTGCATACATCGGCGAATAAGCTGTAAATTACAGATGCTGTCTGTAAACCGGAATTAATTCACCTGCAGTTGTGAGTGACTATTTGAACATACGTCGTCTTTTAGAGGAGAAATTGTACTATCTTTGGACACCAAACATGCTGGGGTAATCTGCGTGGATGTGTGTCATGCACTGGCTCAAAGTATCACTAGGAGACGGATTAGATGCAGCCTTCCGTTAGTTTATCAAACTTTTTATCACATCACTGCTCATAAACAAAAGTTTTTTGAAAGTTCAGACAAAGTCAGTGATGTCAACAGATGTCTTAACTGGCATATCCCATGCTAAAAACTTCAATCAACATACCTGAGTCCTGTTACAGACGGTTTGGTGGGCCAAGTGAAAACGGTAATCCATTCAAAGCACGCCGACATGAAGTAGGCAAATTTACCGATTCAGTCAATGTTTTTAACAATATCACAATTTTAACACAGTTTAAAAACAATACACAAAGCAGAGGTTCAACTATTTGCTGTTCAGAGATTCATTTCCGGCTAAATGTCATTCAAATGGCTTAAAATGAGTGTGTCTAAAGGGTCACTATGATCCTGCGTCTAAACTTGATAGGCCGATCAGTGTCATTTTTGGGACGTGTAACGGTCTTCTACCACAAAGTCTACACAAAGAATTCACGGCCTCCAAATGTCTTGGAAAGGAATGTTCATTCTCCATGGCTTTAACACACGATACTTTACTGACATAAATGCATCAGATAAAGGCACATACACATAGTGATACATCCGGCACTGAAACCCAGTTTTTTTTACACACTCGCACTGTCTACCGCGGAAGGAAAGTTCCTCGAACTACACACATTTTAATCACGTAATAACCCCAGAAGTCAAAGCTGATTACAAAAGAAACTTACATGAGCTTGAAGAGGACATTTTCAAGCATAGTATTACATAATGATATTTACGATTGAAACTTTTTAGCCACGGTAATAATAAGTTATTAACAGGCTAAACTGGTCACATGCCTGACAGCCTTCAACAGGAAACAAAGAGCGCTACGCTTCCCGCCTGCAGCTCGGCTGAGCCTGCAGTGACTCGCGTGCACTTATCAGTGAAGTGGGTCACGGCCGGGTCAGAGCCAAACTAAAGAGAGCGATTTCCAGAAGGGTAAACTGCCGTGGGCGGAGTTGAGCCAAGTAAGCACCCACGGAAGGTCCCAGCGTGGCAGCAGCGGGCAAAGAGCGGGCCGCTGCAACCCAAAATGCGCCATCAGGTCGGAGAGGTCCTCTCAGGCACCAGGGTCGGGGCGTCCCAAATGCCGATATGTGTCTGCGATCATGGCCAGATAACCCCGAATGGTGATCGGTGCTAAGTGCTGGTCAGTAAACAGCCAGAAGAAGAAGTCCGCCAGCTGGGGAACTGTCAGATCCGTGGGGGAGAGGAGTTTGGCATCACACCAGTTGCCCAGGACGCGCCACTTCCCGTCATACACTCATCTGGTCGAGGGTCTGCGGGCCGTAGCGATAGCCTCCGCTGCCGCACTTGAGAGTCCTCTAGAGGCGAGGGCCTGCCACACAATCTCCAGGCATGGAGGAGGAGACGCTCGGGGCACGGGTGGAATAGCGCCTGCCGGGGTTGCTTGAGCATCGTGCGAAGCATGGGAAGCCGCAGCGGAGGGCCCGTGGCGAGGTTCAGGAGGTTGGTGGTCCACGACTTGGTCCAGCAAAGAGGAGCCACCAGGAACAGGATCACGTTGCATCCCTGGAGCATGAGGAGGACTTTGGGGATGAGCACTGTCGGAGGGTAGGTGTAGGCGACTAAGCTGTCCCAAGGGATGGCGAGAGCATCGACTGCCCAAGCCAGCGGGTCTGGAATTGGCGAGACGAAGACCAGAAGCTGGTGGTTCCATCTCGTCGCGAACAGGTCGACCATGGGGGTCTCCCACGCCGCTCCGATCATCCGAAAGATATCCGGATGAAGCGTCCACTCCGTGTGAAGTAGATGAGCGCGACGCGGGAGGGGATCCGCGAGAACATTCAGATGGCTGGGGATGTGACGCGCGGAGAGTGAAGTATCGATCCGTGCACCAACGGAGCACCTTGTAGAGTAGCATGCAGAGCGAGGGAGAGTGAGTCCCGCCCTGCTTCTGGATGTAGGTGACGACTGTGGAGTTGTCCGAGAGAACCAGCAGCTCTTGGTGCCGCAGACGTGTATCCCAGGCGAGCAGGGCTTGCCAGAACGCCTTCAACTCCAACCAGTTGATGTGTTGTGCCAGCAGATCTGGGGGCCAGAGGCTGAAGGCTGTGGAGAACTCTGGTAGCAGGTGAGTGCCACAACTGGAGAGACTTGCGTCGACGTGTAGGGACAGTCAGGGAGGCGGAGAGTAGAAGGGAACGCCCGCGGCAAGCCAGTCGGGATCTGCCCAGCGGAGAAGGTGAGGACGGAGCATAGGCAGCACCGGAACCGGAGCCTCAAGGTCGTCCATCGAGGGCCGCCCATAGAGAAGCAGGTGCAGCTGTATCGGTCGGGAGTGGAGACTTCCCAGGGGAAGCAGGTCCGCTGCCGCACTCATCAGTCCCAGAAGCTGAAGCCAGCGCCTGGCGGGGATCGCTGTCTCCTGAGACACCTGTCGCACAAAGGTCGTCAACTTCTGAACTAGCCGCTCCAGCAACCGGATGTGGTTGAGATCGGTGTGGAATTCCATTCCCAGATGGACGAAGTGACGTGACGGCATGAGGTCGGATCTCCCCACGTCGACCAGGAAGCCGAGCCTGTCAAGGAGAAGGAGAAGCGCGTCCCGGGCGACCCGCAAGGCGTCCTCGGACTGGTTCCGGAGAAGGAGATCGTCCAGGTAGTATGACGTGGTGCTCAACGACGTCTGCCTGGCCGTGGCGACCACTGCGTCCATGATGTGAGTGAAGACCCAAGGGCTGAGGTTGAGACTGAAGGGCAGCGCATGGAACTGGTAGACGACCCCTTCGAAGGCGAAGCGGAGGTAACGTCGGGAGGCCGGGTGCATGGGGATGTGGAGATAGGCATCCAAGAGATCCAAGCTGACGGCAAAGTCCATGGGCTGAACCGCGGCGTGCAGGGCTCGGGCGGTCTCCCTGCGAAGGGCGGCGCCACGATGAATGCAGGGGGTGGGGGGGGGGGGGGTGGGTTTCACCTCCAGAAGCGGGCAGGAGAAGGCTTGCGAGTGACCGGAGTACCACTGCTGTCGGAAGGAGATGGCCAAGTCCGCGGGCCACTTGGAGTCATAAAAGAGGCCATTATTGCCCAAGGAGCCCTGTTGCAGATGCACAGAGGTGTCGCGCAGATCGCGGAAACCAGGAGGCTGAGGAAGGGACTTGAAACGTTTCGTGTGACGCTCAGCATCCACAAAGGCCGATGCTCTCCTCTTGAGTGGCGGGGATGGCGAGCAATCTTTCGGGGGAAGGCATGTGGAGATAAGGTGAGCCGCCTCATCCAAGGCCCGTAGTGTCTCCAACCTAGGTCCCGCGAGGGTCGGTAGCGACGAAGAGTCGTCCCACGAGGAAGAATGCCTGGGATCCGCCGCCCCATCATCCCCAATGAGTGCCGACACAGAATCCTCCGGGGCCAAGCTGTGGAAGTCGCCATCGGGAGGGGGTGCGGGGGAGCGACGAGGAAGCAACTCCCCACTACGATGGAGGGCGGAGGAGACTGAAGTAGCATCCCGCAGACAGGCTGAGGCTCGGGGGGTGATGGGGGTCCGCTCCCGAGAGTGACGTCGGGAGGAGGGATCCCGCGAGGGCCGACATGACGAAATGGGGCTGCGAAGCGGAGAATGGCGATTCCGCGGTGCGCGACTACGACGAGGGGAACGCGGCCGTCTGAAGACAGAAGAACAGCGAGAAGCGTGCCGGTCGGCCGAAGGCGAGCGACAAGACGAGTAGCGGCGCAAGGTGCTCGGGGGAGAGTCACGCCTAGAGCGCCACGCCGAGTGCTGGCGGGCCAAGGAAGCCGCGTCCGACGTGACGGTAGAACGCGCGCGACGGCGGTTGTGACGGCTACGAGAGTCAGTCTGAGGACGCAAAGAACTATCTCAGGAGCGAGAACTGGTCCTTGGCCTGCTGTTCCTTTGTCTGCTTGTCCGTGCATGACTATGAGCCCCGAGTACCCCTCCCGCAATGGGGGGTAGGCAGGGCGTGTTATCTTTAGGAGGGCGAGACCCGTCAAAGGCACCTGCTGGGCAGCACCCTAAACGTTCTGAGTCCATTCCAGACTGCCGGTACTTCACGACGGTCTGGGGGCTGGAAGGCTGACGTGCATGTAAATGGCTGTCTGTCAGACTCGATGTAAGTGACGGACGTACAGCAGACGCCACGCCGTTCCCTGGGCCAGCACGGTCAGGTAGGCGGGTCGTGCGTGTGCTTTGTGGAACAGGTACCAAAGTCTTACTCACATCGCTCCCCATGCTGACGTGTCGTCTGTGCGAAGTATGAGTATCAGAGACGACCGTAGCAGTAGGTGTCGACCGTCCCACATCTGCCACTGGAGGAACACGTGTCGAAGCAAGCATGGAGGCCATGGGAGTGGTAGAAGGAGTCTGTTCCCAGGCGTTCACGGCGATAGAAGTACCACAGTTGCGACCACCTCTCTTTTTGCCTCAGGGCGCAGACCGCACAGGTACGAGTGGAGGCACAGCCGGAACATGGCAGACAGACGGTATGCTGGTCGCTCGGCCACTGAAAGTCGCCACATCTCGGACAGGTGCACACTTGCCAACTGCAAAACAGAATGAACAGTGAAGGCAGACGAACCTGGCGCCACATGGCCACGCAACACGTGAGTACGTGCGAAGCAAACGCGAAGTCGAAAGCCATGGCACTGCCGCCGTCCGGCACTCTATATTCCCCCCCCCCACCCCCCACCCCCCCCAGAGCGCTGGTCACTGGCAGAACCGAGATGACGAAAAAAACACCTAAAAACCCGATACCACGCAGGAGCAGAGAGGGAGTCCTTGGCAGAGAAGGGGCGAGACCGCAAGGATGCAGGACACACTGCAGAGCCGCACGCACGTTGGAGGTCGGCCCATCGCTGAAACCCCAAGGAACCCAGACGAAAGCCATGTCTAGTGGTCACTCAAGGACAGCTCAAGAAGGCAGCTCAACAAGGCACTATCTGTCCCAGGCTGGGACAAGACACCGCGGCGACCAAGGTAAGAAGACCGGTCGCACCGTACAAGGTCCAAGCACAACGAAGAAGCACAATGAAGAAGTGCACAGCCTGTACACAACCATCCTAGGCTAGCGAAGAAACTAAACTGGCGTGCTCACAGTAAGGCGCGTACCCGTATGGGGATGAAGGGGAGGCTATTCGGGTTATTGCCTAGCTATGGCGCCCCTCGCTTGCCAACACTGCCCTATACAAACACAACAAATTTTGGCTAAAATTAGGCTAGCGTAGACACGATTCTATACAGTAATGTCATCGGTAATGTGTTTTGAGGAAACAAAGGTTGAAGGTATAGGTCCATGTGTGTGCTTGTCTGTGACTGATCCTTATGGTGTAGAGCCATAATGACCAAAATTACAGACCAGCACAAATCATGATCAAAGAGTACTGCATGTACAACCAATGACCGCATTAGTCAGACAACATAAATGCAGTTTTGTGTTCTTTGTTAATTTAACATTTAATTATTCTCTTGCTTTCTTCCAGATATTTGGTCATGTGAAGGGAGAAAGAGTAGCAGTGTGTGTTGACTCCTCAGCAGCCAATTTGGGCTTTGGACGTCAAACGGCTCTGCAAGAATCCCTCATTGTATGTGCAAAGTTTAGCTTTTTAGGTGTTTGTCATTCATTAATTGGTGCTAAGAAAACTTGGTATGTTGTTTTTGGCTCACATGCGAAGCAAAAGTGAGTCTATGTTCTGGGCCAGTGGTCGTCTGTTATCCGTCTGCCATTGTCCGTGGTAAACTTTAACGTTGGCATTTTCTTGGAGACTATTCAAGTCAGTCTTCAAACTTTGCCCAAGGATACTTTTTGGCAAGACCTTTCTAAACATACCAATTTGAGTGACCTCTCACAAAGGTCAAGGTCACAAGGGATCAGGAAATAGGTAAAAAATAGCTATATTTTGACATAATTTATTTTTTTCTCAAATATTATTTACAACTTGAAACCCAAATTTGGTAAGACCTATCTATGCATACTGATTTGGCTGATCCCTCAGAAAGGTCAAGGGTCGCAAGAGCTTAGGAAATAGGTCCAAAATAGCCATATTTTGACAAAAGATGTTTTTTCTCAAATACTATTCACAACTTCAAACCCAAACTTGCTACAGATGGTAAGACCTATCTATGCATACTAATTTGGATGACCCTTTGGAGAGGTCAAGGGTCACACGAGGCCGGCAAATGTGTGTAAAATGCCAGTTTTGGATAAAATTGTAGGTATTATTGACATTAATTTGTGCAAATTTTTCAATTCATTTAGCACAAAGGTAGCTGATGATAAGGCCTTCCTATGCATACTAGTTTAGTCAATTCATCGCAAAGGTCAAGGCTCATGGGGAGTTGACAGATGTGTGAAAAATGCTACATTTTGAGAAAACATGGATTTTGCTGGTGCAGAAGCCAGCCCATTACTTATTGTCACATTGGTGACACATCTGTAAATAGGTCATGCACGTGAGCCTTAATGGCTTTGCCTTTCTTGTTTTTTTAAGTCCCTTCTATTTATAAAAGCGACTTTTTAGGATGGGTCTCAGTAGGACGAATTTAATAGCATATCCATGATGTCAAAGTTGGCCAGGCCTAAACCTCTAACAATTGAAGTAACAAGATAAAAATTATGTCATTCAACTTACACCATTAGGTAAAATTACGGTAATCAAAACACTTGCAGTGTCAAAGATTGTCCATCTTTTTATGAACCTCCCAGATCCTCCTGCACAGTTTTTGACTGACCTTGAAAAAATGTTGTTTACATTCTTGTGGGATGGAAAGAGAGCAAAAATAAATAAAGCTGTTGTCTGTTCAGCATACAATGAAGGTGGCTTGCGAATGTTAAATGTTTATTCTTTTTTGACGTCTATGAAGGTCAGTTGGCTTAGAAGGGTCTTTGGTGTATCATGTGACTCATTGGTACGTCGGATTCTGGTCAGCTGCTACCCTATGTTTAGTAACATGCAGGTGTTTGGTGGTGAATATGCAAACGTTTTAATGCTTCATTGTGATAATTGCTTCTGGGCCGATGTTGCCAAACATTACAAGATTGTTTGTAACAAGTGTGTACCTGAAAATTCTGATGAAGTGCTCTCAGAACGTATTCATTATAACAAGAACATTATTAGAGACAGGAAAACGGTTCATATCACCGAATGGAGAGAAAAAGGAATTTTGGTTATTGGGGATCTGCTTGATGAGAACGGCTCTCTGTTGTCTTTCGAGTCATTCAAGTTGCTGTTCCCTAATGTTTCTACACATTTCTTGATGTACTCTGGTGTAGCTAATGCTGTCAGGGCCTACTTAACCTCATTAGCAGTAGAGCCAGTTAAGGAAGGAAATAGTACCGGCAATAAGGTCTGGAACATTATCTTGCAGGGTTGTAAAACCATATATTTAACATTGGTCAAATCAAAGTCAAGGCCTATTTGTATTCAAAAGTGGTCTCAATGTTTTGATATTGATGACATACCAAGCTGGAAATGTATTTTTTCAAAACCCTTCAAAACCACACCAGACTCCCAACTAAAATGGTTCCAGCTAAGATTATTGCATCGGTTGCTGCCCACAAAGCGATTTCTATTCCTGCGTAAATTGTCTGAATCTGCAATTTGCACCTTTTGTAAGAACGAGGACGAAACCCTTTCCCACCTGTTCTGGAACTACTTGTATGTACAGATATTTTGGTCTGACATGGGACAATGGTTGCGAGACAACTGTGCAAACTGCACTAATTTTGAGTTCACAAAAAGTCTTATTGTCTTTGGCACAGCTACGCACTTTAGGTCAGACATTGTCTTAGACCTCATAATATTAGTTGCTAAGTTCTATGTTTACAAATGTAGATTAGAAGAAACCCCGCCTAATCTAAGGCACTTTGTTAGAATTATGAAGAGTCGCTATCTATGTGAGAAGTACCGATTTGGAATTACTGGTCAGAGTAACAAGTTTTGTCATATGTGGTATCACTATGCTACACTTTTTGGCGAATTGTAATGCTATTACAGTGTTAGAGGCTGCAGCCTCACCATTGGCGATAGTGTGCAGACGGCTTCTGGCACTGCCAGGCATCTCACTAAGGCATCCAGGGTTGGTTTAAGGTAGCAAGGGTGGCTTAGCTGGATTCCCTTGTGCATGTATCCACCAGTGCTATCTATAGCACTGAGGAAAGCATGCCCAGGCGGTCACATTTGTGTCTGTCCAGCACGACTGTTCAGACCTATGTAAACTTTGCTTGTCATTTGTTGTGTGTTCGAGCGGTGTGTGTTCTAAGAGAGTGGGGGGGGGGGGGGGGTAAATATTATCGTGGGAGGGGTGGGGAGGGGGGTACATACTTATATGCTGATATTTTTTCTCTACTTTTCGATCTGTGATTGTGTAACTTGATTTGCAGTGTAATTATGTATATAGGCTTTTTTATATATATATACTGTATGCCTAATTTAACTACCGAAATAAAGAATAAAAAAAAAATAAATAAATAAATAAATAAATAAATATGTCAAAACATTAAAAAAAAAAAAAAAAAAAATTATGTCATGTCTACTTATGCTAACCTCGCTGCTGCTGGACGTACATTTGGCGCAGAGCGCCGTATGTGCATATGTATGTAAACAAGAGAATCTCCGATATTTGTGTACACACAAGCTTGAAACTTGGCGAAATACTTTCTTAAAGGGGTGACTACTAAGAGTGTGCGAGCATATTGTAATTGAATGTCTCATTTAAGACAAAAACAACCGTTTATAGGAAGTCGGTTGACCCAGATTAGAGTCCGTAATTTTTTGTAGCTAGTTTGGAGAAGACATTGGATGAGTTCATTAGCCAGCTTTGTATCCTTTCAACTTCTTTAGTAAAAATTAATTCTTTTCAGAAAAACCTTGACTTTATTTTTAGAGAAAGTCAGTCAATGGCGGTGACGTAAAACACGCAGACATTAACATAATACTCTAAATATTTATGTAATTCTCTCTAGCCCGCTCTCACTCTCTCTCACACAGACATGCACACATCTCCAAGAGGCATAGATCCTTATGAGTGCGGAGAGCGCATGAGGATCTATGTCTCTTGGAGATGTTCGGAGCGCGCGCATGCATGCATGAAGATGGACACACACACATCATCATGCTTTCAGAAGAGCACGCAGGTGATCCGGTATAGCTAGTTTTGAGAAAGGCATTGGACGAGTTCGTTAGCCAGCTTTTCAACTTTTTCAGTAAAAGTTAATTCCTTTCAGAAAAAATTAAAACAGTAAAAAACCTTGACTTCTGGAGGAAGTCGGACAGTGGCGGTGACATAAAAGAAGCAACTCCGTCACCGCGCAGCATTAACACAATACTCTAAATATGATGCAAATCTCTCTCGTGCACACGTTCTCTCTCTCACACACAAACATGCGCGCATCTCCATCTTCTTAAAGGTAGCATGAGGATCTGTGCCTCTTGGAGATGTTTGGAGCGTGTGCGCACGCACGCACTAACACACACACACTTCGATGCGCTTTCAGAAGAGCATGCAAGTGACCCGTGTACTTAGTATATCATGTAGCTAGGTAAAGTCAACCTGCTTTTACACAAATTATAGCAAGACTGAATTGTACCGTTAAATTCTAGTTTTGTCACCATTTTCTCAAGCCTATGAACTTACTTACTTACGCCTGTCACCCCTACCAGGGTATAGGCCATCGACGAGAGACCTCCAGCGACGCCTGTCCTGTGCTTTTCCTTCGATTTTACTCCAGGTGGTTCCCAGTCTCTTGATGTCTGTTTGGAGGTCTTGGCGCCAGGTGTTTCTCGGCCTGCCTCGTTTCCTCTTTCCCTGGGGGTTCCATGACAATGCCTGCCTAGTGATACTGGAAACTGGCTTTCTCAGACTGTGACCAATCCATCCCCATCTTCTTCGTCCAATTTCATTCTCTGCTGTTACCTGCTCTGTTCTCTCCCAGAGTCTGACGTTGCTGATCTTCTCTGGCCAGTGGATTTTCAAGATTCTTCTAAGGCAACTGTTTATGAAGATCTGTACTCTGTTGACTGTGGTTTTTGTCAACCTCCAAGTCTCTGCTCCATATAGGAGAACTGCTTTTACGTTTGAGTTGAAAATTCGGACTTTGGTGTGTTGTGACATCTCTCTGGAACTCCACACTTTTTTCAGCTGGAGAAAGGCTGCTCTGGCTTTACCGATTTGTGCTCTGACATCTGCATCAGTGCCACTTTTTTTGTCGATGATGCTCCCGAGATAGGTGAAGGACTGCACCTCCTCCAACGGGGTGCCAGCAAGCAAGACTGGTTCTTCCCTGGTTGCTTTCAGCCTCATTGTCTTTGTTTTCTGTTTGTGGATGGTGAGGCCCACTTGGGACGAGATGTCAGCAAGCCTTGTGGTCTTGTCCTGCATTTGTTGATGAGTGTGGGGCAGTAAAGCCAAGTCGTCTGCAAAATCGAGGTCATCAAGCTGTGTCCACAGTGTCCACTGTATTCCGCTTCTTCTCTGCTCTGTGGTCCTCTTCATGACCCAGTCTATGGCCAGTAGGAAGAGGAACGGAGACAGCAAACACCCCTGCCTGATGCTGGTTCTGACCTGGAGCTCCCTGGTGAACTGCCCTTCGTGGATCACGCGACATGTCATGCCATCGTAGCTGCTCTTGATCAGGCAGATGAGTTTTGTGGGTACACCGTAGTGTCATAGGAGGTCCCACAAAGTCTCTTGGTCCACACTGTCAAATGCTTTCTCGTAATCCACAAAGTTGACGTACAGCGGGGAGCTCCACTCCAGAGACTGCTACACGATACGGAGAGTGGCAATCTGGTCTTCTATACATGATCGGTTTTTCCTGAATCTTGCTTGCTGGTCTCTCAGCTGGGGGTCGACGGAGCGCTTCATTCTCTCCAGGATGATCCTGTTGAAGACCTTTCCTGGTACTGACAGCAAGGTGATTCCTCTGTAGTTGGAACACTTGCTGAGGTCGCCTTTCTTGGGAAGCTTGATTAGGTACCCCTCCTTCCAGTCAGCCGGCATCACCTCCTCTTCCCAGATCTTTCCAAACAGTGGGTACAGCATCTCTACTGTTGTTTCTAGTTCTGCTTTCAGAGCCTCCGCTGGGCCCTGCTGCTTTGCCATTTTTCAAAAATGCCACTGCTCTTCTGATCTCTTCTCGGCTGGGTCTGTCACAGCTGATGGATAGGTCAGTCTCTGCTGGCTGGATGTCTGGGGGGTCGGGTGGGGTGGGTCTGCTCAATAACTCTTCAAAATACTCGGCCTATCTGTCAAGTTGGTCTGCTCTGTCTGCAATAGGCTTGCCTTCTTTGTCTTTTACTGGTCTTTCTGTATTGCCATACTTGCCAGACAATCTTCTGGTAATGTTGCAGAGCTGTTTCATGTTGCCACTGCCTGCTGCCTTTTCTGCCTCTGCTGCTAGGCCGTCTGTGTAGGCTCTCTTGTCTGCCCTGATACTCCTCTTCACCTCATGGTTGGCTTCCGAGTATTCCTCATGTGCCCTTGCTTTGGCTGCTCTCGTGCGACTGTTGTTGACAACTGCTTTCTTCTGCTTCCTCACTTCTATCTTCTTCAAGGTCTGCGCCGACAGCCAGTCCTTATGATGGTGTTTCTTGAACCCTACAGTGTCTTTGCAGGTTGAGTTCAGTGCCTCTCTAAATGCCTTGCACTGCTGCTCTGTGGTGACCGCCTCCTCTTCCTCTACTAGCTCCTGTAGCGCTTGAAATCGGTTGGACAGCACCAGTTTGAACTCTTCTCTCACTCCAGTCTCTATCAGGAGGTCTACATTATAGCACTGTATTCTTGTTGTCCCTGTGCTGCTTTTCTTTAACTTGAGCTTTATTCTTAAGATAAGCAGATGATGGTCTGAGGCGACATCTGCTCCCCTCCTCACTTGAACATCTTGAAGGGATCTTCTAAATTTCTTGCCAATGCAGATATGGTCTATTTGGTTCTCTGTAGTATGGTCAGGTGAGACCCACGTTGCTTTGTGTATTCTTCTGTGTGGGAAGATGCTGCCTCCAATGACAAGTCTGTTTAGAGCACAAAAGTCTACAAACCTCTCCCCGTTCTCACTGATCTCCCCTAGTCCCTGTCTCCCCAGCACCTATTCATATCCGGTGTTGTCCTCCCCTATTTTGGCATTAAAATCGCCCATGATGATGGTGATGTCTCGCTCCGCACATTTGTCCACGGCACTCTGGAGTCGGTCGTAGAACTCTTGTTTCTCTTCCTCGTCACTGTCATTAGTGGGCGCATAACACTGGATGACGTTCAGCTTGATCTTTTTCCTGGTTCTAAAGGCTGCTGTGATAATTCTTGGCCCAAGAGGTTCCCAGCCCATCAGCACTCTCTGTGCCACTGATGACAGCATGAATGCTACACCTTCTGTATGGGGGGCATTCTCCTCTTCATGACCTGAATACAGAATCATCTCCCCACTTAACAGCCTTTTCTGGCCAGACTGCGTCCATCTGGCTTCACTGATACCTAGCAGGGAAAGGTTGTACTTTTGCATTTCCGCTGCTATCTAGGCGGACTTCCCGCTCTGGTACATGGTCTTAACATTCCATGTGCCCATGATTGTGTCCCTGGATAGAGACAGGCGGCTTGGTCCTGTGGCTTCCGAAGACTTCCGGCTTTCACCACATGACGTCATAAATCTTCTGGTAGAAGAACCTTCCTTCTCCAGGAAAGGAATTGCTGTTTGTCTATTCATCAGCATTTTGGTAGCTATTTCTTTATTTGCAGGGTGGGGAAGCTACCCCCACGCCCAACCTCCTTACTAGGAGGACCAGGGGTTTTCTGTTGGGGTCTCCTACCCTTAGACCATGTTGGTTCACAGCACCTTATTTCATTCGGTGCACCCCTCTCGCGACCAGGGGACCCAGGGAACGCGCCTCAACACCATATGGTCCCAGCGCGAGGCAAACCTATGAAGCAAAAGTGAAAATCACATCAAGTAAAATATAAAATAACATAAAAATTAAAACTTATGACATAACAAATGATGTTCGACAAACACGTACATGTAGAAGGGACTTTGTGGGTTATGGTTCATCCCATCTTATTTTTTAAAAATAGCTTTATTCAGATTTTACCACCGCCGTCATCACTGCGCACTCTCACTTCCATCTAAGATGTCTTCGGCTGTTGGTAGCTCTTTTTGTTTAGGTGATTCCTGTAGGGATCACCTCAACAAAGAATGCAGCTTTGGACAGCCACAGGGTTAACTCATTCAGCCCGATGGCTGTATTTCCCAAATTTTGGAGGCGTCATCTCACGACTATGCACTGTTGCGGGAGATGGATCAACCATGATATTTCAAGGCTAGCGCCAGATTAGCTTGGTGCCAACAGGCGCCAAGCTAATCTGGCACTACCCTTGAATTATCATGGTCGACCCATCTCCTGTAGTGCGTCAGGGCTGAATGGGTTAACTTTGAATCTGACCTGGAGATGTGGGTTAACATGTATTGTTTTCATCCCTACGTCACACGATCAGTCGCTTTAGCGCAAACCGTACGATGTGACCGTAATACAAAAACCCTTGTAGTGACAAATGGCGGACTTTTTGTAGCCCTCTTTCTGATGTGTCTTGGATGCCAGTTTTGTTTCATAAAGATCACCAAACGTTATAAAGTGCAAAGTTACTTAGTGTTGTTCGAAACAACAGGCGCACTACTGGAGATGGCAACATCATGAAATATTTTAAATTACATCATAAGCCCATTATGTATAAATATAAATTCCTTTTACGTCAGTCATGTCTGGTGAAATCCAGGTCGGAAGATTCATTATTTCTTTTATGAAAATAGTGGAGGAATGAAAACAAATACGTTATTGGTAGTAGGGGCTTGCCACACGGACCCTTGTAGGCCTTCAGGAGGTCAAAGGAACCATTATACCTCTCAGGCCTTCAGGGTACAAAGGTTCCTTTGACCTCCCTCAGGCCTACAAGGGTCTGTGTAGTAAACCCCTGCGACCAATAACTTATAATGTACAATTCGTCTTTTCCTTATTGTGTATGCCAACCAGCCCTCAACATACTGAATGTGATTGTTTTTGCTTACCTGTGCAGTCATATGACTATTAGCATTTTCTGTTTACAGCACTTACTGGATGAGCAGTTGTCCAAGAAAAAAGGAATGTACCTGGTTGCCTTTGGCACGGACATTGACCCACTGTGGCCAGTGGTTAGAGATGTCAATGAACGCATGCAAGTACATCTCCATGTCCTTTTCGGCATTTGTAACTCATATTTTAACTCTTTGGTCTGCAATATAAGGTGGATCAACCATGATCGAGGATGGTGCCAGAATCGCTTGTTGCCTGAAGGCACCAAGCGATTCTGGTACCACCCTTGAACTACATTGGCTGTTCTGTCTCCTAAAGTTATCTTCAGAGTACAGCTTTTTTATTTTGCACTTGTTGCCAAGTGGTGGGGCGGATTACTACAAAACAGACAGGGAGGCCATGTTGCACCTTGTGAAGATTTTTTATTTCCACCAAGGAGGCAGTACACAGAGGCCCAGTAAGACAAAACTTGTGAAGATAATTTGATGCTCTATTAGGTCTTGCTTTCGTTGTGGTGTAACAGCCTCTTTCTCTGCTGCTGGGAGGAAGGAACACTACCAAAGGATCTCCGTGATGCTGTCGTTATCACCCTGTACAAGAACAAAGGCAAGAAGTCTGACTGTTCCAACTATCGGGGAATTACCCTGCTGTCCATTGCTGGGAAAATTCTTGCAAGGCTGCTCCTGAATCAGCTGGTACCTGCCATCGCTGAAGACCACCTCCCAGAGGGCCAGTGTGGCTTCAGAGCAAACAGGAGCACCACCGATATGGTCTTTGTGCTGAGACAGCTTCAGGAGAAGTGCCGCGAGCAGAACAAAGGGCTGTACGTAACGTTTGTCGACCTAACAAAAGCGTTCGACACTGTGAGCAGGCAAGGCATGTGGCAGATCCTGGAGCGACTTGGCTGTCCCCCAAAGTTCCTCAGCATGATTGTCCAGCTACACGAGGACCAGCAAGGCCAGGTCAGACTCAACAATAACCTCTCAGAACCATTCCCTATTCTCAACGGCGTAAAGCAGGGCTGCGTGCTGGCACCGACCCTCTTCACCATCTTTTTTAGCATGATGTTGAAGCAGGCCACAGTGGACCTCGATGATGACGATGCAGTGTACATCAGGTATCGTCTCGATGGCAGCCTGTTCAACCTCAGACGACTGCAGGCCCTCACGAAAACCCTAGACCAACTGATTCGTGAGCTGCTCTATGCTGATGACGCTGCCCTCGTTGCACACACAGAGAGAGCCCTGCAGCGCATCACGTCCTGCTTCGCAGACGCTGCCCAGCTCTTTGGACTCGAGGTCAGTCTGAAAAAGACAGAGGTCCTCCATCAGCCGGCACCCAAGACAGTGTATCGCCCTCCTCACATCACCATTGGCGAGTCTGAACTAAAGTCAGTGCACCAGTTTACTTACCTTGGCTGCATTATCACGTCGGATGCCAAGCTGGACAAGGAGCTTTACAGCAGGCTGGCAAAAGCGAACAGCGCTTTCGGGCGACTTTTCAAGCGGGTGTGGCACAATCAACAGCTGAAAACAGTCACCAAGATCAGCGTGTACAGAGCTGTGGTCCTCACCACCCTGCTGTATGGTTCCGAGTCCTGGGCCCTCTACCGCAGCCAACTACGACTCCTCGAATGCTTCCACCAGCGCTGCCTGCGCACCATCCTGGGCATTCACTGGAGTGACTATGTCACCAACGTCGAGGTCCTTGAACAGGCTGAAACTGTGAGCATCGAGGCTTTGCTGCTGCGGACACAGCTCTGCTGGGCGGGGCATGTCTCCAGGATGGAGGATCATCGCCTACCAAAGATCACCCTGTTCGGCGAGCTTGCTACTGGACACCGTGACAGAGGGGCACCAAAGAAGAGATACAAAGACTGTCTCAAAAAGTCACTTAGTGCCTGCCAAATCGACCACCACCAGTGGTCCTCGCTTGCTGTGGACCGTGACACCTGGCGCTCCACCATTTACAAGGCAGCTGTCTCCTTTGAGGACTCTCGCAGAGCTAGCCTTAAGGACAAGCGGCTCAGGAGAAAAAACAGAGATGCCGCAACTCAGAACCCTGGCCATACCTCCCCCTGCAGCCACTGCGGTCGAACCTGCCTGTCCTGGATTGGCCTCCACAGCCACGAACAAGCCTGCAGACGTCGTGGGCAACTCCTATAAAATCTTCGTTCTCGAAGTCAAGCCAAGAGAGAGAGAGAGAACAACAAGTGCGCTCCTCACGTGGGGAGGCTAACACGAGGGGGCGCTACAGGGTCAAGGTCGATGGTCTGGCACTGGTCTAATTACATGATTGGTCACTGCCAGCTAATTTAGATGGGACAGCCAAAAGGAAAATCACTTGGGGAGAAAGAAGCAAAGGGGCCCCAGGGGTGGGGAGTAAGAAAGGGGTGAATGAGTGGTAGCAGTAGGTACTGGTGGGAAAGGGAAAGGGGAGCCAGGCTAAGACTGGGGGCTAAGTAGGTCTCCTCTGCCAGAACCCACACTGAGCAGCTAAGTGGCACCTGCCACGCAAAATCATGCTACAATGTATTGACCATTGACTAGAGGGGTGATGTAATAAAACGTAATACAAAAAAATATACAAAACACAGCTCGTCACAACCATAATGTCGTCCTCCTTTGATTCTTACTGGCAAAATCTTGCATTCACAGAGTGATAATTCAATGTGACATAAGAGCTGGGTTATGAAAGGTATTCTTTGCAAATCCTATGCAAAGGTGCAGACAAAATGTTATCCCTTTGGCTGTCAGTAGCACTTTTTGTCAAGGTGATTCCTACAGAAATCACCTCGACGAATTGCACGAATTGCACTGATGACAGCCAAAGGGTTAATGCTGTTTATTTTTTCTCGTGCAGTGTTGAGGAAGGAAAGGAGTGGGTAGTTCGATTTGAGCACCGCGGAGGCACTAACCTTCTGAAGGCCATGAAACACGTGATGAAGCTGCCGGACATTGACTCTATTGTCATCATCCTTGGCAGTGTGTGAGTAGTTTTTTTATGTTTTGTACATTTTTCACCTGCATTTGTAATGCTGTGTGTTTTCGTGTTTTCTTTTTTACAACTTTATTGTCCCATGAAGGGAAAGTTGGGGTGCCTTCCCAAGGGAAAGTATGTCACCTCTGAGCAGTGCCAGCTGATCTTTCTAGCCAATTTTTGGCTCATGTGCAAAGCAAAAGTGAGTCTATGTTCTGGGCCAGTGGTCGTCGGTCCATCGTCCGTCTGTCGTCTTCTGTGGTAAGCTTTAACATTGGCATTTTGTCGGAGACTATTCAAGCCACAGTCTTCAAACTTGGCCGAAGGATACTTTGTGGGCAGACCTTTCTAAACATACCAATTTGAGTGACCTCACACAAAAGTCAAGGTCACAGGGGATCAGGAAATATATCAAAAATAGCTATATATTGACATAATTTATTTTTTCTCAAATACTATTCACAACATGAAACCCAAACTTGGTACAAAAATACCTGACCCAAATTTGGTACAAAGATACCTGATGATAAGACCTTTCTATGCATACTAATTTGGTTGATCCCTCGGAAAGGTCAAGGGTCATAAGAGCTCAGGAAATAGGTCCAAAATAGCCATATTTTGATAAAAGATGTTTTTTTTTCTCAAATACTGTTCACATTTTCAAACCCAAACTTGCTACAGAGATACCTGATGGTAAGACCTTTCTATACATACTAATTTGGTTGATGCCTTGGAAAGGTCAAGGGTCACAAGAGCTCAGGAAATAGGTCCAAAATAGCCATATTTTTACAAAAGAAGTTTTTAAAAAAAATACTATTCACAACTTCAAACCCAAATTTGGTAAAGAGATACCTGATGGTAAGACCTATCTATGCATACTAATTTGGATGACCCCCAGCAAGTGTGTGTAAAATGCCAATTTGTGATAAAATGGTACATATTATCAACATTTATGCAAAAATTTTCAATAAAATTTGGCACAAAGGTAGCTGATGATAAGGCCTTCCTATGCATAATAATTTATTCAACTGATTGCAAAGGTCAAGGGTCATGGGGGGGGGGGGGTTGACAGATGTGTGAAAAATGCTTACATTTTGAGAAAACATGGATATTTCTAACTTGTTGTGGAGCAGATGGTAATGACTAATCTATGCCTTTGGCTGTCAATAACGCTTTTTGTTGAGGTGATTCCTGCTGGAATGATCTTGACATAAAGTGCTACAAACAGCCAAAGGACTAAAAGCGTTCATTGGGCACAATTAATCATTATTTAATCCATTAATTTCTCAGCCCTGATCAGCCGTCTGAACTGCTGTGTGACTACATTTACCAGATGGGTGTTGGCCGGTGTATTCCTCTTCACACCATTGCTTATGACTGCAGCAATGCTCTCACCAATGTAAGAACTATTTTATTGGCTCACATGCGATAACAAAAGTGATCGAGTCTGTGTATTAGGCTGTTCATTGTCCGTCCATTTGTCTATCGTCTGTCATCCATGGTAAATTTTAATGTTGGCATTTTCTCAGAGACTATTCAAAACACAGACTTCAAACTTGACCCAAGGATACTTTGTGGCAAAACCTTTCTATACATATAATTTGAGTGACCTCACTCAAAGGTCAAGGTCATGGTAGGTCAATACATTGGTCAATGATTGCCTATTTTTAGCAAAAATCAACTTCTCTCAAATGCTATTTTCAACTTCAAAGCCAAACTTGGTATACAGATGATAAGACCTTCCTGTGCATACTAAATTGGGCAACCCTGCTCAAATGTCAAGAGGTCAGGAAATGGATGAAAATGGCTATGTTTGATAGAATGTGTTTTTGATTGGCACCTTTGCAAACATTTCAGTCAAACTTGGCAGAAGACTAGTTGATGATAAGACCGGTTTATGTATGTGTATTTGGCTGACCACTCGTAAAGCTCAAGTATCAAGGGAGGTCAACAAATACATGAAAAATCTCATGACATCTCATGGCACTGCAGAATAAACAAGATGAGGATTTCATCCCAAAGTCTACTGTTTGGAGCTCACATGCGTTTTTCTTTAGGAACATTTATAGTTGTTCATATTTTTAAGCTTATCCGTTGATCCATTTCCCTCCTCTCTAAGCCAATCTCTGATCAACACACATGCTGGTGCACACAAATAAAGATGGACACACGGCGCTTCACATCATTAGTACGCTGTGTGGGTTCGTGTAGCGACTGGAATTCTGAAGAATAATAGCAGCAAAATGATGTCACTATAAGCTTGAGGGCATGGCATTGCTAGTCTCACGATGCTGTGTACACAGTAACACATTTGATGTTTTACATCACTCATCCGAAAACCATGCAGCCTCTTCCAGCGCTGACTGTTTTCTTCCACACAGCCTCTGCCAGGGCTGACTGTTTGAGGGGAGTATATACTGGATCCAAAACTTGCAAAAATGAATTAATTGTTATTCAAAAAGTTGACAAGGTACTGACAACGCTGGATTACAAACTCATCCAATGTCTATTTCAAAGCTAGCTATCCAAAATTCCAAGTGAATGGAATGAAAATTACGGACTCAAATGTGGGTCAACTGACTTTCGGTCTCTGATAAGCGGTCTCTAAATCAAACTGTCACAGAGAGAAAAGAGAGAGAGAGAGAGAGATTTTCTTTGTGCCAATTCATGTATAACAATGATAAGTCTGGTGCTTTGAGTCAGTTCAGCAACAATGTATAACAACAGCAACAATGTATAATATGGCTAGTGCTTTTACGTTACCGTCACTGTCTAAAGGAAGTCGAGAATTCTTCGTGTCGATATTTTTTGGGGGATGAATTATTTTTTACAAAAACATTGAATAGATACAAAGCTGGTTAACGAAAACACCCAATCTCTTTCTTGAAGCTAGCTGTATTAAAAATTTCAAATGAATATAACACAAATTAAGGACTCAAATGCGGGTCAACCAATTTTGTATAAATGCCAATTTTGCTTTTTAATGAGTAATCCAATCTAAAAATGCTGAAAAGTACTCTGATATACATCTTGAAGGAAGCATTTCCTAAATTTTCAGACCTGTACATACACAGACACAGGAGAAACTCATGTCTACATACATACACACACACACACACACACACACACACACACATACACACACACACACACACACACACACACACACCCACACACCCACACACACACACACATACACATGGTGTTTTCCGCCAAATGTACATTCAACAGCGCGGTTCGGCACAGCTATCCTTGATGTAATTTTTATCATGTTGCCTCACTGTCAGAGTCTGATATGTGCCCACCTATGTTCGTCATTTGCATACTACGGAACGTGCTCCGACCAGCCCCATCTCAAAGTCTACTGTATTTTCAATATGGTAGATAAAAATCAGGACATTAAAAATAAAGATTTGGGCATTAGAAAGCTAAATTATGACATTCCAAAATATAATTCAGTCTTGCAGTTAGATAAATGAGAAACACATTAAAAAAATCACAAACCAACCAGACAATTAATGAAGGTTTTTTAAAATTCAAGCAAGAGGGCTGACATGAATATCGTGTACACTTTACAAACTGACAGTACTGTATCATTTCCATTGAGAGGGCTCAGAAATTTTGTCTTAGTTGTTATTTATCACATTTCTTTTGTGTCACTCCAGTGCATGCATGGAGTTTACATTGATTTCTTTATCATCTATAAACAGATCACCTTGAGGAACTTGGCGGAGGCTTCTGGTGGCAGGTACCATTGTTACACCGCCAGCAGTGAGGTAAATGTGTAATTTTGTGTATGCATCTATGCGTGTGTAGATCCTATGAATGGCAATATGTATACCGGTCTGTGATTTTTATGTAACTGCTAGAGGCCATAAGGGCAAACATCATGGACTTAGCACACAAATATTGAACACTGCAAATTTCTGTGCAGCATGACCAAATACTGATTGATATTACCTGATAATGCTCATGTCAGCAGGAATGTCAATATTTATGTCAGTTAGACCCTATGAATGGTATTGTAACCGGACTCATTGACTGGGTGTAGGCGACTTAAATAGTTTATCAGATAGACAAAAACTGCCCATCTAATACAGTACTAAAGTGCCTACAGAGTTTAAGTCCGAATTCCTTTTGTGGTCTAGGGAAGGACTGGAGATTGCTGTGGAGAGTAGACTATAAATCTACTCTAGTCCAGCATGCGCACAAAATCCGTCAATGTTTACTCTTGCCTCGCGTTGTGTTCAAAAAGCCAAAGTTGCTTGCGCAATGGACTGACCACAGTATCCAGAAAAACCCTATTTTGACTGGATTTGGTGTTTGTTGCTGTTACGCGCTACTGATCGAGCTGCTAACGTGCGCTCGCACGATCAGTCACACCGTCATACATGCACAGACCACACACACACACAAACTTCTCGCACATACACACGCACAGTCTCAGTCTTGCTTTCACTCTAGCCGAGCATCGTAAGATAGAAGTAAGGTTCCAAGATTTATTTATACCAGAAAAGCATTCAAGATGAAACAAACAACATAATCAATATTAGTCAAACCAAGAAAAGTCATTGATAACCTTAAACACCTATAGGCATAATACCTATACCTTCGATTACGACACCTAGCAGACCTATCTCCTATGACTAACACCTATAACGTTGAATACGATTCCTAGCGAACCTAACTCCTAGGCCTAAAACCTAGCGCCGTCCTAACACAGCCTAAGCCCTATTTAGGTGAATTAGAACTCAACTAAAACGCTACTATCTTGATAGGATAGGGCCGGGATGGTTGAGGAAATCATTATTCACAATCGCCTCGTGGGGTAGGGGCCGGGGGGGGGGGGGGGGGTTGAGGAAATCATTATTCACAATTGCCTCGTGGGGTAGGGCCGGGGAGTGTAGGAGATCATTATTCACAATCGCTCACGGGGGGGAAGGGGACTGGAGTGTGAGAGATCATTATTCACAATCGCTCGCAGGGGGGGTGGGGGGGGGGGGGTGGTGAGCATTATTCACACTCACCCCGAGACTGAGAATCGGCCGCTTTATATAGGCTCCCAGCCTCTGGGTCCGGAAACTACGTCACAGCTTCGCGCTTGTAGTCCGCTACATACCAACTAGCTAAGTCAGCAAAATTCTTGCTCACAGTGCGCCAAGCGTGCACTAAACCACTGAACTCTGACTCGCTGGTAGTAACTAGTATATTATTGTGTGGTGATCAGTGAATTTGGAACTAATGGGCCAGCCCATACCCAGTACCCAGCCCATACTGGGGCGGTCCGTGGCGCAGTGGTTAAGGTGCGTGCCACCAATGCTAAAGGTGCGAGGTTCGATACCAGGTTCTGGCGTCGGACTTTACTCCTCTAGTAAGTGTCACCGTTAATACTTATCAAATTTCAAATATAAAATGATTTGAATTTCCAAAAACTTCAGTAGCTCACTTGAGCTTGTCCTTAGCACCAAGTGAATGTTCTGTGTTTATGTACAGTGTGTGAATGAATGCGCGTGATTCACGCGAGCATGCTTGTTTGGTTCAGTTCACAGCGGCACTGTGAGCCGATATTCAGTTGGGTAAAGCACCTATTTAATGTGCTGATTTATTTATTATTTATTTATTTTAAGAGGTCATTGGGCTGACGTCATCCACTAGTGGCCCGTGTCCGCTGGCCAATGTAGGTCTGATAATCTTTGTGCTTTGATATGAAACATTTTCAGTTATGTGTCACGGGCTGTAAGTGAGAGAGCATCACAAAATAATCACATTTACAAATTCTGTGCTGCAGGAGCAGATCTACACGGGGACAGACATCAGCCTGTTGCTGAAGGAGATTCACAAAACCCAGGAGGTTATCAACCGGATCAAGGAGATGCGGCAAGGCATGATGGGCAGCGCACTCATCAGCATCATGAATGAGGTGAAGGCAAAGAACATAGCAGGGTTCAGTGGTAAACGTCTGTCTTGGCTTTTGTTTTTGTTAAGGAGAAAAGATACAAATTGGTGGTTGCCTTGGACAGGTGGTTACCAAGACAGGTTTGACAGTGAAAACCTGTCTTGGCAACCACTTGTCAAAGGCAACCACCCTTTTTGGCTCACATTTGATAGCAACATGAGTCTACAGTATATACTGAGCCATCAGGCGTCCATCAATCATGGGTCCATAGTTCTTGACAAATCGTAAAATTTTCATTTTCTCACAGACTGTTTGATTTTATGTCGCTAGCTCACCTCAATTACTTTTCCAGTTTTAGGTACACTTCTGGAGTTGCTTTAGTTCTGTTACAATTCACTCTGGATTGAATTATCACCTTGGAATCTCTTGTGCAGATCACCCAAGAGGTGGCCAAGCTGCCCCAGTCGCGGTTCCTGCCACGCCCACCTGGCCATGACCTGCCACTGAGGATTGACGTTCCCAAGTTCCAACCCAGGGGCTCTGTGGAATGGCTGAGGCAGCATGGTTTGAAAGGTGACACAATATGGCTGAAAAACCTGTCCCTTTTTGAGGGAGAGACAAGTGGTTAAATTATAGACATTTAACCCCTATCATTCGGAATACAGTGTGTGAAATAAGTTTGACTAGAATATTTCAAGGGTGGTGCCAGAATAGCTTGGCACCTAAAGGCGCCAATGTATTCTGGCGCCACCCTTGAACTAAAGCCATTGGTCTGTATCCTTATCTGTAAGTACTATAATGTAGCTTGCATATGGCAGTGTACAAATTTGAAGCGCTTAGCCTCAGTATGATATGGATTAACATCATATCAGGAGTAGATCAGAAAATGCGCAAAGTTGACATATTCCAGGCTTCATGTAACTGTGTCAGTCTGCAAGAAGCAAACGTTCTTATGAACCCATGTGGCTCCTGTGTGTTTGTACGTGCACAAGTCGTTTAGTGTTGACCAGTAGTCTGGAGTGAGGGATACTGTTGGATCTTTAACTCTTTCGAGACGTGTAGCAACACATCTCAAAATTGTTTTTGGAAACTTTTGACTGTTGGTAGCACTTTCATAGAGTTTATTCCAACTGGAACCACCTTGACAAGACTGCTGCCAACAGCCAAAGGGTTAACTTTTCATCTTGGAATACCAGCTCCCACATTAGTGTGCTGGTCTGTGATTTTAAACCTTACAGCCTAGTACTGTCAAGTCCCGATTGCAAACCAGCACACATTTTATCACACAGTGTTTGTTCTACTAGACTTAGGATTGTTTTGTCCCTTAGTGTTTGGAAAAGAGATTGCACACATTTCTTATTATTTGACATTTTCATCTTTTTGTTGTACATTTTTCAGCCAAGCGACTTGATTTGTACCAAGTGCTGGCCCCCAATGCTTACTCCTATCGAGAGGAATTTATACCTGTCATCAAACGGGCTGTGCAGTCGCAAGTGCATGAGGTATGTTGTGGTTATATCATTAGATTTTTCAACCATGATACCCTGCAACAGGCGGTCGATCAGCCGTGATAGTTGAATGGTGCTAGAATAGCTCAGCACATCAAGTCATGTATGTAAGGCTTTCTCCCAGCACATTGTGCATGTCCTGATTGCATCAGTCCCTTGAAAAGAGTGTCTACTGTGAGGATGACAAGGCGAAAAGAGAAAACTAGCTCATGGACTTTGTACTCTCATGTATGACTGCATCTGTCAGTACCCTTGCTAGTGCACCATATGTATATATGACTCTTTTTAACCCTTTAGTTGTCCATAGTGCTTTTTGTTGAGTCAATTCCTGCAGGAATGATGTTGACAAAATGTGCTACAGACAGCCAGAGGGTTAACATTCATCACACTCTGTCATTGCAGAAAGCCATGATTCAGTTTGCCTGGCATGATGGGTCCACTAAGAACATCCACGTTGACATGACAACACTGTTTGAGTACCAGAAACAGCTGAAAGAGGCGGTTGGTCTGTTTGAGCGCCGAGTAGATTGGCTTGCCAGTGGCAGTCGTAGAATCTTTGGCACTCTGGTGGAGAAAAAGTAAGTCCATCAACATAGTAACAGTGTTTGGCTGCATATGTATGTGCTGGTCTGTGATTTTGGACCTTATGGCCATAAGGTCCAAATTTACAGACCAGGACACACTTTATGAGTGATTTAAAATGAGAAAAAAAGTTCATAAGCAGAGTCTCGGTGCTCGGATGTGCTAATTCATGCTGCGTGTGTGAGTGCTGGCTTGTGATTTTGAACATCATGGGCCTAGCCTGTAAGGCCTAAAATCACAGGCCAGCACATTTATTTCTTCAAAAACTTTACCGATGGCATTACTAATAGGAAGGTACACTTAGCCTAACGATTTCAGCCTCCAACCCTTGTGTGTTGCTACACAAACAGGGACGTAACTCTAGCAAGCAGTTACCAAGACACCCTTTGGAGCCAAATCCTCCTCCTCACGTGAGCTGTCTAGTCACACCAGTTCTATGCTTAGCTGCCTTGTGAAAGGTTTACTGGTTTCAGTCTCCGCAAGTTCGTCGACTGGATTATCTTTCTACCCCTTGTTAGCTTCGCTAGGATATGGCGAGGTAAGGCCTCAGATAATGCCAGTGAGCCGGCGGATTGCAGCTGGCCCTGGCATTTTCTGTGGATTTACGGTTTTGCCAGTAGTTTGAGTTTGAATGTCCGGCAGACCGGTCGTGAGCTCAGTTCACGTGGCCTCAGGCGCCACGCGCGGTTCCTTCATGTTTATGTTCTATGTTACATTACTCAGCTAAAGACATGTACCAATTGCGGGGATCTGCAGTGGCCAAGCGACTATCATGATTGCTGCCTTCCCTGTTCGGGCTGTGCCTCGGATAAGACGTGTGAGACCTGCGCACCCTGGGAGGAGGACCGTTGGCCACAACTGTGGGGGTTCTACCGTCACAAGCGCCCCATGAGGTCGACCGAACCACCGGGTCCCCCCGGCTCCTCCCGCCACCTTACAGCACCTTGGGCGCGAATCCTCAGACAGAGCTGGCTCGTCTACATGGCCCACCCGGTCTACGGAACCCAGTCGGCAAGAGACCCTGCACGCCCACTCCACGGAGACGGGACACTTGCGGTGGTATGCCCACAATGCCGCGGAGAAGTATGCGGTGCCTACTAGCGCGGGAGGTGATGAGCCATCCGAGACCCTGCACTCCCGCTCTCCAGAGCGCAGTTCGCAGGAAGCCCCATGCTCCTGCTCCACGGAGACGGGACTTTCGCGGCGGTACCCCGGTTAAGCACAGGGGAAGAGATGCAGGCCTACGAGAGTGACTTACCCTGTTCCCGGCCAGCTGGATGGGACTTTACCCTCATGCGCCAAGAAGCCTGGCCGAAGCCACCGGTCATCACTCCATGACACGATGAGCAATTCCTCGGGGCCCCATGTGTCTTCTCGGACTCCGCGCGCCCGTCCCTCGGTGACGGTGCAGTCTGGGCGAATTCCCCACCACGCGGCTAGGAGCAGGACCCTGCGCTCCCGCTACATGGAAAAGAGTCCCTCTAGGCGGAGATCTTGCCGCTCGGGGAGGAGCAGGAGCGGCTCTGTGGGGACCCCTTCCCCTTCAGTAGCGCAGCTTTGAGGCCGGACGGTGAGACGGGGTGAGAGTAGCAGGCACGGTGCTCACATGTCCTCGGTCGCTCGCCGCTTGTTGAGCTCATCTTCGGGACCACGAGCGGTCCTCCCCGCCGCTTAGCCACCGGGCCCAGTGCGTGGCTCGACAGGAGCGGGCCTAGTACGAGAGGAGTCGGTCTCCCCGCCAGATCCATGGTTCTTCCCGCTGATCTGCGAGGGAGAGCCTTTCCCAGGCGCCATACTGCACTAGGAGTCAGCACGAGGTGAGTCCGCTTTATTCTTCTTTCGTTGGGTGTCAGGACCATCGTTTGGTCCTGAGGCCAGGACAGCACCCCCGTACAATGGCGGAGTTCCCTTCTAGTTCTAGACCCTATGGCCCTCTCCTGTGTCGCGGGCAGCCAGGTGCCGCACAACAGTTTTTCCCACTCAGAAGTTAGGCGTACCCCTCCCCGGCGCTCGACGGCGGTTGTCGAGGATGAGGCCCTCAGCCTACACCCAGAGGATTCCGCCTCGGCCCTGTGTCAAAGGGATCATCGTTCCTCATCTTTGAGCCCACCCACCCCCTCCCCCACCCCCCTCCCCCTCAGACTCTCTGCACAGCCAGTCTAGATCATCGTCCTGCAACACGCTAAGTAGGGAGACACGGCGGTCGTTGGAGGAGGCTGATTTTGAGGTTTTTGCCACTGGAGGCAGTCCCTGCCTCAACCATCCGGGTTCTGGGACCTTGCGGATGCCTTCTCGGCGCAGCTGGTAGTTGGGAACACTAGAGACCCCGTTTTCTTCTCCAATGCCAGGCGGCCAAAGGGGATCGACATCAGGTTTCGCCAGAGCTGGTATGCGGGACACTCCCAGGCGTTTTCATGGCCCCCTACCGTCACTGGATGTCACAGCAGAAATACAGGCTGGAGGTCACAGGGCCACACTTTCCCAGATTCCACGCGGTTTCAACAAGACGGCTAACCTGGTTTGCAACACTCAGTCCTGCTTGGGTTTCCTGGACCTCTCAACGCAGGCTATCATCAGAGCTGTGGAAGACGACTGGGACCAGGAATCTTCTGCTCTGCTATGCAAGATACATTCCCTGGCGGTGGTGGCGAACCGAGCAGCTTATCACACCTCTGCCAACGCCATGGCCGCTGCAGCCAACTGTGACTTGATCAGGCGGAATGCAGTCCTGGAGGCTTGTTCGAGGATGCCCTCGATGGTTAGGTCAGCTTTGCCAGGCCCCCCTCGGTGGATCCCTGCTATTCGGCCCCTCCTGGCAGGCAGCCAAGGAGGCGAACAAGAACATCTGGCCCAGCGCCACTAGACCGACTTTGGCTCGCTTTCAGATTGCTCACAAGGCCGTGGGTCGCGCCCTGCGGTCCGTCAGACCCATCCCCCACCTGGTCACCGGAGGCACCCTTGGACTTACCCGCCCAAACCCCCCCCCCCCCCCCCCGCCCCCCCCCCCACCCCTCCCGCCCCGGCTGCTCCTTCCCGGCCCCGGCTCCTTCCTGGCCTAGTAGAGGCCGGCAGCCCGGGCGCAGGAGGGCCCGTTGACTTCCCTCCCAGCTTGCCTCCGCCGATTCCTGCAGGGTCTCTAGTCGGCGGAGGGATGTCCCTGCACAGCGACGCTTTGTGGTTGCTGCTGCCAGACGACCCTTGGATCCTCTCTACCATCTCAGAGGGTCTTCAACTCACCTTTCGGTTTCCACCACCTCTGCGGCGCTCCCCGCCTTGGACACGGGTACCGGGCGATCAAGTCAAGGCACAGGCACTGCAAGGAGAGGTGGACACGGCAGTTGTCTCGTCCCACGACACTCCAGCCTTCTACAGCTGCCTCTTTGTTGTACCAAAGGTGGCATCCCGTTATCAACCTCTCGGCTCTGAACAAGTTCATTGCGGCCCCGACCTTTCAGATGGAGACAGCCAGAGCCCTAAGAGTGGGCATTCAACCCTTGGATTTCACCGTCAGTCTCGACCTGTCCGACGCTTACCTGCATGTGTCCATGCACCCCTCAGCTCACCGTTACCTACGCTTTGCCTTCCGCAGGGTGGTACCAGTTCTGAGCCCTGCCCTTTGGTCTCAACCTCAGTCCCTGGCCCTTCACCAGACTTATGGACGCGGTGGTGGCATGGGCCCGGCGGTCATTTACGAGTCCGACCTCCAACTACCTCCACGATCTGCTCCTCAGGAACCAGGACGAGGCTTGCCTGTCGGCCGACAGGGATGCATTGCTCTCCCTGCTTCAGCAGCTCGGTTTCCTGGTCAACAGGGGGAAGTCGGACCTCACGCCCTCCCGCACCTTTACCTACCTGGGCATGGAGTTCCGGACCGACCTCAACACGGTGAGACTGCCCCAGGCCCGGGTAAAAAAGTTGATGGCACTAGCCCTGCAGGTGTTCCGCGCCACAGATGTGCCGGCACGGGAGTGGTTACGAATGTTGGGACTCATAAGCGCAGTGGCGGACCTGTTGCTTCTCGGTCAACTCTATTCACGACCAATTCACCTGCATCTCCTGCTTCACTGGTGGCCTTCAACGGGAGACTTGGAAGCCTGCGTCCCGGTGTCGCAACTAGTCTGGCCGCACCTACGCACCTACACCTACATCCTGGTTAATGTCGGGAGTTCCCCTCTACTCCCCGCTGCCCTACCTGTTGCTCTGCTTCGACGCAATCCTCTCCGGTTGGGGAGTGCACCTGCTCCAGGATTTCACCGCAACCTTGGGCCTTTGGCCTCTGGACCTGGCGGGCAAGCACATCAACTGGCTGGAGTTGAAGGTGGTTTGGTTCACCCTCATCGCCTGGGAGACGCGCGTCACACAGCAGGAGGTCTTGGTTCTCTCCGACAACACGACAGTCGTGGCTTATATCCAGAAGCAGGGCGGGACATTCTCTCCCTCGCTCTGGATCCTCCTGCACCAGATACTGGTGTGGTGCAGGGATCGTGGCATCTCTATGAAGGCGCGGCACATCCTAGGACAGTTGAATATGCTAGCAGACTCCCTGTCACGGCGGGGCCAGCTACTCCACATCGAGTGGACTCTCCGCCCTGACCTCTTTCGGATGATTTGTGCACGCTGGGAGACGCTTATGATCAACATGTTCGCGACGAGGTGGAACACCCAGCTGCCCCTCTTCGTCTCGCCCATACTGGACCCACTCGCCTGGGCGGTGGATGCCCTCGCCATTGCCTGGGATGGCCTACTGGCGTATGCGTATCCTCGTGCTGGTACCCAAGATCCTCCTAAAGCTCAGGGGCTGCAACGCGGTGCTGTACCTGGTCGCCCCATTCAGTTGGGCCAAGAGTTGGACCACGGATCTCCTGAGCCTCGCCTCGGAACCTCCACTGAGACTCCCCATGCCGTGCACCATGCTGAAGCAGCCAAGGCAGGATCTCTTTCACCCTTGCCCGGAGAGACTCCTCTTACACACCTGGAGATTGTGCGGCGTGCCCTTGCCGCTAGAGGCTTCTCGGATGCGGCAGTGGAGGCTATCGTTGCAGCACGCAGACCTTCGACCCGAAAGGTCTATGAGGGGAAATGGAGGGTCTTGCAGTCCTGGTGCGGCGCCCAGCGCCTCTCCTCCACAGAACTGACAATGCCCCAGCTCACTGAGTTCTTCATGTGGCTCTTCAAGGAGCAGAACTTGGCGCCTATCACCATCAGTGGCTACCTGTCGATGGTGGCGGCCACTTACCGGCACTTGGGCCGGACGGATCCGGGGGCGTGCAAGGACCTCTCTGACCTGATGGCACATTTTGATCTCCAGCGGCTGGTGACCAGCTCGCTGATACCACAATGGGACCTGCCGTGGGTGTTAACCTGGCTGAACTTGGACCGTTTTGAACCCCTGCCTTTGAAGCGGTTTGCCGACTTGACCAGTAAGACGTGCTTCCTGCTGGCCCTTACCACAGCGTCAAGAGTGAGCGAGCTACACGCACTTGCAGTGCACTTGTCCTGTCTGCAGCTCAGGGCCGATGGCTTGGTTCAGCTCCTCACCAGCCCAACGTTTTTGGGCAAAAACAGACCCCCCTCAGTCGTGTCTCAGACGATAATTCTTCGGCCACTGCGGGGTCGTGATCACTCCCGGGACTCACGGCAGCAGGACCCGGTCAGGGCATTGAAGATCTACCTCCGCCGGTCAAAGCCCTTCAGGAGGGGATGTTCCCGCCTCTTATATCGACATATCAGCCCAGACTATCTCTGCTTGGCTTACGTGGAGTCATATGGTCCGCATACGAAGACCTCTCGCTGGAGGGAACAAAGAGGCTGTGGATCAGGGCACACAAGGTCAGAGCCGTTGCCTTGAGCGTCGCATTCGACTGCAACTGCACCGTGAGGGACATTGTGGTGGCTGTGGGCTGGCGGGCTGAATCAACCTTCGCCCGTTTCTACCTCCGTGACCTCTCAGGCCAGCGACAAAACCTGGCCCTAGTGGGGGACATCGCTGCAGCACACCACTCCCTCCCGGCGCTGGAAGCGCCATCAGTAATGCTTAGCTGAAATCGTCGGGAGTGTGCACCTAGAGGGGGCCTTGCTAAGCGTTCACGTAGGGGTAGGACGTAGTGGGCGGCACCCTCCTCCTTTTTGCAATTCTTCATATTAGTAATGTCATCGGTAATGTTTTTGAAAAAATAAATGTATTTTTCTCAAAAATGTATTTTTTACAAAAATACTTACCGATGGTATTACTCAAACGACCCTCCCGCCTACCCCGCTTGCCGCCAGTACGCTAAGAACTGGTGTGACTAGACAGCTCACATGAGGAGGAGGGGAAGCTACTGAGAGTGTCTTGGTAACTGCTTGCTAGAGTTACATCCCTGTTTGTGTAGCAACACACAGGGGTTGGAGGCTGAAATCAGTAGGCTAAGTGTACCTTCCTATTAGTAATGCCATCAGTAAGTATTTTTCTCTAAAATACATTTTAGAGAAAAATACATATTTTACAAATGAGAAAATGTGTGTCCTTGATCAGTACATAATTATATTCTCAAAGTCTGCATGAGCAATGCGAATGTGCTGATCTTTGAATTTGGATTCTGGATCAGAAAACAAAAGGGCCCAAAACCCCAGTACAATACACATATTTTAGGAGTGATTTACAAGTGAGAAAAAGCTGGTGAATTGGTATACATAATGCACTCAGTTCCAGTCCCGAGCACAAAAGGTTATTGGGCCGACATTGACCGCTGTTGACCTGCACACGTCCATGCTCAGGACAGTATCTTCCTGATGGCCATTGCACACTGGTAATGGCATGTAAATCCTAGCTATTGATTGAAGGCATTGGCGTTTCCTAAGCTGCATTTGTACCTGAAAAACAACTGTCAGACAGCTTTTGGATGTTGTCTTATATAACATGTGACTATTGCTGTTACAGCTTCGTCTTGCTGGTGGACACATCTGTGTCGAATGTGAATTACCTGGTACACATCCAACACTCCATCCGTCTCCTGCTTGAACAACAAGTGGCCAACAAAGACTACTTTAACATTATCACGTGAGATTTATTCTCTATATCTGTATGTGTGTGGCTCTGTAATTTGGACCTTACAGCTTCAATCTCTAAAGGCGAAATTCATAGACAAACACAAGCATGGTTTTGTTGACACGTTTCTACGTTCACCTGTGGTCACACTGTTGTTGTTGTTCTTTTAATGTGTGCAATTGGTAGCCATAATGATTGCTATGAATGGCTATGCCCTCTCCTCCCCACCCCCCTCCCTCTGCCCAACCACTCCCCCCCCCCCCACCACCACCACCAGATAACATATCAAAGTAAGCTTCATCTGCCAGTTGACTATTCTTTATCAGTAACTGCAGATACTTTTCAAATACAGTAGAATCTCCTCTGAACGGTCACCCCTGTTGCCAAGAAAAAGTGACTGTATACAGCAGGTGACTGTTCACGGCAGGTTTGATGGGACCAAGGTGTGCTTGTGAAACTCAGATAGGAAAACATATGGATGTGCCACAACCAAACTGGACCTTCATCGATCTCTTCACGCTTCTTTGAAGTGTGATACATGTACTAGTGACGCCGATGTTTTGTTATCTTCAGTGACTTCACTCCTTCACTGGCTTCCCATCCCCCAACGCATCCAATACAAGATTTTGTCTCTCTGCTACAAATCCCTGAACAACTGCGCTCCTGCCTATCTCTCAAACTTACTTCACCCCTACACTCCTCCCGCTCCCTCCGCTCCGCCTCCGACCCTCTCCGCCTCCACATCCCCCGCACCAAACTCAGCACTTTCGGCCCCCGCTCCTTCTCAGTATACGGTCCATCCACCTGGAACACTCTCCCACTCTCTCTCCGTCAGAAACACTCTCTCTCCTCCTTCGATCCAGTCCGCCCTCAAAACTCACCTCTTTCAACAGTTCTAGCACCATACCACCACACTCCCCACCCCAAGCTGACTGTCGTAATGTATTTCACTATTTGTGGTACGTGAGTCGTTGTCTAAAGCGTGCGCATGCGTGCGCGAGTTGTGAGTGCGCGCTTAGAGTTATAATTATTATAAGATAAGCGCATTATAAATACCGTAATTATTATTACTATTATTATTATAAAAGAAAGTAAAATTGTGTTTGTATGTACTAGTAAGGGAGGGAGAAAGAGCGACGTGTGTCGATGCCGTGTTAAACAAATAGGAAAGAAGGGGGCAGGTGGCGGAGTAAGGAGGGCATGGCACAGACACGAGCAAAGGTCAATAAACGGTCACCATATTGTCCCAATAATTACTGAGCGGCAAAATGCGTTGCACTTTTTTTTCCGGCCTGTGTGTTGCCATTTTCTCTTTCTCACCATTTAAGACATTTTGTCTTTGGCTAAGCATCTGTGTGTGTAGCGTGGAATTGTTAGTACTGACATCACAGTTTGTGGCTGGCGCATAGAAACTAGCAAGTTACTCATTTCAGTACTAACTGACCACCACTGATTTTGTTTTGATGTCGCAATTTCTTGACTAACGAGGCGTGGAATTCATAGGTCTCCTGAAGAAGCAAATGTTCTGGATATGCATCAGTCTCTAAAATTACAAGCTCAAAGACGCATGCATTGGCGCATGTACGAACTAGACTCTCATGAACCCCTGCAGTCTGCATGGCTGGCACATGAGTGAGAATGTCATTCCATAGGCCTCCCAGTCAGTCTCAGCACTGTTCTAAAATACACACTATTATTGTAAGAGTGTCGGAATGGATATGTAGGCCTGTGGTACAGACCCGCGTGTTTGTGCACATACGCCCTCAATTCTCATGAGCCCCTTCCATCTGCAGGGGCTTGTGAGAGTTTTTGCAAAGTCTGGGCCCAAGATGAAAGAGCAGTCAAATTTTCGTTACGTCGGAAAATCTCATGACCACACAGTTAACTGACTCAAAAAGAGACGTGGATGTGGCCAGATGACTAGCGCGATCTTTCACACGGCCGGCGAGCCGACGGCACATCCTTTATTACGTGATGCCATGACATCTGGGCTTTGTCACAGTGTGTGGCAGCTGGCTAGGTGTTGAGTCAGCTATCATTGACCCGTTGCATGTGATGGCTTTACCACTCTGGTCTGGCTGTGACTGTAAATTTAAGGTATTTTTGCTGTTTTTGGCTCTGATACACTGACCATTGGCTGCCTTCTGCAGGTGACTGTACAATCCAGGTATATATATATATATATATATATATATATATATATATATATATATATATATATATATATATATATATATATATATATATATATATATATATATATTAGTATTCATTGTCAGTACATTGTGAAAGTGACAGTAAATGGTAGGTGACCGTTCAATTAGGTGACCATTTTACTGTACATTGGCTGGTGGTAGCGTTTTTTATCAAGGCGGTTCATGCAGGAATCGCCTCAATAAAATGTGCAATGGACAGCAAAACAGCTATTAGCTCTTACCTATATTTTGTTTATTTGTATGATCTGTGATTTTGGACCTTATAACATTAGGCCATAAGGTCCAAAACTATAAACCAGCACACATTTTAAACCTCATCCTATAGAGTTTGCAATTCTGTGTCTGTGTGCAGGTTTGGTGGCAATCCCAAGTCATGGAAACCAACCATGGTGCGACCAACAGCGGAGAACCTGCAGGATGCTTGGAAGTGAGAACACGTTACATAAATATATTAATTTTTGCCAGGCAGAGTAGATTTTTTTTTTTTTTTTTTTTTTTTTTTTTTTTTTTTTTTTTTTTGTAGTTAGCAGGGTTGTTGATGAGGTGGCGCTGATAGGATTGGGTTTGGGTGAGGTGATTTATCATCTTCATCATCATTATCAAATGACAGTTATGATGATGATGATGATGCAGGGCTGCAGCTGCAAGGGTTTACAAGCATCTGTGTCTCTTTAGCGGATGGGTCTGGCTTGATGATGGGACTGATTGGATGGTCATCCTGTGTCTCATGTCGTTTCATTAAGTGGTTTTGATTTAGGAATTTCTCATTCGATTTAGGAATATTCATCTTTCTGCATGTGTATTTTCTAGGTGGGTCCTGGACCTGCAGTGTGGAGGAAGCCGCAATTTCCTGGGAGGTCTGCGTATGGTCATGGAGAACGATGAGGAACAGAAGCATCACATTTGTGAGAGCATTTCCTTTATCTTGCAAAACATGGTTCAACATACATTTAACCCGTTTAGCCCTGATGCCAAACATTAGATGATGGATCAACCATGATACTTCATGGGTAGTGCCAGATTAGCTTGGCACCTGATGGCGCCAAGCTAATCTGGCACTACCCTTGAAATATCATGGTCAGTCAATCCCCAGCAACTAGAAAGCAGTTGTTACGTAACACCCCTGAAATTTGGGAATGCGCTTGTGGGGTTAAATGGGTTAATTTAGATGTATTCATTCCCCTTTGCTGCTGAGAAAAATTGATCACCCAACTGCAAGAAGTATACCCTCATGCGACGTCACAGTCGTGGGAGCTGAGGAGTATCTATGCCTCTTTCTTAAAACAATTTGTATCTGTGTTCCTTTGATAGCTGCAGGGATCTATGACAGTGAAGTTACAATAATCTAAGACAACACGGTCTGCGTCCACTGGCAGTGAGAGGGTTAAATCCACCGCCTCTTTCTTTCATTTCTGTTTTTTTACGTTCATGCCATTGTTTTCTGTTCCCTCCACAGTTGTGCAGGGAGTGTATGTGTTCACCAGTGGTGTCCCGGATCAGGACCAAGATGTGATTGTAGCGTACGCAGAGGAGTCGGCATCCGGCTGGGGGGCCACCATCCATTCCATCCTCTTCAATGTGGACGATTACGATGAACATGGAGCCATTCCTGGTCGCTATGCCAACATCACTCGCACGGCCGAGTGTCTGAGGCTTCTGTCACACAGCACTGGAGGTCGATTCCAATGGTTCAGGGAAACAGGTATGCAAGGAAGAAAATTTGTGTTTGGTCACATTGGTCACTGTTTGTTTTCTGGTAGAATTGTTGAAGATTTAGAAGGCTTACAGATGATTATGTTAAATTATTTCAATTTATTTGATTCATTATTTGCTTGCAGTTGCATATTAAAATGTGTCAGTTACCAATATTTACTTTAACCAATTCATCCCTGATGCTACAACAGGAGACAGATTGACCATGAACGTTCAAGGTTGGTGCCAAAATAGCTTGGTGCCTGAAGAGACCAAGCTATTCTGGTACCACCCTTCAAATATCTTGGTTGGTCTATCTTCAGAACTGTCACGTATTTGTCAGAGGACAACTCCTAGCTTTGGGATTTTGGCTTTTGAACTCGGCGTGTTTTAAATAGACATTCTCCATTTATCTGTGACATTGACAGTAGGTACTTTCAAAACCCTCACACCAGCACTCATCTATATTATTTGTGGTTTCCTATGAAAAAAAATCATCAAAAATTTTAATTTGTCATTGCTGAACTTATGTTTTTAACAAGTCGCCCACTGTGAGATGGCCTTAGTTGCCTGCTTGGCGTTAAACCCAAATAACTAACTAACCAAGTCGTTCATGTTTGTTTTTGCAGGAATAATTGAGAATGACGACATTCAGTTGGTGAACTCGGAGATCGAGCGAGCTCTCAATTTCTCTCGCAAGTGCAGTATGCTGGTCGACATGGTCAAAAAGAAATACAAGCACAGATTCGTGAGTATTAGAAATGTGTGCTGGTCAGTTGTTGTTAGCGTTCCTGGGCTAAACACTCCCAGGATCACCCAGTGGGAGAGGATTGCGCAAGTAGCTGCTTTTAACCCTTGCAGGAATCATCGTGACAAAAAGGGCAGCCGACAGCCAAAGGTTTAAATACCCCAACCATTTAGGAGGACACACTCCATTGTTTCTTCAGAAACATTACCTATGACATGACTTTATGGAAGTGTCTACTACTTGCTCAATTCTAGCCTAAGAACCCGTTGTGTTACCACACAACCCGGGAGGCACTCGGGGAACCCCGAGAGTTGTCTCCCGTTACTGCCCATCCGGTTCCGAGTCACGATGTGACTAACCAGTCAGTCTACTTAGGCTCACACCGTTCAGACGTGTTTGCTCTAGCCTACGGACTTTGAGATTTTTGACCGGTTCGCCGGTCTTCCGGACTCTTGAATTCTTCTTGGCTTCTACTTCGTCGGCCCTACCTGTGCCCTGTGTAGGTCTGTGGTCCCCTCATCGTTAGTGGCGGCCCTCTCCTGCTTCTTGGGTTGTTGGGCTGCGAGGTGAGCTTCGCTGGGACTTCGCCCTCTTCGGGCCATGGGTGTTATGGACGTTTCTTCCCCCGTTCCCGCTCCAGCGGAAAGGTAAGGTAGCTGGGTTGGCCCTCGGCCGGCGTTCGAGCAGGAACGAAGGCAGTCTTCATCTTCCCTGTAACTTTGCGCGCCAAATCTCCCCTTAGCTTGGCGGGGCCCCACGTGCCCGCGCTCACTCACCTTTCGGCTGATTGGTGTGGCAAGATTGGCGCTTACCTGCTGGCTTGTACCTTGTATGATTTTGTGGGATATTTGTTTTTTCAAAATACATTACCGATGGCATTACTATCTGGGAATACACTCTATTGCCTATAGATTTCAGCAAAATTGTGTGTAGCACACAACTGGGGAGGAGACACCGGGGATCCAAGCACTATGACCCCGGGTGGCCTCCCCTTACTACCCTATCCCGGCGAGCACAGGGCGACCTCGTCAGTTTCACTCATAGCTCGACCGGGGACGGTCGAGTTTTTGCCTTTCTCCGTTCTACGGGTTTCAGTGGTTTTTGACCGTGTGGGCTTGAATTGGAGTCTTCGATTCAGCCCTGGACTCACTACATTCGTGGTTTTTCCTTTGACAATTGGACTCATTGTGACCTGTGCGCCGACCGGTTTACCGGCTCTGACTTTGTGAGTTCACCCTTGGCTTGGCCTTGGGGTTCGACGACGCACGTGACTTGTGCCCGGCTGGTTTGTGCAAGGTGGACTTTCTTCGCCGGCGTAGCTGGTTTAGGGCCTTATGGCTTCTTCTGTGTCGAAGACTTGCCGCCGTGCGGGGACTTCCAGTGGCCGGTTGATGCACTCGACTCTTGCTTGCCGTGTTCGGGCTGTGCTTCGGACGGCACGTGTGATGGTGGCGCCGCTTGGACGGAAGACCGGTGTTCGCGCAGGTGGGACTTCTTCAGGCGTGACCGGTCCCCTCGCCCGCTTCGGTCTCCACGGGATCCTCCACGGGTGGACGTACTTCCCTCGGCGCATCGGGCTTTCCGGCCCACAGGTAAGTCCCCTTCTTGTACCGTTACCTCGCAGGTTCTCCCTCCCCTCTCCGAGTCTTCGGAGCAGGGTAGGCGAGTTTCGGAGTCACGCTCCCCACGCTCTGCTTCGTTAGCGCGTGGCTTGAGCCCATTTTGGTTCCCACTCCCCGCTCTGCTTCGGGCGAGCGGTCTGGGAGAGATGAGCGTTCGTCGGCCACCCCCGGCTCTAGGTCTCCGGAGCGGGGACGGGTGACGGAACGCAAGCATAAGAAAGAGAGTAAACGTGATAAGAAATGCTCTCGCTCACGCACCGAGGCTTCGGAACGTGACTCGAGACCGTTAGTAATGCTGCCTCCCCGCTCTGTATTTTCCGAACGGGCAAGGCATGCTTCGCTTTCTTCCCCCCCCCCCCCACCCCCCCCGCCCGCCCCGTCTCGCCTGGGCGGGCCCGGGGTGTGGTTGACTCTCGCCCCCCACGCTCCGAGGAGTCGGAGCGGGGGTCGCGTGCACATAATGGTCCCCTCCCCGCTTCGCTTCGCCTGAGCGGGCTTGGCGTGACCGTAGACTGTCCCCCCCCCCCCGTCTCGTATCGACCGGACGGGCCCGGTGTGACTTGGACCCTCGCCCCCCCCCCCCCCCCCCTCGCTCCGAGGCTTCGGAGCTGGGGCAGCGGGCTCATAAATCGTCCCCTCCCCGCTCCGCCTTTCCTGAGCGGGCTTGGCGTGACCCTAGACTGTCCCCCCCCCCCCGCCTCGTATCGACCAGGCGGGCCCGGTGTGACATCGCGCGTCCTCCACGGTCCGACACATCGGACGGGGGGCCGCGTGCCCGGTATTTGTCCCCTCCCCGCTCCGCCTTTCCTGAGCGGGCTAGGGGAGACTATTGGCGGTCCCCCCCCCCCCTCGCACCGGTTCTCCCGGGCGGGCCAGGGGTGACCAGGCCACTTCCTCGGTATTCCGATCGCGGTTTGTCGCTCACGTCGGCTGCCGCGTGCGGATCCCGACTTCGAGGTGGACCGTCGCTTTGCCACGGTCCCTCCGTCGCCGCGGCGCGCCTCTTTGCTTGCGTCGCGGGCGGCTGCCGCGTCTACCTCGCGCGCGGCGGTGCGGCACTCTCGTAGCCGCTCGCCCCTTTCGTCTTTGCCGCGAGAAGATCAGTTTGGAACGGACGTCCTCAGCCTTCATCCGTCGGACTCGGCCTCGGCGATCTTCTTGCAGGACTCGGCGGCGGGTTCTCCTTCCCGCCTTTTCCGCTGTCGCGTCGGCCTCCGCCTCGTCAGACGTTGCCGGCCCTTCGCTCGGATCACAGTCGGTCCACGCTATGGGTGAGGCTTCAAGGCTTATCGCCAAGTCCCTACCGCCCGACGTCTGTCCGCCTTCGCCTCCTCCGAAGAGACAGGCTTCGGCCATGGTCGACGCGCAGAGGCAAGTCCAGCGCCGCAAGTCCCTCCCGCAAGCCGGCTTCCGGGACCTCACCGATGCTTCTCCGCCCAGCTGCGTAACGACGCTTTCGGCGACACGGGATACTTTACCGCCGCTCGATCGCCGGTGGGAATCAACTTAAGCTTCCGCCAGGCCTAGTACGCTGGACACTCCCAAGCCTTCGCCTTACCTTTTCCAGCGGTGGATGTGGCGGCCTTACTACAGGCGGGCGGCCGCAGGCTCGTCCAGAACTCGTGGCCTCGGCCTCTCGACAGGATCGCCTCCTTAGCGCGGAACTCGCTGGCGTGCTCGGGTTTGGAACTGGCTACCCAGGCAGCACTGCAGTGCCTACAGGATACGTGGGACCTGGAGGCTCAGTCCCCGCTTCGTGACGTGCAGTCCATCCTGATAGCGGCCAACCGGTCCGCCTACCATTCTTCCGCCACCGCCAGGGCAGCGGCTGCCAAATGCGACCTCTGGAGGAGGGATACCCTTTTGCGCCTCTGCTCGGACCTTCCCTTGTCAGTGAAGACCCAGCTCCGTCACGCCCCCTTAGGGGGTCCTCAGCTGTTCGGCGACACTTGGCACACCTTTAAGGAATCTTCCAAGGACTTGTGGCCCAAGCCTGCATCTAACCCAGCCTCGACCCGCTTTCGCGCCCCCCGCACGGCGGGGGTCGTGCCCAGCGGTCTTTCAGGCCCTCCTTCTCTACAGTCGGATCTTCACGAGGTCGGGCCCGTCCATTCCAGGCTACTCAGGCCGGCCCCGCCCCTCGCCCTTCTTGGCCCCGCGGTGCCCGTAGATCGGGCCGCGGTCGGGCTCTTTGACTCGCCCCCGCCTCCGCCCCCGCCTCATTAATCGGTCCTCCCGTCGGCGGGCGGCTGTCGCTCTTCAGCGATCTTGGAGATCGCTGTTCCCGGACGACCCCTGGATTCTTTCCACCGTTACCGCAGGCCTGCAACTTTCGTTCCTCTTATCAGCTTGGCCTCGATTCAGGATGGCCTCGATTCAGGATGCTTGGCCCCTCGATTCAGGATGGAGACGGCCAGGACACTCCGTGCGGCCCTCCGGCCGATGGACTTTGCGATCAGCCTCGATCTGTCAGACGCCTATCTGCACGTCCCGATTCATCCGTCGTTTCGCCGGTACCTTCGGTTGACTTGGGGGGATCGTCTACCAGTTCTGCGCCCTTCCTTTCGGCCTCAACATCAGTCCGTGGGTGTTTACAAGACTGCTCGACGCCGTGATAGCCAATTTCCGTCAGCGCTCCTTGAGCCCGGCCTCCAATTACTTGGACGACCTTCTACTGCGCAACTTGGTCTCCGCAGCCCTCCAGACGGACAGGGATGCCCTGCTTTCCCTTCTGCGTCGTCTAGGTTTCCTACTCATTTGGGGAAATCCGATCTTCTCCCTCTCGACGGTTTCTACATCGGGGGATGGAATTCCTGACCGACCTCAACCTTGCCCGCCTGCCTCTGGCCAGGCGACAGAAGATAGTCGACTTAGCGACTTCGATGGGGATGGGATCCTCCTTCACCGCCAGGGTCTGGCTTCAACTCCTGGGCCTCCTCAGGGCGGCTGCGGACCTGCTTCCCTTGGGCAGACTTTATGCTCGGCCTCTCCAGTTACGTCTCCTTCTTCACTGGCGACCCTCGGGCGCTCTGTTGGATCTAGTACCTGTCACGCCTCGGGCTCGTCCTCACCTCGAGAGGTGGGCGGACCTCGCTTGGCTGGCTTCGGGGGTGCCCTACACTCCCCGCCGCCTCGGTGGTCTCTCTGTACAGAGGCGAGCCAGGCCGGCTGGGGCGCGCACCTGTTACCGGATTTCTCTCGGCCTCGGGCGTTGGCTTCGGGAGCTGTTCGGGAATCACGTCAACTGGCTGGAGCTGAAGGCAGTTGGATTGGCATTCGACGTTGGCAGGAGACCTTGGCCAATCAGGATGTCCTCGTGCTCTCCGACAACTCGACGGTGGTGGCTTACATACAGAATCAGGGTGGCACTCACTCGCCCTCCCTTTGCATTCTTCGGTGCCACCTTCGCCTCTGGTGCAGGGATCGAGGCATTGCCCTACGAGCCCGCCACATCCCTGGCCACCTCAACGTGAAGGCGGACGCCCTGTCTCGTCGCGGACAGTTGCTCCACACGGAGCGGTCCCTACGCCCGGATATTTTTTCGCCTGCTCTGCTCTCACTGGAAAACGCCGCTAGTGGATCTGTTTGCCACCAGATGAAGCAGCCAGCTCCCGGTCTACGTCTCGCCAGTCCTGGATCCACTCGCTTGGGCAGTGGACGCGCTCCCCATTCCTTGGGTCGGCCTGATTGCTTACGCCTACCCCCCGTCAGTCCTCGTTCCGAAGGTACTGCGGAAGCTTCTGGGATGCTCGGCGGTCCTCCTGCTGGTGGCCCCCTTCAACTGGACCAAGAGCTGGACCACGGACCTCCTCGCGCTTGCGACGGACCCTCCTCTGGAGCTTCCTACCCCTTCCACGATGCTCAAGCAGCCCCGTCAGCGGCTTTTCCATCCGTGCCCCGTACGCCTCCGCCTACACGCTTGGAGGTTGTCCGGCACGCCCGCGCCGCTAGAGGTTCTCGGATGCAGCAGTGGCGGCAATTGCAGCAGCCCGCAGACTCTCTACAAGGAAGGTGTATGAAGGCACGGAGGGTCTTTCAGACCTGGTGCACCTCCCATGGGCACCCTCCCACTAACCTAGCCTCCCACCAACTGGCGGAGTTCTTCCTGTGGCTCTTCGACGACCGGGGCTTAGCCCCGGTCGCCATCAAGGGCTACCGCGCTACGTTCGCGGACATCTACCGTCACCGGTGTCTTCCGGACCCAGGCGCCTGCAAGGATCTGTCGAATTTCTGGCTCACTTTGAACTCCGACGTCCGGTTTCACGTTCCCTAGTACCCCGGTGGGATCTTGCCTGGGTACTGACGTGGTTGAATACGGACCGGTTGAGCCCCTCCCCTTGGCTCGGTTCTCAGACTTGACCCGGAAAACCTGTTTCCTTCTGGCTCTCGTTACTGCGTCCCGAGTCAGCGAGCTTCACGCGCTCTCGATGCTCCCAGCCTGTTTGCGGTTTGTTCCGACGGCTCTGCGCAGAGGCTCTCCGATCCGTCCTTCCTGGCCAAGAACCGCCGCCCGCGGCGGCTCCTCAGGTGCTAACGATATGGCCCCTCTGTGGAGCGGACCTCTCCCCTGGATCGCGGCAACAGGACCCGGTGCGGGCGCTAAAGATTTACCTGCGCCGCTCTCAGCCGCAGCGCCGGGGGCGCTCGCGCCTCTTCTTACCTTGTCCGCGGGCAGGCGCCACATCTCGGCCCAGATCGTGTCATCCTGGCTGCGGTGGGTGATTAGGTCAGACTACCTAGACCTCTCCCCACGCGGCGCTGAGCCTTTACAACACCGGGCGCATGAAGTGAGAGCAGTAGCCACCAGTCTAGCCCTGGACCGCAACTGCTCGGTCAAAGATATTTTGGCAGCGGGTGGCTGGCGCTCAGACTCCACTTTCGCACGCTTCTACCTTAAGAGACCTATCCGGCTGACTTGACTCCCTGGCACGGGTGGGCGACATCTCCGCGGCCCAGCACTCCCTCCGAGCGCTGCTGGCGTCTTAGGCACATCATAGCTGAAATCGTCGGGAGTTCTCTCTCGAGGGGGCCGGCGGAGTGGTTGGGTTGTGGTTAGATACGGCACCCTCCGCCTGTTCGCCATTCTCCCAGATAGTAATGCCATCGGTAATGTATTTTGAAAAAACAAATGAATTTTTTTTCTAAAATGTATTTTTTTGAAAAATACTTACCGATGGCATTACTCGAATGGCCCTCCCGCCTGCCCCGCTTGCCTCTTGTGGCTATGTGTGAAACTGACGAGGTCGCCCTGTGCTCGCCGGGATAGGGTAGTAAGGGGAGGCCACCCGGGGTCATAGTGCTTGGATCCCCGGTGTCTCCTCCCCAGTTGTGTGCTACACACAATTTTGCTGAAATCTATAGGCAATAGAGTGTATTCCCAGATAGTAATGCCATCGGTAAGTATTTTTCAAAAAAATACATTTTAGAAAAAAAATTCATGTTATGCGTCCATGGCTTGCTTAGCTTGGAGGGGCCCCTCGGGCCCACGCCCTGTCGCCATTGCGTTAATAAATGTTGCTGTGCCAGACACTTGCTTCATGCCTTACCTGTCATGACATGCTTGACTTTTGTTGTACATAATGCATCGCAGGCTCACCTTAGCTTGGCGGGGCCCCACGTGCCCGCGCCCTGTCGCCATTACTTTAATAATGTTACTGTGCCGGATGCTTGCTTCATGCCTGTATCTGTCATGACATGCTTGACTTTTGTTTTACATAATGCGTCGTATGCTCGCCTTAGCTTGGTGGGGCCCCACGTGCCCGCGCCCTGTCGCCATGACATTGGTAAGGTTACTGGCCATACTCTGGCTTCATGCCTGTGCTTGTCGTGACATGCTTGAGTTTGTTGTACATCATGCGTCATATGCTCGCCTTAGCTTGGCAGGGCCCCACATGCCCTGTCACCAGTACGTTGATGTTGTGCCAGACGCTTGCTTCATGCCTGTACCTGTCGTGACATGCTTGAGTTTTGTTGTGCATGATCTGTCATATGCTCACCTTCGCTTGGCGGGGCCCCCCCATGCCCGCGCCCACTATGCTTCCCAGACCAAAACGGTGACTGCCAAGCGTGTGGGATGCAGGGAGGTACCCAGTGGAGAAGGTAGCACGCTTGGAAGAGACGGGTACGATACAATTGTTAATGTTTTGGGTGAGTACCCTTGGGCAAGATGGACAAAGAGAGAGCTTAGCCACGACTTTTCTTCATTCGCGGATGGTAGGTCGCGAAGGTAGTGTGCTTGCCTTAGCCTGGTGGGGCCTCCCGTGCCCGCGCCCCCTAGCTTACGGGGGTGGATTTTGCAGGCCCAGATGCTTACTAACAGCCTTGTACCTCGCTGTTTTGTGCCTTTTGTGTTGCAAAGGCTAGCCTGACCAGGGCGGGGTCCCACAGGCCCTCGCCGCGTGCATTCCCGTGTGTTGTGTGTTGCAGTGGCCTGTTGATGATCTGTACGCAAGGCGGAGGGTTCCAGTAGCCGTCAGATTACCACAGGTCTGTCTCCCCGGCACCGGATGCGCCTGCGACCACGCTTGCGACACCTGCTCCACCTGGCCTGAGCGGCGCTGTTCGCACTTATGGAGTGTACAGACGCGAGCGACCGGCACCTATGTGTGATCCGAATCCAGTCGAGGCGCCATTCCCCGGGCCCTGTGTACTGACCACACGAGACTGCACCGACCTTTGGAAAAGACGCCACTCCGGACGCGGGAGCCTAGCGCTCAGAGCGGGACTGCTTCAACGTGATCACTCCCAGGGGGAGCGCGCCCGGACGTAGCCTACTGACAGGCAGAGAACCCGCCTCACAGAGCCTGGTTTGGAGAGACGCGCCATGTGCCGTCCCATGTCCCAGTCAGTCCCCGCTCGTCTCCAGGAAGCCCGCTGACTCTTACGGGGAGTCACCTCGCCGGCAGAGAGCCCGCCTCATTAAGCCCGGCTCGGAGAGACCTTTACCCTCGCGTCTGACGACTTGGGGCAGGAGCCTCGCCGACCTTATGAGACAGACACCACACCAGACGCAGGAGCCTAGCGCTCGGAGCGGGACTGCTTTCAACGCGATCGCTCCCAGGAAGGAGCCTGCCCGGACGTAGCCTAATGACAGGCAGAGAGCCCGCCTCACTGAGCCCGGTTCGGAAAAGACACGCCATGCGCCGTCCCATTCCACTGTCAGGCACCGCTCGTCCCCAGGAAAGCCTGCCCACGCGTCCGATGACTTGGGGCAGGAGCCTCGCGCTCGGAGCAGGACTGCTATCAACATGATCGCTTTCTGGAGGGAGCCCACCAGGACAAAGCTGCTTGTCGGCAGAGAGCCCGCCTCACTGAGCCCGGCTCGGAGAGATGCGCCATGCGCCGTCCCATGTCCGCTGTCAGTCCTCGCTCGTCTCCAAGCCCGCTGACTCTTCGGAGAGTGGCTACGCCAGCGGAGAGCCCGCCTCATTGAGCCCGGCTTGGAGAGACCTTGCCCACCCACCCGAGGACTTCGGGCAGTTCAGAGCCCTCACACCACTCCAGTCTACCAGACTCTCTCACTCCCTCTTCCGACTCCTCGGTTCACGCAAGCCGGCCTCTTCGTCGCATACGGACACCGTGCTTGCCCTGGACGTAGTGCTCATCGCATCTCCACCACGCTTCCCGTGGTTGACGGCCCACCGTCTCCCCCCGCTCAAGAGGAGGATCTTCGCTGGTGGACGCTGGACGACAGGTGAGGAGTTCCTGTCCCTGCCGCAGCTTCCCGCCCTTCGTGACCTGCGCTACGCCTGCTCAGCGCTCCTCCTGTCGGGTTCCCAGGACTCCGTTTGCTTCTCCGTCCTTAGGTGTCCAGCCTGACTCGACATGCCTTCGTCAGGACTGCTGTGGATCCGCGCCCCGCTCTGCGGTTGGACTAGATGGCCTTGCTCGTCCCTACCTCCCTATCCTGCGTGGGATTCTGGAGCTCCTGACCCAAGCCTTCGCCCGCTTCGAGGACGCCTGGCTCCCCTACTTGACTCCCCTCCTCGGATCCTACTAGCTCTCGTGGAAGCGGCCGTCCGGGCAGTGTATCTCTCGTCGGTCAACCCCATCGCTGCCGCCTCCAGCTGCGACCTGTGGCGTCGGGATGCTCTGTTGCTAGCCTGCCGCGGAATGCCCCCCGTGCTGAGGCGCCAAGCTATTCTGGCACTACCCTTGAACTATTTCAGTCAAACTTATTTCACACACTGGTGTATTCAAATGATAAGGGTTAACCTCACAGCTGGATTTCTAAATTTTGAAGGTGTTACCTAACAACTGTGTGCCAGCTACAGGACATGGATTGACCACGACAATTCAAGGGTGGTGCCAGATGAGCTTGGCGTCTGAAGGTGCCTCTGGTACTACCCTTGAATTATCATGGTCAATCCATCTCCTGCAGTAGGGTGTTGGGGCTAAATGGGTTAAAAGTTGCTGTAGTCTCAGTGTTTTACGTGTGTTTTGAGCGAACACATTACAATTTGCTTGCAGTTTTGTGATTTTGGACCATGTAACTTTAAAGCTGTAAAGATCCAAAGTCACAAACAGGTGCAGTAGAGATTCAAGTTTACATGGATCATTGATTTCTTTATTTCTTTTTTCCCAGCGTGACTACCCAGCTATGGAAGAAGTGAGAGCCCTGCCCCCAGCCCCTGAATCCAGTCGACAGCAGAGGGCACTTCCTTCACCCAAATACAACTCTTATGGCAGCAGCAGTCGACAGGTATTTGACAGCTAGGCGCAGAACTGGTGACAAAATCACATTACAGACTCAGAATATAACTCATAGGTATTTTGCTTGATCTTTGTTAAAATTTGTTGGAATGACATTTTCTCCCATCCTTCTTTTGTCAAGAAAAATCCCAGCAGGAGCATATATGATCATGAGCCTCAGAAATATGGGGGATTCTAGAGATAGATGCCTCTTGCAAATAAATGACGATTATGTTCTCTGGCTTCTTCCTGTACTTTCTCCAAGGTACTGGGACAATGGGCTGTAAAATAGCTTCCCACTGAGTAAAGGCCGTTGGGCTGATATCAGCTGCTGTTGGCCTGTGCCACAGACGTGGGCCCGATGACCTTTTGCACACTGGGTTTTTGTCAGAGTAGAAAGCAAATAAGTGGCAGGATGCAGTAAAGGAGTTACTCTTGATCCAGAATTAGGTCAAACCCCAGTAGCAAAACGTCTTCGGGCCCACGATGGCTGCAATGGGCCCGTGCACATCCGTGTGTGGACCCACTGCAGCCATCATGGCCCTGAGGATTTTTACTTACTGGGAAGAAATGACACACTGCAATATTTATTTCAGGCTGATGATGGTGAGGAGAGACATGAACGCAGAGCGATTTCTTGGAGACCATCCAGTGCCTCACAGGTCAGAGAAAACAGACCTGTGCCACGACGTAAGTGGGCTCTTTCCCTTGATGTAAGCGAGTAATAAAATGCATCTTTTGACTGAGGTAGCAAAAATGAATTTATATTAGGAGCCATGGTCGTTTGTCCGTCCATTGTCTGTTTTGATGTCTGTGGTAAACTTTTACATTAATTGTTTTGTTTTTTATCCTAACTGTAAACTTCAATTCTGGCACTATTTTTTCATTATTATTTTTTTTGTGTCCTGGCAACACATGTAGCTCACAAGGTTTGCTGGTCTGTGATTTAGCACCTTATAGCCCAGAGCAGACCAGCACATACTGTACAGATCACATGTACAGGTTTAATTTTTTTTACAGCGCCAGAGATGAAAAATCGCCCATCATCTGCCAAAGATCCGATGCAGGCGACTCGCAGTTCACGTCGTGTCACAGCATCCCATTTCTTCATGGAGGGCAAAAAGCATGAAACTGGTAAGCTGTTTACTTCTAGTGCATAGTGTTTTTCTACTAATATGCCCCCCCTCCCCCCCCCCCCCCCTACTACTAATACGCCACCCCCCCCCCCCCCACCCTGCCCCTCCCCTGTGTAAATAGTACTGGTAGCTAGCTGCATGCAAGGGGTGAGGGGGGGGGGGGGAATAATTGTTTACTAAACACTGCATACAGGTCATGATATGGATCATTATGTTTAGTTTGCAACAAGTTCCATTTCTGATTCTTTGACTTTGTTGTGATCATCATGGGAGATGGGTCAAATGAATTCAGTTGAGACATACAGTTTCAGATATGATTCTATTGCTGTTGTTTGACCATGATAGTATTGTAAAAGTGCTTAATGTGTTTGACGCTGGCCAAGCACCAAGCATCTCCTGCCACTTCTGCTTTGTTGACAATTTTAACTCATTGGAGATGTGCCACATCCAGATACGTGGCATAAAGCCGTGTATGCGGATGCAGCACATCTCATATGTGTTAACCCTTTGGCTGTCATTAGTGCTTTTTGCAGTGATGATTTCTGCAGGGACAATCATTGCTGCAAAATGTGCTACCAACAGCCAAAGGGTTGATATGTGACCCATTAGACTCGTGAGCTGAAGTGCACATTGTAATTTTCTCCCATTGCTCTGCACTTAGGCTCTGTGCTGAAGGACTACCCCCAGCAGAAGAGTGTGAGAAAAGGGATCTTCAACCCGGTACTGCCTGATGCTGAGGACCCTGTCTCAACCAAAGAGGTCAGCTTTATTTTTGTACATTAAGCCCCTTGTGCATTCAGCAACAGGTACTCTTAACAATACCGGAGGCTGCACGCACAAGAGGGTTATTCCTTTCACCACCAGTGGCCATGCCTGATAACCCAGCAGGGATATGAATGTGGCCAGCAAGAGGCATACATCCTCATGAGCCCCCGCAGTTGCGGGGGCTCATGAGGATCTATGCCTCTTGCACATGGATGATGCTTACCATGATCTGGCAATGGATAGGTTAAGAGCTGCCTTCTTAGACAAATTTTTCTGTAAATATTGTTGCACTTGACCTATATATGTTTTTGTGTACCTCTTTTCTATTCTTATAGATTGCTTGATAGTTATGCATGTGCAGGTCAGCCTCAGTATGCTGCATTACAATACATGGGAGCCTTAATGTCAGAAAGCACTATTATGGTTGACATTATTGTGGCGCGGAATTTACATAGGATTGTAAAGAAAACAAATACCTTTTTAAAGATTGTTGGGCTGACATTAGCTTTGGATACACAACACACATCAGCCCGGGGACCCAGTAGCAAAACATCTTTGGGCCCACGTTGGTCGCAGTGGGCACATGCACAGCTGTGCGTGGGCCCACTGTGGCTGTCATGGGCCTGAGGACCTTTGCTTACTGGGTTCGTCTCCACCTAGGACCAAGGGATCTTTCCCAGTCAGATACAGTTTTGTGTAATGGGTAACACTGAAGCTGAACTGGATATAATGTGGATATATTCGGATATAAAGATGCCTATTAGAATGCAGCATTTCTCTAATGTGTGATGGGTGTTCTCTGGTGTGTTTCAGTGGATGCGAGTGTACAGCATGGGCAAGCTGAAGCTGGACCTGAATCGTCTGATTGCTGGACCAGACTGCAAGCATGTGGAGAAGCCTGTCAAAGCCCTGCGCAAACAAGTTGCAGCAAAGTATGTTTCCTAACTGTTAACTCATTCAGCCCGATGGCCATATTTCCCAAATTTTGGAGGCATCATCTAATGACTATGCACCAGTTGCAGGAGATGGATTGACCATGATAATTCAAGGGCAGTGCCAGATTAGCTGTTAGTGCATCAGGGCTGAATGGGTTAAAGTATCAAAAATACAAGGGTGACTATTGACATGTTAGATGTACCTGGCTATGGTTATTTTGTGTGTGTTGGTGTGTAGTTCTGGACCTTCACCACTGTCACCCCATTCATCCTTCCATCTGTATGTTTGAAAATATGTTTGGTAATGTATTTCATAGAGGGTTTGTTTCCTCAAAATACATTACCGATGACATTACTATTAGGGAACATGTCTTAGCTAGCACAATTTTAGCCAAAATTTTATTGTGTACCAGGGGAGGCAACAAGGGACGCCCTTTCCTAGGCCATATCCCGAGTAGCCTCCCTTCCATCCCCATCCGGGCAGTTGCTCACCGGATACTCGCCAGTCTGTTTCTTAGCTAGCCTTGGACGGTTGTGTAACTACTCTGCTGCGCTTGGGCTGTGTACAGTGTGACCGGTTGCTTCACCTTGGGTGGCTTCCGTGTGCTCTGTGCTAGCCTAAGTTACACTGTTCACTGTACTAGCTGAGAATTTATGTACGTTAGGAGCCTCTGAGGATTTCCGTGTACTTGTGGTGCTGGCGACTTGGACTTGTTTCCGGATGCAGTACCGGCGAATTCTGTGTTCACGGGTCAAGCTTGGCTTCGGCGTTGAGCTTCCTCTACTTCTGGGTGCTGAGGGCTTCGCCTCTGCGACACGAGGGTACCTTGACTGGGCGGGTCGGCGCCTAACATGGTACGCTCAAGGGGGAAGTTAGAGCGCCCGATGTCGACACACCTGTGCATTTGTTTCCTCAAAAACATTACCGATGACATGACTTTATGGAAATGTCTACTTTTAGCTCAATTTTAGCCTACTTACCCGTTGTGTGCCCACACAACCCGGGAGGCACTCGGGGAACCCCCCTAGAGGGGCCGAGAGTTGTCTCCCGTTTCCCGCCTTACCGGCTCCGGTCACGAGACCGGCCAGTTTTGCTACTTCGCTCGTACAGAGAAGACGTGTCTGGCCTTGCGCTCGCGCCGCTTCGACCGGTCCTTCTCTTGCCTACGCTCGTTGCCTCTTCATGTGCCCTGCCTCTGCTGGCGTCGTTCTGCTGCTCTCCTCTACGCTGTGGAGGTGTATGACTACCCTTCCCCCTGTTCCCGATTCGTCTCGGAGGTAAGGTAGCGGTAGTTTCCCACAGCCGGCCCTCGGGCCGAGAGCCGGCTACCGTTGGGCTTTCCTTTCGGCTTTGCTACTACGTGGGCGCCAGTTGTTGAGCTTACGCTTCGGCGCCTTGCACGACCTTTTTTTACGAGTCTCCTCGAGGGATGTCGCCTTCTCTCCTTTGGTATTTCACTGTTACGAGAAGACGTTGCCTTGTAGACTAGGGTTTCTGTTCTCGTAGGGCCTTCGGGCACCCACACGCCGTTCGTCTACCTTAAAGGCCCTTTAGCTCTGGGAGACTGTAGCCACTATTTACGCGCCAGTGGTCACGGCGCTTGGAGTACCTTGGTGTGGGGCTAGGCTCCCTTGTCCGCCTTTGCGACCTTGTGCTCTTTGTCTGTTGCAGGAACCAAATGCTTACCTGCGCTCAATGCGGCGACTTCAAGTGGCCGACGGACGACCATGCGGTCTGCCTCCCCTGCTCGGGCTGCGCTTCGACCATCTCTGCGATGTCTGTGCGACCTGGCCGGAGTTCCGTTGGTCTGACCTCTGGAGTTTTTTACCGGCGAGAGCGACCTCCGTCTGCTATCTCTCGTCCCACTCCTGTTGACGTCGCCCCTGTGGTAACGACCGCTCTTCCTCGCCTCGGCCTCTCGGAACGGATTGATCGTCGGGACTCTGCGTTGTTCGCTGACCAGAGGACTGCCACTGCTGCCACGCCCGCTGACCCTTCCGGAGGGTCTGTTTGCCGGCAAAGCGCCCGCCTCACTGAGCCCGGCCTGCAGCAGTTCGCCACGAGCCGTCCCACGTTGACTGGCCTTGCTCCTCTCTCTCTCCACGATAAGCCCGCTGATCCTTCCGGAGGATCTGTACACCGGCATAGAGCCCTTCTCACTGAGTCCGGCCAGGAGAGACGTCAGCCTCAACCTACGCGACACAGTCGCGCCCCCGACCTTTCCCGTTCCACCGTCAGTGCTAGACACTCGCACTCGCCCGCGAGCGCCGCCGGAAGGATCGTTCCCCCCGCCGGGAGCGTCGCCGCTCCTCCCGCCACTCCTCGTCGCGCGCTCGGTCGCGCTCGCCTTCGCAGTTCGATGCGTTCGCCGCGTCACCACCATCGTCGACCTTCTTCCCGTGATCGGCACTCCTCTTCGGTTGTCCGCCGTACTTCACCCAGAAGAAGCCACGCACCGGACAGGACCCCTCCTCGCTCCTTCCCGCGGTCGCCTCGGCGATCCCCGCCTCCGTCGTCGCTGCCGGCTCGTGCCCGGGCTTCCCGTGAGGTTCGAGATGCGCCCCCGCCCAAGCTTCGACCTTCCTTGGTGCCTCACCCGCCTTCTCGCCACCCCCTGGACGAAGAAGCCCTCAGCGTGCTGCCCGAAGACTCCGTCTCAGCCCTGTTGGAGGAGGATGCTCGCTCCCTTTCGCCCTCCGACGTCGGTGATGATGTCCCCTCGTCCCTTCCGTCGTCGTCCCGGGCGGAGACCCTCCTAGCTTTGGATGAAACCGCCAGGATCATCGTGGCCACTCTGCCAGCGGACTCCTGCCCAGCCTCTCCCCCCCCTGAAGAGGAAGGTCTCGGCCTTTGTAGATGCCGAGCGTCAGGTGAAGAGGTTCAAGTCGCTTCCCCAGCCGCCTGGATTTAAGGAGCTGCGAGATGTCTTCTCAGCGCTCCTGCAACTTCCTGCGTCTCGAGAGCCGGTGTTCTTCTCCGATCGTCGCTGGCCGGCTGGCCTGGACATCGCCTTCCGGCGGGATTGGTATGCCGGTCTTTCCCAGGCTTTCTCCATCCCTCTTCCTGCGATCGACCCCCCGGCCGTGTCGCAAGCTGGCGGCTCCGCCCTCCTTCGCCGTTCCTTCCCTCGTGGCCTGGATTGACTGCGTCTCTGGTGCGGAACACCTTAGCCTGCGCTGGGTTCCTGGAGCTGCTCACTCAAGCCCTGGTTTGTCGTGTGGAAGACGCTTGGCAGCCTTCTATCACGCCTCTCCTTGGGGATTTACTCGTCTCAGCGGAAGTCGCCAACCGAGCCGCCTACCACTCATCCGTTAATGCTATGGCTGCCTCCGCCAACTGTGCCCTGATGCGTCGAGACGCACTTCTGCTTGCCTGCCGAGGGATACCACCTGACCTGCGTGCGCAGCTTCGTCGGGCTCCGCGGGGTGGCCCCCTGCTTTTCGGCGACACCTGGTCATCCGTTCGAGCCTCCAACCCCGACCGCTGGCCTGTGAGTGCTCCTCCTCCCCGCCGCTTTCCGTCCTCCCGACAGGCTAGGGGTCGCGCCTCACGGTCGGTTAGACCCGCTGCTGCGTCAGCCCTGCTTCGGCCCTGAGCAGGCCCCCGCCTTGGCCGTCCTAGACCCTCCAGGGCCTGTGTCCCTGCCTGGCCCCGTCCCGCCCGGCGACCGGGTCGTGGGCGGGCTACCTGACTGCCCCCAGCCTTGGCCCCACCGTCCACTTCGGGGTCTCCGGTCGGTGGGAGGCTAGCCTTTTTCAGCGGAAATTGGCTGACACTCTTTCCCGACGACCCCTGGATTTGCGACACCGTCTCGGCCGACCTCCGGATCGCCTTTCGCAGCCCGCCTCCTTTGCGTCGCTCCCCCCTTTGGACCGAGACCCCCAGCGACCCGTTGAAGGCCTCCGCTCTTCGGGGAGAGGTCTCCTCCCTCCTGAGGAAAGCCGCCACGGAGGTGGTACGCGTCCCCTACTCCCCAGCCTTCTACAGCCGCTTGTTCGTCGTTCCGAAGCCTGGAGGGAGATGGCGACCGGTGATCGATCTCTCGGCCCTGAACAAGTACATTACGGCCCCCTCCTTCCGTTGGAGACTGCACGAGCCCTGAAAGCCGCGGTCCAGCCTCTGGACTTCGCAGTCAGCCTGGACCTTTCAGATGCGTACCGGCATGTCCCGATGCACCAGGCCTCCAGGAAGTTCCTCCGCTTTGCGATCGACGGCGTGGTATACCAGTTTCGCGCGCTCCCGTTCGGTCTCAACCTCAGCCCTGGGTGTTCACCCGGCTGATGGACGCCGTAGTCGCCAAGGCCCGACAGTCCTCCTCCAGTCCGACGTCGAATTACCTAGACGACCTCCTCCTACGCAACCAGTCAGAGACCTCGCTCGCGTCGGACAGGGATGCGCTGCTACTGCTTCTGGCACACTTGGGCTTCCTAGTGAACGACGGCAAGTCGGATCTCTCGCTGTCCCGCCGCTTCGTGCACCTGGGCATGGAATTTGTGACCGACCTTAACAGGGTGCGCCTCCCAGCCCCCCGGATCCAGAAGATTGCGGACCTAGCCGGTCAGTTAGCACGACAGGACGTGGCCCCCGCCAGAGTCTGGCTCCAGCTTGGGCCTGCTGAACGCCGCAGCGGACCTTATCCCCCTAGGTCGCCTCTACTCCCGGCCGATCCAGCTGCATCTCCTACTCCATTGGCGCCCGTCGTCAGGCGACTTAGCGACGTTGGTTCCGGTGCCCCAGATGCTGCTGCCTCATCTTCGTCGGTGGACCGACCACTCGTGGCTAGCGTCGGGAGTTCCCCTGGCCGCCCCTCCACCCCAGACCTCGCTTTGGGTCGATGCCAGCCTCACTGGGTGGGGCGCCCATCTCCTTCCTCGGTTCCTCTCGACTTCGGGGCCCTGGCCCGCGGACTTAGCGCACACTCACATCAATTGGCTGGAGATGCAGGCTGAGTGGCAAGCCCTGCAGTTCTGGGAGGATCTCCTCAGACACCAGGAGCTACTCGTCCTCTCGGACAACACGACTATGGTGGCTTACATCCAGAAACAAGGTGGCACTCGCTCCCGACCTTTGTAGGCCCCTCTACCGGATGTTGCGTTGGTGCGAGGACCGGGGTATTACCATTCGAGCCCGACACATCCCCGGACACCTGAATGTCTTAGCCGACTCGCTGTCTCGCCGCGGCCAGCTCCTGCACACGGAATGGACCCTTCGGCAGGACATCTTTCGGATGATCTGTTCCCGGTGGGAGACTCCCCAGGTCGACTTGTTCGCCACGAGGTGGAACCATCAGCTGCCGCTCTTCGTCTCCCCGATTCCCGATCCACTTGCCTGGGCGGTCGATGCGCTCTCCATTCCCTGGGACGGCCTGGTGGCTCACGCCTTCCCCCCGACGGTCCTCGTACCCAAAGTCCTTCTCAAGCTGCGGGGCTGCTCGGCGGTCCTGCTGTTAGTTGCACCGTTCGCCTGGAACCGCTCCTGGACCACTGACCTTCTCAGCCTCGCCACGGACCCGCCCCTGCTGCTTCCCGCCCCACGCACCATGCTCAAGCAACCGCGTCAGCCGCTGTTCCACCCCTGCCCGGAGCGGCTCCTCCTTCACGCCTGGAGGTTGTGCGGCAAGCCCTCGGAGCTAGAGGCTTCTCGGGTGCAGCAGTGGAGGCGATCGCTTCGGCCCGCAGACCTTCCACCATCCGAGTCTACGAGGGAAAGTGGCGAGTCCTGTGTTCCTGGTGCTCTGAGCACGGCCTGTCACCCACGGAACTGACTAATCCTCAGCGGGCGGACTTCTTCCTCTGGCTCTTTCGAGACTTAGGCCTGGCCCCCATCACCGTGAGGGGTTACCTGTCCATGATCGCTGACACTTATCGACACCTTGGACACCCAGACCCGGGCGCCTGCAAAGACTTAGCCGACCTTATGGGTCACTTCGGCATCCAGCGCCCAACACACCGCTCACTCCTTCCCCGCTGGGACCTGCCCTGGGTGCTAACGTGGTTAAATTCTGACAGATTTGAACCCTTACCTTGGCCCGTTTCGCAGATGTGACACGAAGACGTGCTTCCTGCTAGCCCTTGCTACCGCCTCTCGGGTGAGTGAGCTACACGCACTCTCGGCGCGGCCTACCTGCCTACAGTTCCGAGCGGATGGGTCTGTTCAACTCCTCACTGACCCTGCCTTCCTGGCCAAGAACAGGTCTCCTCTGACGGCACCTCAGGTTATCACCTTACGGCCGCTAAGAACCAACCCTCTGTCTCAGGAGACCAGGCAACAGGATCCCGTGCGCGCCCTTAGAGTTATCTGCGACGATCTAAAGCCTTCCGCAGAGGGCGTTCGCGCCTCTTCCTACCTCTGAGACCCAGCAGGAATGACATAACAGCCCAGACGATCTCGTCCTGGCTCCGCTGGGTTATACGCTCCGCGTATCCAGATATCTCCCCGCAGGGAGCGAAGAGGCTGCACATTCGTTCGCGCACATGAGGTACGAGCCATGGCCACGAGCCTCGCATTTGACCGAAACTGCGCTGTCAAGGACATCGTGGCAGCCGTGGGCTGGCAGACTGAATCTGTATTCGCCCGCTTCTACCTCAGGGACCTGGCAGGCCAAAGAGAGAATCTCGCACTAGTGAGGGACATCGCCGCGGCGCAACACTCCCTCCCGGCGCCACCGGCGCCTATCTATGCACTTCGCTAAAATTGTCGGGAGGTTGCGACTGGGAGGACGGCGCTGTTTACCATTAAGAGTTGCGCGGCACCCTCCTCCTCATCGCAATTCTTCCATAAAGTCATGTCATCGGTAATGTTTTTGAGGAAACAAATTCATTTTTCTCTAAAAGGTATTTTTTCGAAAAATACTTACCGATGACATGACTCGGAGGACCCTCCCTCCTGCCCCGCTTGCCGCTTTCGAGCGAAGTATCAGAAAAAACTGGCCGGTCTCGTGACCGGAGCCGGTAAGGCGGGAAACGGGAGACAACTCTCGGCCCCTCTAGGGGGGTTCCCCGAGTGCCTCCCGGGTTGTGTGGGCACACAACGGGTAAGTAGGCTAAAATTGAGCTAAAAGTAGACATTTCCATAAAGTCATGTCATCGGTAAGTATTTTTAGAAAAAATACCTTTTAGAGAAAAATGAATTTTGCTTGTGTTCGTTTCGCCATTACCTCGCTTATGCGGCTGCGTGGCCTTAGAGAGCCACACCCGACCTCCTCTCATTGTGCACTATGTTTGCAGTTTACTATTACGCTCCCACTCGCAGTGTGGAAATTGCTAGGGCTGAGTGACTTACATGCCGTATGCTTGACTGGTTCCGGCTGCGCACCCACTAAGCCTTGTGAGACCTGTGCCCCAGGCAGGAGAAACGGTGGTCTCTACTGTGGGGTTTTATTGCCATGAACAACCAGCACCATCTCGAGAGCAAGCACAGGCTAATGACCCCACTACTTACTCGATGGATGCAGTCCGACGTTGACCTCTGGAGGTGGGCACTCGGATGACACGGCATATGGCGGACGATTGATGTGCCAGCTCCCGTTCGGATGTGAGTGACCAATTAGACACTGGCCCACAACGTGCTGACTTGACTAGCCTCCCTGCCCAAGCTGCGTCGGGGATTGGCACGACTACTGGACTATGACTATCCAGACCTTCGGGATATGACTAGCACGTATACCGGCTCCTAGCCCCAAGGTCGTTCGGGCTCTGGGCCTGTCGAGACTGTGAAGGGGGGTTACGCTCGGCAGGCGCTGTCAGGTCTAGCCCCCAGGCGGACAGGAATCCTACACAGATTGGATTAGGATTCACCAGACCTTCGCATCCTGTCCAGCATGGAATACCGGCTCCTAGCCCCAGGGTTGTTCGGTGCCCTGGGCCTGGCGAGACTGTGAAAGGGGGGGGTTACGCTCGGCAGGCGCTGTCGGGTCTAACCCCCAGGCAGAAAGGAATCCTACACAGACTGGATTGGGATTCACCAGACCTTTGCGTCCTGTCCAACATGTAATACAGGCACTGTCGGGTCTAGCCCCCAGGCAGACAGGAATACTCGATGGACTCATGGTGGACACTCGGATGAAACGGGCTGACTCTGCTCGCCTCCCCATCCGAGCTGGACCGGGGATCGGCTAGGCTATTGGATTTCATCTCTGCAGACCTTCGGGATTTCACCAGCCCGCTATGCCGGCTCCTAGCCCCGGGGCTGTTAGTATCCTGGGCCTGGCGAGACCGTGAAAGGGGGTTACGCTCGGCAGGCACTGTCGGGTCTAGCTCCCAGGCAGACAGGAGTCCTTCTAGAACACAAGTGAACTGGCGCCTTCGCGCTCACGGGAATCGCGCTACCGTCGGGACAAGTCCGACACAGGCATACGTCGCCCCACCTCAGGTCAGTGACCAGTTCCCAGCATGCGCCCGCGCGCCGGTATGAAGGATTGACGAGCCGGGCCCACCGAACGGGTTCAGGTACTAGGACTTGGCGGGATTGGGCACCTGCTCGTTACGTGATGAGCGGTACGCTGAGCCAGCCCACAGCGAGTTCCTTGCTCCGTCTCCCCCCGGGCCTGGTCAGGGCTTGCCCCGACTACGGGAGTACGGTCCTACGATCCACGGATCTATTCAGCACAGGTTTACAGCGTCTCGCCTGAAGGTCACTATCAGATGCCGTCCACGACGCGGTGGCGGGACGGTTAACGGAGGGAGTTCGCCCGTGTCTGTCCCTCTTCTCGTTGGGTGAGGTTTCCCACCTGCGGTGTGCTAGCGTGGACTGGACGCCTGACACACTGGGCCTCCCTCCAGGATGGACGCAGCCTGTTCATATGTGTTATATGGGGGTGTTTAACGTATATATAGATTATACATTTTAATGTGGAGTGTTTTCACCTTATGGCGTTAAAATCTGCCAGTCGGATGCCATGCTTTTTGTTGACGATATACCTCGGCCAGATTATACTCAGAGCATGTGGGTCGGGGGATCATGGGGATATGTTTTTTTCGTATGTTTGTTGCAGGTATTGACTTCGTCAGGGACTCCCCAGCACTGGACAAGGCGGTGCGCCTCTTCGCAGCACATCGTCGCCCAGTGGACGGCATGCCTTCCCCCCCCCCTTCCGCACAGGCGAACAGGGTCGACCTTCATGGCTGACCTTGGTGGACCATACGATTCCAGTCGCTGTCCCGGCCTGCTGGTTCGGAGACCTACGTATCCCATTTTCAGCTCTTCTGCTCCAGGGCTCCTTCGTAGGCTCTGGTTCTTCTCCGACTCCAGGCGGTCTGCGGACATGGACATCGCCTTTCGGCAGTGGCCCTAGGTATGCTGCTATTCTTCAAGTCGAGGATGCCTGGTGCCCGTCACTCGCCCCTGTGGACGGATTTGCGGGCTCTGGCGGTGTCCACCTTCCGCGCGGCAGTCCATGCCTCCATCAACGTCATGACTTCAGCTGCTCCCGTGGCCGGCTGCACTCCTTCAACTGTCTGACCGAGTGTGGGAAGTCTAGCACAGCCGTACAGCATCACGCCCGGAGGTCTGTGACAAGTTGTGCCCAAGACTGGCAGCAGGTGGCGCCGTCATTGACCTCTACACGCTGAACGAGTTCATCGCTGCCCTGTCCTTTGCCTGGCTTCCACCTGAGCGCTTCATGCCGCAGTGCTGCCGATGGCCTTGCCGTCAGCCTAGACCTGTCGGATGCTTTTACTCGGCCCCATACTACCCTCCTCCGGTCGTTACTGGCAGTGTGGTGTTCCAACTTCGCGCGCATCCCTCTGACCTCAGCCGCTGCCCTGGGTGTTCACCCGCTTCAGGACCAGATGGCTGACTTCAAGCCCAACGTTGATCTAATGGGACGATCTCCGCTTGTGGACGTGATCCCCGACAGGATGTGGCTGCAGCTACTGGGTCAGATGTAGTCGGCAGCAGGCCTGCTCCCCCTTGGTCGTCTCTACCGCCGCCCACTTTGGTTGCACCGGCTGTTTCACTGGCGACCCTCGACTGCGACCTTGGGTCTCCTGTTCCGGGGTTACAGATGCTACATCCTCTTCTTCTTCGTTGGGCGGTTCCTGGCTAGCTCACGACGGGAGTTCCCCTCTACTCGCCTTCTCCCCAGCTGTCCCTTGGTGCCGACGCAAGTCTCTCCAGCTGGGGAGCACACCTGCTACTGACGTTCTACATGGCCTCCGGCGTCTGGCCCCGGACCACGTGACCCTGTACTTCTACTGGGTGGAGCTAGAGCGAGCTGGCAAAGCCTCATCATGTGGGAGTCTTCTCTGTGGCTCCAGGAGCTTCTCGTCCTCTCGGACAATGCCACATCGACACGCTTCTCCTCCCGCTGCATCCTCCTCTACCGGGTTCTCCGATGGTGCGAAGATTGAGACGTCTCTCGCCAAGCGGGACGCATCCCGGACCTTCTGATGGTCCTAGCCGACTGCCTCTCGCGACGCGGCCAGCTATCTCCACTGTGGGGAGGGCACTCCGGACGGACATTCTTCGGAAGGTCTATGTAGAATGGGAGGCCATGATCGACCGCTTTGCTACAAGGCAGATTCACAGCTCCTCCTCTTTGTCTCCCCCGTTGCAGGTCTGTTAGACTGAGCAGTCGACGCTCTCACCATTCCCTGGGACGACCTGGTCGCGAACGCTTACTTGCCTGCGGTGCTCGTCCCCAAGGTCCTGCTCAAGCTCAGGGCTGGCATCGCGATCATACTCCTGGTGGCTCCATTTTACTGGACCAGGTCGGGGACTAACGACCTACTGAACCTCGCCTCTGGTCCCCCGCTGCGGCTACCCACCCCTCACACGTTGCTCTAGCAACCATGGCAGGTGCTGTATCTTCTGTGCCCTGAGCTTCCCCTCCTCCACGCCTGAAGGTTGTCCAGCAAGGCCTCACCTCTAGCGACTTCTCAAGTGCAGCTGTGGAAGCTATCGCTACAGCCCGTACACCCTCGGCCAGACGAGTCTGAGGGAAAGTGGCGAGACCTGTGTGACGGGTGAAATGACATGCGCCTCTCCCCCACGGAGAGGACGGTTCCACAACTGGCAGAGTTCTTCCCCTGGCGCATAACCGAGCAGCTTTGGCGCCAATCACCATTAGGGGCTACCGGGCTATGTTCGCCGACACTTATCGCCATTGGGGCCGACCGGATCCTGGTGCCTGCTAAGCCCTGCCATTCGCGCACGGATTCCAAGGTGGGATCTACCCTGGGTGTTGCCGTGGCTCCACACAGACCACTTTGAACCACTCCATTAACGCGGTTGGCCGACGGGATGCGCAAGAATTGCTTCCTACGGGCCCTTGCCTCGGCTTCCGGGGTCAGCGAACTACACGCTCTTTCAGCCCGCTACTCCTGCTTACTGTTCCAGACGGATGGCTCTGGCCAACTATGGACCGACCTGGCTTTTCTAGCCTAGGCCCAGTCTCTCTTGACCGCCCCACGGGTGATCACCATTCGCCTCTTGAGGGATACTAACTCTGCCCGAGAGACCAGTCATCAGGTCCCAGTGAGGGCCTTGCGTGTGTATCTGTGGCGGAACAAGCCTCTCGCAGGGGACACACACGCGATGCCTCCATCTGTCCCCAAGTAGGACTACCATCTCGGCACAGATGATACCCTCCTGACTCTGGTGGGTGATACGCTCCGCCTACCAGGACCTCGCCCTTGATGCAGTCAAACGTATTTACGTCGGGGCACACGAGGTCCAAGTCGTGCCCGCATGACTCACATTCGGCCAAGACTGCGCCTCAAAGACAGTGTGGCGGTCGTGGGCTGGCGAGATGAGTCTACCTTCGCCCGATTCTGAGGGGCCTCTCCAGCCAGCATGAGACCCGGTCGCTGGTGGGAGATATCGCAGCAGCGCAACACTCCCTCCCAGCACCCCTGGTGCCGCAGGTTCCTTAGCTAAAATTGTCGGGAGGTTGCTCCAGGGAGGGCCGGTCTCATTGATGGCTCAGGGGTTATTGGGTCTTTCGCGGCACCCACCTCCTATTCGCTATTCTCCCTAATAGTAATGTCATCGGTAATGTATTTTGAGGAAACAAATGAATTTTTCTCTAAAATGTATTTTTTCAAAAAATACTTACCGATGACATTGCTCGAAGGGCCCTCCCACCTACCCCGCTAGTCAGCTAAGTAAACAGACTGGCGAGTATCCGGTGAGCAATTGCCAGGATGGGGATGAAGGAAGGCTACTCGGGATACGACCTAGGTAAGGGCGTCCCTTGTTGCCTCCTCTGGTACACAACTAAATTTTGGCTAAACTTGTGCTAGCTAAGACATGTTCCCTAATAGTAATGTCATCGGTAAGTATTTTTCGAAAAAATACATTTTAGAGAAAAATTCATTTTTGTTTGTTTCCTCAAAATCCATACCGATGACATTACTATGTGGAATATACCCTTTAGCTTACCGATTTCAGCCTAAGAGCCCTAAGTGTGTGCCCACACGACAAGGGAGGGAATTGTAACCAAGTAGCTGGGTAGTCTCCCCTCCCTCCATCCGGTCACGTGTGCAGTGAGTTCCCGCCAGTCTTACCCTTAGCTCGCCTTGAGTGCGGTTCACCAGCTTCAGCCTCCAACCGTTCCATTGGAATTACATTCGTTTCTACTCTGCGTGGCAAGTTCTACTTCAGGTTATGAAGATGGCGAGGTAAGGCCTCGAGTTATGCCTACGGAATCCGTCTGCTAAGAAAGACGGTGGCGTTGGCGCATCCCATGGAGATAGGCGAATTCGACGAAGCAGACCGGGCTTAGAGCAACCCTCGGTTAAGGTAGTGAGTTGTTTCACGGTGCCGGTTGTTAGTGGCCCCGTGCGGTCTCTCTTACGATTGTGCTTTGTGTTGCAGTATGCAGTTATGCACTTGTCGGAAGTGTAATGGCTCACGGCTGTACAGAAAGGCTGATTTCTCACTCTTTAGTTTGGCCCGCAGCCTGCTGCTGTGATGTGCGGTAGCCTCTCCCCCCAGCGAGCAGGTTATCTAGGTCACTGGCTCACAGCAAAAATTCCTTCTCTATTCTATGTAACGGACTACTCACGAGTGGTGTGTAATGCCTGTGTTTAATGTTCTCTATCTCCTCTTCATCAGTTTTCTACATAAAACCGTTTAACACACTTGTGCACAAATTCCTGCTGGTTCCTGTGTTGGTGGTATTATTCAGGGGACGCTTTTTTTAAGAGTGCAATCCGAGGATAAAGACAGGTACTGTGTTTGTGTGTGACTGAATAATAAGTTATCCGTGCCTCGCACAGAACTGTGCATGCAGGTCTGAACATTCATTCTCTATGGAATACTGGTGTGTATAGTGTAATCCCGGTGCTATGATGCTCTGCTTATAGCCTTCAGTATTCTCTGTGATACTGTTTAGTAGTATCTAACTGTAACTGTTAATATTAAGGAACCAGTGTGATATGCTTCGGACCCATTACAGTTGTATTCGTGTTCATATAAAGGCCCAGTGTGATGTGCTTCAGAGAAGTTATTTGTGTTAGTGTTAATGTAAAGGAACCAGTGTGGTGTGCTTAAGACCTGTTACTTGTGTTAGTGGTTATGATTTATTGTGTAAAACCAAAAGTAAGGCATAAAGTAAGGCTGGCATCAGCATGTTTGTGTTGATCATCTTGATGGACCTAACGGATTACCAGCTTACCAGCTTCTCAGCAGTGGAGTGCTTTCTGACGCTATTGTTGCTCTAGCAGGAATGGCCCCGGAAATCTATTAAGTGATAACAGTAGAGGCTAGAATGCTGCGTAGATACATCAACTTTTCATCCCACAGAAAAGGGACATGCACAACAGATTGAGCTTCAAAGTTAACGCTTTATTTTGTCAGTGCATGTTCATTGTATTGCAAATATGAAATTTAACTGCTCTTCAAGGTGTGCTGGTAGTAAGCAGCATGGGCATGTTTAGTATGAAAAGAAAGCAAATTTTATCAGCTACAAATTTACACTCATGTTATAATGACATTCTTGAGACAAAAACGCATTTTGTGATGAATGTTCAGTTACTAACACTGGCCAGCGTTTCCACTGCAGTGCGCCGGTATGCTGCTGTCGGCACGTAGACATAGTGTAGGGTATTGGAAGAGCACTCCTTTCTAGGACCATGAACGGCTCTGTCACTCTGCCTAAAGAGGCGCGCGCTAATGACTAATTGCCCCTACGCCCGGCCGTGCCACAGATGGCTTATCTTGCACTCAGTGGCCCCCGGTCCTCTCCTAACTAAAAGTGTGGTTCTGCACAGCCGTGGGCTTCCAGTGGCCTATGGACTCACACAACCTGTGTCTTCCTTGCACCGGCTGTTCCTCTTCCCACACCTGCGGCGAGTGCGCCCTGTGGAAGGAGCGCAAGTGGTCCCAGCTGTGGGAGTTTTATCGGCATGGACGGCCTGCGGAGCAGACTAGTAGAGCTACCAGGCCGTTGGCAAGTCACCGGGCGCCGCGAGACTCTATGGCAGATTCTACACTGCCAGGCCCCACAGCCCTGCTCCTTCGAGCTACACAAGAGAAGGTAGGCCCCCCTTCTCCTGAGTCACAGTACCCACACCCTGTAATTGGCCCTCAGGTAGTGATGGCCGGGGTGGCCTCCGCAGTCTCTGATGGTCCTCTGGTAGTGACGAGCGAGACTCTATTGACCGTCTCACGTGGCCCTCCAGTGGGGATGGCCAAGATGTGGACCACACTGAAGAGGACAGCCCATGAGTCAAGACATCCAGTCCGACCTTTGGCCACTCCTAGCTCCCACCACTCCCCTTGCTCCGGGGCTAGCTCAGGACGCCACAGACGCAGGGATAGTTGCAGTCCATCGTCCGCTCATTGGTCGCTACACTCCCGGACAGCCTGATACCACGCATGTTCGCAGGCTGGCTCACGCGCTCGAGGGCATTCCCTGTTGTGGAGCCAGTCGCCTAGTTCCTGGAGCAGATCGTATGGAGACTGAAGGCCAGACTCTTCACAGTGATGCACGAGGTCCCTGGCGCGACGTTCGCCCGCGATGGAGCCTAGCAGGACCTGGCTCTCCTCTCTCTACCGCCGAGCACGGCAGACACGCGTTTCTGCAGGGACCAGGCACACAGATGAACCCTGTGGCCTTCCTTCTGCTCGGTCCTCCCCACCCCATCGCTGTCCGCACAAGCGCACGGCACCTTCCCGGGACAGGCGTTATGGGATCCCGCCGGACAGGCTACCGACGTTGGGGGCAACGCCAGAGGCTTTGGCCTATGATACAGACGCCCTCAGTCTCCAGTCGGAGGACTCAGCGTCCGCCCTGTTGGTTCCAGACTCCTTTTCCGACCCCCGCAGCCTCCCCCCCCCCCTCCCCCCCGCTTCCAACACGGCTGGAGAGGCATCCTTGTCTGCCGTAAAAACCCGGGGCTTAGATGAAGTGGCACGGATCATCTCCGCCATCCTTCTGTTGGACGCGTGTCCGCCGTCGCCACCGCTCAAGAGGAAGCCACAACTTCAGTGGACACACCACTCCAAGCCAAGCGCTTTAAGTCTCTTCCTCAGCCGCCAGGTTTTCAGGACCTCGCTGATGCCTTTAACGAGCGGGAGAAGGGTTTCTTCGCTGACCCTCGGTGGCCTACAGACATCGACATAATGTTCAGGCAGAAGTGGTATGTGGGTCACTCTCAAGCCTTCGGTTGCCCCTCCCTGCGGTGGATCGGGAAGCGGAACTACAGGCCAGCGGCGTGGGACTGGCTCGACGCTTCATTTCCCCCAGGCTGGAGCTTGCGGAAAGTTTGATCCGGAATTCCCTCACGTGTGCCGGCTTCCTCGATCTGGCTACGCAGGCAGTGGTGAGCGAAGTGGAGGAGTTTTGGGAGCGCCCAAGTGAGACTTGCTTGCGAGAGACATCCACGCTCTAGCAATGATGGCAAATCGCGTGGTTCACCACTCGGTGACCAACACTCTCGTGGCCGCTGCTAACTGCGACTTGATGAGGCAGTACGCCATCCTGAGGAGTTGCCACAGCATCCCCGCATTCTTCAGCGCCCAGCTACGCTGAGCTCCTTTGGGCGGTTCGCTCCTCTTCGGACCAACCTGGCTGGAGGTGAAGACTGCGGCGAAGGACCTGTGACCCAGTGTCCCCAGAGTGGAGTTCACCAGGTTTCCAGCTGCCCGCAAGGACGAGTGTCGCACCCTCCAAAACTTCAGACCCAACTCCCGCCTTGTCACCAGATGCCCTCTCAGGACCGGTCGTCAGGCTCCAACCGGCCGTGGACGTGCCCTCCCGACCAAGGCCCTGGCTTGGCCCAGCTTCGCTCAGAGGCCCGGGCTGAGGGATGGCCCAGTGACTCTCTCCCGTCTGTGTCCCCACCGATTCCTAAAGGGTCTCCAGGCGGCGGGAAGCTAGCAAGGCACAGCGACGAGTGGCGGTCGCTGCTGCCGGAAGACCCATGGATCCTCGACACTATCTCTTACGGCCTACGGATCTCATTCCAGATGCCCTGCCAGGTGTACGAAGGCAAGTGGAGGGTCCTAAAGGCCTGGTGCAAGACCGAGCGCCTCTCCCCTACAGCACTGACTACGCCGCAGCTCGCCGAGTTCTTGTGGCTGTTGAGAGAGCAGAACTTGGCCCCGATCACCATCAGAGGCTACCTCTCCATGGTATCGACACTTGGGCCTGCCAGATCCGGGTGCGTGCAAGGACCTCACTGATCTGATGTTCCACTTCGACCTCCAGCGGCCGGTCGCTCGCTCCCTACTGCCACGCTGGGATCTCCTGTAGATGCTAACCTGGCTGAACTCCAGTCGGTTCGAGCCTCTCCCCTTGGCCCGCCTCGCGGATGTCACCAGGAAGACCTGTTTTCTCTTGGCCCTAGCCACAGCAGCCAGAGTCAGCGAGCTGCACTCCCTGTCCGTGGACCCCACGTGCCTACAGTTTAGGTCCGATGGGGCTGTACACCTCCTGCCCAACCCCTCCTTCTTGGCCAAGAATAGACTCCCCTCCGCCGCACCGCAAGTGATGAGTCTACGTCCTCTCACAGGGGTTGACTGGTCCCAAACGTCCTGGCTGCAGGACCCGGTGCGGGCCTTAAAGATTTACCTCAAGAGAGTAAAGCCCTTCAGAAGAGACCTCTCTCGTCTCTTCCTGCACTTGTCCCCGGGCCAGGCTGACATCTCCGCCCAGACAATATCCTCCTGGCTGCGATGGGTTGCTCCGCATACAAAGAGATCTCCCCGGAAGGGGCGAAGAGATTGCGGATACGGGCACACAAAGTCAGAGCGGTTGCCGCCAGCATCGTGTTCGACCGCAACTGCGCAGTCAGAGACATCATAGCAGCTGTTGGATGGTGAGCAGAGTCCAACTTCACCTGCTTCTGTCTCCGAGATCTCTCCGCCCAACGATAGAACCTGGCACTCATCGGAGACATCTTGGCAGCGCAACACTCCCACCAGGCGCCTCACGCGCCATAGGTAACAATTAGCTGAAGTTGTTGGGAGGTTGCCCCTCGAAGCTAAGTGTTTATTTCATCAAAAACATTACCGATGACATGACAAATGGGGAGTGTCTACTACGTGCTCAAATTCTAGCCTACGAACCCGTTGTGTGCACACACAACCCGGGAGGCACTCGGGGAACCCTCCAGAGGGGCCAAGAGTTGTCTCCCGGACCTGCCTATCCGGTTCCGAGTCACCTGACTCGCCAGTCAGCTACGTAGGCTCACGACCTTCGGACGTGTTCTAGCCTCGCGCTCCCTTCGACCGGTCGGTCTTGGTGCTCGAGTTCGCCGTGACTTTGGCTTCGCCTGTTGCTTCGCTTCTGCTTCGCTTCTTGCTTCGCTGCAGCTTCGCTTGCGCTTCTTCGCTTGGCGTCCTCCTTGGTTGGCTTCGCTTGGCGGACCTGCTGGTTCCCGCCATTTCGCCGGTGGCGACATGGACGTCTCTTCTCCCGCTACCGCTTCGGCAGAGAGGTAGGATAGTTAGTTGGGCCCGAAGCCGGTCCCCGGGCGGGGTACCGGCCTGTGCCTTTGGACTCTACCTTGTTCGTGTTGTTAAGTTTCGTTGAGCGGGGACTCTTAGCTCGGCGGGGCCCTGGTGCCCTCGCCTTTCCCCTTTGGGGTGAAATTACTGGCTTCCCCTGGTAGCCTTCGGGGAGCATTGTTAAACCAGCTGCGGCGCGTGGCTCATGTTGCATCTCCGGCCTGGCTGGGGTATGCTTGTTTCGAGAGCGCACTCTTAGCTTAGAGCGCTACAGCATTATTGCCTGGGGGCACGGCCTTTCGTCCCTATTGGCGTTTGGCCCGCCGTGTGATGGCCTTAGTCGCCTGCGCGGCGTTAAACCCAAATAACTAAACTAAACTAAACCTATTGTTGTTTGGCGCACATTCCTCTCCAGCCTGGCTGGGGTAGGCTTTGTTCTAAAGACGCAAGCTTAGCTTCGGGCGCTATAACGGTATAGCCTGGGGGCACAGCCCGTTTGTCCATATCGTTCGGTACGGTTCCCCTTGGTAGGACGAGCCCTGTTGGTCTCGACCACGTACCGGCACGTTGTTTGTTTGGTGTGTTGCAGTGCCCTCCTGATGACCTGCACGCAGTGTGGAGGTTTCCAGTGGCCCTCGGATTCGCACAAGGTCTGCCTGCCGTGTGTCGGCTGTACATCTGAGCGTTCTTGTGACGTTTGCGCCGTCTGGCCGGAGCTCCGCTGGGCCCAACTTTGGAGCTTCTACCGACGTGAACGCCCGACACCTGTGCCTGTTGCAAGACCTGCGGAAGTGCCGGCTGTCATCTCAGACACACCGACCGCTCTTGCCCCCGATGGCCCCAGTCTGGAAAGATCTCCACAGCGGACACAGCAAGGTAGTGTGCGGAGTCGGGAGTTCGAGGCGCGGATTCCCAGGAGGGAACGCGCTTGGACCAAGCCTTACGACAGGCAGAGAACCCATCTCGAGACAGAGGTCAGTTCGGAGAGACGTGCCTCGCGCCGTCCATGGTCAACCGGTCCCCACTCGTCTCCTAGGAAGGCCTTGGATCCCCCTCGGCCGCTGCGAGCCCGCCTCGCCACAGAGTCCAGCTCGCAGAGACATTCGCGCACACTCACCACACCACTACCTGTGTCCAGTTCCTCCTTGCGATCGAAGTCGGACCACCACTCTCGCGCTCCTTCGTGTGAGCGTCGTGAAGTTCGGGATTCTTCTCGTCATCTGGACCATGGACCTTCGCGCTCTACCTCTTCGCGGCGTTCGTCCCACGTTCCCCGCCGTCTGCCTCGTCCCGCCCGTTCCCCTTCCCCTCGCCCAGCCTCCTTCCTTCCTCCTCGTTCCCGAGGATCACGGTCTCCAGCTCGTAGTCGCTCGTCTGGTCGCCACCGCCGTTCCCGCTCCTCTAGTGCGTCGCGTCGCCGTCGCGGACGTCGCTCTCCCCTGCGTGCTTCGGCGCCTTATGGCTCCCCTCGTCCTCGTCGAGCTGCTCGCTCTCGGAGTCACGGTCGCCGTCCCTCTTCGACGGCTCTCGGCGGCGTGGACGACGATTCGTTGAGTCTTCTCCCTGATGATTCCATCTCAGTTCTCCTCGGAGGTCTCAGCCGCTCTCCTTCGCCGCTCTCTCCTTCGGATGCGTCGACCGCCCACGGGTTACCGGCCTCCTCCCGCACAGAGGTTCTTCTGGCCCTCGACGAGGTCGCTCGCCTCATCTCCGCCACGCTTCCGGCAGCGGACTGCCCTCCATCCCCCCCCCTGAAGAGGAAGCCTTCTGCCTTCGTCGACGCGGGTAGACAGGTAAAGAAGTTCAAGACTCTCCCTCAGCCCCCCTCCTTTCGTGAGCTTCGGGATGTGTTCTCGGCCCACCTGTTGTCTGACTCAAGAGACAGTAATTTCTTCTCGGACCACAGATGGCCTCCTGACCTCGATATGTACTTCCGCCAGCAGTGGTACGCCGGCCATTCCCAGGCCTTCCTCTGCCCTCTCCCTCCGGTGGATCCAGCCGCCGTGGTTCAGGCGGGTGGGGCCTCTGCACTCAGACGCGCGCTCCCCGCGGGTTTGGACAAGACGGCTTCGCTTGTCAGGAATTCCTTGGCCTGCGCCGGCTTCATGGAGCTCCTTACGCAAGCCTTCCTCCGGCGCGTGGAAGATTCGTGGCACCCGTCCCTGACCCCTCTTCTTGGCGACCTCCTCGTCCTCGCTGAAGCGGCCAGCCGCGCCGCGTATCACTCTTCGGTCAACGCTATGGCTGCAGCCGCCAATTGTGATTTACTCCGCCGCGACGCTGTCCTGCAGGCCTGCCGGGGAATGCCTGCCGACCTGAAGACCCAGCTGCGTCGGGCCCCCCTTGGGGGACCCCTTCTCTTTGGTGACACCTGGCAAGCCGTCAAGGATTCCAATGCGGACAGGTGGCCTCCCAAGTCTGTTCCTCGGCGCTTTCAGGCAGCCCGCAAGGCCGTGGGTCGCCCCCTGCGGATCTCCAGACCCGTCGCCCCGACGTCAACAACCCAGCCGCAGTCCCTGCGTCGCCGTCGCCCCGCCTTCGGTCGCCCCGGCCAAGCTAACGCCCCCGCCCCCGCTTGGCCCCGTCCCGCCCGTCGCCCTGCGCGCGGGCGGGCTCAGTGACTCCTCCCCTCCTCCGCCTCCGCCGGCCGTCTCGGGTCCTCCAGTCGGCGGCAGGCTCGCCCTCTTCAGCGACGAGTGGCGATTACTGATTCCAGAAGACCCGTGGATTTTAGACACTGTTTCCGGCGGCCTACGGATCTCCTTTCGTTCCCCTCCGCCTCTGCGTACGACTCCGCTGTGGACCGAGATCCCCGCAGACCCGCTCAAGGAGTGCGCCCTACGGGGGGAAGTCGACTCTCTCTTGAGGAAGGATACCACAGAGGTTGTGCGCCGCGCAGACTCGCTGGGATTTTACAGCAGACTTTTCGTCGTCCCCAAGCCTGGCGGCAAGTGGCGCCCAGTGATCGACCTCTCAGCCCTAAATCGCTTCATCGTGGCTCCTTCCTTCCACATGGAGACGGCCCGAGCCCTGCGTACCGCGGTGCGACCCATGGATTACGCCGTCAGCCTGGATCTCTCCGACGCTTACCTACACGTACCCATACATCCGGCCGCCCAGAGGTATCTGCGCTTCGCGTTCGATGGAACCGTTTACCAGTTTCGAGCCCTACCCTTCGGCCTCAACCTCAGCCCCTGGGTCTTCACCCGCTTGATGGATGCAGTTATGGCCAAGGCACGGCAGTCGTCTCTCAGCCCTATGTCCAACTACCTCGACGATCTCTTCCTGAGGAACCACGTCGAGTCCGTCTTGGAAGAGGACAGGGATACACTGATGCGTCTGCTGTCGCGACTGGGGTTCCTCCTCAACGTCGGGAAGTCAGATCTCACGCCCTCGCGCCGCTTCATTCATCTCGGAATGGATTTTGCCACCGATCTCAACGTTGTTCGCCTCCCGGATCCCCGAATTCGGAAGTTGGCCACCTTCGCCAACCAGCTAGCTCAGCAGGAAGCAGCTCCCGCCCGAGTTTGGCTTCAACTCCTCGGACTGATCAACGCAGCGGCGGACCTTCTCCCCCTGGGTCGCCTCTACGCCCGCCCCCTTCAGCTGCACCTCCTGCTTCTCTGGAGACCCTCTTCTGGCGACCTTACCCACCTGGTCCCGGTTTCCCCCCTGGTTCGCCCTCACCTTCTACGCTGGACCGACACGGCTTGGTTGGCTTCGGGAGTCCCTTTGTCCTCCCCTCCCCCGCACCTCTCCCTGTGTGTCGACGCGAGCCTCTCGGGGTGGGGAGCCCACCTGCTCCCTCAATTCTCCTCGGCTTCCGGCCTCTGGCCCCCGGAGTTTGCGGACAAGCACAGCAATTGGTTAGAGCTGCAGGCAGTCTGGCAAGCCCTCTTCGTTTGGGAGAACCAGCTCAGGAACCAGCGGCTTCTCGTCCTCTCCGACAACTCGACGGTGGTGGCCTACATCCAGAGACAGGGGGGCACCCGATCTCCCGACCTCTGTATGCTCCTCTTCCGTTTGATGCGCTGGGCCGAGGAACGCGACATTACACTCCTCGCACGACACATTCCTGGCCACTTGAATGTGTTGGCGGACTCGCTCTCTCGCCGCGGCCAGTTGCTCCACACAGAATGGACGTTGCGCCCGGATATCTTCCAGATGATCTGCGCCCGTTGGGAGACTCCCTTAATCGACCTCTTTGCTACGAGGTGGAACCGCCAGCTTCCCCTCTTCGTCTCCCCGATTCCAGACCCGCTGGCCTGGGCAGTCGATGCCCTCTCGATTCCTTGGGACGGCCTCATCGCTTACGCGTACCCCCCAACAGTCCTCATTCCCAAGGTCCTCCACAAACTTCGAGGGAGCAACGCAGTCCTGCTTCTGGTCGCCCCGCTGGCTTGGGCCCGGTCCTGGACCACCGACCTACTCAACCTCGCCACCTCTCCTCCCCTGCGCCTTCCCACGCCCCGTTCCATGCTCAAGCAGCCCAGGCAGGCTCTCTTCCACCCTTGTCCCGAACGCCTGTCTCTTCACGCCTGGAGGTTGTGCAGCGCGCCCTCACCGCTCGAGGCTTCTCTGGTGCAGCAGTGGAGGCAATCGCTGCAGCCCGCAAGCCTTCCACCCGGCGTGTTTACGAAGGGAAGTGGCGCGTCTTGTGTGCCTGGTGCGACGCCCGTCGCCTCCTACCCACCGGACTGACTAACCCACAGCTAGCGGACTTTCTCCTATGGCTCTTCGAGGTCCAAGGTTTGGCGCCCATCACCATCAGGGGATACTTATCCATGGTCGCAGACACGTAGCGTCATCTCGGCCTTCCAGACCCCGGCGCCTGTAAGGACCTCTCCGACCTCATGTCCAGCTTCAGCCTCCAACGTTCTCTCGTTCCTCGCTGGGACCTACCTTGGGTCCTGACGTGGCTGAATTCTTCCCAGTTCGAGCCACTCGCTCTAGCCCCTCTGGCAAATGTGACACGCAAGACCTGCTTCCTGCTAGCCTTGGCCACCGCGTCCAGAGTTAGCGAGCTACACGCTCTTTCTACCCGCCCAGACTGCCTCCAGTTCAGGGCAGATCGCTCCGTGCAGCTCTTAACGGACCCCAGCTTTATTGCCAAAACAAGGTCGCCCCTAACTGCTCCACAGTTCATCACCTTGCGGCCCCTGGGAGGGCATGCCTGCTCTCCGGAGACTCGGCGACAGGAACCCGTGCGTGCCCTACGCATCTACCTGCGCCATACCAAAGTTACCCGTAGAGGGCGCTCCCGCCTCTTCCTGCCCATACGCCAGGGCAAGACTGATATCACAGCCCAGACGATCTCCTCCTGGCTGCGCTGGGTAATACGATCGGCATACATGGATCTCTCCCCAAGCGTAGCGCAGAGACTGAAGATCCGCGCACACGAAGTACGCGCCATGGCCACGAGCGTCGCATTCGATCGGAACTGCGCTGTCAAGGACATCGTGGCCGCGGTGGGCTGGCGAGCAGAATCTACCTTCGCTCGTTTCTACCTTCGGGATCTGGCGGGACAGCGAGACAACCTCGCCTTGTTGGGGGACCTCACGGTGGCACAGCACTCCCTCCCGGCGCTGCAGGCGCCGTAGGTACGCACCTAGCTCGTTACCTGGGAATTAGCAATGGGAGGACGGTCTTGGTCTCCGGTAGTACCGGGGCGGCACCCTCCTCCTATTCGTGATTCTCCCATTTGTCATGTCATCGGTAATGTTTTTGATGAAATAAATGCATTTTTCTTTGAAAGGTATTTTTTCGAAAAATACTTACCGATGACATGACACGGAGGACCCTCCCACCTGCCCCGCTTGCCGCTGGTGAGCCTAGTATCTGACTGGCGAGTCAGGTGACTCGGAACCAGATAGGCAGGTCCGGGAGACAACTCTTGGCCCCTCTGGAGGGTTCCCCGAGTGCCTCCCGGGTTGTGTGTGCACACAACGGGTTCGTAGGCTAGAATTTGAGCACGTAGTAGACACTCCCCATTTGTCATGTCATCGGTAAGTATTTTTCGAAAAAATACCTTTTAAAGAAAAATGCATTTTGCAGTGGCGGGGTTTAGGGCGACACCCTCCTCCATTTTGCTATTCTTCCACTTAGTAATGCCATCGGAATGGATTTTGAGGAAACAAATGTATTTTTCTCTAAAAGATAATTTTTCGAAAAATACTTACCGATGGCATTACGCATAGGGCCCTCCCACCTACCCCGCTTGCCGCCTCTACGCTAAGAGTAAGATTGGCGAAAACTGGCTGCTCACGTGACCGGATGGAGGGAGGGGAGACTACCCAGCTACTTGGTTACAACTCCCTAGAGTTGCTGCCCTTGTCGTGTGGGTACACACTTAGGGCTCAGGCTGAAATCGGTAAGCTAAAGGGTATATTCCACATAGTAATGTCATCGGTAAGTATTTTTCCCAAAAATATCTTTTAGAGAAAAATACATTTTTGGCAAAAGGGTAGATGGGTTACGGCAACAAGGAGATGCTACCGAGGGTTTTATGTACTTTTGATCCACCCATTTATTAATTTTCATCCTTTCCTCTGTCTGGCCTCCATTTTACTTGAGGTTTCAGTGAGCAATAGGTTCTTGGGCTGACGTCAGCCTTTGTTGGCCCATACTCAGCTGTCCACAGGCCAACAAAGGCCTTTTTCTGTCGGGGAGCAAATAATGTTAAGTTTTTGTAGAGAATAACTTTATCTTGTGCATTTTTGACCAAGCCAATGACAGACTGAGGACTATTTGTTTATTGGGGTGATCTGTGTCTGCAGGTACTGCACCATTTTCCCCACAGTGAACATTAAAGGCACCTTGAAACACCTGCAGCTGCTGCCCCATGAGCTTAATGAGTATGAAGCACAGGTGGAGAGGGTTCTTCGCCGATACCTCAAGCGTCTGCAGTGGCTGCTCACAGGTACCTTGCCTACAGCATGTCTTGTCACTAAAGTGCCTTATGTGACATGTCTCGCTTGAGGTAATGTATAACACTAAAAGCAGCACCCAGGATCACATGATCATAGCGCCTTGATACATTTTTTTACCTTTTGGCTGTTGGTAGCAGTTTTAGTCACGATGATTCCTAACTGGGCAAGTTATAGTGACAAGACATTCTGTAGGAACACATTAAACCCCAGGGTTGAAATTTCCAGTCTCAAACCAGCACATATTTCTGTTTTGAGCAACCATCTCTTCAACGAGAAGAAATTGGTCTCAAAGAGAAGTCTTCCAGGGCAGAAGGTGTTACCTAAATGATGGTCTTTAATGGCAGGTGGTCTGTCATAACGGTAGTCCCTCAGAGCAGGCTCTGCTGTATAAAACATACAAACATTTTCATGAACTGACTGGTTTGCTTTGTTGGTGTGTATTCAACAGGCAGTCGTCGTGTGTTTGGCACACTGACTCACAAAAAAGTTGTGCTGCTGGTGGACACATCGGGATCCATGGAACCGCGCTTGAATGAACTGAAGAAGGAACTCGCTGCTCTCATGTGGGACCAGATCTACAAACAAGACATCTGGTGTGTTGTTGTTGTTGCTCTTGCCTTTGTTTTGTTAACACATTGAGTGTGTGTTGTTTTTCTTTTTCAGACCATAAAGGTGACTGCCAAAGTGCAGAGAATAAACCAATAAAGAAAGAAGCATGCTTAGAAAAGACGGTTGTGGCTGTCTTTTCTGAACGTACTTCTTTCTTGGTTGGGTTACTCTCTGTTTAAAAATTGTTTTGTTGACACATGGAGCTCTACGGTCAAATTTGTCGGTTGTTTTCTGAAGGCGACATTACTGAGCATAGACAGATCAATCATGATAGCTGCTGTTGCTTTGTTAAGACATTGAGCCATCCATCAACATTTATTAATTGCCATTTGGAGACTACCCAGCAGAACCTGCTTGGAGCAGCCACCCTCATGATATCTCACCTGTCATTAAAGACCTTCATTTAGGTGGCTGTAGCTACTACCTAACTGATAGTTTTTAACCCTTTTCATCCAGATACACTGTTGCTTGAAATAAATTGAACTACTTGTATGATAATTGAAGGGTGGTGCCAGAATAGTTTGGCGCCTGAGGCGCCAAGCTATTCTGGCACCACCCTTGAACTAAAATGGTTGATCTGTCTTGTAATCTGTAATGTACCTAGCCTTCATAGGACAATAAGCACATTTGTTAAAAATCAGCCACAGGATATAATGGGTTACTGACAGGTGACACTTTTGCCTTCAAGACTTTTACTGAAAGAGCTCTTGTCTTTCTTGCAAAATAGGTTCTACTGCACCTTGAGCCCAAAAGTAAAAATTCTCAAATTTAGGGGATTTGTGCTCTGAAGACTATGTACATTCCAGTTCAAGAAACAAATCGACCAAGATAGTTCATGTGTGATGCCAGAATAGGGGCACAAAACTATCAGCTTTAAGCTATCATGGTTGATCTGTCTCCTGTTGCAGTGTGCTAGGGCAGCTAGGTTTAGGGAATGGCATGAGAGAAAGGTTTGTTGGTAAAGGCACGAAGATATTCTGGCACCACCCTAGAACTATTTATGGTCGGTCCATCTCCTGTTGTAGATGTCCTGGCTGCATTGTTATCCTTAACCCATTTGACCCCATATGTGCGTTTCCTAAATAACGACTATATACCTGTTGCTGGAGACGGATTGACCATGATAATTCAAGGGTAATGCCAGATTTGCTTGGTGCCTTCAGGCGCCAAGCAAATCTGGCACTACCCTTGAATTATCATGGTCAATTCATCTCCTACTGTAGGGCGTTGAGGCTAGATGGGTTAAGAAATAAAGTCTGAGGTTAGTTCAATTGGCATTTTCCATAATTTTCCTTCAGGTTCAACATCATCCAGTTCTCTGGTTCAACCAGCAAGTGGCGAGATAGCATCCAGCCCCCAACAGAGGAGAACTGCCATGATGCAGTCCGATGGACATCAAAGTTCACAGCCAATGGCAACACATGTACACTGGAAGCTTTGCAGGTTAGCAGTTAGCAGTGCCTTACACAACCTATTCTTTTATCCTTGGAAAATAAAGTTTCATTTCATTTCTCTCTGTCTCTCCGTAGGGTTTCCACCTTTGTTATTATGACAGAACTTGTTTTAAATGAGAGATAGGAGAAATCACCTGTCAGTTTTTCTTGAGTGAAGGCCTCAAAATCACAGACCAGCTCACAAAACCAAACGTGCTTTTGTTGCGCACATAAACGAGCAGCCTTTCCTTTGTTACTTATGTATGGATGAAAGTTTGTAGACAAGAAGACAAAAATCTGTAATTTCAAAATCTCACATACAGACATTTCCATATTTTCAAAATCAGCTCATTTTAGTATGTGTAATAAAAATAAAAGTGTCATGTTTAAGTTGCAGAAGAACATGAAGAAAAGAAAAGAAAAAGATCGGCCTACTAATCTGTTAATTCACAATTGCCAACTTTCACCCATGCTTACAAATTACTGTTTAATGTTTACCAGCTGGCGTTTGAGGATGGCGACATGGAGGCCGTCTATCTGCTGACAGATGGCAAGCCAGACACCAGCACGTCTCTTGTGCTACGAGAAGTGGCACGACTCAACCTGGATCGCACGGTCACTGTCAACACCATTTCCTTCAACTGCTCTGACAGGTCAGTCCTTCCTCTTTGATACTGCTCATTTTATTTTTGTGTTGGGGGTGGGGGGTGAGGCGTGTGGAGGGTGTTGTTATCAACATAGTGCCACCTGCAGAAGTTTCCCAGCATCCCATATCCTTTTCTGCCTCCCTCCTTCCTAACTCCCCTACTACCCTCCTGCTCCACCTCAAAATTGCATGTAGAAGTCACACAGGATGACAGCCATAGCTGACAAACGAAGTTAACGTTTCCTACATAACTTTATTTATCTTGTATTTTATGGCACGTCACATACGCAGACACAAAAGGAAAACAGAAAATAGAGGTTGAAAACCCTTTAAGTTAAAAACATGAAACACGACGTTTGGGAATCAAAGATCCTTCTCGGTGATATGGAAACAACGTAGACACAGTGTGTGGTAATTATCAGTGATAAATGTTTTGTCTTTTGTGTATGTTACAGCACTGCAAACAGCTTCCTGCACCTTCTGGCCACAGAGACAGGTGGCCGGTACCATCGTTGTCCAGATGACTTTAACGCAGACATGTTTGCACACAAGTTGTTGTCTGAGGGATTCAGCGACAGTGAGGTTTGTATATGCACTAAATGCCACCTCACAAAGAAACAGCACGCACAAAAATTGGACTGGATTTTGTGCTGGTCTGTGATTTTGGACCTATTGCTCTAGGCCATGTGGTCCAAAATCACAAACCAGCACACACATGTGTTCTGAGTAAATGTGTCAAGAACACGCGACAGAATCAAAGCTTGATGAGCAATGGGCATGTCATATATCTTTGCTTAACCTCTTCCCTGCTGAACATGATCATACATCCTCATGAGACTCCGAAGATGATCTATACTATATTCTTGTTGACCCCACTTTGAATCTATGTTCCTGGGATGGCTGGGGCTCCTTAGCTTTTAATTAATGAAGAGTGCAGAAACACAGTCTATGTCAACTGACTGAATGTTGGATTTATTTATAAAAGTTGGATATAACAACGCCTCTTCAGCAGTTCCAACACACATTTTTTAAAAAAGTTAAATAAATGTACTTCTTGTCAATGTTTCAGTACCCACACCTTCCCCAGTTTGAAGGGGATGATCTACGCAGACTTGGAACTGAGATTGCTCTGGCCCGCAAATACCTTCAGCAGGCCAGGGTGTACAGAGATATGTACAAAGCAAAAACAACCAACCCAGAGCGACCACCCAGCGCCAAGGGACAGAGGCGTAAGGATATACTTTGTATGGTTCATTTGTAAAAGTTTGAAGAGATCATTTGGAGAAGCAATGTTTGTGTTTGCTGCATTCACAGCTATTCAAGCCTATGGAAATGGTTGCCGATATTTAATTCCAAGTCAAATTTACCTGCAGACTCAAAAGACTGCCCGGTGCAAAAAGACTGCCCGGTGCACAAAGGGTCCTCTGGCTGATGTCGGCCGCAGTTTTGCAGAGGCCAGATGCAGGCAACATGATTGGTGACCTTATGCGCACTGAGTGTGTAACCCTTATGTGCGCACCAAAATTTCTGCATATCTTTTGTTGTGTACATCATTTAACCCATATCATACTGAGGCTAAAAGCTTCAATTTTGTACACTGCCATATGCAAGCTACATTGTAGTACTTACAGATAAGGAAATAGTCCAATGGCTTTAGTTCAAGGGTAGTGCCAGAATAGCTTGGCGCCAAGAGGCGCCAAGCTATTCTGGCACGACCCTTGAACTATTTTAGTCAAACTTAGTTTACACACTGGTATATTCCGAATGATAAGGGTTAACGAGAGCTTAGGTGTTACAAGTGTTACAAGCACACAAAAGAGGTTATGCAATGCTGCAGAGGGCATACTTTGCACCCATCAGTACAGCAGAACCTGTGTTAAGCAGTCCCCCTTATGAAGGATCAGCTGTCATTAAAGGCCATCATATCCCATTTAGCCCCAAGACCCTACCGCAGGAGATGGATGGACTGTGATGATTCAAGGGTAGTGCCAGATTAGCTTTGCGCCTGAAGGTGCCAAGCTAGTCTGGCACTACCCTTGAATAATAATAATAATAATAATACATAGTTTTTATATAGCGCCCTTCCCCACGAACAGCAAGCTCGGAGCGCTTTACAGCACATAAAAAAATATTAAAAAGGAGAAAAATTAGAACGCACTCACTCTTTAAATAAACATCTGCTCGCACCATGTAGGTGCATTCCTAACACGAAACACACACACACACACACACACACACACACACACACACACACACACACACACACACACACACACACAGCCTATCAACATGGGGAAACAACCAACATTTCCAGGCAGCACATCCAGACTAAGCTAATCTTGATATGCTACCTGGAAAAGATGGGTCTTCAAATTTGTTTTGAAGGTCAACAGGGTAGGGGAAAGACGGACATGCAGTGGAAGTGAGTTCCAGACGTGAGGGGCCTGATAACTGAAAGAACGGGCACCAGCATGCGCCAAGCTAATCTGCCCTTGAATTATCATGGTCGATCCATCTCCTGCAACTGGTGCATAGTCATTAGATGATGCCTCCCAAATTTGGGAAATACGGCCATCGGGCTGAATGAGTTAACAAAATCGCTATTTGGCAGAGCACATAGTACAGAAAAGTTACTTAGTAGGCAAAGAGATAATTACTGGAAAAATCGTTTGTGTTGGTCTGTGATTCGGGACCTTACAGCCTTGCACATTTTTTACTTTCTCTTCTGACCATCATGTTTGCATTCTGTGTTTCAGCACAACAGACAGCATTTGTTATTGGGCGGCCGAGAAGTGCCAGTGCAGCAAGATAGAAACAACAATCTGACAGTTTCATGCTCCACACAGCAAGAAAAACTGGTGATTTAATCATAACACCAGCAACAGGTGAAGATGGACCTGCTGTTGAATTGGTGGCACAATTAATGCAATAAGTCGCAGCAGACACTCATTGCATTCGTTGTGGCTCTCCTAGTGGCAACTGGTAGGTGAATCGACCTAGATAACGAGGTCAAAGGTAGCGCATGATTGACACGGCACCTGAAGAAGCGCCAGACTAATGCCAGTTGAACAACAGGCTGCGTTGCTGACGCTGGTGTATAGAGGTCAGGGACTGGCCAACGTCAGCTCAAAGAGCTTTTTGCATACTGTTAACAGCTTTTGCATATTGAGTCACAGCTACCTCACACTGGTCATCTCCCTTGATTGGCTACCAGTGATCAGCAGTAACGACAACCAGTGTGGGCCAACTTTTGTCTCAGTTGAAATGTAATCGTGCATCTAAAGCTTGTTCATAGGGATGATTGTAAACCAAGTCAACTGGCTCTTTAAGTGAAATGCCTGACCTGACAGTGTTATGTACTGCATATACATTTTGACTTAAACATTGCATTAACCCTTTTCATCCTGATACACTATTGCTTAAAATTAATTTGACCATCATTGTTCAAGGGTGGTGCCAGAATAGCTTGGCACCTGAGGTGCCAAGCTATTCTGGCACCACCCTTGAACTAAAATGGTTGATTTAATCTTTACTGTAGCCTTCATAGGACAATAAGCAAATTAAAAAAAAAATCATGTTCAGGATATTATGGGTTAGGCTGCAGTGGGATCCTAATCTGCCACGTGTAAACAGAAGTTTCTAATGAAAAGTATTCATTATAGTTGTGTGTGGCCGATAAAATTGAAAACAGCTGCCCCGTTGTACCAGCATATCTAGCCAGACATGACCCAAGCATTGCTCTTTGTTTACATATGAAGCGTGTGGCCATAAACTTTTCTTTTTTTCTGCCACAGGAGTTGTCTAAGATGTAATTGACGTCTGTTTTGCATGGTAGGTCAGCTGACATGAATTTTGTCCACAGAACATTCTAGTTTGTCGTTTTTCATTGAATGTTGTAGTTTAATGTTTATTTTTGTAATTCAATGTAACAGCTTTAACAGCTCAGGTAGTGCAATTTTTGTTCTCAAACCAGCAACAGGGTCCTTATTCCAGTATTGTATAGCTTTTTGCTTCGTTTGTTTCATCAAAAACTTTACCGATGGTATTACTGATAGGAAGATATACTTAGCCTGTCAATTTCAACTGAAATTGACAGGCTAAGTATGTCTTCCTATCAGTAATACCATCGGTAAGTATTTTTCGAAAAAATTTATTTTAAGAAAAAATACATTTTTTTGTCCATTTTTTATGACATTGTTTTAAGTCTGTCATTCAGTCTTCATTGTTGACAATGAAATCCTAAAAATCATGAATCAGATGTTCTTTCTTTATGTCAGTTGGCTTAGGCTCTGACAGACGAAGTTGAAGTTACATTGTGTTTAAACAAGGGCTTCTACAGCTGCTTTTAGAAGTAGGTGGTGAGGGGCATTCAGTTATAAATGGAGTGCATAATGTTCAATATGAAATGCTCATATATATTTGTCCCGGTTATGTTTACCCTTTTCCTGACAATAGTGCTTTTTTGTTGAGGTGATTCCCGCAGGAGTCGCCTGGACAAGTAGCACTGTTGACAGCCTTAGGGATTAGTATGGTTGTTTTTGCAATGTGCTTTATTTGATACCTGGTTTTATCGTCATATGACATCCAAGTGTACTGCAAATGGTTTGTGGTTTTTTTTTTTTGTTGTTTCTTTATTTTTAAAAAAATCCATTAGCTAATTTGGGCTTGTATTTTTTTGATTAAAAGGAAACCTGTCCAAACTGTATCCATTACACTACCATTAAAAGCGTGACAGATTTCTGATCATAATAGTCATCAGTCCTCTGATTTCACATCTAACCTTTTTTTTAAAGCAAGAAAGCAGTCTGTGATACATTTTGATTCAATTCAAAAACCCTTAATAATTTAATGGAAAAGTACAATGTAGGTGATTATTTCTGATACTTTATAAGTTGATGATGGGTAAACTAGTGTTGAACTAGTGTATGTATTGTACTCATAATTAAAAATGTAAATCTGTGATAGAATTTGTCATGAAGGTAAAGAGATACGTAAATTATGTTTGTACATGAACTAGGGATGTAAATAAAAGCTTAATATAGGTAAATTTTGATCTTTTTATTGTGAACTCTGCCAAGTGTGTGTGTACCTATGTGTGCTTTAGTGCATGCATGTGTTTGTGTGTATATACACATTTAACCTCGTTATCCTCGATTCCTCTCTTTTCATGACCAGCTTCGTCTCCGCCACGGCTCAGGCATGCTATTTCCACATCCGTCGCATCAGTCAGATCAGAAAATACCTCACCACCGAAGCTGCCACCAAACTTACTGTCTCTCTCGTCTTATCTCGCATCGACTATTGCAACTCTCTCCTTTCCGGCCTCCCTCACTCCACCAGTTTCACTCTCCAGCGCGTCCAGAACATTGCTGCCCGCCTCTTCCTCAGAAAGAAAAAATCCGACTACATCACTCCCCTGCTCAAACTCCTTCACTGGCTCCCCATCCCCCAATGCATCGAATACAAGATTCTGTCTCTCTGCTACAAATCCCTGAACAACTACGCTCCTACCTATCTCTCCAACTTACTTCACCCCTACACTCCTTCCCGCTCCGCCTCTCTCCGCCTCCACATCCCCCGCACCAAACTCAGCACTTTCGGCCCCGCTCCTTCTCCGTCCTACGATCCATCCACCTGGAATCATCTCCCACTCTCTCTCTCCGTCAGAAACACTCTCTCTCCTCCTTCCAGTGTGCCCTCAAAACTCACCTCTTTCAACAGTTTTAGCACTATGTGACCACACTCCCCACCCCAAGCTGACTGTCGTAATGTATTTGTGGTACGTGAGTCATTGTCTAAAGCGTGCGCGAGTTGTGAGTGCGCGCTTAGAGTAATAATTATTATAAGATAAGCGCATTATAAATACCGTAATTATTATTATTATTATTAACCCCTTCCCCGTAGTAGCATGCAAACTGTATTTTTGAAATCTTGCTAGTTCATCACCAAAGAGCCCCATCAAAGAAACATGGATACAAAGTGGTTTCAGCAAGAGGCATAGATCCTCATGAGCCCCCGCAACTGCGGGGGCTCATGAGGATATATACCTCTTGCAGTTGGGTGGTGTTCCATTTTTCTGGATAGTGAAGGGATGAATATGGACAATCCCAGGAACAAATGTTGTCAGACTGATGTCGGCCATCATTGGTCCACACGCGTGGGCCAACAATATCTGACGTCAGCCTGAGGACCTTTGCATAGTGGGACAGTGCACGGTAAAAGCAATGGAAACATCACCATGGATCCATAGTAGAACACAAGGAAAACACACTGGTCATCTGAACACAACATTTATTGTTTAGTACACAAAAAGAACTTACAGTTATGAGAATGGGACCAACTTTTAAACCATCCAGCCAAGCAGGTGTCAAATTGAAATTCAAACAGACTTTCACACTTTTTGCATTTTTATAAAAGAAGAAAAAAATGCACATAATTATTTTTAAAAAAATCAGATCAGACATTCCGCAGCAGTGTGAATATAATTACTCTTCTTTCAGAATGAAATGGGGGGATGCTTGTATTCTTAACATTATTTTCCAAACCTTACATTTAGGAACTGTTGACATGATATTAGAAAAAATTGCATAAGGACAAAAGATTGAGGTGGATCTACTACAATCACTGAGAGGTACTGCTTGATTGGCTTTGAGCTAGAAGAGACCCCAAGATAATCGGGCACTACCTTAACACCTTGTGCATGCAGCAACTAATACTCATGTAGACAGTACTTGTGACTGCATGCACAAAGGGGTTAAGCTATTTGCTGCCAGCTGACAGTTTTCTTAATTAAACCCCAGAGTTTCCTGGGAGACCATGGAAATAAAGTGATGTCAGCAACTGCAGGGTCTCATGAGGATCTATGTCTCTTGCAATTGGATTGTGTTCACTTTGTCTTGGCAGTAAATGGGTTAACTCATTCGCTGCCAGCCACATCCAGATGCGCGGTTTATGCCACGCATTCGGATGTGGCTGGTCACGAATGAGTTAATGCTGTCAACAGTGCTGCAAGTAAAGTAGACAGACAGAAGGCGGTTCTGTATAATTAGATTGATTCATCTTTGGAGGCGATGTTCTGTGCATATTCTGCGAGGCGTTCACAGAACCTGGGGTTCCTGTGTTTGTGTTTGACGTCCTCCACTTCTCGCAGCAGCTTTTCAGGGTGAATCTGGGCTGCTCTCTCCAGCACCTCTGTGGACAGCAAAACAAATACAATAAAATAAAACTATAACAAGAAAGGCAAAGCCCTCATGGCTCACGTGTATGACCAATCCACACATGTCTGACAATAAGATAAGATAAGATAAACTTTATTGCCATATGCATAAACATTAGGAATTTTTTGCGGCATAGCTGACGAGTGTCCATATGACCATCAACACATAAAACATACATACATCACAATCAAGCAGACTCTAAAATAACAAAACACACATGTATAGCAGTCATTCTAAAGTGTGCACACACATCTAAGTAAGTGAAGTAAAATAAATCTATAGCTAGCATAATAAACATATATGACAACAAAGAAAGCCAAGTGAGGCCGCAGCGAAAACAGATTAGCTACATTCATATTCATTCTTAAAACTGTATATCCTGTTTGAGAAGAGGTTTGATAGAACATATAAAGAACTATAAACAACTTATAAGTAAAGGGATGGTTTCTGCACTAACAAAATCCATGTGTTCTCAAACTTTAATCAGTTTTCACACATCTGTGAAACCCCCATGACCCTTGACCTCTGCGATGAGTCAACTAAATTAGGATACATAGATAGGTCTTATCCTCAGCTACCTTTGTGCCAAATTTGACAGAAAAGTTTGCAAAAATGTTGATAATAACTACAATTATTGGCATTTTATACACATTTGTCGACCTCTTGTGACCCTTGACCTTGTCCGAGGGTCATCCAAATTAGTATGCATACATAGGTCTTACCATCAGGTATCTCTGTAGCAAGTTTAGGTTTGAAGTTGTGAATAGTAATTGAGAAAAAAAAAACATTTCTTGTCAAAATATGGCTATTTTTTTTAACCTATTTCCTGAGCTCATGTGACCCATGACCTTTCCGACGGGTCATCCAAATTAGTATGCATAGATAGGTCTTACTATCAGGTATCTATGTAGCAAGTTTGAGTTTGAAGTTGTTCATATTATTTTGAGAAAAACATCTTTTGTCAAAATATGGCTATTTTGGACCTATTTCTTGAGCTCTTGTGACCCTTGATCTTTCCGAGGGATCAACCAAATTAGTGTGCGTATGAAAGTATCTCTGTACCAAGTTTGGGTTTGAAGTTGTGAATAGTATTTGAGAAAAAAATTAATTGTGTCCAAAAATAGCTATTTTTGATATATTTCCTGATCCCCTGCGACCTTGACTTTTGTGATAGGTCACTGTAACTGGTATGTTTAGAAAGGTCTTGCCACAAAGTATCCTTGGGCCAAGTTTGAAGACTGTAGTTTAAATAGTCACCGAGAAAATGCCAACGTTATACCACGGACAACGGCGGACAGACAACCACTGGCCCAGAACAAAGACTCACTCTTGCTTCGTACGTGAGCCAAAATTGATTTTCAGTTTATGCTGCTTAGAAAAAATATGTGCAAATGATGGTAATGATGATGTGCCAGTGTTCCATAAGTGAAAATATCTTTGCTTTTTATTTTTCACACATCTGTCAACCTCCCGTGACCCTTCACCTTTGTGATGAGTTGGCTAAATTAGTATGCATAGAAAGGTCTTATCATCAGCTATCTTTGTGCCAACTTTGGTTGAAAAATTTGCAAAAATGTTGATAATACCCACAATTTTATCAAAAATTGGCATTTTACACACATTTGCCAGCCTCTTCTGACCCTTGACCTTTCCAAAGGATCATCCAAATTAGTTTGCATAGATATAGCTTTTTTTGACATATTTCCTGATCCCCTGTGACCTTGACCTTTGTGAGAGGTTATTCAAATTGGTATGTTTAGAACGGTCTTGCCACAAAGTATCCTTGGGCCAAGTTTGAAGACTGTGGCTTGAATAGTCTCAAAAGAAATGCCATCATTAAAGTTTACCATGGCAGACGGACACCAGATGGACGACCACTGGCCCAAAACATAGAGTCACTTTTGCTTCGCACATGAGCCAAAAAGTATTCATCTGCACTCGGAACATAGCCTGCAGTTAGAAAGTCAACAACATACCACAATCACTTTTTTCCAAGGATGGTTCCAGATTACCGTGGTGCCAAGGTAATCTGACACCACCCTTAAACTGTTGATTTATTTTTTGTTATAGTATGTAAGAAAACTCACTCAGCACAGCTTCCTGAATCTGCTGCTCAGGATCATCCAGATGAACGAGCAGTCCTTTGTAGATGGCTTCTAGGTGCGCTGAATACAGATTTCTGTCATACTTGTCCTGAAAGCAGTCGAAGTATGCCAGGAAAGTGCATGTGACCATGATGCGAATCTCATCACTGCTGTCGTCCAGGCGTTTGAGCAACTCAGGGTAGAGGTTGTGGAGGCGGTCTTGGTCGAGGGCCGGGCCGAGTGTTTCAAAAGTTCGAGTCATGACTCGGCAGCTGATGAGACGCGTACTCTTGTTGTCATCATCCATGGTTGTGATGATCTGGGTGATGAGTTCTTCTGCCACCGTCTCCAACTACAACATATTTATAACAACAATGAAAATATTTGATATCCCCAACAAACATATCAAAGCCAATACTGACAATACTTAATAAAAGCCAAAAATGTAAGTTGATCATCCAAAAGATAAATAAACATCAAATTTGTTCACACAATGTTTTTGATCAGAATGGTTTGCAATGTTTCTGTTACGTGGTAGTCATGATCATAGTATGATGCAATCAAGCCAGACACGCGCACGTAGGGTTCTTGTAGAAAAACCTTACTCAGTTGCAACTCGTCACAGGTGGCACAAGGTTGTAGACCACACTAGAGTAACAGTTCCAACATTACTGTACTCTCGTGATGCACTATCTCTCACAAATGCATCCACACTTTGATACACGGTCTCTTACCAATGCATGCACACACTCTCTTTTATACTACCACAAATTTCCAGAATAATCACACAAATTACACAACTCAACCAATCAGAAAAGAAAACGTAACCAAAATCATTAATATTCATTAAAAAAAAAAAAAAAAAAAACTCTAGATGTTTCTACAATCTTCCACTAAAATCTAGGTGCATTACGTAAACATTATGAAATGTAACCAACGTGTACTACAAAACGTTGACACCATGTTTGAGGTCACTAGAACGATCGCGCCTTTTTCAAAACCTTCCAGCTTAATCTAGCTTGGACTTTGCAACAATTTAGCGAAATGTGCAACATTCTAGTCACACACAAAAAATCGATCGCAATTCTCCATGCAAAAGAAAATGAATCATACTAAAAAGGTATGTGATTCTGATATAAAATAAATCAACTGAACATCGGATCTTTCCTATGATCAACACACACATGCCCTAAGATAAATAACACAACCACAAACGTAACAGTTTCGTAATGTTTTATGAACAAAACCTGTGAAGTAATTATGATCACAGATTATGTGCTCAAGTCTCATTCAAAATTTAAATATGTTAACCCATTTAACCGCACGGCCATGTTTCCCAAAGTGTGGAGGTGTCATCCAACGATTATGTACCAGTTGCAGGAGATGGATCGACCATGATAATGCAAAGGTAATGCCAGATGAGCTCGGTGCCTGAAGGCTCCAAGCTCATCTGGCACTACCCTTGAATTATCATCGTCAATCTATCTCCTGCTGTAAGGCATTGGGGCTAAATGGGTTAATATTTTGACTTAGTATTTGAAGGATGTGAAAAGAGAGGAGACCAGACATCCAGTGAGCAAACAGTCCATGGGCCAACATCGGCTGCAGTTTGCCTGTGCACAGACCAACTGCACCCGACCTCTGCCCATGGACCTTTTGCTTATTGAAATAAAGGCTTACCGTTTCTTTTGTAAGCACGCCACTCTGAAGTAGTGCCCACATGCATGACACAGCTGTAGTTCTGATGGCGCCGGCTGTGCGTCCCGCTCTCCACACACAATTCGGCAGGATTATCTCCTTCACAATGCTGGGTGCATACTGGCAGAACTGCTGCTGGGAATCCAAGGTGGTGGTTGAATTCATCACCAGTTTGGAAAGAAGCGCAAAAAACTTGAGCCGCATTTCAGGGTCTTTCTCAGGCTTCAGACAGCTCTTGAAGACTGTGAAAATTTCCTCCAAGAAGTGTCCCACAACAGGACCTGTGAACAAACACAACAAAAACCCGGTAGGTGAAAGGCCATCCCGCCGATGCTGGCTGCCGTTGGCCAATGAGGCCTTGTGCTTTCTGTAAATGGATTACCGGGTAGCTCATGTACACCTAACAAATATTTTTGAAATTTTGGGAGGAAACCACAAAGACTGTGTATAGGTTGTGTGTGGGAGATACAGTGGCCATGAACAGTTCATGGTTGGTGTCAGATTAGCATGGTGTCTGCTATGACACCCAGCTAATCTAGCACTACCCTTGAACTATCATTGCTGATGCTTTCCTGGCTGTGGTGTCTTGAGGCTGAATCTGTCAGAAAATTATCATTTCTAAATTAAACACAGACATTTCTGAAATAAACTTCTAAACATAGTAACCCATGATAAATTCATCTAGATGGATCCATCACGGTGTCCGATTGGTTTTGGCATTTCTACAGATGCCGCTTTCATCTGTTTCTCTTGGTAGCTTCCGACTTATGTTACTATTCTGTATTAGTTTCACCCTTTTAGCCCCAAGGGTGCATTTCCCAAATTTTGCAAGTGTTACTTAACGACTATGTGCCAGTTGCAGGAGGCGGACTGACCATGATAATTCAAGGGTAGTGCCAGATTAGCTTGGCGCCTGAAGGCGCCAAGCTAATCTGGCACTACCCTTAAATTATCATAGTAAATCAATCTACAGCTGTGGGGTGTTGGGGCTAAAATTCATTCATTCATTATCTCCAATTTAACGTCCCACTGGCACTATACAGTGATCGGGGACTATGGGGCTAAAAGGGTTAAGAGCTAGATTTATTTTTTTCATTTCAGTGTTCTTTGCCAAGCATTGTAAATTCAGTGGCTTATGCAGATCTGACTGCATTAGCATCACAATTCTATGTTTTATTTCAATCTGGAATTACAATATGTTTTTTAAATATTAAAAATGAATTTTTCTCTAAAATGTATTTTTTCGAAAAATACTTACCGATGCCATTACTACAAGAAACAATCCTATAGCTAACATGATTTTAGCCAAAAACTTACGATGTGTACCTATAGGACCAGGGGAGGCAACCTAGGGGGTGCCGTGACCCAGTACCCCGAGTAGCCTCCCGTCCCACCCCATACGGGTAACTGCCCTGTGCAGACACGCCAGTTTATTCGCTTAGCTGACTAGCGGCAAGCGGGGCAGGTGGGAGGGCCGTCCAAGTAATGGCATCGGTAAGTATTTTTTCGAAAAAATACATTTTAGAGAAAAATGTATTTTTTCTTTAAATAATTTTTTTTCGAAAAATACTTACCGATGGTATTACTGATAGGAAGATATACTTAGCCTGTCAATTTCAGCCTCCAAAATTGTTGTGTGTTGCTACACAACCAGGGACGTACTTCTAGCCAGCAGATACCCCATCCCATGAGTGGCCTCCCTTCCTCCAGATAGCCTCCCTTCCCGATCTCGCGAGAGGACGTTATTTCCAAGTTCTATCTTAACAGACAGACGGCAAGCGGGGAAGGTGGGAGGGAAATCTGAGTAATACCATCGGTAAGTATTTTTCGAAAAAAATTATTTTAAGAAAAAATACATTTGTTTCATCAAAAACTTTACCGATGGTATTACTGATAGAAAGAATGGCGAAGAGGAGGAGGGTGCTGTGGCAAATGCTCAGCCGTGGGGTAACTGCTTAGCTAGGTCCCACTCAAGCGCACACTCCCGACAATTTCAGTTAAGAATTACCTATGGCGCATCCAGCGCCGGGAGGGAGTGTTGCGCCACAGCGATGTCCCCCACTAGTCTCAGGTTTTGCCTATGGCCGGAGAGGTCACGGAAATAAAAGCGGGCGAAAGTAGATTCAGCCCGCCAGCCCACCGCCGCCACAATGTCCCGCACGGCGCAGTTGCGGTCGAACGCTACGCTCGTGGAGACAGCCCGGACTTCGTGTGCTCGAATCCTCAACCGCTTCGCTCCCTCTGTCGAGAGGTCATCGTATGCGGATCTTCTGATTCCGCGGAGCCAAGCGGAAATCGTCTGAGCCGAAATATCATTCTTGCCCGGAGCTAAGGGCAGGAAGAGGCGTAAGCGACCTCGCCGTATAGGTTTAGACCGGCGGAGGTAAATTTTTAATGCCCGGACCGGGTCTTGTTGGCGCACGTCCGGGAGCATATTTGGGCTCCGCAAGGGACGAATAGTGATCGGTTGAGGTGGGGCGGAAGGGAGCCTGTTCTTGGCCAAAAAGGAAGGACTAGTGAGGAGTTGGACAGAGCCGTCGGCCCGAAGCTGTAGGCAAGACGGGTGTATGGAGAAAGCGTGGAGTTCACTCACACGAGAGGCAGTGGCCAGAGCCAGTAAGAAGCACGTTTTTCGAGTCGCCAGAGAACCTCGCTAAATGCAGGGGCTCAAAACGGGCAGTGTTCAGCCATGTTAAGACCCACGCGAGGTCCCAGCGAGGTAGTACGGAGCGTGTGACAGGTCTCTGAAGGTCAAAATGAGCCATAAGATCGGAGAGATCTTTGCATGAACCCGGATCGGGTAGTCCCAAATGGCGGTATGTATCTGCCACCATAGATAGATATCCCCGAATAGTAATGGGTGCTAGAGACTGATCCTGAAAGAGCCACAGAAAGAATTCAGCCAGCTGAGGCATAGTCAAAGCAGTGGGGGAAAGTTGTCTAGTACCGCACCAGGCGTGCAGGACTCTCCATTTCCCCTCATAAACCTTCAGGGTGGAAGGGCGTCGTGCTGAAGCGATAGCCGCCACCGCTGCATCCGAGAAACCTCGAGCTGTGAGGGCACGCCGCACAACCTCCAGGCGTGTAAGAGGAGGTTCTCCGGGCAAGGGTGAAAGAGGTCTCGTCGGGGCTGCTTCAGCATCGTCCGCGGCGTTGGGAGCCGGAGCGGGGGAACCGTGGCAAGACTCAGAAGATCCGTTGTCCAGTTCTTGGTCCAAGAAAATGGGGCTACCAAGAACAGCAACATGTTGCAGCCGCGGAGTTTTAGGAGAATCTTGGGGATCAGGATCGAGGGAGGGTATGCGTAGGCCAGGAGACCCTCCCAAGGAATGGAAAGAGCGTCTACCGACCACGCCAGCGGGTCCGGAAATGGAGAGACGAAGAGGGGAAGTTGTGCATTCCACCGTGTCGCGAACAGGTCGATCATGGGTGTCTCCCAGTGGATACAAATCATGCGAAAAATGTCGGGACGGAGAGTCCACTCTGTATGGAGAATTTGATCCGGACGGGACAGAGAATCCGCCAACACATTGAGTCGTCCCGGAATGTGACGGGCCCGTAAAATGATGTCGCGATCTCGGCACCACACAAGAAGGTGAAACAGAAGGATGCACAGGGAAGGAGAGCGCGTTCCGCCCTGCTTTTGAATGTAAGCCACGACTGTCGAGTTGTCTGATAGGACCAAGACCTCCTGGTGAGACACGTGCGTCTCCCAAGCGAGGAGAGCAAGCCAAACTGCTTTCAACTCCAGCCAGTTGATGTGTTTTCCCACCATCTCCGCTGGCCACAGGCCCGATGTCTCCCGAAATTCCGGGAGAAGAAGCGCGCCCCAACCCGAGAGACTGGCATCTGTGCAGATCGACAGGTAGGGCATTGGCGATGATAGGGGAACCCCTGAGGCTAACCAGAGAGGGTCTGTCCACCGGAGGAGAAAAGGCCGGACCAAGGACGACACCGGAACACGGGCTTCTAAATCCCCTGAAGACGGTCGCCAGAGGAGAAGGAGATGTAATTGGATCGGACGCGTGTAGAGCCGACCTAGGGGAAGTAAATCCGCTGCAGCGCTCATGAGGACCAACAACTGTAACCACGTCCGTGCAGAAGCCTCCATGGCACGATACATCTGTAGTGCTAGATTCGCTAACTTCTCGATCCGAGTCCGAGGGAGGCGAACCAGGTTTAGATCTGTTTGAAACTCCATGCCCAGATGAATGAAACTGCGGGAAGGTAAGAGATCCGACTTGCCGAAGTTGACCAGGAACCCAAGATTGTGAAGAAGGCATAGGAGAGCGTCTCGATCGGTGGACAGGCGGGACGCGGCCTGATTGCGGAGTAGCAGATCGTCGAGATAGTGCGAGGTCGGACTGAGAGAAGACAGCCGGGCGTGTGCGACCACTGCATCCATGATCCTGGTGAAGACCCAGGGACTGATGTTCTGACCAAATGGCATAGCCCGGAACTGATAAACCACTCCCTGGAAGGCGAAGCGTAGGTAACGGCGAGCCGCAGGATGCATAAGCACATGGAGGTATGCATCGGCCAGATCGAGACTGACAGCGAAATCCATGGGCCTGACCGCGGTGCGGAGAGCTTTCGTAGTTTCCATACGGAAGGATGGAGCGGCCAGAAACTTGTTCAACGCGGAGAGATCGATCACAGGACGCCAAGAGCCGTCCGATTTTGGGACGACGAAGAAACGACTGTAGAAAGCCAGAGAGTCGTGACGGAGGACCACTTCTGTGGCGGATTTTTGAAGTAAAGCTGTCACCTCCGCCTGTAAAGCCGCAGCCTTGACCGGATCGTTCGGTACCCGAGTCCAAAGTGGTGAGCGCCGTAGAGGTGGAGGGCGTTGAAAAGTGAGTCGGAGTCCTGTCGTAACAGTAGAGAGGATCCAAGGATCGCCCGGGAACAGAGAGCGCCAAGTCGCGCTGTGTTGGGAGAGCCGCCCGCCGACTGGAGATCCGAGCGAAGTCGGCGGGGGCATGGACGGAAGAGAGTCAGCGGGCCCTCCCCCAGCCGGGCCGTCGGCCCCACCAGGCCAAGAGGAGGTTTGGGCGGGTAGGGGGAGGGGGCGTGAGCGGCCAAACGATTTGGAACAGGAAGCGCCGAAAGGCATACTGGGGGTTGAACGAGGAGTGGGTCTGTAGGACCGCAGGGCGCGACCCACGGCCTTGCGGGACGAACGAAAGCGCGAGAAAGAGCGAGACGTAGGCCAGATATCCTTGTGTGACTCCTTCACAGCCTGCCAGGTGGAGCCGAAAAGTAAAGGACCCCCAATGGGAGCCTGGCGTAGTTTGGATTTAACAGGATCCGGCAATCCCACACAAGCGTCGAGCACAGCATCACGGCGAATTAAATCACAGTTGATGGCAGCAGCCATTGCATTAGTCGAGGCGTGGTAAGAAGCCCGGTTTGCCACCACAGCCAAAGAATGGATCTCACGAAGTGGAGCGGTGGAACTAGGGTCCCAATTATCCTCTAATGCCCGAGCAATTGCCTGTGTTGCGAGGTCGAGGAAACCGGAGCAAGCCAGAGTGTTGCGAATGAGAACAGCAGTCTTATCAACACCTCGAGGAACGCGAGAAAAGGCGATACGGCGTCCACCCGCCTGAAATTCCGCTTCAGTGTCCAGTGATGGCAAAGGACAGGAAAACGCCTGAGAGTGGCCTGCATACCAGCTCTGGCGAAAACGTATATCGATGCCTGTCGGCCACTTGGCATCCGAAAAGAAAACCGGCTCCTTAGAAGTGGAGAGAGGTAACTGGGCCGAAAATGCGTCTGAGAGATCGTGGAAACCCGGCGGTTGTGGGAGAGATTTAATCCGCTTGGTAGGAAGGAGAGCATCCACAGAAGCGGAAGCTTTACGCTTGAGTGGGGGAGCGGAAGGACAAATATCCATAGGAAGGAAACGGTGAATAAGGTCCGAGGCCGCCTCAATCGACCGCCTGGTCTCGATATTTGGAGCGACGCGGGAGGAAGAGTCCGAATCATCGCAATGAGAGTCCGCTGAGAGGGAAAGCAGGGACGCAGGACGGTCACCAGAGACACCCACATTGGAGGTCGAATCGTCCGGGTGGAGACTGAGTACGTCGACGTCAATAGCCTCCGGGACCAGTCGAGAAGAGCGCGGAAGATCCCAGGAGGAAGGTGAATGCAGTAGACTCGAGAGACGAGAGCGGCGCCGAGAAGACTGTTCGCCTGAACGATGGACGTGTGGTGAAAGCCTACTAGCTGGGGTGCTAGGGGGAGGGGGGGGGGGGGGCCGGAAGGCCCGCCACGCCGAGCGAAGGATCATAAAGAGAAGAGCGATGGTGATGTTTAAACGTATTTTTGTGAACGACTGAACGGTGTTTGCGCGGTGACCGGCTACCCGCCGGGGCGCTATGGGACACCGCAGGTCTCGCCGCGCCGAGCAAAGGGTCAAGAAGTGACTCACAATGGCGACGCTGAGGCGGATAAATTTCTATGCGCGGTGACTGGCTACGAGCCAGGGCGCTGCGCGGTGACCGGGTACGAACCGGGGCGCTAGGTAACACCGTGGGTATCACCGCGTCGTACAAAGTGTCAGGCAGGGACGGACTATTGCGACGCTTAGGTGGAAAATTGTTTGAACGGTGTGTGCGCGGAGACCGGCTATGAGCCAGGGCGCTGCGCGGTGACCGGTTACAAACCGGGGCGCTAGGGGACACCGGACGCCTCTCCGCGCCGTGTAAAGTGTCCGGAAGTGACGAACGATAGCGACGCTTATGTGGAACGGTATCTGAACGGTGTATGCGCGGTGACCGGTGAAAAGCCGGGGCGCTGCACGGTGACCGGGTACTAATTGGAATGCTAGTGAACACCGGGGGCCTCGCCACGCCGTGCACAGAGTCATGACGTGACACTCTATGGCGACGCTTAGGCGAAAAGGTGGAGGTGAGCAAGGCCACATCAGATTGATCGTTAACCGGGCTAGAGGTAATCGTAGACCGGTGTCCCGTCCCCCGAGTTAGAGCGGTACTTCGCCGCAACTGTCCCGTCTTCGTAGATTGGGTGCGAGGGACTGATAGGAAACGGATTTCCTGAGAGCGAGAACGCATATGAGAGGAAACAAACTTACCTCCCTCAACAAAAGGGACAGCAGCTGTAACCTTGTCCATTGAGATAGAAGAAGATACCTGTAAGGGTACGCGAACAGGGACATGGGAGTGAAGGGTGAGGGAGCGAACGGAGTCCGGGGACTGAGAACAACGGGACAACTCGTCGACTGCGGCCGAATTGTGAGGGGCTGGTGGGACTGGAGCCGTAGAAAAAGGAATGGAGCGCTTGCGCTGGTAAAAGCTCCACATTTGAGACCAACGGTCTTCTTCCCAAGCCGCGCAAGTAGGGCAGGTTTTATCGGAAGCACAGCCCGAGCACGGCAGACAGCGTAAATGTAAGTCCGACGGCCACTGGAATCTGCCGCAGGAGGCGCACGTTCTTAGTTGACCACTGCAACAAGTCATGCAAACAGGGGATAACCGCGCGGGGTCGGGACCACGAAGGCCACTCGTACAACCGTTGCCGGGAACGACCGATGTAACGACCGAATACGAAGTCGAAAGAAAATGTCAAAACGCCGTAATTCCACGGAAATTGCCTCAGAAAGCAGTAATCGCCGGGCGAGGCAATGTCCGAGGCCTTACCTAGCCATCGGGGAAGTTCGAGACCGACAAAACGAAGGAGAAATACGAGAAGAAATACGGAGACTGTAAAAAACGAAACAAACAAAATGGCAGTTAAGAACTGATGAACTTGGAAATAACGTCCTCTCGCGAGATCGGGAAGGGAGGCTATCTGGAGGAAGGGAGGCCACTCATGGGATGGGGTATCTGCTGGCTAGAAGTACGTCCCTGGTTGTGTAGCAACACACAACAATTTTGGAGGCTGAAATTGACAGGCTAAGTATATCTTCCTATCAGTAATACCATCGGTAAGTTTTTGATGAAACAAATTCATTTGTTTCCTCAAAAACATTACTGATGCCATTACTACAAGGAAGAATAGCGAAAAGGAGGAGGGTGCCGTGTAACCCAGCAACCCGACAAGCTAGCTAGCCCCGCCCTCCCCAGAGCAAACTCTCGATAATAGACCTACTTCGGAATTCCGCGCCTACTCTCTAACCACATGATTTAGAGAGTTAACTCCCATGTTACTGGGATCAAAATGGTGGAGAAGAAAGCATGGCGATTGAGCGAGCTACAAAGGTTTTTGCAAGAAAGAGGAGTTTGTGTTGGCCAAAGCAGAAAAGCAGAGCTTTTTGATCTCGTACAAAAGGCTCTTGACATTGGACTACCCGTTGATCCCGAGTGCTGTGCTGAAGATCGGGTAGAAGTGATCGGAGCAAAGCTCAAAGATGGGAACATCGAACTGTCGAACCCTGCTTTGTTATCTGGGACTAAAGACCTGAATATTTTGCCAGAGTTCTCTATATTCGACATCTGTACATATTTACTAAATCAGAACATGAACTTATCAGCCATAAGGGACTACAGACGATCAGAAGCCTATAGCCTGATGCAAGATGGTTATGTGAACAGCTTGGAAACAATCCAAATGACTGATGGCTATTTCGCAGTGAAGGCCTCAGTCAAACCAAGGACAAGAGACAGGGATCCTGTTACCAAAGCCCCATTTTATTTTACATGGTCTATCCTGACAAAAGTGGATGTTGACACACGAGAAGCTGCATTTTATCTGCATTTTGCACCTGCAAGGGGGGGGGGGGGGGTGAGTCAATTATTTTTTAAAACAATTTATGTAGTGTATTTTTACGGATACTAGTCTATGCAAGCAACCGGTCCGTTACTTTTAAATTTTTTTGTTTCACTTGGTCGTTTGTGTTAAATCGGATCGTGGCAGAAAATAACCAAAAATGATGGGTCTTGCTATTCTACACTAGAGGTAGAACCTAGTAGTATGTTGTGTAGATTCAAGATGGTATTGATCGTGCTGGTAAAATCCATACATGTATCACAGTATTGTATGGTATTTATTTTAAAAACCTTTTACCCTCATGTTAAATCTTAATGAGGGTCACCGGACCCATGGCAACGGTTTCCGTGCCTACCAATTCTGAGTACTTTTTGTGCTCTTAGTAAGTACTGTGTGTTTTGTTGCGCAATTTAAATAAGTACATGCACGTGTTCATGTGATATATGGAATTTTACTCCAATGCAGCGTTCAGGATATCTGCTGTCTGTTTTGCATTCTCCCCAAGCGCAACGTTTGACTGAAGGCATTTTGTTAAAAATGGCATTGTGCGTTCCCTGTAACAGGGGAGTTAACTCTCGAAATCATGGGGTTAGAGAGTAGCATCGGAATTCCGGATAATGTCCATTTTAGCTAAAGGGAGGGAGTGTTGTGCCGCGGCGATGTCCCCCACCAGGGCCAGGTAGTCTCGCTGGCCAGCCAGGTTTCAGAGGTAAAATCGGGTGAAGGTCGACTGTTCACCAGCCCACAGCCGCCACAATGTTTCTGATGGCACAGTTGCGGTCGAAGGCGATGATTGCGGTGTCGGCTCAGACCTCGTGCGCCCTGATGTGTAGTCGCTTGGCAGTGTCAGGGCAGAGGTCCTGGTAGGCGGAGCATATCACCCATTGGAGCCAGGATGGAATCGTCTGGGCTGAGAAAGGCAGGGGCGTCACCTGCGGAGCAGCTTGGTTTGGCGCAGGAGGGGTAAAAGGCTCTCACCGGGTCCTGTTTCCCGGCTTCCCGGTTCAGGCCTGTCCCCTTCAGCGGCGGTACGGTGATCACCTGGGGGGCCAGACAATGGGACTGCGTCCTGGCCAGGAAGGCCGGGTCCGCCAGTAGCTGCACAGAGCCGTCCGTCCTGAACTGCAGCAGGAGGGGTGCGCCGAAGGCACGTGCAGCTCCCTCACTCCGGAGGCCGTGGCAAGGGCGAGAAGAAGCAGGTCTTCTGCGTTACGTCGGCCACCAGGTCAGTGATGTCTTTGCCGGGGTCTGGGTGGCCCAAGGGTCGGAACGTGTCAGCAATCAGGTGAGGTAGCCCCTGATGGTGATCGGCGCCAAGTGCTGCTCGGCGAAAGCCAGAGGAAGAATTCAGCCAGCTGAGGGGATGTCAGATTGGCAGGAGCGTGGTGTCGGTCGTCGCACCAAGACTCCAGGATTTGCCACGTTCCTTCATAGCCTCAAAGACGCGAGGATCTGCGGCCTGGAGCAAAAGCTTCCACTGCTGCCTTCGAGAAGCAGCCAGCGACGAGGGCGTGCCCCACCATCTCCAGGCGTGTAGTAGGAGTCGCTCAGGACATGGAAGGTATAGTGCCCGCCGTAGTCACTTGAGCATCGAGCGTGGTATGGGGATCCGCAGAGGGGGTCCGGTGGCGAGGTTCAGAAGGAGGGGAGCTGGGTGGCTCGGTGGTCCAAAACTTGGTCCAGCAGAACGGTCCACTAGCAATCAAATAACGTTGCATCCCTAGTACATGTGCAGGACCTGGGGACCAGCACCATGGACGGGTAGGCATACGCGAAGAGACCTTCCCAGGAGAAGGGGAGCGCATTTACAGCCCAGGCTAAGGGGGCCGGAATGGGTGAGACGAAGAGGGACAGCTGGCAGTTCCACCTCGTCGCGAAGAGGTCGACCAGAGGAGACTCCCACGCCATCCAGATCATCCAAATCGGAGTCGCGAAGCTGGCCGGGCCGCGAGAGGGAGACTATGAGACCAAACAGATGTCCCAGGATACGTCTCGCTTGGAGAGGGATGTCGCGGTCTTCACCCCAATGGAGGAGCTGGTAGAGAAGAAGGCAGAGGGTGGGGAAGCGAGGCCCACCCTGCTTCTGGGTGTAGGAGACCACAGCGGCGCTGTCGGAGGACGAGCAGTTTTTGGCATCCGAGAGTGGTTTCCCAGGTGAGGAGGGCTTGCCAGCCCGCGTGCAGCTCCAACCAGTTGATACATTAGTCCGCGATGTCTATGGTCCAGCTGCTAGCCGGCGTGGCTAGCGTTGATGCAGAGGGACAACTGTGGGGGCGGACAGTAGAGAGGTACTCCGGACGCGAGTCATCGGGATCCGCCCAACGGAGGAGGTGGGGGAGGGTCAACGGAAACACTGGTACCGAGTCTCAACGTCGCCAGCCGAGAGTCACCAGTCAAAAAGTAGGGGCAGTTGAAGTGGACAAGAGTAGAGACGGCCACAGGGGAGTAGGTCCACTGTTGCTTGCATCAGGCCCAGGAGCTGCAACCACACTCCGGCGGAGATCGACTCCTGTAGAAACACTAACCGAGGCCGGGTTCGCCAACTCCATAACTGCGGTTTCAGTAGTCTCCCCAGGTTGAGGTCGGTCCGGAACTTCATGCCCAGGTGAACGAAGCGGTGGGACGGGGCGAGGTCCGACCTCATCACGTGGACCATGAAGCCCAAGCCTGTCGAGATGGTCCAGCAAGGCGTCTCAGTCCTTCGCCAAGGCGACCGCCAATTGGTTCCGCAGAGGCAGATCATCTAGGAATCCGAAGGTGGCTCGGGGACATTCGTCTGGACGCGGTGACAATGCAGTCCACGGAGATGAACCTGTTCTGTGCCGAGAGGTCGAAGATTGGGAATCCTGTGCCTCCGAGCTTGGGAACCAGGAGACGGCTGTAGAAGGCTGAGGAGTCGTGACGTGTAACCAACTCTGAGGCGTCCTACTGCAACGCGCGGCAATCTCTCCCCTAAGAGCGGCTGCCTGAGCCAGCCCGAAGGGACGGAAGTCCGCACAGGGCTGCAATGTAAGGGGCGGCCGGGGATGGGGGGCAGGTGGGGACGTCCGGTGTCAGGTGTGGGCAGCCACGCCTGGAGGGCGGGCGAGAGGAGGGTCTAACAGTCCACAGGGAGAGATGCAGGGCCTTGCGGGCGGCTGAAACCGGGAGGAGACAGAGCAGGTGGGCCAGAGGTCCCTGTACGCGTCCTTCACCGTCCACCAGGCAGGATCAAAGCGTAGCAGTTCGCGGAAAGGGGCCAGACGCAGCTGTCTGCGTAGGTTGGACGGCACTGGACGTGTTGACGGAAGCGTGGTAAGCCGCCCGGGCGGTCAGGGCTAAGGTTAGGACGTCTCCAATCAGCGGAGAGAAACGACGGGCACCAGGCCTCCTCCACATGAGAGACGACAGCTTGCGTAACCATGTCGAGCAATCCTGCACAGGCAAGGCGTTGCGGAAGAGGGACGCTGTCCAATCTAGACCGGGTGGGAAGCAACGCCACGAAGCACGAAGTCCATCTGTGCGTAACTGCACTGGGGGGTCCACAAGGCTGAGAGCGTTCTCTTGGGGGGCGAGGAAGGGCAGGCTCCCGGGGGAAGATGCGCCCCCAGAACCAGGGAGCGAAGAGTCTCTGACCTAGACATCAGAGGGCCATCAGCAACGAAGGAGCATCCGATGAGCGTGCGGGTGGGGAGGCTGAATGGCTAAGGCGCGCTGAAGCGGAATCGTCCGGGAAGCGCTGAGAGCGTCATCATCCTCGGGAGGCACGAGAGGCCGGCGCTGAGGGTGCAAGGCGGCGGGCTTTGTCGCGACGCGAATCCGAGAAGTGCGACGGCGAGGGGCGAGCGGGAATCCTCCGAGACCTGCGGGGAAGTCCGAGGCTGAGGTGTTCAGGAACAAGGAGCCCAAAGCAGACCTGGTCGCCGGGAGGGGAGCGCAGGAACGACGGGCAGGGACCGAGGAGTGGGGTGGGCGACAACGCTGAGGTCCGGGATCGTGGAGCCGCGGAACAGCTGACAGGAGACTGTAGGCCGTGAAGGAACATGTCGATGTGGGCTCCGAGCGCGCGAGCGGGTGTCTAAGGTCCAAGCTGTGTCCGTCCTGGAGTGTTCCAGGGGTTGCCTGTCGTGGCCGCAAGACGAAGCCGAAGGTCCGGTGTCGGGAAAGTGCGTGGTTTACTTCCTCGTCTTTCCTTGTGATGCTTGTGTTCCGCAAGGCGGGACGAGCTAGCTCGCTGCGGGCCAGGCTCGAGCGAGCTGGTGCGCAAGGGGGGAATACGTCCCCCAACATCAGGGCTTGGCAGCCGTTTGTTTTGCGCAAAGTTGGGCGAGCGGACTCGCTGCGGTCCAGACTCGAGCGAGTTGGTGCGCAAGGAGGGAATAAGTCCCCCAACGTCAGGGCTTGGCAGCTGTTAGTTTTCTGCAAAGTGGGGCAAGCGGGCTTGCTGCGGACCAAACTCGGGCGAGTAGGTGCGCAAGGGGGGATTCCTGGTAAACTGTCCCCCAACAGCAGTGTGGGTGCTTCTTCGATGGTCAGGGGCCGAGGCATGCGTGAGGCTGCGGGACGGCGGTGGACGTTCACGTCGATAGCAGCTCCAGAGCTGGGAACAGCTCCTCTACCAAGGGTGCGCAGACATCACAGGTGCGGCCGGAGGCACAACAGGAGCAGGAGAAGCACACTGCATGCATACACTCGGCCACAGGAAATCGCCACATCGGGTGCAGGTGCAGACTTGACAACTGCAACCTAAGATCAGAACAAGCACCTATATAGCATCCCAGTAGCCCTGTCTACGGCTGACCGCCTCTTAATGGCGACGGCACGTGCCGCCAGTCTCAGCCGCTGAGGATGCATCTGACAGTGCTTATAACAAGCCAGGGCCTTTCTATAGGGACGCTTGTTATCATATGTATAGGCAAAAAGAAGGACTACGGTGCACCAGAAGGTGATTGTCGTTTTTATTAATTATTTAGTTATTGCACTGCAGAATAGTGGCTGACTACACAAAAAAATAAATGGTATAATAGTGTTATGCCAGCATGAAAGTGTGTTGTGCACAGGAGTGCACTAGAAAATACGTGTATCTATAAACGTGGGTGAGCACAACAGTGTGTCTGCAAGAATGTGGATGTGCATGCTAGTGTGGGTGCGCATGACAAATGGACACCATCATCAACATCAAGAAACGAGTGGTCGTGGCTGCTACGCCACGTCACGAGTGCACCCAAGCACGCAAAACACTGACAGTGATGCCGCCGCCTGGTGCCAGAGGCGCCGGTCGCTGGCGCACATCAAGACCTTACCTAGCCATCTTGCAGAGGCTGGGGGAAGGGAATAACCTGACACGCAGAAGCGGGAGCGCCACACCAAGGAGCTGGGGGCCGCACACGTCAGGCAAGGGGGCCGCACACGCCAGGCAAGGGCGCCGACTCCGCGACGGAAGTCCCAGAGGTCCGGAACACAGACGAACTTGTCCGATGGCACCCAGAGAAGAACCACAGAAGTAACAACAGTTCAAAGCACCCGAGCGCAACACACCGCCGGGAACCGAGGCTCCAAGTCGCAGAACCCTACACAGCCGTAGGGAAACTGCAGAGGGCGAACACATCCTGCGCGCTTACAGAGAGCACCAGAGAAGTAGAAGCACACAAGGAACAACAGTCCAATGGCGCCGGGCAAGGCTACGAGCACACAGCCGGAAAGCAAGTCTCTCAGGGCGCAGGGAAAACGGCGCACAACGCCAGCTGGAATAAGCACACAAGTGGCAAAAGTCTAAGCCTCCGAGGCCAGCAAGAATAACCAAGTCTCGTAGGTCGCAGGTACAACCGGTGCAGAACCATACACAGCCGTAGGCTCAACACCACAGTAGGCTAACACAAGTCTTAACTCCGTAAGCTAAAGGAATAAACTGGCGTGTCTGCACAGGGCAATTACCCGTATGGGTGGAACGGGAGGCTATTCGGGGTACTGGGTCACGGCACCCTTAGGTTGCCTCCCCTGGCCCTATAGGTACACATCGTAAGTTTTTGGCTAAAATTATGTAAGCTATAGGATGGTTCCTTGTAGTAATGGCATCGGTAATGTTTTTGAGGAAACAAACAAGGCCAGGGGATCCATATCTTTTCATTGCAATAATTAAAGCTTGTACAAAGTGTGTTCATGATTTCTGAAACAGTATTGTTCAATTGCTGATATTTTCAATGATAGAAACAAAGTCGATTGCATTTGTGACCCACCTGCTTCAAGAAGCAGGTTGTCAAAGATCTGTCGTTCAGGCGAGTGGTTGGTCCACACCACATATCCATCTCCAAAAGACTGCAACAGTGGCAGAGTGTGTTGTTGGAACAGCTCGGTTTTTGACTCGAGGTTCTGAGTAGTGGCTAGATCATCAAGCAGTTCATCAGCCTTCAAAGATAAAAAAGAACAGACAATTAAAACAACATATTTTTTACTTGTTTTTTGCAAGACTAACGACCCCACATTGCCAAAGTTTAATAATAAATCAACCTTGTATGAATCTGCCCAGTATGAATCCACCCAGGCATGAATCCACCTAACTTAGAAATCTGGGTGAAATCATGCCAGTGATCTACCCTGGGTGGGTTCATGCCTGGGTAAATTCACATTGAGTAGATTTACACCCAGCTGTAGCTGGTGACTCAGCTGACCCCTCCAGTCCAAGCTAATCTGGCACTACCCTTGAACTATCATGGCTCAAAATCTTTTGCTGTGGTGTCTTAAAGCTGAATGGGCACCTCTCCATCCATGGCAGCTCCATCTCTGGCACACAGTGAAAAAATTATCACCCTTACCTTTTCTCTGATGGAGGCTTCAGTTGCCATTGCCATGACAGTGATGATGAGGTTGAACAGCTGCTTGCTGATGACCTTGACCTCTGCCCCTGCGACCCTGATGAAGGCTGAGGTGCAAGCCAGTAGCTGAACATGCATTGGAGTCTGGAATACAATGATATTGAAGCAACAAATGTAAGGATTTTAAAATAAAACTGATATAAACAACAGTACATAAAATTATTACTCTGATGTTGATTTCAACAACAACAAAATCGTGTATCCATGCAAATCCACGTAAAAAGAGCAAAAAGGAAATGGGGGCAGGGGGACCAGTGAACGGCTGGGGAGGGTAAAAAAAAGGTCTACCTGCATTGTATGACATATGTCTGGGTTGATGAGTGCCTGGCTGATGTCCGTGACATACGGCATCAGTTTTGCCTTGTCAGAGCCACGGATGACAGCTGCGATGACCAGCAGATTGCCAGCTGACTGAGACAGGTGCAAACCTGTCAGGACCAGCTTGCACCAGATTTCTGGTTCCACAAAGTAGCCCAGCAGTTCAGCACTTCTCTCAACCTGGAACGACAACAGTATGCTGCTTCTGAACATTTCGACTGCAGTGAAGTTTATTAATCCTTTGGCTGTTGGTAACACTTTTTGTTGCGATGAGTCCTGCAGGAATCATATAGTCACTCACCATCTCTGACAATTCACGGATGCCCTTGCTAAGGTGGAACTAAGTGGCATATCACTAGCATTTTCTTTTCAGGAGAGATGCAGATGGAAAACTATGAACAGAGCTCACAATGTTCGCATGTAATTTTCAGAGCTCACAATGGTCCACCATGAAAAAGGAGGAAAATAAAACCGTGAAGGTATAGATGCGGTATGCGGTTTTATATATTGTGACAGACATACGAGAACAGATATAGAAGCAACAGAAGCACACAATGACCAAACCTCCACTGCAACCTCCATCCAATCCCATCTGTCTGTGCTACAAAGCTATTATTAACTATTCTACCCCTACCTATCTCGCTGATCTTCTTCAACTATACACCACCTCCCGCTCCCTCCATTCAAGTAGTGACACGCGCCTTCTCAGTCCTGCTCTTCAAATACAACACCAGAGGTGATCATTGTTTGTTTTCTCAAAACACATTACCGATGGTATTACACTTAGGGAATGGTTCTTAGCTAGCCTAATTTTAGCCAAATTTGGTTGTGTCCGTATACGGTATCGTTGGCAGGAGTGGGGCGCCATAGAATAGGCCCCCGCCAGAATAGCCTCCCCTTCTTCCCATCCGGTGCGAAAATACCCGTCATACCTCAGTTTAGTTCTTAGCTGGCGCCGAGTTCGGTTGTGTCCACTTCGTGCTCCTGCTGACTTGAACCGGTCTTCGACCTTGGTTGGATTGCGCCTTCACTCGGCGGCTACTTGTCTTCGCCTGGGTCTGTTCGACACTGTGCCTGGCGGTTTCTGGTGACGGGAAACTTAGCAGTGGGGACTGGGCCTTGCGGTTTCTGAGCACTGCTTCGACTTGCTGCCCGGTCGGACTTCGCGGCGAGCGATCTCTTGCGTCGGGGTCTTCACTTCGCTGGACAGACGTGGGTTGACACCGGTCTCGACATGGCCAGGTAACATCTCGGTACATGCCCTCGACCGGCGCTCTGGGGGGGAAAGAGCGCCGAGCGTCGGCACGTTTGGTGCACTCGCTTCGTTTTTCGAGTAGGCTCGATACATTTTGCGCGCAGTCACTTATTGCGTGTCCTTAGAGGCCACGCTCGCTCGTCCTTCATTATGCTATCTTGTTTCAGATACCAGGTTCGTACCTGCACGATGTGTCGGGATTTTCAGTGGCCCTCAGATGAACACGAGTTTTGCCTTCCCTGCTCCGGCTGCGATTCCACCCATACTTGTGATGTCTGCGCCTCATGGCCGGAAGAAGCGTGGTCAGACCTGTGGCGTTTCTACTGCAGGGAGCGTCCGACGCCTATGCAAGACCGACCGACGCGGACGGCCAGCCCTAAGGAGACAACCCAGTCAGTCACAGGGACTTCGTTGTCCCGCAGAGACTATTCCAGGCCTAGCAGAAATAACCCGGCTGAGACGGCCGGAGGCCCACAGGTGGAACCTAAGTCAGTAACAGGGGCTTCGTTGTCCCGCAGTGACTATCCCAGGCCTCGCAGAAGTAAACTGGCTGAGACGACCGGAGGCCCACAGGTGGGACCAAAGTCAGTAACAGGGACTTCGTTGTCCCGCAGAGACTATTCCAGGCCTCGCAAAAGTGACCGGTCTCAGACGACCGGTGGCCCAAAGGTGGGACCTAAGCCAGTGACAGGGACTTCGTTGTCCCGCAGAGACCATTCCAGTCCTGGCAGTAGTCACGGGGCGGAGACGTCCAAATGTACGAAGGTGGGCCCCAAGTCGGTGACAGAGACTGTGTTGTCCCGCGGAGAGTGTACAAAGCCTACCAGAGAGCGCCGGTCAGAGGCCTCTAGAGGTTACATAGGGACTTCGTTGTCCCGCAGAGACCATAGGTCTCCTCCGAGAGATCGATCCTTAGAGACCACGGACACCCTTGGGGGGCCCAAGGCAGGGCCTTTACCTGTGGCGGAGAAGGCACCGGAACCTGGAAATGCGTCAGCGGGTGAGTTAGCTGACACGTCGTTAGTGCTAGTAACGGCTACCATTGATAAGGCCGCAGAGATGGCGGCACTTGGCGACACCACGACCCTACCAGACTTCGCTCGCTCAGAAGATCGCAGGCTCGACAAGTATAAGCGCCTGCGGGAGGGACGGCTGTCCGGGACTCTGGTCCATTATGAGCAGAGATACACGCCCTCGAGTGCGACCTTGGTAGCCACCTCGCCGCATGATAGAGCGGACAAACGACAGACAGAGAGATTTCCGCCTTTGCGAGACGCAGGCCCCCGCAGGGTGGACAGGCCGGGGTTGGACACGCGCACTACCTCCCGATCCCAGGTTAGGGGTGATGCTTCTGTTTCGCCTTTCCGAGCGCGGGGCCACAGCACACACGGCAGATATAGTTGGGAAAGACGACCCTCGACATCACGTCGGGATCCTGATCGCCGCTTTCGTTCGAGAGAGCTTAGCTCTTCGGACTCGAGTTGCTACCCCTTACCACGCAGAGACACTCAAAGGAGATCGAGTCCGAGACGGCACGCCAGTACAGTGGACTCTTACCGTCATGTTAGCCCTCGTTCCTTTCGTCGTCACGCCTCACGGGAACCCCGGGATAGGCGCCGCTCAGCGACTCGGACAAAACAGGACTCACGTCGGTCCCGGCGGACTTCGCACAGTTCCCGCTCTTCGCGTCACAGCCGCTCGCCGCGGGGGCACCGTGCTCCCAGGAGTTCGCCTTCTGCACCCGGTGGAAGACCTCCTCTTCCCAACATGGCTTCGTCGCCGCGGCGCCACACGACACCTCTGGCACCCGCGGATCCCGGGAGGGCTTCAGACAAGCTTGGAAGCGCCGCTCGTGGGCTGGACTCCGTCAGCCTGACTCCTGGAGACTCGGTGTCCGCCTGGTTGGACGCCGCGCCGAGCCTGCACTCGGATTCTCCGGGGGAAACGGATGTTCCCCCAGCGTCGTTCGGACACAGAACGGAGACCATGCGTGCGTTAGACGAAGCGGCGAGACTTATTGCCGCTACCTTACTGGCGGAAGACTGCCCTCCTTCTCCACCGGCGAAGAAGAGAGCCTCGGCTTTTGTGGACGCGGAGCGTCACGCCAAGCGCTTCAAGTCTCTACCGCAACCGCCTGGATTTCGCGACATCCGGGATGCCCTGTCGACTCATCTACTGCAGGGTTCGCTTGGAGATACGGGATTCTTCTCGGACCACAAGTGGCCGGCGGACCTCATGATAGCTTTCCAGCAGAAGTAGTACGCAGGACACTCTCAGGCCTTTGCTTGCCCTCTGCCGGAGGTGGATCCCTCAGCGACTTCCTGTGCGGGCCTTACTCGACAAAAAGAAAGAGCGGTACTCCCCCCTGGACTGACTAAGACGGCGGTACTCATCCGCAATGCGCTAGCTGCGGCCGGGTTCTTGGACTTGGCGACTCAGGCGATAGTTCGACGGGTGGAGGAAGCTTGGAGCCCTACCATCGCACCGCTCTTGACCGACATCTTGGCCTTGACCGTGTCTTGCAACCGCGCAGCCTACCACACCTCGGTCAACGCGATGACAGCGGCGGCAAACTGCGACCTCATGCGGCGAGATGCTGTTTTACAAGCCTGCTCACTGCCGTCGGAGATCAAGAACCAGCTGCGGCGGGCCCCGCTGGGCAACGAGCTCCTCTTCGGCCCTCATTGGCAGTCGGTTAAGGAATCCAGCAAGGAATTGTGGCCCACCAGGTTCGCCCCGCCCCGCTTTCCTACAACCCGCAGGCCCGCGGGTCGAGGCTTGCGGACCACCAGACCCAGCGGTCGCCCCTTTACCAGTCGTGGACGTCTTCCCCCCCGCCAACCGACCTTTGGTCGCCCCCGACGACCTAAACCTGGCCCCGCAGACGCCCCCGTCCCCGCCCCTGCTTGGCCTAGACCTGCCCGCCGTCCTTTCGGGCGTGGTAGGGCCCGATGACTACACTCCGACCACGTCTCCCCCGACCGCTTCCGGGTCCCCTGTCGGCGGGAGACTAGCACTTCACAGCGACGCTTGGACCTCGCTGTTTTCCGACGACCCGTGGATCCTCTCGACAGTTTGCCAAGGACTACAGCTGTCATTCCGCTCACCCCCTCCACTGCGCCGTTCTCCACTTTGGACGTCGATGCCCGTCGACTCGCTCAGAGCAGAGGCGCTACGCAACGAGGTGGCTGCACTTCTCCAGAAGAACGCCACAGAGGTAGTCAGACGCCACGACTCTCCGGCCTTCTACAGTCGTCTGTTTGTTGTTCCCAAGCCGGGGGGCAAGTGGCGGCCGGTCATCGACCTCTCCGCACTAAACAAGTTCCTCGTCGCCCCGCCGTTCCGGATGGAAACCGCTCGAGCTCTGCGTTCCGCGGTGCAGCCGTTCGATTTCGCCATCAGCCTCGACCTCTCAGACGCCTATCTACATGTTCCAATGCACCCGGCGTCCAGACGCTTCCTTCGTTTCGCCTTTGCCGGAATCGTCTACCAGTTCCGCGCTCTACCCTTTGGTCTCAACCTCAGCCCGTGGGTGTTCACCAGGATCATGGATGCGGTCGTCGCCAGGGCCAGAAGGACGAGCTCAAGCCCTACGTCCAACTACCTCGACGATCTTCTTCTACGAAACCAGGTGGACTCCACCTTGGAGAGAGACCGAGACGCACTCCTGGACCTCCTCGACTTCCTCGGGTTCATCGTCAACAAGGGCAAGTCCGACCTCTCCCCGTCCCGCTGTTTCGTCCACCTGGGAATGGAGTTCCACACCGATCTCAACTTAGTGCGACTCCCGGAGACACGTATACAGAAGATCAGCGATCTGGCGCGACAGGTGGCTCAGCAGGACAGGGTCTCTGCACGGGTGTGGCTACAGTTGCTGGGCCTGATGAGTGCGGCTTCAGACCTGATTCCCCTGGGACGTCTCTATTCCCGACCGCTCCAGTTGCACCTACTTCTTCATTGGCGACCCTCGACGGACGACATCGACGCTCTGATTCCGGTTCCCCCGATGTTACTCCCACACCTGAGGCGCTGGGCGGACCACAACTGGCTGGCTTCGGGAGTCTCCCTCTACACACCGCCCCCCAGCTTGTCCCTTTGCGTCGACGCAAGTCTCGCCGGTTGGGGAGCCCATCTGCTACCGTCATTCACGACAGCCTCGGGGGTATGGCCCACGGATCTTCTGACCCGACACATCAACTGGTTGGAGTTGCAGGCGTTATTGACGTGGGACTCTCAGCTCCAGGGTCAGGAACTGCTCGTGCTGTCCGACAACTCCACAGTCGTCGCCTACCTACAGAAGCAGGGCGGTACGCGCTCCCCTTCTCTGTGCATCCTCCTGTACCAGCTGCTTCGTTGGTGCGAAGATCGGGACATCACTCTGCGCGCCAGACACATCCCAGGTCATCTCAACGTGCTGGCCGACTCCTTATCACGCCGCGGACAGCTCCTACACACAGAATGGACACTGCGGCCGGACATCTTCCAGTTGATCGCGGCCAGATGGGAAGCTCCTATGGTCGACCTGTTCGCTACCCGTTGGAACCACCAGTTGCCGCTGTTCGTCTCGCTGGTTCCAGATCCTCTAGCTTGGGCGGTCGACGCACTGTCCATTCCCTGGGACGGGCTCATCGCCTACGCTTATCCGCCGACGGTGCTGGTTCCCAAAGTCCTCCACAAGCTTCGCGGCTGCAACACGATTCTGTTCCTGGTGGCGCCCTTCTGCTGGAGCAAGTCGTGGACGACGGACCTGCTCAACCTAGCCACCAGTCCACCTCTTCAGCTTCCTACGCCTCGCACGATGCTCAAGCAACCTCGACAGCCGCTGTTTCACCCTTGCCCGGAGCGCCTCCTTCTACACGCTTGGAGGTTGTGCGGCAGGCCCTCACCAGAAGAGGCTTCTCAGGTGACGCAGTGGAAGCTATCGCTGCTGCACGCAGACCCTCTACCAGACGAGTCTACGAGGGGAAGTGGAAGGTGCTGTGCGACTGGTGTGGTGACAACAACCTTAACCCCACCGAGTTGACGATGCCCCAGCTGGCGGAGTTCTTCCTCTGGCTGTTCAACTTCCAGAGTTTGGCGCCTATTACCATCCGGGGTTACCTGGCAATGATTGCTGACACCTACCGCCACCTGGGCCGGACAGACCCTGGTGCCTGCAAAGACCTGGCTGATCTCATGACGCACTTCGGTTTACAACGCCCGGCGCTACGGTCACTGTTGCCTAGATGGGACCTACCTTGGGTGCTGACCTGGCTCAACTCTGCCCGTTTTGAACCCCTACAGTTGGCAAGCTTACCGGATGTAACTAGAAAGACGTGCTTCCTGTTGGCCCTTGCTACCGCTTCCAGGGTCAGTGAGCTTCACGCGCTGTCCACACGATCAGATTGTCTGCAGTTCCGGACTGACGGCTCGGTGCAACTGCTGCCTGAACCATCCTTTCTCGCCAAGACGCGGTCGCCTCTGACGACCCCACAGATGATGACCATCCGACCTTTACGTGTGACAGAATCCACCCGGGAGTCCAGACAACAGGACCCGGTGAGAGCCTTGCGTGTGTACCTGCGACGGACCAGACCGCTGCGCAGAAGACGGACCCGCCTTTTTCTCCCTCTGTCCCCAGGTAGACAGGACATATCCGCCCAGACCATCTCCTCATGGATTCGATGGGTGATCCGCTCGGCCTATCAAGACCTCGCGCCAGAAGTAGCCCAACGTATGCACATCAGGGCGCACGAGGTCCGAGCCATGGCCACAAGTCTCGCCTTCGACCGCAATTGTGCAGTGAAAGACATTGTGGCGGCCGTGGGATGGCGAGCGGAGTCCACATTTGCCCGATTCTACCTGAGGGACCTCTCCACCCAGCGGCAGAACCTCACGCTGGTGGGAGACATCGCAGCAGCGCAACACTCCCTCCCGGCGCCCTAGGCGCCGTAAGTACCTTAGCTAAAATTATCGGGAGTTTGCTGTGCGAGGGCGGGTCTGTGGGCTGTGTCGTTGGCAGTGGGGGCGATAGGGCGGCACCCACCTCCTCTTTGTGATTCTCCCTAAGTGTAATACCATCGGTAATGTGTTTTGAGAAAACAAATAAATTTTTCAATTAAAATATATTTTTTTGAAAAATACTTACCGATGGTATTACTCGAAGGTCCCTCCCACCGGCCCCGCTTGCCGCGGTTGGCTAAGAAACTAAACTGAGGTATGACGGGTATTTTCGCACCGGATGGGAAGAAGGGGAGGCTATTCTGGCGGGGGCCTATTCTATGGCGCCCCACTCCTGCCAACGATACCGTATACGGACACAACCAAATTTGGCTAAAATTAGGCTAGCTAAGAACCATTCCATCGGTAAGTATTTTTCAAAAAAATATATTTTAATTGAAAAATTTATTTTGCGCACGTTGGACCTGTTGTCTGGAACTCTCTACCTATAGACATTAGACATTCTTCCTCATTCACTGCCTTTAAATCTGCCCTAAAGACCCACCTGTTCGATACTCCAATGTAGCTCAGTTCTTTGTTATTATGTACCTGTGTGTGTGTGCGTGGGTATTGCAGAATCCATTGTTTCTCTGGTTTTATGACCCCCTTCACTCCTACTCTTTATTTGTAAAGCACTTAGAGCTTATTTAAGGAGAACGCCTTTGCACATCACTTTCAAACCACAATCTTACACAACACATCACCAAACCCACCCACCGACTCGGCCACACCCTCGACTGGATCATCACCCGCACCTCCGATCAACTCGTTCTCGACTCTGACACCTCCTCTGTGCTTCCCTCTGACCACCTCACTATTCTCGTCTCCCTCAACCTACCTCCCCCGAAAAAAAATAATCTCCTTGTCTCTCGTCGGAAACTAAAATCTGTCAACCAAGAGAGCTTCTTCGATGAAGCTGTCGACCTTCTCTTGGACCCAGCCTCCTCTCCTGATCTTGCATCCCATTTCGACTCCTCCCTTCGAAAACTTCTAGACACCCATGCACCTGTCACCATCTGCTCCATACCCAACCGACCCCCCTCCCCCTGGCTCACTGACGACATAGCTGAGGCCAAGCGCGAGAGCCGACAAGCGAAACACCGCTGGCGTTCATCTGACCTCACCATTCAGACAGATCTTCCAAACAACTAGATCCAAAGTCTGCAGAATGATCTCCGACTCCAAACGTATTCAAAACAAAATCCTGGAATCCACTTCTTCCAAAACCCTCTGCGCTACCATGAACACACTCCTAGGCACTTCTAAAGACTCTCCTCTCTCCAACACACACAGCAAAGAAGAACTCCCGTCCGCTTTTTCCACCTATTTTTCCGACAAAATTCAAACTCTGCACAACACACTCGACACTCTGCCTTCTCTGCCTTGCCCTCCCGACACCCCCTTTTCCGGCACCCCCCTCTCGTCCTTCCGCCTCGTCTCTCAGGACGAAGTCCTCAAGACCATAAAGTCCATGCCTCAAAACCTGCGAACTAGACCCCCTCCCAGCTTCTCTCTACCGGGACGGCCTTCCAAAACTTCTGCCCTTCATTACCGACATCATCAACACATCTCTAGAGAACAGTTCCGTCCCTGATATCTTCAAGTCTGCCATCGTCCGTCCTCTCCTCAAAAAACACAACCTCGACCCAAACGAACTCAAAAACTATCGCCCAGTCTCCAATCTCTCTTTCCTGTCCAAGCTTCTTGAGAAGGTTGTTCTCAACCAGCTCAACCTCCACCTTGCCGATAACAACCTCCTCAGTCCCTTCCAGTCTGCCTATTGCAAACATCACAGCACTTAAACAGCCCTTCTACATATCTTAAACGACCTGCTTCTCTCCACCAACTTGGGCAACATCTCCCTTCTTACGCTACTCGACCTCTCTGCCACCTTCGACACTATAGACCACTCTATCCTCCTCCACCGCCTTCACCACTCCTTTGGCATCACTGACTCTGCTCACTCCTGGTTTCTCTCCTACCTCTCCGACAGACAGCAGTCCGTCACCATCAACAGCGTCTCCTCCAACCCAGTCACGTTCTCCTGCGGAGTTCCACAGGGGTCCGTCCTGGGCCCGGTCCTTTTCACACTCTACACCTCTCCCCTGTCCAACATCATCCAGTCTCACCACATACATGACCACCTCTACGCTGACGACTCACAACTACAAGACAAAGACAAACTCGACAACACTCAGTCACTACTGACTAGCACGGCTGACTGCTACGAAGACGTGAAAAACTGGATGACCGCAAACAAGCTTAAACTGAACGACGACAAAATGGAAGCCATGCTGGTAGGCACTCGCCAAAAACTTTCCCAGCTCCCTCCCTCTCACCACCTTCAACTCGACAGCACCCCCATCCCCCTCAATGACTCGGCCAAAAACCTCGGCGTTATCCTCGATTCCTCTCTTACCATGACCAGCTTCGTCTCCGCCACGGCCCAGGCATGCTACTTCCACCTCCGCCGCATCAGTCAGATCAGAAAATACCTCACTACCGAAGCTGCCACCAAACTTGCTGTCTCTCTCATCCTATCTCGCATTGACTACTGCAACTCTCTCCTTTCAGGCCTCCCTCAATCCACGACTTCCACTCTCCAGCGCGTCCAGAACAATGCTGCTTGCCTCATCCTCAGAAAGAAAAAATCTGACCACATCATTCCCCTGCTCAAACTCCTTCACTGGCTTCCCATCCCACAACGCATCCAATACAAGATTCTGTCTCTCTGCTACAAATCCCTGAACAACTGCACTCCTGCCTATCTCTCCCCAACTTACTTCACCCCTACACTCCTTCCCGCTCCCTCCGCTCCGCCTCCACATCCCTCGCACCAAACTCAGCACTTTTGGCCCCCCCCCGCTCCTTCTCCGTCTATGGTCCACCTGGAACACTCTCCCACTCTCTCTCTGTCAGAAACACTCTCTCTCTTCCTTCCAGTCTGCCCTCAAAACTCACCTCTTTCAACAGTCCTAGCACTATATCACCCCAAGCTGACTGTCACAATTAATTTCACTATTTGTGGTACGTGAGTCGTTGTCTAAAGCGTGCGCGAGTTGTGAGTGCGCGCTTAGAGTTATAATTATTATAAGATAAGTGCATTATAAATACCGTAATTATTATTTATTATTATATAAGTAGCCATTATTATCTCCATTTGTTTCTTACACTGTCATCATCAAATTTTGTACCACACTGTACGATTGTGCGCTGCGCCATTTTAAAACGAAAACGGTAGCTTGTGCTACTTCCGGTAACATAGCGATTTCAGCAAAGAGCAAAATACGAATATGGCAGAAAAGCGATACAATTTTTTTTTTTTTTCCCCTCCTATGGCAGAATCTTGTCATTTGTGCGCCGGAAAGGTTACCTTCAATGGCGGATTATCGCCCAACGGCGGAGGATTGTGAGCCCTGCATTTTTCAAAAAGTCAAAACAACTCTTTGAAAAAGAGGAAATAAGAAAATATGTATATAAAAAAAAATTTACAAATGAACAAAAACCTACATCAACAACAACTGCCTTTTCCTCGTCCATGCTGGCCTTGTACATCCCTGAAAGGAGAAGCTCGACGTGTTGCGTGGTGTATTCCTCCAAATTAACCAACATAGTTTTTAAAAGCTGGGCTGACTTGACTCGTGTCTCCACCACCCAGTCACAAATGTCACGCATCAAACCAGGTAGAATTTTGGATGCATGACGGTTGACAAGCACATGACAACCCAGGTTTGGTCGCTCAACTACAATAGACAAAGAGAGCATCAACCCTCTTGTGCATACGGCCACCAGTACTGTGTACGATTTACCTGTTTATGTTCACAGCTAGCAATACCATGTACAGTACTGGCGGCTGCATGCAGAGGGAAGTTAAACACTAATGACTTCCTAATTCTGAGGAACAGAGGTCCTTACAAGCAAAATGCCTGTATAGATTCTCATGATGCCCTGCAGTTGCTGGGGCTTATAAGAATCTATGCCTCTAGCAGGTGGGAGGGGCCTGCTGAGGAAGTTTAGAAATAAGATTACAAACACAAGTAGATATACAACTTTTGGTCCAACTTATTTCTTGTACACTGATAAGCATCTTGTCTGAAAAAGTAAAGAGGTCCTTACAATATGTGTATATTTTTTCTCAAAAAAACAGGAACAAACCCATGGTTATTGCTAAAGTTGACACACTGAGTTGTTCTCTGATGACATTCTTACAGATTAGGTGATTAACTGAACATGATAGTTCAAGGGTTCAGTGGTACAAGGGAAACCATCATGGATTTGTGTTTTTGTTGTTTACTGTACTCACTTTTAATGTGTCAATCTATTTTCAAATAAAACCCTGTTTAACTGCTTGAGCTGTTCATAGGGCTCATTAATAATTGGTCAATATTCAGATAATGTGTGTATGTTGGACTGTATTCTCCTCTGTCCTGTAGCTATTACTACATGTAGTGTTTTGTAGCTATCTGTTGACTTGTTTGGACTTGTAATGTATTAAAAAATACTGCAATCTAAAGAGAGAATGTTCAAATTAATCACATTTTAGTCACTTACCATCTGGTGGATAATGATCAGGTGGCGGCTTCATGAAGTCCTGCTTGTCTTTGAAATCATCCTCGTTCTCCAATTCAAACTTGATTCCTGTGAAACACAGATCTATGCATAAAATGTTACAAAACGCACATATATGGCTATGACTCATGACAATGGCAGATTACACATTCTGATCTGAATAAGCTGTTTGTTTGTTTCCAGCCCACTGTTCCTAAAAAGCCTTCTTCTAACAGCAAAGATGGTATTTCTAATGTGTCCTCGTGATGTCTCTATGCTTGATGTTCACACAACCGTGGACAAGGCTCTGCAATCAGAGTCTGCATGATATTTTCGTGAAGTTTTGTTTGCAATGAATGACTGCCAACAACAAACCAGAGCGAAGTCACATCGGATAACCAGCTTGTACCATAAGCAAAAACTCTCCAAACATCTCTTGGAGATGTTTGGAGTGTTGCATATGCATAATGGTACAAACTGGCAGGTTATTAGTCATGATTTCGCTCTCATTTATTGTCAGTAGTCATTTGTTGAAAATAGAACCTCACTCTTGACTCCACTGGAATAACTCTGAAAAAAACCCTGTCTATTCCAGTGCATCAGAGGACTGAACACAGAAGACATAAACAAAGATACTCTGAATCCAATTCACAACTCACAATACAAATTCAAACAGTATCACAACTGTCAAATAACACATCTTCAATTTCTTACCAACATCATGCCACAAGGAGTCTGCAAGCTCACAAATGTCTGGCTGTTCATCTGTCATGCTGGTCAGCAGTAATGGCACAAGCTTGTGGTGAAAGGAATAGCGATCAGGTAAGTCCAGCAGCCAGCTACCCACCACCTTGGTCACGGCTTTGCGCACAGCTGGTACCTGATCAAACAGTCGCTGCGCCAGGTGTGACACCACTGTGTCCACTGATTTGCCATTACCATGCTGGATCACATCACCTAAAAATCGATCAGGCATGACATTGTAAAGACAAAAAGCTTGGGGGGAGGTGGAGGGAATAAGATAAGATGAGAATACTTTATTGATCATGTGAGGGGAAACGTTAGGTCTGCTCTGACACAA
>BTPG01000008.1:119946535-120002324 GCA_036245525.1 Semisulcospira habei
ACTGTGACGAAATCAGATTTTCAAAATGTTAAGCCGATTGCAAAATATCGACTGGCAAATCTTTGTCTTGGGTTTTTTTTTTTTTTTTTTTTTTTTTTTTTTTAATGGCGAGCAGTGTATAGACAAAGTAATAGTTTCACACAAAGTGACCTCGTTAACCTCTCTGCGCATGCAGCCACGGGTACTGCTTACAGTAGCGGTGGCCGTACGCACACGTGGGTTAATTCCAATTCGGGTGTCTGGAAAGACTGTACGTCGTATTAAAGTCATTTTCTCACATTTACTGACGTACAAGCCGATGGACCTCAGCTGAAAACACAAGGGTGGTAATGGAATAATCCATTGGCTGTGGGTAGCGCTTTTTGTCGCAATGATTCCGACATGTCGGAATCATCGCGACAAAAAGTGCTACCGGCCAACAAAGGGTGAACACACTCAAGACGTGCTGCATCCGGATACGCGGCTTTACGCCGCGTATCCGGATGCGGCATGTCTCGAATGAGTAAAGGGATATTTAAGTAGAATGCGTCACAGTTCTGATATTTTTCAGCAGACAATAACATCACTGTGTGCAGGTCTTTGGTTATGAATATTACAGCTCTAGACGTACGGTTCAAATTAACACACCGGCACACTTTTAACATCGTCTTATTGTCCTTATACATGCATAGCTGTTGTCGTTGTCGCTTAGTCGTCGTCGTTAATAGTCGCTGATCATAAATCTGGTCACGACTGTACAGAAACAAATTTCTGTAACGCTGTTGCCGTGGTCGTTGCATCAGTGACATTTATTCAAGACACACTTTTAAAAAACAAATCGTAATGCAAGCTTATACTTTGTAAGAATCACTGCATGAAAAAGAAATGATGAGAACGGAAGAGTTTTAATGCCGGTTACATCTGGTTACATCTAAGGACAGACTTATTCAAGGCGCTCTGCATCAATTGCTGCTAAAGTGTCGGATAGCGTTGCCAGCGGCAACGCTGTACGACACTTTTGCACGTACTGACGCGGGGCGGTTTGAGTGAGTTATTTTTGATCCTGTCTGCATGCGAAATATAACATTTAGCACACAATGTCAGCCTTATAAACTCTAGTACACAGATGACGATGTTCGTTCCGCGTCAGTTTCAGGCTGTCATGTTGTTGAATTAAGAGTATGTCATTTAGTTTTGGCTGCAATGCAATGTGATGATTTCTCGAAAAAAAAAAGTATATTACATATCCCTATTCTTTGGATTAACAGGTTTGACAAAATTACAAACACCGCAGCATGCTTTTTTTTTTTTGCACGTGTACTCCCGCAAACACAACCACACGGTAGTTCCCCCATACTCCCACCCCCTCTCGTCAAAAACTATATCTCAGTGTGAAAAAATGTCATCAGGTCGACGTCGGCCGCTGTCGACCCGCGCACAGTCGTGGATGGCCTTTAAGTTTGCTGGGATACCACCATCACTATCCGCACAAAATGCTTTCAAATTCTTAACAGAAGCTGAAAGAAAACTTTAAATGTGTCACCCTGTACTCAAATTTGTGAGTCTCTTTTTGGAAATGGCAGCGGGTTTGGCAGAGAGGCTCATGAGTTTGCCCAGCACAAAGTCCTGAAAACGATCTGAGGATAGGCTAAATCCGTCAGAGGGGATTTGGTTGATGAGCAAACCAGGCACGTATCTGTTGTACGGGTGTGTGGCCGTCACGGCGTGAGCGAGGTCCTCCACAACCTCATGAACGTTGTCACTGGCGTAGCGAAGAACGTAGGCCAACTTGGCCAGATAACACCGGAAGTAGGACTCGCCGTACTGCTGACGCACTTCCTGTGACGCCACGCCCCACATCTGCACGTTCTGACGCGTTAAAGCGTCGCGGTCAGAAAGCGCCGTCCTGTAAACAGCAGCATAGCAATGTCATAGCGTCCTGTTGATGGCAGCAGAAGTAGGTAAAAAAAAAAACTGCACGGCTTTTGAAGCAAACAGTGGATTAAAAGCCAGGACAAACACGCGATATCGCACGTTTGTCCGGATTTTAATCTACCGTTTTCGTCGAAACGCGTGCGGCTGTGACTTATTTCTGATCATGATTTTGAACGACGTACAATTTGAATTTCAGAATACTCGTACAGAAGACATTTAGCGCACCCCCCCCCCCCCCCTCACACACACCCCACCCGCCTGACCCGCACACACGCGCGTCCAAACAGTCACCGTTACTGTAAAAAGAAGCAGTGGCTGCCATGATGCACAAGGAGGTTAAATTGGAGCGGCAGCGTGGGAGAGGTGCTGGTGGAATAGCCGTTTGTAATACATCAAGGTCAATTGTGTGCTGATCTGTGATCTGGACTTATGCTAAGATATCAGGCAATACCCTTGATCTTTTATGGTCGATCCATCTCCCGGATTCGGGCTTAAGACATTGCGGAGTAACAAACGAAAGGCTTCGTACCTGTACAAAGACGGTTCTATAGTGATGATCCTGACGCCAAATTTCTTCATCTCTCTCCGCAGACTGTCAGAGAATCCAATGACGGCGAATTTGGACGAGGAGTAGGCAGTGAATCCTGGAAGCGCTATGCGGCCTGTGTATTGGTGAGACAAGACAAAGCATAACTACAAAGACAGTGATCAGATATATTTTTGTCTTCATGCAAAATCGATAACGGCACGAACATAAACAATGTGTACGGAAATCCAACTGCCGAATTTGGTTGTCTGACTGCAGGGGCGAATCTGGGGCGCGGGGGATGGGTGTTCCGTCCCCCCTTCCTAAACCAAAATACTTTAAAATACTTAGTTTGGAGCAACCCCCCCCCCCCCCCCCACTACTCATGTAAATTTACCTGGTAGAAGTGTATGTTAAAGTCACATACGTAGATGCCCCCCTCACCCGCCCCCTTCACCTTTGTACACAAACCAAGGGAAATCACTCAGCGCTGGACAGACAAACAGTTAGATCCCCTGCCCACCGCCTATCAGGCACCCAATCGCCAGCCCACAGAGAAATACGCAGGTATAGAACAAGACGATCATCTGCATCCTCAAAAAGGATGCATCAGGTCTCGCTTATAACCCATGTCTTTCTCCGGAACTTAGGAAGTAGGCAGGAGAAACATACATATACATACACGAACGTGCACTACTATATGTGGTCGGGTAAATACCTTCACCTTTGCATGGTCTGGTACCTGGGGGCCTTTCGTGTCAGGCTGAAGGTCCCAAACAAAAAGTTGGATATCCCCCACCCACCCACCCCCTCCCGGAGGTAACTGAACATGCGCCTGGACTGCAATGGATACGGAAATAAAACAACAGATAATACTGAAATAGGAACTTAATCAAGAAATCGTATTGTAAGGTGGCAGAGAATTTGCAGGTGTCACTATCTTCTAGCAGAGATTGTACACGGATTTTCCTCAAGGAGAACGGTATGGGTAACTAGCGAATCTTCCCTGGTAGTCATAAAAGAAATAACATTTCAGAGGACTGGAAGAAGATCAGTTGCGTTGTTTCCCTGTTTTTGTTCATTGTTCTCTTGGGCGCATGCCCAGCTTTGCTTTGTCAGTTACAAGACAGAAGAGACTTTGCAAAATTCACTAGAATTGTGCAAATGGCCGCCAGGCTGGTACATAGAACAACGCTACTCGGATTTTCCCCAAGGTGTATGGTGTAGCGAATCTCCTACAGTAGTCAAAAGGAATACAACTACAGAAGACTGGATGAAGATTTGTTTTGTTTCAATTGTCTCCTTGTTCCTGTTCATTGTTCTCTTCAGCGTAGTTTCAGTTACTGATGCTATTACTATTAGCAAGCATCTCCTCCATTAATGGACTGAAAAAGTAAAATGCAAAACATCTAAGGCTTTTTACATTATTATTACATTGTCATTTTTACCTCTTTTAACTAATTCACCCCGACGGCCGTAGTTCCCAATCAGTTTTGGAGACGTCATCTAATGACTATGCATTAGTTGCAGGAGATGAATCGACCATGATAATTCAAGGGCAGTGCCAGATTAGCTTGGTGCCGATAGGCGCCAAACTAATCTGGCACTACCCTTGTATTATCATGGTCGACCCATCTCCTGCTGTAGTGCGTCAGGGCTGGATGGGTTAAGAGAACATATTTTGCCGTCTTTTTGTAGCTTGGAGGCCAGGACATGCCTTCATTTGGATGTACAATTTCTATTTGCTAATGTGGTATTGCTATTGCTGTCGGGACGTTAAGTAAAGTACATGCACACTGAAAGAAAGAAATAAAACAACACTGACATACCTGCCAGACTGGCAAGGTTAATTACCCGCCCCCTGGCGGCCCTGACTAAGGGGAGGAAAGCCTTGGTGACACGGACGGTGCCCAACCAGTTGATGTCCATCATGGTCTGGTACATGGACATTGAACACCACTCACTCTCCGCGAACGCTGCGATACCGGCATTGTTCACTACAGCCCACAGACCTGAACACAAGTGTTTTTTTGTTCTTCAATTACTCGTTAGACGTAGACTAATAGTCATCGGAAACGTAGGTCAGCTCAGTGGTAATCCACCTAGGCCTAGCGCACTACGGTAGGAGATGGCTCGACCATGATAATGCACGGGTAGTGCCAGATTAGTTTGGCGCCTAATGGCCAATTGAGGACTAGTTTTCCCAGGAGCACTTCACGAGGTAAATTGTATCACTGTAGTTTGATCCAAAATATAAAGGTGCAGATTATATTTTATAAAAGAATCTGGGTCTAAAAGTGATGTTTTCTCGTCATAATTGTATCATATTTGTATCGAAAGTCGACAAATGCTAAGATCAAACAGTATAGTGCAACTGCCAACTGCAACTGCATAGTGTTTTTCTTGTTAATTTTTTTTTAAACAAAATTATTTATTTTTTAAAACGATCTGCTCCATGGCAGGTTAGATTGTTAAAATTCGCCGATACAACGGGTTATCAATATTGTCTTGCCTCTAAAACTTTTTCTATCCTTCGTTTCACAATCCATGTGAGTAGGCACATACCATAGGTTTTCCACTGCCCTTTGAGCATAATGGAAGGAACTCCCTTTGTACAAAGGAGAAGAAGAGCAGAAAAGCCTTACATTGTGTGACATTCAAACTTCATAATTTGTTCAGCATTATTGTAAGACATACCAAGAACAATCATAAGGAAGATATTGCAAACTGCCCGGAGTAGGTCGCTTTAACTCAATGTGCCCGAGGTATGAAATACCCACATTTTGGAGTTATCCTCTGAGGACTGCATTACAATTCAGGAGACAGATCGACCATGATAGTTCAAGGGTGGTGGCAGAATAGCTTGGCGCCTATAGGCGCCAAACCATTCTGCCATCACCCTTGAAATATCATGGTCAAGCCATATCTTGCTGTGGAGTGTCGCGGGCGGAATGGGTTAAGTAAACTACACAGCTGAACAAATTAAAGAAACATGTACACATTTCCAAATACTTACAACAAGAACACAACTGACTCTCGACGAACACTCGTGCATTGGCCACCTGTTCATCACTTGTGACGTCAAGCTGCACGACCACGATATTTGATGACGTTTTGCGCAACTGTTTGGCGCCCTCTCCCTCCGAATCTAGACATCCGGCGAAAACGCGGTAGCCCAGGCTGTCTAATTGTTTGGCTAGCATGGAGCCAAAACCACGGTCACATCCTGAACACAACCAGAAAAAAGGGACGCTAAAATCATGGAGAAGTATTGAATATTGACCCCTTCAGTGACTGCTACTGACGATAGGCGTACCCGGCTCGGCGGCCACGCGTTCCAAAGCCGGCCCCTTTACTACCACTGTACGTACATTGTACGTCTGAAATCTGTGTTAATTCAACGCGAAAGAGCTCCAGCCGTAACACAAATAATAGATAGATGCAATTGCGGGGGCTCATGAGGATCTCTATACCTCTTGCGGTAGTGTGGTGTCCATTTTTGCTCGGCAGTGGAGGGGTTAAGCGTATAAATAAAGCACAATAAAAGACCCATCTCTAAGTATTCCTTGCTATATAACAGTCTGTGTCAACGGTCAGCTATAGAATGGTAAAAGATGCGTGTTGACCCAGTAAGTGTTGACCTTGTGGCCGCGTCAGCCGCAGTGGGCCCGCGCACAGTCGTGCGCGGGCCCACTGCGGCCGATGTCTGCCCGAGGACCTTCACCTAGTAGTGGTGAGCCCCGATACCTTATTGATCCAACTACAGCAAAAAGGCTACTTCACGTTCCTTGATACTCACAGAGTTGTGCGTGGAACTTGGGCAAGCGAGGTTTAGCCTTGACAATTTCACGTCATGTCGGTTTGACTCGGACAGACAGATCTTTGCCGCACATTTCAGTTGTACGAGCCACTGTACAGTCTACATGAGTGCCTGACACTGACACGGTTTATCTGGCTTCAAGATATAAACATTTGTAATGGGATACATTAGTGAGTAATGAGGACATACTGACGGCAAAACTGATGTACAATGAAACGAAAGAATTGCAGTAGCTTCATTAACATCAACAATCTAAAAGTGGTCGGCCCTACTGATACAAATGCAATCACGTGTGTGCTGGTTTGTACAACTCTATCCAAAGTCACAAATCAACATACATTATTAACCCCCTTGTACATGCAGCCACCGGTAACGTAAACCGGCAGTACATGTGGTTTGCATGCACAAGGCTGGGCTAACACTGTACTGTCCGAATTCAGTTAACCAGTTTAACCCCGCAGCCGCATTTCACCTAACGACTATGTGCCAGTTGCAGGAGATGGCTCGACCATGATAATTCACGAGTAGTGCCAGATTAGCTTGGCGCCTGACGGCGCCAAGCTATAGGCCTACTGGCTCTACCCTTATCATGGTCGATGCTTTTCCTGCTGTAGAGCGTTGGGGTTAAATGGGTTAATGGAATTGCAACACTACTGTCCGTGTGAGTCTGTGGTAATGTGCACTTGATCGAACACGGAGGCTTTTGTCATGCAGTCCCTGGAGGACTCGGCCAGCTATAGGCACGAAAATTGTTTGCCATCCCGTGGCCGGCGCAAATGCCGTTTGGAGGAAAATCAATTTTGGAAGCGGTCTCTGGGGAAAAAGTACACAACGACTCCAAGGGGGAAATTCGAGCGTGCTAGGCAGTGATCAGGCTAGGGTTTTTGTCAACCGGCATTTTCACCGGTTGTGTTAGAGTATTACCGGTTAAAGCGAGCACATAAAGGTCAACTCTACTGGACGCTATTCATGAGACAGGCCAGCTTTATGCAACTCCTAATTACTATTGCAGAAACAGGTCATTACAAACATCTAAAAGGGTGCTGACCATGCTTAGGAGATAATCAACGACTAGAGCAAAAATCTGATCACTGACTGGCCAGGTCAGCAGGAGATTGTATGTACACCATTACCGGTGTCATTGCTCTTAAACCCATCCTGAACCATGGGTGGGAGCGAAAAAAAAAGTTGAATCCTGAAGCGAGGGTCTTGGGGCACTTTTTAAGTGAAAAAAACAAACAACAATATATATATATATAAAATCCGCAGCAAATCCGGCTGTAGCCGGAAAAGTCCCCCCATGCTGAACTGACACACTACAGTAGAATTTGGCGGCTTGACCGTGATAGTTGAAGGATGGTGCTAGAATAGCTTGGCGCCTTGAGGCGCCAAGATGTTCAAGCACCAACCTTGAATTATCAATGTCAGTCAATCAATCTTCTTAACTGTAATGCAGTCCTCAGATGACAACTGACTCTCAAATTCGGGATATCGACCTTAGGACTCAGTGTGTTAATACATTATGTGCCTAAGTTAGCATAACAAATAAAGAAATATATCATAACCTCCCCCACCCTCCTCGTCTACCCCACCCTGTACTCACACTACACACACACACACACACACACACACTGACACACACACACACACACACACACACACACACACACACACACACACACACACACACACACACACATACCCACACACACACGTCAGTGTCTATTTACAACACGTGTCAATTTACAACTTCGGTTACGAAAATGTGCTACGCTTGTAATGCGGTCATTATAGTAAGTAAAATACTGAAATACCTGTAATCAGGACAGCCTTCCCCTCAGGTGACGATGTGCGACGTCTCAGCAACCAGTTTACCACAATCACCACTGCTACAGCCACCAGCAATATCCCATAGCCACAGGTCAACATCTTAGAGTATGCTATTCAATTTTGACTAAATGTATCTCATTCAAACATATACAACAAGATCATTTGTATGCATACGAGCAGACGAGAAAAGGAGCGATAGCCCCGCACCGAAAAAAGCAACCCCCCGTGATCTGATTGGCTGAAAATGTGTCCGCGTGCTGCGGCTGTTGTGGTAACGGTGCTCGCGTGTCCCATGGATCGGGTCGAGAGAGCACGAAGAAGTTTTCATTGCCGGCCAAACGAGGGCTGTCCCGCGTGTGTGACTTGGCATGGATTAGAAGTTCTCAGGTATCGAATGAGCCCAGACATGATATTTCTGTGTCAATAAAGGCACACCCGTTTGCAAGTTCACTGAGCATGCATAGACGCCGGTATTGCTATAGACATGTAGGCATAATTATAGAGGATGAGACTAGCGTGTACACTCAAAAGTAGTTGTTTTATTTTTCGTCACTCGATTCGCTAAACTATGTGCAAAAGATTAATATTAATACTGTATTTATTTATTTATTTTGGTTTTATAGTAACAATGATGCACATTTGATGCACGTGACAGTGTGTGATCGTAGAGTCATGTCAGTGTATGTAGTGTCACAGTGTGTGCGTGCAGGCGTGCGTGCGTGCTTGTGTGTGTGTGTGTGTGTGTGTGTGTGTGTGTGTGTGTGTGTGTGTGTGTGTGTGTGTGTGTGTGTGTGGTGTGCGGGAAAAAATCACTAGGAAATGACTGACGCAGAAGAAGATTGCGAATTGTTGGTCAAAATACAAACTTTAGTCCAACGGCTTACCTCCTACATTTTCACCGCTACTACATCATTTTTCTAATTCTAGCGTGAGAGTGTGATAACATTTCCTGTTTTGCAGTCATCCGCTTATAGTACGCATTATCTAATCTCGCTCCCTGAGTTAGCCACCTAAGAGGCCCCGCTCAGTCTAGAGTCTGTCGAGGGCCCGTGCGGGCCATATTCAGTGTTAGATTATACAAGTGCCGGTCTTTGATTTTGGACTTACGGTTTTAGCCGCAAGGTCCAAAATCACAGACCAGCACACACACACACACCTTTAGACGCCCTTACGGTGTTTCATTATCGGCCTACGCCGTTCAGCCAACAGTGCAAAAATCTTTGATCAGGGGTAGTGCACAGGGGTAGTGGCATATATGTAGGAGTGATAACGCAATGGTAGTGTCTTGGTGGCCTTTGGGGACTGGGTTTCACCATAGACCAATGTATAATTGGTCTATGGTTTCACTGAGCAAACTCTTCAGTGGACCCGCCCTACCGTTAGGAGCCTCTTCTCTTCAGAATTTTTGCGGCATTGCCAGTGGTAGGTGGATCCTTCTGGCTGAACCCCACCAACTGTGTGAACGTCGACTCGTGCACTTAGTGATTTTCTGACCTGAGATGACCTCTATGATTAGACCACAGACTTTGTAGATCAGGTCGCATTACATATTCAAATGAGGTAGGTGAGGCAGTAAGAGGACCGGTGTTTATAAAATAAAATGTAAAAAAAAAAATGCCTTCTTTGGCATTTAGTTGTACAGAGTAGGCAGTATGCTGGAATTTGCTTAAAACTCTCAGTGATGATGAGGTGAGACATGTTTGGTACTTTGATGCATACCAGCCTTGGCTTAGCCAGCGGACTCTTTTGGGCCTAGTTTGAGTTGCCAAACGGATGGTGATTTGAGGTGTGTACCAGTTTTGGCTGCGCTTGGATGTAGGGTTGGTACAGAATCACGTTGATAGCCAAAAAAATGACTGGAGACGAGTGATGTCCTTATTTGAGTTTTTTTTATTTTTTTTATTTTGTGCATGGCAAATGCGCAGCAAGTGGGCCGTATAGTGTTGTTTAGGGGGTTGAAAAATTAGGGGATGACTGGGACAGACTAAGGTTAAGGCATTTTAACAGATGGGACTGCATGTGAGGCCGATTGTGTACTTTGACCATGAGGCCGACGTATTTCGTGCTGGCAAGGGAGCAAACTGTGCAGTTCATCGCTTACAATTTGACAGAGTTGAGCATCTCTCTCTCTCTCTCTCTCTCTCTCTCTCTCTCTCTCTCTCTCTCTCAGTCTCTCTCTCTCTCTCTCTCAAGTATAAAAAATGGCACATGTGCTAATTACTTCATCCGTTGAGAATTAAAGTTTCATTTCATTTCATTTCTCTCTCTGTGAGTCACTCGGGTGGAAATGGTACTTTCCAGTCCACGGGAAGTTCCAGTACTTTTGAGCAGAAAGAGATATGTTATTTATTTATTTGTTTATTTATTATCAGTTTTGGCATTTTATTTTGAGAAAGAGGAAAGAGTTTATTGACGCAAGGGAAAGAACTGCGTTAATGGCGCCTAACTAAACACGGTTATTCCACTTAGATTGTACAGCGAAGCTCTGTGACTGCATTAAAAATAGCCGCATTAAAAAGAAAATCGTACTGGAATCAAGCGAGCGAGGAAAGCATTCATTGCACTCGTAGTGTGGAAAACTCCCCGAACTACGTAATTTGGACAGTGTAATGGTGTATATCGCTGTCTGATACCTGAGTAAGGGATGGCGGAATGACGGCCGTATTTAATACTTGCAGCCGTTATCTTCTGTTCCGTCTTTTTAGCCTATCATTCCATGTTAGTGATATGTTTTTTCCCCCCTAATTTAGAGTCGTTGTAGCCCTCTGACAATAGTGAGATTACGTTTGCACCGAACGACTCCGTACAACAAACGAGAACGGCGGATAACCAACACTGAAAATAACCAAACCGCATCTCCACCGCAAGCGGCATAGATCCTCATGGGCCCTCCGGGCTCATGAGGAGCTATTCCTCTCGGAGATATTAGGATGTTGTCTATATTTCTGGTACAGACTGGTTATCCGCGGTGTCTTCCCACTCGTTCGTTGTTGATAGTCGTAACCTCACTTAACTTCAACTTCGACTGAGTAAGACTCGATCTACATCCATCCATCCATCCATCCATCCATCCATCCAATCAAGCAATCGAACAGTCGAGTAAAACATGATCTTCTCACATCCATCCATCCACACACCCACCTCCAAGCCACTTACCAATAAGCAAAAGGTCACTGGGCCGACGTAGGCCGCAGTCGGCCACCGTACGCAATGCGCGGGTCGACTACGGCCTACGTCGGCACGATCACATTTTGCTCACCGGCTTTTTTCTGACAGGTGTGACTGGCTGAAATACTCAGGTGAAAATCACGTTCAAGTGGAACGGCCGTCTCCAGTCTGTCGTTATTGAATACTGGCATCTTCTCTAAGGCGGCGATCGCAGCCCACCTGCAAGAGACATAGATCCTAATAAGCCCTCGCAGCTTGCAGGGGCCCAAGAGGATCTATGCCTATGGTGGGGAGGGGGGGGGGGGCATTGCATACAATCTGTTCTCATGGAAAGACGCCGGTCACGGAGTAGTCGCGCTGTCTGACTGGCTTCAAGTTGTGCCCGTCGGCTGCAAGTCGCACCACCACTCAAATAAATATGGCATCAGTTACATATTTGCCGCTTTTTTCTCCAAAAGACCGTATGTTCAGATTTTCAAGCGAGATTTTCATTGTTGTACATCGTTTTCTCAAAAATGGCCATACTGACTTCTACCACAAAGCGGCAGTAACAATCCGATACGAACGCTACTGACCATCCTACTACGAGACGAAGAAGTATGACAAAACAGAGCATCCGTAACCCCTTCACTGCCGAACACAAGGACTTCAAGAGGCATAGATCCTCACGAGCCCACGCAGTTGCGGGGGATCGTGAGGATCTATGCCTCTTGCTGAAACCACTTTGTTTCCATACTCCTAGATGACCAGGGATCTTTAACATTGAATTTACGATTCGAAAATACCTTCCACTGGCAGTGAAGGGGTTAATCCAGACCAAAAAAGGCGATTACCAAGCGTGTAAGGTGCAAAGAAAATCCCCCCAAAAAAACATACACGCTTAGAAAGGACAAGCACAACGCAATTTGTGTTCTCGGGGGAGAGACGGTCACAGAGTGTTCGCGCTGAGTTGTGCTCAAGTCGCACCATATAACGGTGTCAAATTCAAAATGACCGGCCTATACATTCGTTGTCATCTTGTCGAGTCAAATCAAGTCAAGCAGATTTTAATAAATTATTGTTTTAACAGCACATCTAATAGGATCAATCGTAATAATGATGATAAAGTCAACACAAAGTTAAAGAGGAAGAAAACATGTATTAGCATATCACCATCGCCAGACATGACTGTTAGTATCAATAGTTGTAGAGGTGAATAATTAATACGTGTATAACGTGTCTATAGTTTAAAAGAAGTACCCAACGGAGAAAGAAACACGCTTAGAAAAGACGGGTACAACACAATTTATTAATATTTCGGGTAAATACCCTTTGTCAAAACTGGCATAGACAAACAAACAAACAGAGAGATTAGCCGCTACTTATCTTCATTGGCAGAAGGAATGTTGCCACATTCCTTCTGCCAATGAAGATAAGTAGCGGCTAATCTCTCTGTTTGTTTGTTTGTCTATTTTGACAAAGGGTATTTACCCGAAATATTAATAAATTGTGTTGTACCCGTCTTTTCTAAGCGTGTTTCTTTCTCCGTTGGGTACTTCTTTGCATATTACACGCTTGGCAGTCACCTTTTTGGTCTGGATTGTTTAGTGTCTATAGTTTGCCGCAGCAAACGGTCTTGTAAGACAGATGAAAACAGGTTACTCATTTACTGCATCGATTGTTGTACCTAATGGTCCACTCTCTTGCCCCCTACCCCCACCCCCACCCCCACCCCCTCTTCCCCGTTTTTTTTTTTTTTAACTCATTCAAGACCCCCGGCATCAATAGCTGCAAAAGTGTCGTATAGCGTTGCCGCCGGCAACGCTATACGATACTTCTGCAGCTGTTGATGAGGGGCGCTGTGAATGAGTTAAGAAAACGATGTAACTAACCCTGTACACTAACATTTATACCAGCACAACCTACAGATATAATTTCCAAAGCGTGTGAAGTTCGTCAGTCGCAGCAGAATACAAGCCCGTGGGAAGAGCTTTGCACAGAAAATCATTGAGGTTACGGTGGGAACGTTTCAAAAGCCGGCGCTTCTTATTTTGACGATCACATAGTGGATGTTCGATGGTATCCTCCGTCCAACACACGTGTAAATGGAATGAGCAAGAGGCATAGATCCTTATGAGCCCCCGCCTGGTGGGGGCTCATGAAGATCTATGCCTCTTGTTGATATGCCTCTCAGTGGCTGAAACACGAATGGTGGGAACATTTGAAAAGTGCCTCTTCCTCAGTTCGATCACTTTTATGTGCACCAAATATCCTCCTCTAATGGGGGACATACTGATATAAATGGGATCATTACATCTATGAGGCATACGACTCCTCTCCGCATACTACAGCAGCTCGTGAGAATCTATGACTACCCAGAAGCATGATATTCGCTAAATGTCTGTTCGGAGTTTGTGAATGGCTCTACGAATGTATTATTAGAGTTTTAGCACTTCCTCTGGTTTTTAACGGCGATTCTCACGTTAAAAATGAATCAGGGAAAGGAGAACGATTGGATAATCGGCAATGAAGGTGGGGAGAAACTTGCTATTTGCGAGGATTTTATGATGGAGGCGAATATTTCTTTTCTTTTGATGCTGAATTGCTAGAGAGAGTTCTTCCTGCGCGTTTCTCTTCCTGCGTGTTTCACTGGATCAGAGGGAGAAGAAACCTAGAAAACAGTAGTACAGTAAAAATGGCGTATGAAGACATTTTTAATTGGGAAGCCCAATATTACTTGCCTGACAAATTACTTTCCAAACTCCATGAAATGAAACTTTTAAAAAACACAAAAAACAACGGGGTGGTCGTGGGGACGGGGGAGGGGGGGGGGGGACAGGCCAGCCTCGAAGAATCTCACCCTTAGGGAGAAGTAGGGAGCTGGGGGCCTTGGGTGGGAGGGGGGGGGGGGGGCAAACAGCAATTAAAATCTAACGATTTTTTTCTTCTCCATTTTTGTGTGCGTGTCCAAAATAGCGAGGACAGACTAGACAGTATTCAGGGACTGCATGGCATGTTTTCCTGTTACTGACTTGATCGCCGCACTCTGTTCGGCGGGCGTTGTAGCACGAGAGTCGGATGAGTACAAAACATACAGGTACACAGAACGGGCACGTCACAGAGGTCATTCCTTGCAAGCAAGAAGCATATATTCACTTGAGCACTTGTAGTTGCAGGCGCTCATTTGTGAATATATGCCTCTTGTAGATAAAGTGCCCGGGATCTACGCCTTTTGCATTTAGATGTACCACGGCAGTGAAGGGGTTGATCCGGCCTTCACTGTCAGTGGACGCAGATTTTCTTCTGGAAATCATACATTTAACGTCAAAGAATACTTTGTCCAAGGAACATGAATATAAAGTGGTTTTAGGAAGAGGTATAGATCCTCATGAGCCCCCGGAACTGAGGGGGGCTCATGAGGATCTATACCTCTTGCAGTTGGATGGCGTTTTGTCGGCAGTAATGGGGTTAATCAGTGAGTGGGTGGCGTGTGTGGGTACTGCTATGCATTCACGATGATTTTTTTTGCGATTCCCAAATCACGGATTCAATATATTAGCATTCTCGATTCACGAAGGGGGCAGTCGGTGGAAAGAGTGTCGCCTCGACAACTTTATTTTACCGTCAGAAAAAAAAACCCTCTAACAACAGGGGCACATGTGGGTCACGCCCTATGCCTTTGGGTGTACTCACGCAGGGACACGGTTAACCCTTTGGCCGTCGGTAGTCGTTTTGTCGCTATAATTCCTGCAGGAATCATCCCTTTAAAAACCGCTACCCATACGGTTAACTCATACAGTGCCAGCGGACGCGGACTGTGTTTCTGCAATCTTTTTTAATTCAAGACCCAATCCACCCCTAGATATCCCAGGAACATGGATTCAAAGTAGTCTCAGCAAGAGGTATAGATTCTCATGAGCCCCCGCAACCGCGGGGGCTCATGAGGATCTATATCTCTTGCAGTTAGGTGGTGTTCAATGTTTCTCGACAATGTGCGGTTTAATCAGTGATATGTCCAGTCGCTCTACCGGCCGATCAAACAAGTAACTGTGCAAGAACATCTGATGATGATACGGCATAAATATACGGTATTTTGAGATACTATGCAAACACCAGTGAGTACTTTAGGTAAATATTGACGTCTCAGATATGTCGGCTACTGCACAGCATGTGTTTTGTTTCCCTGGAGAAACTCACTAACTCAGTTATTACTTTCACTGCCAGTGCGATCGACCGTGGGAGACGGGCCATACTGATAGCTCAAGAGTAGATGATGATGGTGATGGTGGTGGTGGTGTGGGTATTGACATACATTCATGACGACGACGACAACAAAAATAATAATTTTTACACTTTTATAGACCATAACATCCACGCAATACTTGTTCCTGATTAGCATGTAGCATAGTCAGTCCATCTCCCGTAACTGTTCCGTACAGCGACGAGGGTTAAACTTCCTTCTGAGTCGTATGGCACTACAAGTTAAAGAAAAACCTCAGTTTTTGGCTTATCAGCTAGACCCTTTTGCCTTTAACCTGTTCGAGATTTGCTGCTGACAATGTTAACTTTCCTTGCTTGAAAGTAATTTCACCTTGAACGATAACTTTATTTGGCGTGCATCCGAATGTGACATGGGATAGTTAACCCTTTGGCTGTCGGTAGCGGTTTATGTCGCGATGATTCCTTCACTACGTCAGGATGTTGTTATTCCTGCAAGAATCATCGCGACAAAAACCGTTACCAACAGCCAAAGGTTTAAACGTTTCGTCACCTACAGCCACAGCACCACCGTGAGATGAATGCTTGGGCTTCTTGGCGTTGTACCCTACTACGTACATCTATGTATCACAACCACCAGCAAACCTAGTCTACCACCAACACCACACCATTATCTTCCTCCGGGATCACCCCTGACAAGTCTGTCTGAAGACCAAATAGAACTTTTATCAAGGTGTCCACTAGGCCGTAATCTAATGGTAACACCGCAGCAGCCACCACCATACCAATCTCCTTCTTCTATCATTCTGTCTCACATAAAGGTAACTGCCAGAAGAACTTTCTTTGAAGGGGGGAGGGGGTGACGGAGGGAGTGGGAGGCTGTGTGGTGAGGGGGAGGTAAGTACCTACAACTACCCAAACGATTCGCTTATATTCCCCGCCATATACACCAGATCTCAGATAATATCCACCTTCACGTACACCATCTCAGATGATGTCATCTCTTCGGCGCCGGAGTCTGCCTCGTCTCATGACAACGCGCTACTTCGCTGACCTTATCGGCGGAGCTGGATCGTGGCGCTCCTCCGAGACGTCCCCACGTCTGTCATCGAGTAGGCGCACCACATGGCGATAGCCTCCACGCGTAGGTCACGCGGGAATCGAGGTCACGTGAGGTGACGTTATCCTACGATCACTCCATCTTTCTCTTGTGACCGCCCTGGAAGCATAGACGATGATGAGGAGAAAAAAAGCGGGACACCAAGGTACCTTCCCCACCCCCCTCCGACCACATAAGCCAATTTACAAAAGTCATAGATTCTTATGAGCCTCCGTAAGTTGCGTGAGTTCTTGAGGAGTATATGGCACCTCTGTGTTTCCTCACGCAGGTGTTTCGAATGTACGCGGGAATGGTTGAACATAAATGTTTATGACTGCCTGGATCGGAGGTTTCAGACTGTTCATGAGCCCCCTCATCCCCCTCACCCTCCCTTTCCCTTTAACTCATTATATTTTGAGGGCGAATTTATTATATTGTTAAAGATATCTTTTCAGGTCTACAGCAGTTCTGGAGACCAATCGACCATAATAGTTCAAGGGTGGTGTCAGAGTAGCTTGGCGCTTGTAGGCGCCAGGCTATTCTGACACCACCCTTGAACTATCATGGTCGATCCACATCCCGTCGTAGCATCTCAGGGCTTTAAGGGTTAAGTATGTTCGTGCAAGCAGGCTGATTCCGTAACGGAAGCTGTCTATGGTAACTGTAAATAAACAGATTATGCCAGTTGCCTACAACCACAACATCTATCCAATGGTCGACCCATGCAAGATTAGAGCTGTGCCGATCGAAATGTCAAATTTGTTCTAGTAATGCCTAAAATGAAAAAGAAAATAAACAAAACGAAACGAAACGAAACGGAAGAAAAAGCGAATGAAAACACGAATGAGTTTCAATCAAAATGTTGTACAAATCTCGCCCTCTATGACTGAACAGAATTTTACATCACTGACAATTACCACATTCAAACAGAGGTGTGGTCCATGTCTGACATAAGTAGGCCCTACAGTCATACGCTCAAGAACCCGAAAACTACATTCAAGGAGAAAAAGCTGAGTGGGCAAATAGGGCCAAACCTCATCTGTAAAAGGCATATATTCTCATGAGCCCCTGCGGACGCAGGGGCTCATGAGAATCTAAACCTTTCGCAGATGTGAACGCTTTGTAGTTACCAATAGTCTCAGACGGCCAGTTCACAATTTCATAAATTGTCAATGACGTCAAAGGCGCATGCGCGCTGGCTCGGCGCCTCATTGGGCGGGGCACGCGGACATCAGGGAATCACCATGTTTATGGAAGGGAAGAAATCGCACCAAAATAGAAGTGAGATAACAGTCCGATGTTAAAAGAGTCTACGGCCCGCCAGACAAATTTCCCAGACCTGTGCCAGCGAGCCACATACGAAATATACTCCTTTGTATGGATTTTTTTCTGGGGGTTGGGCGTGGGTGAGATGAGGTAGTTGCTTGAAGAGGGGAGGATTATTAGAGAAAATGAATTGGGGTTGGGTGGGAGGGTGTGGGGGTGGCAAGGGTGGGTGGTGTGGGTATGTGTGTGTGTGTGTGGGGGGGGGGGGGCGCGTGGGGGGGGGTGGAAATTAGTAGGGGAAGAGGATAGATTTAGTGTGAAATGCAAGCAAACTAAATAAGGTTGGGGGAGTGGATTCGGGGTAGGGTGGGAAAAGGGGGAAGGGGGGGGGGGGGCGGGGCAACACAGATGCAACTTCGCTCATTCTCTGCTTGGAAAAAAATGAACATACCCCGCCAACTGCAAGAGGCAAAAGCGGGGGCTCATGCAGTTCTTTGCCCCTTGTTCGACCTCTTTTTGTATCCGTCTTTGCTGGACAGTAAAGTGTAAGATTGTACCACACGATTGTACCGCAAGATGGCGTTCTTAAAGGGGCACACCTAAACTTTTTGAAGGTTTCAGTTCGCAAAAAGCTTTTTCTGGGCTTTAGTATACATGCTCACTTAGACAGTGACCATCCTATTGTCCCACCAAATGCTTTCTTTCGTCCGTTCAAAGCAAAAAGAGACCTACCGGAATTTTGTGACGGGACACCGTGAAAAGATTGCTTCTGATAGGCGATGGTAGCTGACGACATAACTATTCTATGCGGCCTTAGGTCATCTGCATAATTATAACCAATCAGAGACAAGATGGCGGATGAACCAGCGAAGAAAAAAAGAAAGTATCAATCGACTCGCGCCGACAATGACAGACTCTGAATTGAAGAGAAGATAGAGGAAGAGAGACAAGATACCCCTAAGTAGAATTGACATCGGACAAGGGAATATGGAGCTTGGCTTAACCGCCCATCCGGAATTTGTCGCTTTCCTGCTCTGTGAATCAGTAAGTAATCTACGGTGTTTGTCGATCTTCCTATAGTTCCGCGAGCACTAGTGATTTTCAGAATTCATGATCTTCAGTAGAATTTATCTCTTAATGATTTCGCAAGATTTCAAACCTGTTTTATCATATATTTACGAGTTAGTTATCAGATTTTATGCTGCAAGGATATGAAAACTACGTTGTGTCTCAAAATTGCACATCGCTGGTCTTGACACGTTTTTGTCTGTGCAGGCTTTCATTCACTTGACTCACAGAGGTAGTCTTTCTGCTGCGATGGTGCATTTGTCGTTTCCAGTGATACTTTCAGTTACGTAGACTTCGATGTGTGAGATGTGAAATTGACTGCAGTGCAGAAAGTGGGTATAAATACCAATGTTCTGTTTTGTGTTTGCGAGGGATAAAGGATCAAAGGTCAAACTAGGCACCGTGGACGCTGGCTCAGTCGCTTTGCGCGGAGAGTCGAACAAGCCATCCTCCCCCCCCCCCCCCCCCCCCCCCCCCCAGCCGTGCACTGACGGCGATGCAGCACGGCGATCGTTACTAGTAAATACTAGCAGGTCAAGCGGAACCCGCATTGTGATTTTGACAGCATAGCGAGTATGGAAGGTTAATTCTACATTCTCGTGGAAAATTACGTCAAAGGGATGCCGGAGAACATCAGTACACGTGTACGCTGACACGTGTGTACACCACACCGATGACCTCGTGACCTGCAGTATTGCGATACACTGATAGTCGGCCGGGTTCTGCGGGGTTGTGAAGTAGGCTCATAAATATGCATATTAATTCAAAACCAGGCCGATGCAGACGATAGATCCGCTACTCGGGTACAAAAACAATACACCATGCAAACGATGAATTCGACATTTGGCATTGTACTTACATCATAAAGCTCTAAGATAGTACACAAAGGACCCATACACATATTGTCAGCAGTATCTGTTGCAGACAGTTTTCTGTGTTGAGATGCTTGATCATGGGCAATATAATTTTAACGTTGGCGTTGAAATCGCAATGATTTCAGGCAGACTAGCAGTGAAATGTCCTAATTGTAATTTCCAAATTGTGGCAGTAATGTGTTTGAAGAGTCTTGAGTGGTGCCGTGGTTGAATTACATACGTGTCTAGGTGGGCAAAACAGTGGAAATCGTTTTTAACTCATTCAGCCCGACGCACGTATTTCCCAAATTTTGGAGGCGTCATCTAACGACTATGCACCAGTTGCAGGAGATGGATCGACCATGATAATTCAAGGGTAGTGGCTGATTAGCTTGGCGCCGACAGGCGCCATGCTAATCTGGCACTACCCTTGAAATATCATGGTCGACCCATTTCCTGCTGTCGCGTATCGGGCTGAATGGTTTAAGCCAGTCGGAATGGAAAATTAGATCAGTCTATGATCTGGTATACTATGGTTCCACGCCGATACTATAATGTGTGTGAGCAGCGGCGAATGTTTGTTTTTTTTACTGTATACACCGGCCGTCTGCAAGAGCCACATGTTTTCATGCACACCCGCAGCCTCCGTGGGTTCATGGGGATCTCTCGCTCTCGCTCTCCTTTCCTACGACAGAAAAAGTTATTGGGGTTCGATTGTGGTGCAGCAGGACGTAACTAAACTGTTTCTTATTGAACGACCAGAATGCAAAGCCGTCTCGAGGAACATGGATACAACGAGGTCTCAGCAAGAGACAAAAATCCTCATGAGCCCCCGCAATTGCGGGGGCTCATGAGGACCTATGTCTCTTGCAGTTGGGTCGTGTTCACTTTTTCCTGGGCAGGAAAAGAGGTAAAGTGTCCATCTGTGATTTGCCTTCTCCGTGTATTACTCCCAAGGATGCTGGTGCTTACTGATGAGGGTTTATGGCTCTTGCCGGACCAAACTACATCCCTGTTTCTAGCACAGAGCAGAGGAGGTACAGGAGTTCAATGTACGGCGGACCAGGACGTCAACTTATCTAACTTTCCTGCAGGTTGTTTATACATCCGCAATTGCTGTTGTATTAAACACGTCCTGAAATAAGTTACAAATATGGCAACGATCTACGGAGACCAACAAAAAAAATTAAAAAAAATAAAAAGGCCTATGATTATAAGACAAGCATGCCTTGCGTCTGTAGAACTGATACAATCGGCCCCACACGGTGGCTTTGAAATGTGTCTGACAAATTAATCCGAATATATTTTATAACTGCCCCCCCCCCCCCGCCTCCTCACCTCCCCCCCCCCCCCGCCCTACCTCTATCCTGCTGTTATCGAGAAAACACTCCTAGAAAATGCACACATTTATGGACAGACAATTTTTTTTTTATATACGGGCAATGGTGTTGGAGACAGGGTTATCGGACTTGTTCCGTTCCGGAAGCAGGACTGTCAGGCAGAGGGCGCGATGGGCATCAGTGGTTGTTGATTCAACCGCGTTCACTCTCTCCGACGCCGATCAAAAAAACAGCCTTGAAAACAGTCGTGTCATGCCGGCAGTTTAGCACTAAAGGCTGCGAGAGACATAGATTCTCATGAGCCCCTGTGACAGGAGGGGCTCATGAGAATATGTGCCTCTTACTGGCAAGTCGGCTTCATTTTCACTGATCCTGTCAGAATTTACGGGCGATCGGAATTTTTTTCTCTTCAGATGCCGGTAAAAATGACGTCTGCTCAAGGCATATAGCCGATGACCTGGCTTTGTCTGAGGCCGAGGAACCATGTTATCTGCAGGCGATCTGCGTTGGCAAATAGAGGCACAGTAAGGCTCATTAAGATCTGTTTCTTGCAGACCGAATGGTCTGGCTTGGAACTGGAAAGAAAACATGTCTTGCAGAGAAATTGTCAAAGTTAAGTCTTGCCATTGAAGATGTCTAGTAGCGATTAGATACTAACACCACTCGAACTCCACTGTCTTCCTCAAGGTGGGGAACATAGCTATAAGATAGTACACACGATCGTTGAGCTAGACAAAGATCTACTAAGAGGCACTGAATTTCTGCATCTTGAGTGGCTCATGACTCGGACAATCTTTTTTGCTGGCTGCCGCAAGGAGGCGGATGTCAAAATGAATATCAGAATAGGCACGCAATTTGTCACGATGCATAAGATAAAGATAAAAATGCCTATTTCTGTTTAATTTTTTTGTGACTGTGAGAAAGTTTGTAAACTCAATTCATGGTCACTTCTGCAAATTTAGCTCACGATTGCAGCGACAAGATTGTAAGCTGAATTGCATCCAGAGGAATACAAACACACGCACAGGCGCGCGCGCACACACACACACACACACACACACACACACACACACACACACGTTGATTTTGCCATCTGAGAGAGAGAGAGAGAGAGAGAGAGAGAGAGAGAGAGAGAGAGAGAGAGAGAGAGAGAGAATCAATGAATCTTTATTTTACAACGGTGAAGATATTAACACAGTCAGTGACTATGTCATTTTTCGTACCTGACGTTGCTACAACTACGACTATCTAAGTACAAAATATACATAAAACAGGGACATCAAAGCACAGTGGTACAAAATATATAGTCCACTAAACACAAACACGCGCATACGCCGCGCACAAACGCACTCACGCGTCCACACACACACACACACACACACACACACACACACACACACACACACACACACACACACACACACACACACACACACTGACACGCACACGCACATACACATACACATGATTGTTAGAATATAACACCTACATTCGTGTGTCTACGAATAACTAGATATTATTATTTGAGTAATGTCAGATACCTATAAAGACTTGCCTTGAAACGAGATAATGTCGGAGTGGCTTTAACGTGATGTGGGAGTGAGTTCCACAGTGTGGAACCCGCAAATGACAAAGTAGATTTAAATATATCTATTCGGGGTTTTGGAACAATATAAATACCCCTCAAGCGTCGAGAATTAAAGAAAAAGAAATCAGAGGTGGAAGGAGCTAAACAATACAGGGAAATTAACCAGGATATCAAGAAAAGCATGAAAAAGGCAAAAAATAAGTGGATTGAAGATCAGTGTAAACACGTAGAAGAAAATCTGAACACAAATAATAGCAAAAAAGCATACCAGCTGGTGAAAGACCTGACCAGTGTAAAACAAGGACGTTCCTCGATCATTCAAGATAGTGAAGGGAACTGTCTTACGGAAGACCAAGACATACTGAAGAGATGGACAGAGTACTGCTCAGATTTGTACAACCACCGAGCTGCAGGGGACCCAGGCATACTTGTCAACCCACCCGTGACCAACAATGGCAATTATCCCATCCTCCGAGAAGAAGTAGAGACTGCAGTGAAGTCGCTGAAAAAAGGGAAGGCAGCAGGAGCAGACAACATCCCTGCAGAGCTAGTCCAAGAAGGGGGAGAAGACACGATAAGCGCCTTACTAACAATCTGCAATAAGATCTGGCAGTCAGGGGATTGGCCCACACCATGGACCCAATCACTTATAATAACTCTCCCCAAAAAAGGCAACTTACATCAATGCCAGAACTATCGCACGATCAGTCTTATATCCCACCCAAGCAAAGTCATGTTAAAGATCCTACTGAACAGGCTGAAGCCACAGGCAGAGGAAATCATATCTAAGGAACAGGCAGGCTTCAGACCAGGGCGCAACACAACTGAACAGATCTTCAACCTGAGAGTTCTATGCGAGAGATACCGCCAGCACCAGCAGGACCTCTATCATGTCTTTGTGGATTTTAAGAAAGCGTTTGATAGGGTGTGGCATGCAGCTCTTTGGTCCACCATGAACCTATACAACATCAATGCCAACATAATCAAAGTCATAGCAAACCTTTACAACAAGGCCACTAGCGCAGTCTGCTTCAACGGCAAAATAGGAAACTGGTTTAGGACTACAGTTGGAGTCAGACAAGGCTGCTTGCTCTCACCTACTCTTTTCAACATCTTCCTGGAAAGAATCATGACGGACGCTCTGAAAGATCATGAAGGAACTGTCAGTATTGGAGGCAGAACAATCACGAACTTGCGCTTTGCGGACGACATTGATGGCCTTGCAGGAACAGAGAAGGAAAAGCTGGATAGTACAGCCATTGCATATGGGATGGAAATCAGTGGAGAGAAGACCAAACTGATGACCAATAACGCCAGTGGCATTGGCACTGAAATCATGGTTGGAGGACAAAAACTGGAAACAGTTAAGAAATTCAAATACTTAGGAGCCATTGTGACAGATGAGGGATCAAAACCAGAAATACTGTCTAGGATTGCGCAGACAACAACACCACTGACAAGATTGAAGACGATATGGAAGGACAGAAACATCACACTCTGCTCCAAGATCAGACTGATGCGCTCCTTAGTCATCTCAGTGTTCTTGTATGCCTGCGAGTCATGGACCCTCACAGCAGACCTTGAAAGGAGGATACAAGCCACTGAAATGAGATGTTTTCGAAGGCTGCTTGGCATCTCATACAGAGATCACATCACGAACGAGGAAGTGGGAAGCAGAATCAGGCAAGCCATCGGGCCCTATGAAGACTTATTAACCATTGTGAGAAAACGCAAACTGAAGTGGTATGGGCATGTCACGCGTTCAGCAGGGCTTGCCAAAACAATCCTGCAAGGCACTGTGCAAGGAGGACGAAGGAGAGGAAGACAGAGGAAAAGATGGGAGGACAATATCTCAGAGTGGACAGGACTGAAGCTGGGCGATGCGCTGAGAATGGCAGAGAACAGAGAGGATTGGAGGGAGCTGGTTGCCAGGTCGTCGGTGGTGCCCCAGCGGTCGGCGGGACTACGGGATATAGATAGATAGATAGAAAGACCCCTCATGTTCCCATAGCAGGAATCTGAGTTTTTAAACAACTCTGTTAGATATTCTGGCGCGCTATGGTTCCACACTTTAAACATCAGTACTTCTTTGTTATATTTAAAATGATTTTGAAGTGGCAGGAATCCAGCTTTACTGAGTTTTTCCTCGGTCGTCAAGTGCGGGTCGGGAAGAATTAATTTTGCCATTCTCCTATGTAAAGAATTTAGTCTTTTTAAGTGGACATCACTGCAACAATCCCACACCGTCGATGCGTAGTTTAAATGTGACATGATGTGTGCATTACTGAACAATTTTCTGGTTTCACTATCTGTGTAATACTTTAATTTCGATAACATAAAGACTTTTCTAGAGACCGTTTTACAGACATTGTCAATGTGCATCTGCCACCTCAGCTGATTATCAATTGCGACCCCCAATAGACAATGTTCGGCTACCTGTTCTATGATATTGTCGCCGAGTGATAGATTAAGCTTTAAAGGTTTTAACTGGTGCTTTTGGCGTGTTGCAATAATCATAGATTTTGTTTTAGTAGGATGCAGAATCATTGAGTTGACTTTACACCATGCTGATATATCGTCGAGACTTTTTTGAAGGCCGTTTTCAACTTTATGTCTTTGTTAGCTGTGTGGATTGAGGTATCATCGGCGAACATATCACACTGTGTTGCTTCGTAGGTGAGACTTAGAGGCAGGTCATTGATGTAAATACAAAATAAAAGAGGACCTAAGATTGACCCCTGCGGAACCCCGAGTTTAACATCTTTAGTAGAAGAGTAGGCTCCATTAGCAATTACTTTCTGTTTTCGAGGTATGACATAAAAAAGGAAACAGCCATGTCGTTTCGAAGATAATGCTTAAGTTTGGAAATCAATATTGTATGGTTCACTAAGTCGAAAGCCTTTTTAAAGTCAAGATAAATTACAACTGTCAGCTGCGAATTATTCATATTTGAAAGCCATGTGTCTGGTAATCTGCTCAGAGCCGTATGACATGAGTGCCGAGGGCGAAATCCTGACTGAGACGAATATAGCAACTTTCGCGATTCTAAGTAGTCAGACAGGTGTTTATGTATATGCCTTTCGAGGGGTTTAGATTATACTGACAGCAGAGAAATGGGTCTATAGTTGTTAGGGTCAGTACGATCTTTTGATTTTGGCAGTGGAACGACTTTTGCAACTTTGAGGTCTGTAGGGCATACATTCTTTTGAATACATAAGTTGTAAATATAAGTAAGGGTCTCTATGATGTATGGTACAGACAACTTTAATATTTGTGGGTTGATATCATCATGGCCGGAGGACTTCTTATTAGCTAGGTCACTAATTAGTTTGCCCACTTCGTGCACAGCAAGTATGTGGATATTAAAAGGTAGTGTGCCAGTTGTTTTTCTGTTGCAGAAATTAACTAAGTAATCGGGGCATATGTCAGCCTGACATATGCCCCGATTACTTAGTTAATTTCTGCAACAGATGACAAGAAGAGCAGAAGAGTTCATTAACCGAAACGTGAAAGTCTTTTGTGGGACTGTAAATTCTAGTAAAACATTTCATCAGTATCCCCCCTCCCTCCCCCCTTTCTTACGCACCCTTACCCCCCCCCCCCCCCCCACCTACACACACCTGTTGTTAAACATTTCGACCAGTAAAATAGGTTATAGTAAAAAAAAAAAAAAAAAGTATAAAAACTGCTCTTCTCGTCATCCATCAGGAAAGCTGTTTGCTGTTATTTGCAATTCCTCGCGCTGGGACCATATGGCGTCGAGGCGCGTCCCCTGGGTGGTGGATAGGGGGTCCCTCGTGAGAGGGGTGCAACGAATGAAATAAGGTGTCGTGAACCAACATGGTCTAAGGGAAGATGACCCCGACAGAAAACCCCTGGTCCTCCTAGTAAGGGGGTTGGGCATGGGGGTAGCTTCCCCACCCTGCAAATAAGGAAATAGCTACAAAAACGCTGACGAAAAGACAAACAGCAATTCCTTTCCTGGAGGAGGAAGGTTCTTCTACCAGAAGATTTATGACGTCCTGTGGTGAAAGCCGGAAGTCTTCGGAATCCACAGGACCGAGCCGCCTCTCTCTATCCAGGGACACAACCATGGGCACATGGAATGTCAAGACCATTTACCAGAGCGGCAAGGCCGCCCAGATAGCAGCGGAAATGCAAAAGTACAACCTTTCCCTGCTAGGTATCAGTGAAGCCAGATGGACGCAGTCTGGCCAGAAAAGGCTGTTAAGTGGGGAGATGATTCTGTATTCAGGTCATGAAGAGGAGAATGCCCCCCATACAGAAGGAGTAGCATTCATGCTGTCACCAGTGGCACAGAGAGCGCTGATGGGCTGGGAACCTCTTGGGCCAAGATTATCACAGAAGCCTTTAGAACCAAGAAAACGATCAAGCTGAACGTCATCCAGTGTTATGTGCCCACTAATGACAGTGACGAGGAAGAGAAACAAGAGTTCTACGACCGACTCCAGAGTGCTGTGGACAAATGTGCGGAGCGAGACATCACCATCTTCATGGGCGATTTTAATGCCAAAATAGGGGAGGACAACACCGGATACGAAGAGGTGATGAGAACGATGAGAGGTTTGTAGACTTTTGTGCTCTAGACTTGTCATTGGAGGCAGCATCTTCCCACACAGAAGAATACACAAAGCAACTTGGGTCTCACCTGACCATACTACAGAGAACCATATAGACCATATCTGCATCAGCAAGAAATTTAGAAGATCCCTTCAAGATGTTCGAGTGAGGAGGGGAGCAGATGTCGCCTCAGACCACCATCTGCTTACCTTAAGAATAAAGCTCAAGTTAAAGAAAAGCCCCACAGAGACAACAAGAAGACAGCGCTATAATGTAGGCCTCCTGGAGTGAGAGAAGAGTTCAAACTGGTGCTGTCCAACCGGTTTCAAGCGCTACAGTAGCTAGTAAATGAAGAGGAGGCGGTCACCACAGAGCAGCAGTGGAACGCAGTTAGAGAGGCGCTGAACTCAACCTGCAAAGACACTATAGGGTTCAGGAAACACCATCACAAGAACTGGCTGTCGGCACAGACCTTGAAGAAGATAGAAGTGAGGAAGCAGAAGAAAGCAGTTGTCAACAACAGTCGCACGAGAGCAGCCAAAGCAAGGGCACAGGAGGAATACTCGGAAGCCAACCGCGAGGTGAAGAGGAGTATCAGGGCAGACAAGAGGGCCTACACAGACAGCCTGGCAGCAGAGGCAGAAAAGGCAGCATGCAGCGGCAACATGAAACAGCTCTACGACATTACCAGAAGATTGTCGGCCATGTATGGCCATACAGAAAGACCAGTTAAAGACAACGAAGGTGTTACGATTGTGGTTGTGTTGTCCTGTGAGAGCATACATGTGCTAATCGTAGGAAACGATCCAATATTTATTTGAGCTATCATGGTTATGATTCACGTATCTTTTTAAGTAACATTTTCTTTCGGTCGCGCATAGCGGAATTCACTTCGTTATGATACGCTAAGTTTAGTCCAGAACGTTCTAGAAAGGTCGCACTGTCTAGTGACCTTGTATGTGTGACGTCGGTAAATTAGCGACACTTCGCAACAAGTTGTTTACTGTGCGCGTGAAGCCGTCAGCCGGTTTTTTTTTTTGTGTGTGTTATGAAGGATCGTGAATGTTCTCGAATTTTCCGACTAGTTTGTGAACTGTCTTCCATACTTTTATGAGATGTCATTTTACCAAGGATTTGGAGCTGAAGTGAGCAGCCAAATTTGTGTAGCCTATTGTAGTTTTTCTAGAAAGATTATTTTAATGAGTTTTGGTTGCGTGTTTCGTTCTGATTGGTTGCGTTGTAAGATTTTCGTAGATGATTCTGGAAATTGGTAGTTATATAAATAGGGCGCTAGGAAAGCACGTTCATATATTGTCTTGCATTTGTTAGTTGTAGAGACACACAGTTATCGTAGGTACGTGGCCCGTATAGGGTGTACATTGTGAGAGATACAGCGTAACAGTGTGGTGTACGTTGTGTGAGGAACTTTGTGTCGACAGTGTGGACATTTGCAGAAGAGACTTTGTATCAGTGTTGATGCATTTGGAAGTGCATTGTGTGGAGATCGCATCGCTGAATTAAAATATTGTTGGAACTGTTACTCCAGTATTGTCTACATCCTTAAGCCACGTGTGACGGATTGCAGCTGAATGAAGTTTATTTAAAAGAACCTTACGTGCGTGCGTCTGGTGTGTTTATCATACTATGACTACAACTCCACCACGTAACAGAAGGCAAGCCTATTGCAGACAGAGCAGACCAACTCGACAGATGGGCCGAGTATTTTGAAGAGTTACTGAACAGACCCAGCCTACCCGACCCCCCAGACATCCAGCCAGCAGAGACCGACCTACCCATCAGCTGTGACAGACCCAGCCGGGAAGAGATCAGAAGAGCAGTGGCATGGCATTTTTGAAGAAAGGCAAAGCAGCAGAGCCAGATGGCATCCCAGCGGAGTCTCTGAAAGCAGACTTAGAGACAACAGTAGAGATGCTGTACCCACTGTTTGGAAAGATCTGGGAAGAGGAGATGATGCCGGCTGACTGGAAGGAGGGGTACCTAATCAAGCTTCCCAAGAAAGGCGACCTCAGCAAGTGTTCCAACTACAGAGGAATCACCTTGCTGTCAGTACCAGGAAAGGTCTTCAACAGGATCATCCTGGAGAGAATGAAGAGCTCCGTTGACCCCCAGCTGAGATACCAGCAAGGAGGATTTAGGAAAAACCGATCATGTACAGACCAGATCGCCACTCTCCGCATCATCGTGGAACAGTCTCTGGAGTGGAGCTCCCCGCTGTACGTCAACTTTGTGGATTACGAGAAAGCATTTGACAGCGTGGACCGAGAGACTCTGTGGAAACTCCTACGACACTACGGTGTACCCACAAAGCTCGTCCGCCTGATCAAGAGCAGCTACGATGACATGACATGTCGCGTGATCCACGAAGGGCAGTTCACCAGGGAGCTCCAGGTCAGAACTGGTGTCAGGCAGGGGTGTTTGCTGTCTCCGTTCCTCTTCCTACTGGCCATATACTGGGTCATGAAGAGGACCACAGAGCACAGACGAAGTGGAATACAGTGGACACACTGTGGACACAGCTTGACGACCTCGATTTTGCAGACGACTTGGCTTTACTGTCCCACACTCATCAACAAATGCAGGACAAGACCACGAGGCTTGCTGACATCTCGTCCCAAGTGGGCCTCACCATCCACAAACAGAAAACAAAGACAATGAGGCTGAACGCAACCAGGGAAGAACCAGTCTTGCTTGCTGGCACCCCGTTGGAGGAGGTGGAGTCCTTCACCTATCTCGGGAGCATCATAGACAAAAAAAAAGGCGGCACTGATGCAGATGTCAGAGCACGAATCGGTAAAGGTCACAGTCTGAGAAAGTCAGCTTCCAGTATCACTAGGCAGGCATTGTCATGGAACCCCCAGGGAAAGAGGAAAAGAGGCAGGCCGAGAAACACCTGGTGTCGAGACCTCCAAGCAGACATCAAGAGTCTGGGAACCACCTGGAGTAAAATCGAAGGAGAAGCACAGGACAGGATTCGCTGGAGGTCTCTCGTCGACGGCCTATACATGGGGAGTGGTGACAGGCGTAAATAAGTTACTAAGTTATTTGCAATTTGCTGATGATTAGTGAATCGCAAAATAAATCGTCGTGAATCCGTGACGTCCCCCCCCCCCCACACACACTCTCCCCCTTCATTCCCATCGCGGATTCGCAAGCGGCATTTTTTTTTTTACTCGAAAAATCAACATAGAGCGACTGACTCGAAGTTGTGGCGGAAAACTGTACGCGCGCGCGCACGCACACACACACACACACACACACACACACACACACACACACACACACACACACACACACACACACACACACACACACACACACACACACACATGTATAGGCTATGGTGAGCTTGCATTGCGTCATCAGGACATCAGCTGCTCTTTTTGCCCAGACTGCAAGGCTCCCTAAATCTAGGAAAGAAGGGGCGATGGGAGAGAAGGAATGACAGACCTATCATTTTGAGCCTTACACTGAAACACCCATTGTAAAAAGCAATACTGAGGGACTACCCCCCAGACTACATCAAAGCCTCCCCACTCCCGGGGAGGGTATGAATATACTCGCAATAAACAATAGGTCACATTGCACCTGTTGTTGGATATAGTCAAGAGGACTGTGGGGCGACTGGAGGTAGTACATCTTGCTTTTTGCAATGGGTGTTTCAGTGGAAGGCTCAAAATGATAGGTCTGTCATTCCTTCTCTCCCATCCCCCTTCTTTTCTAGATCTAGTGAGCCTTGCAGTCACAATGCAAGGGACAGGGTTTCGGAGGAGGGCTCATGAGGCTATGTGCCTCTTTCTCGGAGATGTTTGGAGTGTTGTCTGCTCGCCGTGATTTCGCTCTCGTTTGTTATTGCGAGTCGTTCGTTTCAAACGAAACCTCACTAATAACAATCCCTATTATGCTGAGTTGTATCCCCTCGGGAAGAAATGGAGCTTTGTGGTCGCTTAGAGTTCAGCCTTGCGCACGTATTTACTCCCAAATTTTGGAGGCGTCATCTAATGACTATGCACCAGTTGCAGGAGATGGATCGACCATGATAATTCAAGGGCAGTGCCAGATTAGCTTGGCGCCGATAGGCGCCAAGCTAATCTGGCACTGCACTTGAATTATCATGGTCGACCCATCTCTTGCTGTAGTGCGTCATGGTTGAATGGGTTAAATAAACCGCGTAACTGCTACTGACGATACCGTTCGGCGGAAAAGACACGTAGTTACGCGTCTGTTCCGCCGAGCTGTATCGTCAGCAGCAGCCAAGAGGTTAACATGTATAACTGGGAATGTCTTTGTCGCCGGATAGTTTATTTGGTATGTTTTATTTGACAACACATGCAAAAAGCATTAAATGTCGGTCTGTATTGTTACGCCTCGCTTAATCCGAAACGTGGGTGTCGTGTATGTTGTTTCCGTGTTTCCAAAAGAATACGCAAAAGAGAATTAAAACCCAGTTTATGATGTGTGAAGAATATTTACAACGCAAATTTGTGAGTAAAACAGACAAAAATGCAATCTGACACAACTGTCTGCTGTAAAAATTGTCCTCTTGACCGAACAAGAAAAAAATGAGGCCAGCCATGCTGACTTTCCTTCCATTTCAAAGCAGGGGAATGTGTGCTGGTCTGTGATTTTAGACTTACAACCGTAGTCAGTAAGGTCCAAAATCACAAACCAGCACACACATACAAAGATGGACAACTGTGACCATGTGATGGACAGGAGTTATGGGGATTATACCACGACACGTGCATAGGTGCCTGACCCCTATAGGTCATCATGAGTATGCCCGCGACGTACAGGTGTTACACTGAATTTACCGTGACCTAGTGACGTCAGGGACAGGAATGTCTCAGTACAGGCTAGGATGGGGTGAGTGGGGGGGGGGGGGGAAGGGAGGTGGGTGAGAGTGGGGGGTGGTGGTGGTCGGGTGCAAGAGGCAAAGATTCATCTAAAACCTATGCCTTTTGCTGTCCCTAGCGATGACGAATGGCGACATCACTTTACCTGTTTACTCTCTTTAAATATAACAAGATGGGATGAACCATAACCCATAAAGTCTAATAATAATAATAATAATAATTACGGTATTTATAATGCGCTTATCTTATAATAATTATAACTCTAAGCGCGCACTCACAACTCACGCACGCATGAGCACGCTTAGACAACGGCTCGCGTACCACAAAAAGTGAAATACATTACGACGAGTCTCTTTTATATGAGAGTTGTCCTCGTTGTCAATGGTCTCTACCTTTTGTCTTTGACCTGATTCTGATGTTGAATTATCTCCTATTGAAAAAAGTCTCGCAGATCTACTAATGCGTCATTGAGTTTTATAAGGGGCGCAGGACATACGTATCATTGATTTGTCAAACGTCATTTGTCATGATGTAAGTTTTAGTTTTTACGTAATTTTATATTTTACGTGATATGAGTTTTGCATCATAGGCTTGAGAAAATGGTGACAAAACTAGAACTTCACGGTACAATTTCAGTCTTGCTATAATTTGTGTGAAAGCAGGTTGAATTTACCTAGCTACATGATATACTAAGTACACGGGTCATCTGCATGCTCATCTGAAAGCGCGTCGATGTGTGTGTGCGTGTTAGTGCGTGCATGCGCGCGCGATCGAAACATCTCCAAGAGGCATAGATTCTCATGCGCCTGGAGGGCGCAAGAGGATCTATTCCTCCTGGAGATGCGCGCATGTTTGTGTGTGTGTGTGTGTGTGTGTGTGTGTGTGTGTGTGTGTGTGTGTGTGTGTGTGTGAGTGAGAGAGAGAGAGAGAGAGAGAGAGAGAGAGAGAGAGAGAGAGAGAGAGAGAGAGAGAGAGAGAGAGAGAGAGAGAGAATGAATGAATGAATGAATGAATGAATGAATGAATGAATGATACTTTATTTCTCAAGGATGGAAACAATAGGCGCACAGGCCTCTTTTCATGTTTGTCCTTGCTAAACTACAACATTAAAAGCAACATTAAAACAATATGTTAACAGCACAAAACAAGCGGCTACACCTCACAGGTCACTTGTGTTACATTCCGATACAAGTTCCAAAGTCGCTGAAGATTACACACACACACACACACACACACACACACACGCAAAATGACAGGGTCTTGGGGGGGGGGTGGGGAGAGAGAGAGAGAGAGAGAGAGAGAGAGAGAGAGAGAGAGAGAGAGAGAGAGAGAGAGAGAGAGAGAGAGAGAGAGAGAGAGACTGAGCCGCGCGCGAGAGAGAGAATGACGTCATATTTAGAGTGTTATGTCAGTGTCTGCTTCGTGACGGAATTGCCTCTTTTACGTCACCGCCACTGTCCGACTTTCTCTAGAAGTAAAGTTTTTTTTTTTTAGTGTTTTAATTCTTTTATGAAAAGAACTAATTTTTACTAAAGAAGTTGAAAGGATACAAAGCGGGCTAACAAACACATCCAATGGTTTTCTCCAAACTAGCAATATGCAAAAGTTCAAGTTAATATGACAAAAATTACGGACTCTAATCTGGGTCAACCGACTTCCTACAAACGGTTGTTAATGTCTTCAATGAGACATTCCATTACAATATGCTCGGAGGCTCTCTTAGCCAACTACTTGAGAAAGTATTTCGCCAAGTTTCAAGCTTGTGCGTACAGAAATATCCGTCAGTTGTTCCCAACAATTTCTCTGACGTTTGGTCAAGTTTGAAACCATGGAATGCGACTGTAAGTTAGTCCGTTTGTCTGGCACTACACTGTAAAACATTCTAAGAGCAGTTGAACGGGACATCTTGCTAGCTATTAACTCATTTAGCCCCAGCGCCCTACAGCAAGAGATGGATCGACCATAATAATTCAAGGGTGGTGCCGGATTAGCTTGGCGCCTGATGGCGCCAAGCTAATCTGGCGCTACCCTTGAATTATCATGGTCGATCCATCTCCTCCAATTGGTACACGGTACTTAAGTGACACCTTCGAAATGTGGGACATGTGGCCGTGGGGTTAAATGAGTTAACCCTTGACTGCCCGGAGTAGTTTGCTTTTAACTCATTCAAGGTTCAGTGTCAATAGCTGCGCAAGTGTCGGCGACAACGCAGTACGCACTTCCGCAGCTATTGATGCGGGACTTCTTGAAGCGAGATGCGTCCGTCAGACCTAAATATTCATAGCTTGTGGTGACAGCAGCCGCGGCGGCTTGCTGGGTTGCAGGTACATGTCAGCATTAGTTGCGACAGCACGGGAGACGACGGAGCCTCCATGATAGTTCAAGGGTAGTGCTGTATTAGCTTTGCGCCTTACCGAGCCTGATTCTGCACTGCTATGAAAGCGAAATGAGTTTGTTACATTCATCGATATACACACCTAGTACGCAAAGGTCATCGGGGCGAAGACGGTCGCAGCGGGCCAGCTCACGACAGTGTGCCGACTTCGGCGCGATAGTCTTTGCGTAATAAGTGTGTACAGAAGCTATGAGGTAGCCCGGTTTCCGGCGGACGCCTGTAAGTGGATCCGCTGCTGCATGTGGTTTTCACTTACTGGAGACCGAAGATGGATGCCGTTTGTCTCGCGCCCTGACAGTCCCTTGTCATAACTGTCAAGGCCGCCATAGTAGGCGAGGGCGCCAGAGTACTGCGCATGTCCCAACAGCCAGGGAGACTACTCTAATTGATCGTTTTCCGCCAATTGATTAGCTGCAATGAAAAATCTGACAGAGGCAGCAGACAGCAGTATACGGCACCATGCAGCATCGAATGGAAGTTTCAGGTGTAGGCTGAACCTGCAATGATCCCCTCATACTGCGAATTTACATTGATGTGTAGTGTCACCAAAGGCAAGATTCTCATGAGACCCAGCAGTCCACGGGGACACATTAGGATCTATTTCTTTTGCCAATGGAATGAGTTCGATCTGGCAGTACCACTGCTTATGAGAATTTTGCTACGTGTGGCTGTCGGTAGATGTGTATATAGTGCTTAGACAATTAAGCAAAGTTTGTCGGGCACGGCTGTGCCCGGCCCTGGTCCACTGCGGCAGTCGTGGGCCCAAAGACGTTTTGCTAATGGGGTAGGGGACAATAGGGATTGAGTGGGTTACAAAAGTCTTTTTTTACCCGAGGGTATGATGTTTTGGTTGCTAGCTATAGGAAGCATTTGGCTCCAAAATTAATGCCCGAGGGTGAAAACAAATTTTGGTAACCCACGATAGACTTATTGCCTAAGCAGTTTATACAACGTGCCTCCTTCTACTTGCTATGTTCCGGATGAAAGCAACTTTCAAATCATCGGACCAGAAACCTTATCAGTATCGTCTAAGTGTGCTGGTAATCGGAAAAAAGAAGACATGTATGCACATTTCTGTAAAAATGAAATAAACCACAATGTAATAGACGAGATCAGAAGTTGGTCAAAATTGCACGAGTTTCGAAGAAATAAGTGGATGAAAAGCCCAGACAAAGACACGTTTGTCCGGGCTTTTAATCCACTTTTTTTCCGTCGAAGCAATTTGAACCTACTACTGATTTCCGAACGACGTCTATTGTTCCTAACATTAGGAGGCAGAGCACGTCAGAAAACGATGCAGACAAGCCTGGTTATGTCATATATTACTGCGCCTCCGTTTCTAGGGCAAGAGTCCGAAATAGCTCAGGCGGTTAAACGTCGGAGCAGGAGAGCGAAGGGAATCGCCGGGTCGTGGGTTCGAATCACGTCCCGGCCCCGGTAGCTGGACTCACAATCCAGGGGGAAAAAACGGATTTGTTCCATAGCATGTCCGTTGAAAGGTCCTGGTAAATCAAAGTGGCACAGTTGGAGTGCGCCCGAGTTGATCAGTGTTCAGGTCGTACTCCATAGGCAATAGATTTCTCTGTCCCCCATAACCCGCCCGCGAGGGCCGTCCATGATCACCTCGGTGCTGTGGACGTTAAACCCGAACTAACCAACCTAGGGCATGGCCACTAGGGCAGAAATATCGTTGTTAGGTAAATCGCACATTGTTTTTGCACCCCTGAAAATGGCCTGCGAGTGGTATAAACGATCGTGAGACTGGAGATTAAACTCTAGCCTGGACAGTGATAGCTAAAATACATAAATGTTTGCTCCTTTAGTCACTGCCGAGAAACTGAATTGATTGTAAGAGGTATAGATTATCATGAGCCCCCCGCAATTGCGGGGGGCCATGAGGATCTATCCCTCTTCCTCAAACCACTTTGTATCCATGTTCTTTTGCCGGCCGGTTGGGGATCTTTGCTGCCGAAGTTACAATGCCGATTCCCAGAAACACAATCTGCGTCCAAAGTCAGTGAAGGGTACTGAGTCGGTGTCTGACTTGCAAGTTGTCCTTGTTTTTCTTAGATTGCTGCTGGTTCTAGTTTTTCTTTAACCCATTTAACCTCATAGGCCTCATTTCCCGAATTTTGGGAGGTACCACCTAACGACTACGAACCAGTTGCAGGAGATGGGTCGACCATGATAATTCAAGGGTAGTGCCAGATTGGCTTGGCGCCTTTATGCGCCAAACTAATCTGGCACTACCCTTGAATTATCATGGTCGATCCATCCCCTGCTGGAGAGCGTCGGGGCTAGATAGTTGAACCATGTCTATTCAGTAATGTATTGTGAAGTACGTCAGGCTATGATAAGTCTATTGTCTATACTTACAGGCTTAGATGAAAGACCGGTTTGTGCCGCTTTAACTCAGTCGAGACGTGTTGCATACAGATACGCGGCTATTTGCTGCGTGTCCGTACGCGGCGCGTCTCGAATGAACCGTTCAGTCAACATGTGCGGCGCAATTTGTTACGAACTTTTTCGCCCCAACGAATATTCCCAACGAATATTCATGATGTGAAGGTCACGCATCGAAAGCGAGGCAATAGGGCATGTGGGAAGGGCAGACAGTATAGACAATGGCGACAGAGAAGGAGCAGTCGAAGAGCAGATCGAAACACCATTGATGTGTTTCTGTGTGCACATGAAATAGGGCACAGAATAATGAAAACACAAAACTTTCATTTCACACGTTTCCAAATCAACCGAAACTCAACGGAGGAAGGAGTGTTTGATCCGAATTCGTCGCGACGAATGACGAGACCTCAAGGTAGGTCTTTAACATACAACGTTTACTTTCAGTTTTACTAATTACTATTTATTGCACAAAAACAACAGAATTGACCTATGACTTTGACGGATGTTGGGTTCCTAACAGAGGGTAAAGTTTAGAAATGTATGTGAGCCGTCCAGTTATTTTTTTCTTAGGTCTTCAAGAAACAACTATCCAGAAGACGGGTACCCAGTGTGACACAGAACGCAAATCTTACACGGTGGAGCACATCCAGACCCACTACCCACAAGAGGTCTGGACCCATGTGTACACGGACGGTTCTGCAACTGACGCTGTCACAGACGGAGGAGCCGAAATCTACATAAAGTACCCAGGAGGGAGAGCAGCTGAGATCTCTCTCGCTACCGGCAAATACGCCACCAACTACAGGTCAGAAGCTGAAGCCCTGAGAATTGGTGTAACCACAGTGGAAAAACTGCCCGGAGACATCTGACTTCATTGTGTTTCTCACTGATGCCCTCGCCATCCTACAGGTCCTAAAAACACCCAAAAACAAGGACCTAAATGATCTGTTTTTGGCACTCGCCTCCCTTTGTACAACACACACGGTCGTGCTGCAGTAGCTACCTGCACACTGCAAGGTGAGAGGAAATGAAACTGCAGACAGGCTAGCAAAGGAGGGATCTTCAACAACCCAAAAAGACAAAACAACGTTCTATGCAGAAGCCAAGAACATCATAAAAAAAACAAGCAGAAAACAAAGTGGCCAGCTATAACAAAACAGATGGCTATCACCTACTGACCAGACCGGAGCAGGTAGTTATCTTCCGACTACGCACCGGCCGTAACAAACTGAACTGGCATCTCCACACCAAGTTTGGAATTGGCCAGTCAGACTAGTGCCCATGCAACTCTGGTAGCATGACAACAGACCACGTGCTACAGACCTGCCCCACGTTCACAACCCTTAGACGGAGACACTGGCCGGAGGAGACAGGGGTGTCCCGCAAGCTCTACGGAGGCCTGGAGGACCTGCGGCGCACGGCAGCATTTATAGAGGAGACCGGGCTGCCCATATAAAGAGTGTTCGAGGAAGAAGAAGAAGAAACAACTAGCCACAGATGGAAACTACAGGCCATTCACAATGTGCAATGTCCCTTATGTACTTTTAATTTGTATCTGTAAGGTTTTCTACTAATTCAAAACAAACCAAATTGTGTGTTTGTATTCAAACATTGTACTTTGCTGCATTTATGATAGTGGTAGTATTTGTAACTATGGAATTATTTTCCCCAGATCACACAGCACACATTTGTGTGTTCTCTCCACTTTCCTCCAAGTGATTACGTGTGGACTTTGCTTAAAAGAAAGTTAAAACCTGATGCCGTTCCAAGCGTGTTTACCTGGAGACAGAGTCAAGCCCGAAAACCACCAGTAAAGCGCCCAGTCGTTCTGTCGCCGCTGAAACGTGCCAATGAGTAAGTACATGTTTCAGACTGACAGTTTACATTTCATGATTTAGTAGAGCAGTCTTCACATAAATACAGGAAAATGTTGATGTCAGCAGCCTGCGTGGTTTACAGTAAATGTCTTCCAATACCATTTTATAATCCTGAGCTGCAATCCAGGCAACGTTACTTAGAGTCAAATGTGACCAGGCATGGTGAGAAGAGGGTTGGGGGTATGCAGCACTTTCACAATGTCCTAATGGTGCTACGTCAGCTCAAAACACATCTTTTTCAGTCATACCACTCTGTTTCGCCAAATTCCAGTCTCTTAACTGTCTCACTGTAATAATATGATGACCTTCTGCCAGTTCATATGGCGATGGTTGTTCGAGGATCGGATGTGTTCAGGTGCTGTCAATTTTGAATCCGTATTTTGTCATATTTGTACATGTGATGAAACTCTATGCTGGTGCATAGGTTCACACAGTAGGTTAAATACGGTACAGTTTTATTAGCGGTTTGTTTTGTGCCGATAGTCCGTGAGGCCCGTGGTCCACGGGGAATCTTTAAGAAACGGTTAACACGGGGGAGTTTTAGTGAGTTCTAGGCGAGAGCTCAGTCTGTCAGAGGTCTAAATACGTTAGTGCGGGCTATACTGTCAGTGGGTTCAGACGTGTGTGAGATACCCTAGCCCTATTTCAAGACTCTGAAACCTAGAATTCAGGTATATTTTTGATATGTATTATTGATAGTTGCTTAGTAAAAGACAGTATGCGTTGGTAAGAGTAATTTGGTTGTATAGCGTTGTCTGGTTTGGTTCAGTTATGTTGGTTTGGAATTCAGTGAGTTAACCGGTGTTATTCGTATACAGTTATTTACCGAGATGGATAACTAAAGAAATGTGGGGGGTGTATGCCTAAGTCGTTGTGAAGGTAGTACGTGGTTAAGTATAGTCTTTTCCAGCGTATGGGATAACGTATAGCGAGAGCGTTAGGTTATAGTCTATTTCAATGTTAGGTTATAGTCTATTTCTATGCAGAAGTCTTGGGTTTCGCCAGAAAGAAGAACAAAGACTGGTTTGACGAAAACGATGTAGAGATCCAGGAACACCTAGCAAAAAAAAGAGCCGCCCATCAGGCCCACCTAGCCCAGCCTTCCTGCCCTGTGAAGAAGTCTGCCTTCCGCCTCGTCTGCAGCAGTCTCCAGCGCAAGCTCAGAGATCTCCAGAATGAGTGGTGGACCAGACTTGCACAGAGGACCCAGCTTTGTGCTGACAATGGTGACTACAGGGGCTTCTACGAAGCACTGAAAGCAGTGTATGGCCCCAGGCACCTGGTACAAAGTCCCCTGCGAAGCGCGAATGGCCAGGCACTCCTCACAGATAATACCTCCATCTTGAACCGCTGGTCGGAATACTTTCAGAGCCTCTTCAGCGCTGAGCGCACTGTTCAAGAAGCAGTCATCCTACAAATCCCACACCTCCCAGTAAAGGTTGAATTGGACGAACCGCCCACCGCTGAAGAGACCCTCACAGCCATCCACCAGCTCAAGAGTGGCAAAGCAGCAGGCATTGATGGAATACCGCCAGAGATCTGGAAAGATGGAGGCACAGCACTGCACAACAAGCTCCATGACCTCTTTCTCTGCTGCTGGGAGGAAGGAACACTACCAAAAGATCTCCGTGACGCAGTCGTTATCACCCTGTACAAGAACAAAGGCGAGAAGTCTGACTGTTCCAACTATCGGGGAATTACCCTGCTGTCCATTGCTGGGAAGATCCTTGCAAGGCTGCTCCTGAATCGGCTGGTACCTGCCATCGCTGAAGACCAACTCCCAGAGGGCCAGTGTGGCTTCAGAGCAAACAGGAGCACTACCGATATGGTCTTTGTGCTGAGACAGCTACAGGAGAAGTGCCGCGAGCAGAACAAAGGGCTGTACGTAACATTTGTCGACCTAACAAAAGCGTTCGACACTGTGAGCAGGCAAGGCATGTGGCTGATCCTGGAGCGACTTGGCTGTCCCCCAAAGTTCCTCAACATGATTGTCCAGCTACACGAGGACCAGCAAGGCCAGGTCAGACTCAACAATGACCTCTCAGAACCATTCCCTATTCTCAACGGCGTAAAGCAGGGCTGCGTGCTGGCACCGACCCTCTTCACCATCTTTTTTAGCATGATGTTGAAGCAGGCCACAGTGGACCTCGATGATGACGATGCAGTGTACATCAGGTATCGTCTCGATGGCAGCCTGTTCAACCTCAGACGACTGCAGGCCCACACGAAAACCCTAGACCAACTGATTCGTGAGCTGCTTTTGCTGATGATGCTGCCCTCGTTGCACACACAGAGAGAGCCCTGCAGCGCATCACGTCTTGCTTCGCAGATGCTGCCCAGCTCTTTGGACTCGAGGTCAGTCTGAAAAAGACAGAGGTCCTCCATCAGCCGGCACCCAAGACAGTGTATCGCCCTCCTCACATCACCATTGGGCGAGTCTGAACTAAAGTCAGTGCACCAGTTTACTTACCTTGGCTGCATTATCACGTCGGACGCCAAGCTGGACAAGGAGCTTGACAGCAGGCTGGCAAAAGCGAACAGCGCTTTCGGGCGACTTTTCAAGCGGGTGTGACACAATCAACAGCTGAAAACAGGCACCAAGATCAGCGTGTACAGAGCTGTGGTCCTCACCACCCTGCTGTATGGTTCAGAGTCCTGGGCCCTCTACCGCAGCCAACTACGACTCCTCGAACGCTTCCACCAGCGCTGCCTGCGTACCATCCTGGGCATTCACTGGAGTGACTATGTCACCAACGTCGAGGTCCTTGAACAGGCTGAAACTGTGAGCATCGAGGCTTTGCTGCTGCGGACACAGCTCCGCTGGGCGGGGCATGTCTCCAGGATGGAGGATCATCGCCTACCAAAGATCACCCTGTTCGGCGAGCTTGCTACTGGACACCGTGACAGAGGGGCACCAAAGAAGAGATACAAAGACTGTCTCAAGAAGTCACTTAGTGCCTGCCAAATCGACCACCACTAGTGGTCTTCGCTTGCTGCGGACCGTGACACCTGGCGCTCCACCATTTACAAGGCAGCTGTCTCCTTTGAGGACTCTCACAGAGCTAGCCTTAAGGACAAGCGGCTCAGGAGAAAAAACAGAGATGCCGCAGCTCAGAACCCTGGCCATACCTTCCCCTGCAGCCACTGCGGTCGAACCTGCCTGTCTCGGATTGGCCTCCGCAGCCACGAACAAGCCTGCAGACGTCGTGGGCAACTCCTATAAAATCTTCGTTCGCGAAGTCAAGCCAAGAGAGAGAGATTGAGATTTCAATGTAGTTGTACAGTTATGGGGTGGTACGAAAGTAGTCGAGTTATGAAGCACGTGTGTGTGTGTGTGTGAATGAGCGTGTGAGTTATTTGTGTCAGCCAGGTTACGTAATGTATCTCATATTATCCAATATGTGTTTGTGTTTAGCAAGAGTTACGTTATAGGGACTTTATTCTTGTTCAGAGTGCTTGTCGGAGGTTGGAGCGACGGACGCCGAGACGTCAAGTCATCAGGGACCTAATGTGCGGTCATCTCTCCATCTCTTCACTCGGGGGAGTGAGCGACCGGTGCCGATACACTTGGGTCACAGCGAAGATACGGTACGAGTAACGAGGACGGCCACGGTACGAGAGACAGGACGACTCGGGAGCGTACGAAGGACTTGCACGCCTAGACGAGAAAGGACTGAACGTAACCAGGCGAGAACACCAAACAGGTTGGAGTGTGAGAGACTACTATCTAGCCTGGCTTTGATATTGTGTGTGTGTGTGCATGTGGTGTTGAGATGCTAGTAGTGGTGTAGTGTATATAGTTTGATAATAATTTAAGCGTTTTCCTTCTTTTATATTGTATAAAAGTTCCGTTAGAAAGGAAGCCCGTGAGTTGTGTTTTACCACATGAATGCGCCCGTCTGAGTCAGTGGCGGTGTATGCGTCTGTTGTGCGAGAGTCTGTGCGTACGACTGGGGGCAAGTCTGCGTGCGTTACAGTGGTGACCCTGTTTTAGCGGTATTTTAGAGTAGTGCGGGCGCTAGTGGAGTAGCGGATTTAGGGTTAGGTTATAGTGTTATGTGCGTGTTTGGTTGTTTGTGTTAGATTCCCCTCTCCGATTCTAGGGGGTAAGATCCGTTATTTCTGTAGTTTTCTGTGTCTTACGAGGAGCTAGTTCTTGTTTCTTCCTTTTATATAGGTAGTGTTCTTTTTCCTTGCTCTTCTCTCTATTGTTTTTTTTTTTCTCGACCCACCTGGACGTCAAGCGGGTCACTGTTCTTCTGTGTAGGTTGTTGGTATTTTTGCCGTTGATTTGTACTTTTACGTTTTCAAATTTTTGGAAGTTGTTACTGGTAATATGGATTCGGACCCGGTAGAGGCTTATATTAAGCAAGGTGAGAGGCTAGGGCTTAAGGACGATAAACCTTTTGATTACGTTGAGAAGTGTAAGGATAGAGAGGATAGGGCGAGAGAAAGCGAGGTTCAGAAAGACTTAAAAGAGGAGTTAGAAGCTCAGAGAGAGAGAGAGAGAGAAGAGAAAGAAAGAGTCTTAAAAGAGAAGGAGTTAGAGTTTCAGAGAGAAAGACAAGAAGTCTCTAGCGTTTCAGAGAGAGAAAGACGAGAAGTCTCTATCGTTTCAGAGAGAGAGAGAAGGACGAGAGGGAACAAGCTTTGAGAGAGAAAGAACTAGAGTATCAGAGGGCAGAAAAAGAGAGAGATAGGGAGGTGCAGCTGCAGTTAGCTCGAGATGCGGGGTCTAGAGCAGCTTCAGAGGGTGATTCAGTGTGCCGGGGCATACGTAATTTTCCTAGACTGCCAATGTTTAAGGAGTCTGTTGACTCCATTAACGCTTTTTTGTGTCGTTTCGAGGCTCACGCGCAGGCGTTGAGTTGGCCTTCTGCCAACTGGCCCGTTTTGCTGTCGTCGGTGCTAGAAGGTCAGGCCTTGAGTCTTTTCCATAGTTTGAACGTTTCGTGGAATGTAGATTACGAGACTTTGAAGGAGTGTCTCTTACAGAAGTTCCAGTATAGTGCGGAGGGTTTCAGAGAACGCTTGAGATCTTGGTGGCCAGAGACAGTTGAATCGTTTGTGTCGTTTGGCAAACGGTTGTCCCATTTGCTCGTGCGTTGGGTCGAACTGTCAAAGATCGACCACACGTACGAGGCATTATTCGATCTCGTATTGGCGGAACAGTTCTTTGGTAGCGTTTCCAAGGATCTAGCGGTACTCTTGAGGGAGCGTAACCTCAAGAGTACGGTGAGTTAGTGCAGAACGCGGAGGCTTTTCGGCTGGCGCATCCGACGAAAAACCTAGCGCGTAAGACCGAGTCACCGCCAGTCGGGTTGGTTGCCGCTAACACGACTGGAGGATATCGAGGCGTCAATACCTTGCGTGGGGCCCAACTATTTAACGGGAGAGGTTCTTTCCTGTTTCGACGGGGGGATAGAGGTACTAACAGTGGCGTTCGCGATCCTTACGCACGAGGCGAGAAATCGGGACGTGGGTACGGTCGTGGTCGTATTGCGAATTCGGACACTCAGTGTTTTGCGTGTCGTGGGTACGGACATTTCAGTCGGAACTGTTCTTACAGTAGTTCAGGCACGCAGTGTTTTAGTTGTCAAGAACACGGCCATCTTGCTCACCAGTGTCCGGGTGTCACGGGTCGCGTAGATGGGGCTGGACAGCTCACTCACACGGCCAGTATTGCAGTGCCAGTCGGTGAGGAACCGCGGCTAGGCGTTTTGTGCTCGGCTGACGGAGGTGGGTTCCTACCGATAGTGGACGGTAGGGTGAATGGAGTCGTAGTTGCCGTTTTGCGCGACTCAGGTGCCACGACAGCGGGGGTCAGACGTAGCCTCGTTAGGAAAGATCAGTTCACGGGCAAGACGCAGAAAGTAATTTCGTTCGGAGGAAAGGTAGAATCGTTTCCGGTAGCCAAGGTAGATGTTGACTTCCAATTCTTTTCCGGGGAGTTGACTTGTTGTGTTATCGATGAGCCTGTCGTGGACTTGATCATCGGAAACATGAAGGATGTTGAGCCGGGCATCGGTATGTTCGGAGCGTTTGAGCATGTCTCGAGCGGCGCTGCCGTGCGCGATGAGGATGAAAAGTCTACGTTGTTTGGGGCTGTAGCTGTGATAGAGCCTGAGGGCGACGATGCGTTGCCGTTGCCTACGCTTCCGTCACCACAGGCGGTGGAGTCATTCAAGGACGTGCATTACGACGCTAACTTGTCGGAGGCACAGCAGGATGAGTTAGAGGCTACCTTTGCGATGTTTCCAGGCCGGGTGCTCACAGCCGTGCCTGGCGTCTGCAAGGGGCCGATTAGGCACGAGATCGGTCTGAAAACGGATGAACCGATCCGACGGTCGCAATACCCTTTGCCGTTCGCCTCTACAAGCGTCATTATTGACGAGGTGCATTCGATGTTGCAGCAGGGGGTGATTGAGCCGTCGGTGTCGCCCTACACCTCGCCCGTTGTTCTAGTCAAGAAGAAAGACGGACAGTGGAGGTTTTGCATTGATTTCCGGGCTTTGAATGCGGTCACGGTGTTTGACGCGGAGCCGATTCCAGATGTGGAGGATTTGTTTGCTCGGTTAGCGGGTATCCAATACTTCACGAAACTCGATCTGTCCAAAGGTTACTGGCAGATCTTAGTTAAAGAGAAGGACCGACCGAAAACCGCGTTCCAGACGCCCGTCGGGCTGTATCAGTGGGCCAGGATGCCTTTCGGACTAGTTTCGGCACCAGCCACGTTCGCTCGCATGATGCGGTGGTTGTTGAACGAGTCCGCCATCAATTTTTTTGATGACATTCTGGTTACGAGCAGGTCATGGGATCAGCACATACGAGACGTTGCGTCCGTAATGTCTCGACTGCAGGAAGCGGGATTAACAGCGAGGCCGACTAAGATCTATGCTGGTTTCCACGTTGTGGAGTTTCTCGGCCACCAAATAGGTCGTGGGGTTCTCCAGCCGGTGGATGATAAGGTGAAGAAAATCCTTGCGATTCCAGTGCCGACTACGAAGCGGCAGGTGCGGTCCCTGTTGGGGCTGATCGGGTACTACCATCGATATGTGCCGGATTTCGCTACGCCGCGGCGATTAGCGACCTCGTCGCGGGCGACGGAATGCGTAAGCTGGTTTGGACGCCGGAGTGCGCGACCGCTTTACACCGGATCCAGGATGATCCTTTCTTGCGGGCCGGTACTCATTTTGCCGGACCTGCGCCTACCTTTCCTGGTTCAGACTGACGCTGGCTCTACGGGAATAGGGGGTGTCTTGTTGCAGGACAGAGAAGACACTCGCCACCCCGTTTGCTACGTGAGTCGAAAACTCTTAGATAGAGATACGCGCTGCAGCACAATTGAACGAGAATGCCTGGCAATTGTATGGGTTATTTCGAAACTCCAGAGATATTTGTGGGGTTGTATGTTTTTCCTGCAGACGGATCATCAACCACTGGCATACCTTATGTCCGGCCGTTTTCTGAACGCGAGGTTGATGCGGTGGTCTTTGACGCTGCAGGAGTTTCAGGTCGAAATTGAGGGGCTTTCCGGTGCACAGAACACGTTTGCTGATCTCTTATCGCGTTCGCAGTGCGATCAGACAGTGTGTGTTGAGTTTTAAGGCCGTTGATTCCGTCTTCTGTTAGTAGTAATATGTGTTTTGCATCCAGTTGTCTTAAAAAGAAACTTGGTCGTTTCTTTTTTTCCCGAGGAAGGGGGAATTGCGATGAAACTCTATGCTCGTGCATAGGTTCACACAGTAGCTTAAATACGGTACAGTTTAATAGCGGTTTGTTTTGTGCCGATAGTCCGTGAGGCCCGTGGTTCACGGGGAATCTTTAAGAAATGGTTAACACGGGGTAGTTCTACTGAGTTCTAGGCGAGAGCTCAGTCTGTCAGAGGTCTAAATACGTTAGTGCGGGCTATACTGTCAGTGGGTACAGACGTGAGTGAGATACCCTAGCCCGTATTCCAAGACTCTGAAACCTAGAATTCAGGTATATTTTTTTTATATGTATTATTGATAGTTGCTTAGTTAAAGACAGTATGCGTTGGTAAGAGTGATTTGGTTGTATAGCGTTGTCTGGTTTGGTTCAGTTATGTTGGTTTGGAATTCAGTGAGTTAACCGGTGTTATTCGTATACAGTTATTTACCGAGATGGATAACTAAAGGAATGTGGGGGGTGTATGCCTAAGTCGTTGTGAAGGTAGTACGTGGTTAAGTATAGTATTTTCCAGCGTATGGGATAACGTATAGCGAGAGCGTTAGGTTATAGTCTGTTTCAATGTAGTTGTACAGTTATGGGGTGGTACGAAAGTAGTCGGGTTATGAAATACGTGTGTGTGTGTGTGAATGAGCGTATGAGTTATTTGTGTCAGCCAGGTTACGTAATGTATCTCATATTATCCAATATGTGTTTGTGTTTAGCAAGAGTTACGTTATAGGACTTTATTCTTGTTCAGAGTGCTTGTCGGAGGTTGGAGCGACGGACGCCGAGACGTCAAGTCACCAGGGACCTAATGCGAGGTCATCTCTCCATCTCTTCACTCGGGGGAGTGAGCGACCGGTGCCGATACACTTAGGTCACAGCGAAGATACGGTACGAGTAACGAGGACGTCCACGGTACGAGAGACAGGACGACTCGGGAGCGTATGAAGGACTTGCACGCCTAGACGTGAAAGGACTGAACGTAACCATGCGAGAACACCAAACAGGTTGGAGTGTGAGAGACTACTACCTAGCCTGGCTTTGATATTGTGTGTGTGTGTGCATGTGGTGTTGAGATGCTGGTAGTGGTGTAGTGTATATAGTTTGATAATCATTTAAGCGTTTTCCTTCTTTTATATTGTATAAAAGTACCGTTAGAAAGGAAGCCCGTGAGTTGTGTTTTACCGCATGAATGCGCCCGTCTGAGTCAGTGGCGGTGTACGCGTCTGTTGTGCGAGAGTCTGTGCGTACGACTGGGGGCAAGTCTGCGTGCGTTACAGTACATTTCGTTGCAGCTTCGTTGATGATTTTCGCCCAGTTTTGTCATTTTGTCTCGGATTGTACAGGGCTAAAAAGCCTGCACAACAGGTATTTTGCGCTATATATTTATTATCGTGTACCCTTTTTTCCAGGAAGCAGAATGCAAGACCAGATTTTCAGAACAGTGGACCTAACAGCAGTGATGTCAGTGCTTGAAGACCACAGCACTCACCCAGTAGCAGCCTCACCACAGGATGAATGTTCAACCACTACCAGTCCAGCTGATCCTTGCAAGCTTTCTGTGGAGAAAGACGTGAGTCTCCTAAATGACCACATCGCGGAGCTACAGCAGCAGCTTCTTGCTGCACAGGCCCAGGTGACGCGACTACAGTTGGAACGGTTTGGGGTCAGTCGAGTTTCCAATGATGACTACATCTTTGATCATTACACTGGACTCCCAGGATACATAACTTTCAAAGTACTCTTTGACTACATTGAGACAAGTGCAGTAAATATGTAACAGAGGATCCAGCAGTGACGAACAGATCAAGGGTCATACCACTGGCTGATGAACTGTTCATGTTTCTGGTCAAAATAAGGCAAGGAAGAAGTGGACAAGCGTTCGTTTCAATGTTTCTACCTCAACGGTGAGCCACAAGTTCAATGCATGGGCGAACTTCTTGTATTTTGTGCTTGCTGGCATCAGCATCTGGCCATCACGTGAAGCGGTGGATCGTTGCAGGCCACAGTGCTTTGAGGAGGCGTACCCATCCACTCGAGTCATTCACTAGACTGCGTTGAAATGAAAGGGTGCAGTCACCTTCAACTCTGAAACTGAACTCTCAGATGTATTCCAACTACAATCAACATGTACTCTGAAAGGACTGGTAGGGATTGCACCTCATGGACCAGTGACTTTTGTGTCACGTCTGATGACTAGAAATTGTTCCGATGTCCAGTTTGTGAAGGACAGTGGTATCTTGCATTTGCTAGAGGAGGGGGACAGTGTGATGGCTGAGAACGGATTTGTCGTGGGGAACTGTTGGCGCAGCAGAAAGTGGGGCTAAACACCCCCCACCCCCCACCACCCCCATTCAGGTTTAACAGTGACCAGTTCACCACATAACAAACTGACCTGAGAACATCCATATCTAGACTGCAGGTTCATGTGGAGAGGGCTATCCGCATTGAAAAGCCAACCGATTCTTTCAGATGCCCATTCGCCTGAAGTGCACTGGCAGCATCAACCAGTTGCGGACGGCTGCGATTCTGCTGACAAACCTCCGGTGGACCTCTTGTCAGGAGGTTTGCTGGAGGAGTTGTGAACTTTCATAGGGCATGTTCAGCCCGTTCACGGAATGGCTGGCGATTAGAGAAATTGTTATGGTCCAATTCAAAGATGGTAATTTATCACTTGAGATCTACAGACGCTTCAGATTTGCGTCAAGTCGGCCGGTCAGTTTACCATTACAATGTATTGTGCTAAACAAAGCCACAAACGAAACAACGGGTGTCAGCTTGCCTTAAGTTGAACGTCAATAGGTTACTACGTTTGCCTGCGGCTCAGTGTATCACTGGTCTCTGTGGCGCAATCGGTTAGCGCGTTCGGCTGTTAACCGAAAGGATGGTGGTTCGAGCCCACCCAGGGACGATATATGTTGTTTTTAATTTTCAAAAATTAAATGTTAGTTCTTCGGATTTTTTTTGAGACACTTTGGTTTCTCTTCATTTCATGAAAACCGTTTCCCCTATCCATTGCACAGTTCTGTGCAACAATGGTTTTCGTTGTTGTTTTGTTGTTGTTGTTGTTCTTGTGTGTTTTTTGTTTTGTTTGTTTGTTTCTTCTTTTTTTTTTTTTCTTTTTTTTTTTTTCCTTTTTTTTTTTTTTTTTTTTTTTTTTTTTTTTTGGGGGGGGGGGGAGGGGGGGCAGTGCGCAAAGGCCATCGGTAGACGATGAAAAGAAGGACAGAATTTTAGGGTACCAGAGATTAAAACCTGAGCATATCTGTCCATGGAGACCGTGTACGGTATGATTTATGTCGTCTGCCGCGGCTCGTCTCTCACACTCTGTGCCACTGACAAAGGTTGCAGGCCTAAATCTCATATACTCCCTCTGGCGAAAGAAAGTGGAAGACAGCAGAGCCCAACACCACAAGCAAAAGGCATGCAGTCTCATGGGCCCCTGCGTCCACAGGGGCCCATGAGACTGCATGCCTCTTGCAGTTGGAAGACTTCTTCAAGGGAAAGGACTCTAGGGATGTCAAGGGATGTCAAGGCAGATGACTCTGAGGACAGAGATTATTCCGCTTGATCTATCGCATCCTGTGCGTGCTTATCATAGATCAACATAGAAGATATTAATAGAATTCCAAAGTGTCAGATAGTATGTGAAGATGTGAAGTTATTTTGCTCCTGTACGAGTATACGTCATCTCATTTGTCTTTTCAATAAGCAGTTGACTTACTTTACAGGGGCTGCGCTGCTGAAGAGTTCGAAACTTTTAACTAAGTTGATTATGGTAGTTCAAGGTTAGTATCTGAAAATGTTATTGAGGATCGTCAACCTGATTAAGCACGTTCCTCAAGCGAAAGTAATCTCCTTTAGTCTTTTCTTTTATATTAGCTGTGTGGCCAGCTTTATTTACAAAAGTCGATTATGCTGGGGTGGAGTTGGGGTGGTCTTGCACAAGAGAAGCAATTAATTAAGAGGGAAATGTTTTTTACAACTCCCGCCCTTTTCTCTTATCACGTGAGAAATTATGCTTATATGATGTCCTCGCCTCGGCCTCTGACCACTTTTTACTTCAACCACATCAAGGTGAGAAGAGGCGCGTGAGAAACTGTCAAATGCCTTTTTGAGAGCAACTCTGTACTTTGACACTTGAACTGATATCTGGGGTATGTTTATTATATAAATAAATTAAATGATGACTGACTATCCCATCACGGAAAATAAAATCGCGAAGGTGACAAATATAGTATGCAAATAGGTGTTTGCTGTGTTTGTTGTTTTTTGTCTGCCTTATTGAAAATACGGTAGACTTTGAAATGGGACTGGTCGAAGCGCATTCCGAAGCATGCAAATTACGATTTTTGCGTGCGGGGCAGAAATTCTGGCAAAGACTAGTAACAAGATAAAAATAGACGTCACGTCTAGCTATGCTAGAGTACGTTTTTGGCGCCATGGCGCCGTATGTGTGTGTGTGCGCGCGCGCGCGCGTGTGTGTGTGTGTGTGTGTGTGTGTGACAGGGATTAGAGCCCGCGTTTGAGGACGGACAAGCTTGAAATTGTATGATATTGTCCCTAAAAGAATAACCTCGACACGTTGTTTTTGTTTGTTTTTTTCTTTCAGGTTTTGATTAAGATGCTCATTGGCGAGAAAATGGCCGTTTCACAAAAACCAGCTGATCCTCACTGTAGTCCGTACTTTTTCTTATTTTTACTAGATATTTTGCATATAGCTAGATAACAGGGAGATATTGAATGAGTTCGTTAACCAGCATTGTACCTCTAGAACTTTTTGAGTGATAATTAGATATTTTTAGAAAAAAATATTTTCACGCTTTTAGGATTAATTTCACAAATTATTTGTGATTAATCTTTAAACATTTGAATCTGTTTTAAGTATAAACAATATTCTCATTAATATTCGCATGATTTTTCATATACGGTATTTACATAAGCCTACAGTTTGTCTCGGCTGTCGGTTACGATTAGGTCAATTATGACCTAAATCATGGGTTAAGTCAAACTAGTATGCGGTATCTATACATGTTTGTGTTATAAAAGCGTATTAAGACCATTGCTTTGCGATGTGTGGCATCTGATAACGATGAATGAGAAGTCGAAGCAGTCGCGAGTTCTTTGTGAACATCTGCCGCCATCTTGGAGATCGATCCGTTCGCGAGTGAGGTTCAGAAAACGGACAAAAAATGCTACTTTTTGTGTAGTTTAGTAAGAATTGATGACAGAATTGGTGAATTGTTTTATTTGTCAAATGATCCATCTGCTTCCTTTCAGGTCTGGAATTTTCGTCACAGAGCACGTGCATATTAAGGAAAGTCTTGGCGTGTTTTTGTGACAATTGTTACCTTGTTACTGAGTTCGTTACAACGGACACTGCAAGATATAGGAATGTCGACCTCAGTGTTCAACGTGCTCAAATGAGAAGTGTTTAATAGTCAGTTAAGATGTTTTGACTGAAATACAACGTGCAACACAGACAATTAACATGCACGCCATGTGCATGTTGGTGTATTTTATTAAGACCTACGAACGTGTATAATGTTCATGTTGTTTTACTGCTTTGCATTTGCTGTGTCGTAAAGCAATTACCTGTCAAAACATGAGCTCTTGTGACGTAACATTTCCACTTGAGCGCATCTAAATTACCAATAACCGCCCACCAATGACCATCACCCATCCGACCCCCACCCACCGCATCCCCCCTTCCCCGCACTCCCCCGGACCCCCCCTTCCCCGCACCCCCCCCCCCCCCGCACTCCCACCCCCACCGCACCCCTTCCCTCTACTCGGCACCCCCACCCCCATCCTTTCCCACCCCTACATCTTCTTCACAAAATGATCACCAACGGTTCTCACAGTCCCCTTTTTAATGCTTTCGCTCTAATGGGTTTTTTCCAATGCAAAATATCTTCCTACGCCACTGTTTCATAGGGAAAATGCTTGTCACAATGTGTCCTGTTTAGCTCATTTTCATCACAAATTAAACCGAGTGTCTAACCTGACAACCCCGGACGATATAACTCGTTCAAACGTTTCGTAGTAAAGGTAGCGCAGACAGGAAGCTCAGTATCTACGATGACAGCGAGCATATTCATTATTGTTTTGTTATAATAATGGCACTTTGTTTGAAAGCACTTGTACGTCTCCTTTTACGCTTTAACCCCTTCAGTATCGTGAAAAGTGAACACTATCCAACTACAAGAGATACAGATTCTCATGAGCTCCAGCAGTTGTTGCACTACTTCGTATACTTTTTATTTTTATGGCTCAGATTGTTTGGCGTTAAATTAACAAAGATTTCAGAAATACAATCTGCGTCTACTGGCAGTGAAGGGGTTAACGCCCTATGGATTAGTAATGCAGGTATTCATCCATACAGACAGGTCAATCTGTTATGGGTAAGGCGGGGCGGGATTTACGGAGCTCTACATAATTGAAGTCTTTTCTTTATAGTATCATATATTCTTATAATATGTTCTGATGATTGTGATTTATTGTCTACGGTATTTAAAAAAATACGGTAGACTTTGAAACGGGGCTTGGTCGGAGCGCATTCCGGAGCATGCACATGATGTTTTTGGCGTGCGGCGCAGAAATTCTGGCAAAGAAGTAACACGATAAAAATGACGTCATGTCTAGCTACGCAAACATTGCTAGAAAACGTCGGTTTGGCGCCAAACGCCGTGTGTGTGCGTGTGTGTGTGTGTGTGTGCGTGTGTGCGTGTGTGTGCGTGTGTGTGTGTGTGTGTGTGTGCGTGTGTGTGTGTGTGTGTGTGTGTGTGTGTGTGTGTGTGTGTGTGTGTGTGTGTGTGTGTGTGTGTGTGTGTGTGTGTGTGTGTGTGTGTGTGTGTGTGTGTGTGTGTGTGACAGGGACTAGAGCCCGCGTTTGAGGACGGACAGGCTTAAAATTTTAGGATATTATCCCTAAAAGAAACGGTTGATCCAAACTGGAGTCCATAATTTTTCTTATTTTTACATTTTTACTAGATGTTTTGCGAATAGCTAGATAAAAGGGAGATATTGAATGAGTTTGTTAACCAGCATTGTACCTCTAGAACATTTTAAGTGATCATTAATTTTTTAAAAAAGATATTTTCACTTGTTGGTATTAAATTTACGAATCATATGGGTTAATCTTAAAACAATTGAATCTTTTTTTTTTTACGAAAAATCAATCTTCTCATTAATAATCGTATTATTTTTCGTATACGTTATTTACATAAGCCTTCAGTTTGTCTCGGCTGTCGGGTACGATTAGGTCAATTGTGACCTGTATGCCCTAGGTGTGAAAATCTGGCAATGTTCTGCACCACTTTTTCGGAGTCATTTGTGAAACAGCTAACATAACTTTTATTTTTCTTTTACGAAAAAAGCTATCTTCTCATTAATACCCGCATGATTTTTCATAAAGTGTTTGCATAAGCCTGCTATTTATCTCGGCCCTGGGGTAGGATTAGGTCAAATTGTGACCTGTAAGCTCTAGGCATGAAAATCAGCAAGAAAATTGCAAAGTTGATCCTCTGATACGTCAAATGTTAGTACTGCGATGATGACGTATGACCTCGAGTCGTCATTATGTACACGGCTCCTTGGGGCTAATGATGCCATGACGTGTAGCTTTGAGTGACGTCATTTCGCTGCTCGTGATATTATTCTTCTTCAGAAAAGCTATGCTACGCCAGACCATAGAGCTTACGAATTGCAGGAATCGCCGTGTGCTCGTCTTTATTTATGTGTGCTAGTGTGTGTGAATCAGAGGGTGGGTTAGAGTAGTAGATCGATTCCTGTCGCTACACTAGCCCACAGATGTACTAATGGCGGAAAGCGCCGTGCCCGGTGCCGTCCTTCTTCGACGTGTGTGTTGATCAGAGGTTGGCTTAGAGAGGAGGGAAATGGATCAGCATTATAAGCCTAAACATATGAACAACTCTGAATGTTTCTAAAAGATAAACGCTTCTGAGCTCCAAACAATACGGCGGCCGTAGACCTTTGGGATCAGTGAAATCCTCATCTTGTTTTACTTTACAGACTCAGTATAGACAAACATTCTAAACCGACAGAAGACACAAAGTAAACCATTTGAAGCGAAAACTAAAGATAGTCACAGACATAATTCAATCAAAGGCATCTCAGTCACAAACCAGATAGGTGAGGCTAGCGCTGGCAGAATTGTACACAAACCAAGGGGAATCACTCAGCGCTGGACAGACAAACAGTTAGATCCCCTGCCCCCGCCTATCAGGCACCCAATCGTCAGCCCACAGAGAAATACGCATGTATAGACCAAGACGATCATCTGCATCCTCAAAAAGAATGCATCAGGTCTCTTATATAACCCATGTCTTTCTTCGGAACTTAGGAAGTAGGCAGGAGAAACATACAAACACGAAGGTGCATTACTATAATATACACTTATTATGTGGTCGGGTAAATACCCTGAATTCCCACAGTAGATGCACAGAACATTACACAACAATGTAACGATACAAATTTGCCTCGAGTTATAGATACTCACAAACCAGATAGGTGAGGCTAGCGCTGGCAGAATTGTACACAAACCAAGGGGAATCACTCAGCGCTGGACAGACAAACAGTTAGATTCCCTGCCCCCGCCTATCAAAGGCATATTCCCGATTCCGGTTAGATAGCCCTAGGACCCAACAGCTATGGACGGCTGACTGACTCAGCGCGCTAAATAAGTTCACCGACAGCCTCGTTTTCAGCTGCAATCTGTTTTCACTTCCGGTTGCTAACGTTTCAATGACCGATGTCTTTGCTAGTGTTACGCGTCGTTTGAAAATCACGATTTTTGTGTCTTTATTTAGCAATCTGAATTTTTTTCTACGCATACGTCGATAGGAAAATCAGTCGAGTTTATAACCCTGTGTTTAGATTTTTGGTCAGCCATTTCTGAAACCCCTAATTAATACCAGAGTCAACCACAGTGTGTTCCAAAATGAGTGACATTGACACTAGTAGTGACAGTCCCAGAGCTTCGGTAGTTCCTAAATCAAGAGCAAGGAGGGCGCACAGTACAGGAGATTATTATTATCATATTATTTTCATATTTGTTTTGTAGTATAGGAGCGAAACACACACACACACAGACAAATTGTAGTACAGTGAAATTTTTTTGGACAGATTATTTAGTTTTGGCACAAAAAAGCTTTTCTTTTGGAATTCTGTTTTGAAAACAGCCTGGGTTTGAGAAGGTTATGCTGATTCTGTAACCAGTGTGGTTGTTCATGTAAAGGCCTAATGTCAAACTGGGGATTTAGTTTTGGGATA
>BTPG01000008.1:120002824-120049317 GCA_036245525.1 Semisulcospira habei
AATTGTAATGCAGTCCTCAGAAGATAACGCCAAAATATGGGTATTTCGTACCTCGGGCACAATGAGTTAACTCTTTGAGTCCTCTCGCGCAAGTTTGAACGTATGTGCTTATACATTGGCCGTCTGAGAAAGGTGTATAGACGTTCATAAGATTCTACAAATACAGGCCTAGTAGGCAAAGGCCATTAGGCCGAAGTCGGTCGGAGTGTGCCCGCGCACGACTGTGCGTGGGCCCACCGTGGCTGACTTCGACCCGATAGCCTCCTGCGTATTGGGGGCTCCAGAAAATTACAAGAAAAAATAAAATGCTCGCACCTGAAAAGAAAAGAAAAAGATTCGTCCCTGGGTGGGCTCGAACCACCAACCTTTCGGTTAACAGCCGAACGCGCTAACCGATTGCGCCACAGAGACTGGTGCGACAAGTACGCAAATTAAGCTTTGTTGAACCAGCAGCTTTAATTTTTCACTTGCAGGGGACAAATTTTTAAACCACTCGCAAGGCAATTCCAGTCGTGGAGAAACGATATGTGGTTTACCTGACAACGATTTTTCTAGACCTGTGGAACATGACCTAATAACCAGCGCGCAGTAACTTACGTAACTGATTAATACTGTCGTCTGCACCTTTCGTTCTATCTCTCTGTCTTTTGTTAGAAACAATTACGTGATTGTTTTGTGTTATTTTTTCCACTATTATGCATGTATTTTAGAGACCTATATTTCTGGAAACCTCTTTCATGTCTCTGAATCACATACGGAAGAAAAGAGGTGCCCGGTCCGATGCAAACGCCCGCGTCAACTTTGAAAGCTGTTTTCACACCAAAAATGGTAAGTAGAAGGAGGGACGTTTTATCTATCTATCTATCTATCTATCTATCTATCTATCTATCTATCTATCTATCTATCTATCTATCTATCTATCTATCTATCTATCTATCTATCTATCTATCTATCTATCTATCTATCTATCTATCTGTCTGTCTGTCTGTCTGTCTGTCTGTCTGTCTGTCTGTCTATCTATCTATCTATCTATCTATCTATCTATCTATCTATCTATCTATATCCCGTAGTCTTGCCGACCGTTGGGGCACCACTGATGCCTTAACAACCAGCTCCCTCCATTCCTCTCTGTTCTCTGCCATTCTCAGCGTATCGCCCAGCTTCAGTCCTGTCCACTCTGAGATATTGTCCTCCCATCTTTTCCTCTGTCTTCCTCTCCTTCGTCCTCCTTGCACAGTGCCTTGCAGGATTGTTTTGGCAAGCCCTGCTGAACGCGTGACATGCCCATACCACTTCAGTTTGCGTTTTCTCACAATGGCTAATAAGTCTTCATAGGGCCCGATGGCTTGCCTGATTCTGCTTCCCACTTCCTCGTTTGTGATGTGATCTCTGTATGAGATGCCAAGCAGCCTTCGAAAACATCTCATTTCAGTGGCTTGAATCCTCCTTTCAAGGTCTGCTGTGAGGGTCCATGACTCGCAGGCATACAAGAACACTGAGATGACTAAGGAGCGCATCAGTCTGATCTTGGAGCAGAGTGTGATGTTTCTGTCCTTCCATATGGTCTTCAATCTTGTCAGTGCTGTTGTTGTCTGCGCAGTCCTGGACAGTATTTCTGGTTTTGATCCCTCATCTGTCACAGTGGCTCCTAAGTATTTGAATTTCTTAACTGTTTCCAGTTTTTGGCCTCCAACCATGATTTCAGTGCCAATGCCACTGGCGTTATTGGTCATCAGTTTGGTCTTCTCTGCACTGATTTCCATCCCATATGCAATGGCTGTACTATCCAGCTTTTCCACCAGCTGAGCTAGCTCCTTCTCTGTTCCTGCAAGGCCATCAATGTCGTCCGCAAAGCGCAAGTTCGTGATTGTTCTGCCTCCAATACTGACAGTTCCTTCATGATCTTTCAGAGCGTCCGTCATGATTCTTTCCAGGAAGATGTTGAAAAGAGTAGGTGAGAGCAAGCAGCCTTGTCTGACTCCAACTGTAGTCCTAAACCAGTTTCCTATTTTGCCGTTGAAGCAGACTGCGCTAGTGGCCTTGTTGTAAAGGTTTGCTATGACTTTGATCAGGTTGGCATTGATGTTGTATAGCTTCATGGTGGACCAAAGGGCTGCATGCCACACCCTGTCAAACGCTTTCTCAAAATCCACAAAGACATGATAGAGGTCCTGCTGGTGCTGGAGGTATCTCTCACATAGAACTCTCAGGTTGAAGATCTGCTCAGTTGTGCTGCGCCCTGGTCTGAAGCCTGCCTGTTCCTCAGCTATGATTTCCTCTGCCTGTGGCTTCAGCCTGTTCAGTAGGATCTTTAACATGACTTTGCTTGGGTGGGATATAAGACTGATCGTGCGATAGTTCTGGCATTGAAGTAAGTTACCTTTTTTGGGGAGAGCTATTATAAGTGATTGGGTCCATGGTGTGGGCCAATCCCCTGACTGCCAGATCTTATTGCAGATTGTTAGTAAGGCGCTTATCGTGTCTTCTCCCCCCCTTCTTGGACTAGCTCTGCAGGGATGTTGTCTGCTCCTGCTGCCTTCCCTTTTTTCAGCGACTTCACTGCAGCCTCTACTTCTTCTCGGAGGATGGGATAGTTGCCATTGTTGGTCACGGGTGGGTTGACAAGTATGCCTGGGTCCCCTGCAGCTCGGTAGTTGTACAAATCGGAGCAGTACTCTGTCCATCTCTTCAGTATGTCTTGGTCTTCCGTAAGACAGTTCCATTCACTATCTTGAATGATCGAGGAGCGTCCTTGTTTTACACTGGTCAGGTCTTTCACCAGCTGGTATGCCTTTTTGCTATTATTTTTGTTCAGATTTTCTTCTACCTGTTTACACTGATCTTCAATCCACTTATTCTTTGCCTTTTTCATGCTTTTCTTGATATCCTGGTTAATTTCCCTGTATTGTTTAGATCCTTCTACCTCTGATTTCTTTTTCTTTAATTCTCGACGCTTGTCACATAGAACAAAGATGTCAGCTGTAACCCAAGGTTTCTTTGCTTGTCGGTGTTTGCCAAGGATCTCACTGGCTGTTTGGGTTATAACAGTGTTAAATGTGTCAATCAGTGTGTCCACGTCCGTGTCTTCTGCACCTAGGAGTAGCAGTGGTGCGAATTTTCCTCCTATCTTTGCCTGAAAGGCTTCCGCTACCTCTGGGCCTTTCAACTTCTCGAGGTCAAACTTGATTCTGATGGGACCCTGCTTGTTGACCTTCTTTAGGCGGAGTCGGAAGGTGGGCAGATGTTCACATCTGCACGGGACATAGACGACCCCGCTCTTCACGAGTCCCCTGCTGCCTTGCAGGTTAGGTTTTGGATAACCAAAGGCTAGGGTGCTGACACGGTACCTGATTGGGTGTATGAACTTCCTTGATGAAGTCACCACACAGGGCGAAAGAGTCCCATGAGGGTCTCATTGGCCACGTGTCCAGGACCAAGGCGAGCCACAAGTTATGTGGAGTTTCGGTTGTGGTTAACAGCCTGGAGAGGGATGGGCTCCGCCAGGCTCTTTTGCCCATGACACACCACATGCAATGACAACCTTACCTCAATCCATACCGGATCGGTCGTCGCCCGGAACAAGGACCGCGCCTTCTGTCTTGCGCCAGGGCAGAGGTGTTAAGTGTGTTACTGGTACACCATCACCATCAAAACTCCGTGCCAGAAACAACATCAGTATTGGCACTTGGAACGTCAGAACATTAAGAACGCCTGGAAAGGTAGAGGAACTGACACATGAAATGAACAGATACCATTGGACCATCCTAGGACTTTGCGAAGTACGATGGAAGAACCTTGGGGAAACATCAACCCAGGAAAACCACAAACTGTACTACAGTGGCAGAGAAGACAAACACGAACAGGGTGTCGGATTTCTCGTCCACAAAGACATCATGAACACCGTCATGAGTTGTCGGCCAGTCTCCAGTATGCTTATCACCATACGCTTGAGGGCAACCCCATTTAATATCACCATTGTACAAGTTTATGCCCCAACAACAGACTATGGCGATGAGGAAATAGAAGACTTCTATGACCAACTGCAAGAAGTTCTGGACCAGACCCCCAAGAAAGACATTCTTGTGGTGCAGGGAGACTGGAATGCCAAAATAGGAGAGGATGCTGCTAGGAACTGGAAAGGCACTTGCGGACGCTACTGCAATGCAGAGACCAACGACAGAGGCTTAAGGCTCCTGGAATTTGCCAGTTCAAATGATCTAAAGCTGATGAACACGTTTGGCCCGCACAAAGCATCCAGAAGGTGGACATGGCACAGCCCGAACGGAGAGCACCATAACCAAATTGACTACATCATGGTGAAGAGACGCTTCCAAACCAGTGTGAACATTGCCAAGACAAGAAGTTTTCCAGGAGCAGACATTGGAAGCGACCATGACTTAGTGATGATGACCTTCCGACTCCGCCTTCCGACGTTTTATACTGACTCATTTTGGGAATCAACAGAAACACATTCGTGTTTCCGATGATTCCAAAATATCTCATTTCTTTTGCTCGTTAGCATATAAACTGCTTAGGCAATAGGGCTCTCAGTCGTGGGTTACAGAGATGTTATCACGTGCGGGTATTTTTTTTTTTTTGTGGCGAAATGCCCTCAAAAGCTCGCGCCTCCGCCCCCTCCCCCCCCCCTCCTCCCCCCCCCCCCAAAAAAAAAAATAAATAAAATAAATTAAAATAAATAAATAAATAAATAAATAAAATTAAATAAAAATAAAGAAAATAAAAATCCTTGGGAGAAATATTATCGCAACCCACTCAACCGCTCTTGTCAAAGCATCATATATTTTTTTTTCTTAGGTGGAAACAAAAGAGTAAAAGCAGTGTCATGAAACTATCGCAAAGTAAGAAGAAAAAAGCGGGGCAAAAAAATGAAGAAAAGAGAACGAAGAGTCAAGAAAGCGTAAACGAACCACCAAACTTTCGGTTAACAGCCGAACGCGCTAACCGATTGCGCCACAGTGATGTGTAATTGTACAATAACATACATTATCAAGTAGTTCAGTTCAGTTCGATTCGGTTCGGTTCGGTTCGGTTTCAAACGGTATAGGCGCGCTCGCAAAAGCCCTCCCCAGAGTTCCCCCCCCCCCCCCCCCCCCCCCCCCCGATTTGCCGCTGACAATAACCATGAAATTCACAACAGTGTGCCCCCTCTATCATCAACATGTGTCATCTTCAGTGTCGTCAGTGTTTCGTTTCACATCATTTTTATTTTATTAACTTGCAACACTGATATTCATGAAATATTGCACATCATGATTTAAGCAACAGTGCTTATTGCGCGTGTAAAGTTTAAAATGATTTACGGTTACTAATTTCATTAAATTTAGCCTACGTCAGCACTTAAAGGGCAAGATTTAACTCTCCTGACAATTTAACTCCTTTTCTGTCAGAGTCCATGATTTATGTCCTCGAAACCATCCAATATTAACCATCCGATAACATCCTGAAAACGAAACTCAGCATTAGAACTAAAACAACAAGAGACAATACCTTCTCATAAGCCCCTGCGCCTGCGGGGGCTCATGAGGATCTATGTCTCTTGCATCAGGGTGTTACTGGCAGTGTCCCGACGATGCAAGGGTTAAGGAGATAAATTTTGGAAAGCATTTGTCAACTCAGAAATGATCTACGTTTCATGATAGTCCTGTCGGCTGCAATGTATGTGCAGCGTATATTACAATGACATTTGTTTTCATCCCTACGTCACACGACCAGTCGCTTTAGCACAGGCCGTACCATGTGACCGTGATACAAAAACCCTTGTAGGGACAAATGGCGGACTTCTTGTAGCCCTCTTTGTGACGCATCTTGGATGCGAGTTTTCTCTATAAAAGATCACCAAAAGGTTCTAAAGTAAAAAGTTACTTAGTGTTCTTCGAAACAACAAGCACACTCAGTACTGGAGACGACAACGTCATGAAATATTTTAAATTACATCATAAGTCTATTATGTATAAATGTATATTTCTTTGACGTCAGTCATGTCTGGCGTGATCCAGGTCGGAAGATGTCTTCTTGATTTATTTTATGAAAATAGTGGAGGAATGAAAACAAATACGTTATTTTTTGCAGGGGCTTGCTGCACGGACCCTTGTAGGCCTTCGGGAGGTCTAAGGAACCATTGTACCCCTCAGGCCTTCAGGGTTCAATGGTTCCTTTGACCTCCCTCAGGCCTACAGGGGTCCGTGTAGCAACCCCCTGCGACCAATAACTTATAATGTACACTGTTTTCACCAGAAAGACATGAGACGGTCAAGAATTTCCAAGGGAAAAAAACTTTAAAAAACCTAAATTGAATTTATTTGTAATCTGCAAAGGCAAATACAAACACACACACACACACACACACACACACACACACACACACACACACACACACACACGCACACACACACACACACACACACACACACACACACACACACACACACACACACACACACACACACACACGTAACAGCTAAGCGGAATTTGCACACTAAAATTATGACGTAAAAAAAAGAGCTGAATTATGATTATTTTTTATGCGACTGAGTTTGCGAGTTATTTTTTGCCACAAATAACCAACGTTCTGTGGGATAGTGAGGAATTGGGTGGAGCGCGTATGGGCCTTTTCGAAGAGGTACCGTCTTGAACGAACGGAACCTAAAAGGAACGCTACTGAACTAAGCACAAAAACATTAAACGTTTAGGGCTTAACGTCTATTGTGAAGGTGATTTCAAATACGGGGACACCGAATAAGGCGGTCTGGAAAAATTTTGCGATCCAGCTGGATTCGAACCCGCGACCTTTCGAACTAGAGTCGAAGGCTCTACCACCGAGCCGCTCAGCTCCCAGAACTGAGCACAGATAACAAATACTATGCTGGCGCAGTTCGTCGTTTCAAAATAAAACTTAAAAAAAAAAATGAAAATAAATGTTGGGTGTGTTTGGACACTGCATGACGTGCTTCTTTTACGTGAGCAGCCCGAAATTCAACACGTGTGCTGGTCTATGATTTTGGACCTTACGGTCAAGGGCCGTAAGGTCCAAAATCATATACCAACACACATTTTGTTCCGTTAATGTCGCGCACCATTTGCACGTAACAGACCTTCGCCTCTTTAAAGCTGGATAGTGCATAACTTGAGCACATCCTGCACCCTGCCCCACCATGTAGAGGCACTGCAGTGAAAATGACTGCAGAAAGTTAAAAGCAGCTGCGCTCAGATTAGCAGACTATCGTACATTTCTTACTATCGCGGGCGTACAATTGCACGCGCGAAATAATACGTGAAACGACGATTTGCAAAAGAAAGAAATAAGAAAGAAAGAAACAAACAAACAAACAAACGTTACGAGCTAGAAAGCATTGTGGTATTTTCAATGCGAAAACATTTCCTTTTTGCGCGACTCATCGCCTTCCACCCTTGGTGCTAACACATAAAAAATTATTAAGATTTTGTTAAAAGTACAAAAACAACAAAACAAAACAAAAACCAACAACACAAAAGCCCACGATATTTTTTTTTATAGTCTGTATTGAATTATTTTACATTAATCATTGATACAGTGAAAGTAAACTTAAAACAAAACAAAGTCAACAACAGCAACAATAACAACATAAATAAGAATAAGAATAACAACAATAACAACAATATCAACAATAACAACAACAGCAACAAGAAAAACAACAATCATAACAACAACAACAGGATAAACCCAACCAATGCTTTAACACATTTCTGCGGATGGTGTGGCTTTAAACGTGTGTACGCACGTAGTGATACGTTGTGGTGACAAGGGTCACTCATAGACAAATCATACCACCGCGTAAATCAGCACATCAAAGCGTCCCCGACACGCAGATTTACCCTGTCACCGCTACCACAATTTACGAGTGGCGCAATCCACGCGTGCATATCTCCAGCAGTTTTAGAATTAAGTGGAGGAATCCACCGTGATAGTTGAAGGACAGACTGTGGTGACTCAAGGGCAGTGCCTGATTAGCTTGGCGCCTGAAAGGCGCCAAGCTAATCAGGCACTATCCTTGAACTGAGATGCAGAGATGAAAGGACATAATTGATGGTGACAACTCTGACTGTTGTCGCGACAACCAAGTTATTTAATACCGAAGGTTGTTCTTAGTCATATGGGCTCAAGCCTCCGCCTACCTAAAGAGCTATATTATTCGAGGTCATCAACAAGGACATGTGCCTATGACGGTATGTAAAGTCACTCAATGACAAAGGCACACTCCCCCCACCCTCATCCCATTTTATCACCATATACAAAGCCCACCCTTCACGCAAACCCCCCCCCCCGACCCCCCCTGCACCCCCCGCCCCCTGCATCCCCCCCGCACCTCCCCCCCCAATAAAAAATAAAATAAAATAATGATAAAAAAAAATTTTAAAATAATAATAATAATAATATTATTATTATTATTATTATTATTATTATAAATAAATAAATAAATAAACAATATATAACTTATTAAAAGCATAATAATAACGTAATTTAAAACTCATAACCAGGGGCGGATCAGTTACCTCAAGGGGTGGGGTGGGGTGGGGTTGGGGGCAGGGTGGGTTCCAACTTTTTGTTTGGGACCTTCAACCTCAAACAAAAGACAAAAGACCCGTCCCCACCCCCCCACCCTCCCCACCGCCCCCCCCCCCCACCCCCCGACGCTAAACCTTGCTTCCAGGGGCCAAAAATCGAAAAGCGGGGCAGGGGTGGGGGGTGGGGTGGGCGATGGCGGGGGGGGGGGGGGGGCGGAGGGGAGAGAAGGGGTGGAGAGGAGGCGCGTGAGTGTTAAGACTCTCACCGTTCGCCAAATTATCAAACTGACAACGGGGAAGTGTGTGTGTGTGTGGGGGGGGGGGTGTTGATTTAAAGCACCGGGGTACCCCCCCCCCCCCCCAAAAAAAAAAAAAGGGCTTTCTTATAGCATTTTAAAGAATTTTGGGTCCAGGGGTAGGGGGGATCCGGAACCCCTGTAACCCCCCCCCCACACACACACACACACACTAATCCGCCCCTGCTTTGAACACGTACTGCGCCAAGAAGACGTTAAAACTCGACCTGTCTGACTAACTGACTGAGAAAGGTGTGTCAATTGGAATAGACGTGACTGCAATGGAACATTTACGTGCGTTGGAATCGGTGCGTCCGTAATAATTATATAAGAGAGGGGGCTGCGGGTGGGGGTGGAGCATAACTAAACACGCCAAGCATCGGTTCATTACAAAAGTTAATTTTAACATTTACGCTACATGACATTGAAGTCAATGAGTACGCGTGTGTGTGTGTGTGTGTGGGGGGGGGGGGGCCTAACTACGCGCATAAAGAACTGGTTTATTACAAATCATAACACCTACACTACACCTACGCTACCTGACGCGTAAAAGAAAGAGTTAAATTTGGGATTAGAACACCTACGCAGTGACACACATAATTTGTGGGAAAACAGGTTCAGAAAAAGGTATACAAAAAGTAAAACACATTTCCTGTTGCCAAGCGTTTGATCTGCGATTAAAATTGTATCCTTGTTGCAAGAGTTTACTCCAGATAATATCCAGCCCCTACCTTTTTTTTCCCATCTGCAAGAGGCATAGATTCTCATGAGCTCCTGCCACAGCAGGGGGTCATGAGAATCTATGCCTCTTGCTTTGACGATTCGGCACAATTTTGCATCTGTTCCCTCACACAGACGAAGAAAGTCAAGTTGGTTTAAATCTATGTGTCCACGCAAACGCCATACCCTTGGTATTGCAAGAGCCACAGAATTTCACCGCACACAGCATGGGTTCGTCTCAATGTACGCTTCATGCTGGACACATTTCTCTATGGTTCTCAGACAAAATGAGGACCTAGGGATTTGAACCTGAGACTTCCCAGACGTGCAGTGCCAACCCTGTCGACTTTGGGTTTATTCTTGCAACAAAAGCCACCTTCTGCGGTCCATTATCTGCGAATGCATCTGCAACCTACCGTCTCCATTTGCCAGTGTGGCAGGCCTCTCTCCGTCCTTGGCACCGACGAAAAAGGAACTGTCTATCACATCCTCTGCCGGAGAAAACACATATAAAACACACCCAACAAGAGGCGTAGATCCTCATGAGTCCCCGCGAATGCGTGGGCCCATGAAGATCTACTCATCTTGCAGTGAAACGCGTTCAATTAATGAGTGTCCCAGACTGTTCGGCAGCGACCGCAGTTATCATAATTACGTCATCATTTTCTGCGCTCCAGCGATGACAGAAGCCGGCGCGAGGGAAAAAGGAGAGCGGTAAACAAGTTGGGCAACTCTTGATACCTCCGATAAACCGGTGGTAAACAGATGGTTATAAGAGAACGATACGTGGGCAGGAGGGAAACAGCAGAAGTGCATTCTGTCGGCGGCGGGTGAATTAGAAAAGGAAGACGCGGCCATCCGGTATAGAACTTTATCAGTCTCCTTTCTAGCAGACGACTTATTGAGTGAAGGCTTCCATTGCAGAATGATTAACTCTTTCGAGAAGTGCCGCATCGGGATTCGCGGCTTTACGCCGCGAATCCGGATGCGGCACGTCTCGAAAGAGTTAACCTTTTGCGTGTCGGTAGCGGTTTTAGTCGCGATGTTTCCTACAGGAATCATCGTGACTAAAACCGCCACCCACACGCAAATGGTTAATCCGAGGACGAGGAAAAGCGAACGCGGTACAACTGCAAGAGACACAAATCCTGATGAAGGCCCGTTGCATTTGCCGGGGGGGGGGGGGGGGGGGGGGGGGGTCTCATAAGGATCTGTGCCTCTTGCCGACATCACTTTGAAGCCATGTTCCTTAGACGGCTGCCGGTTTGGCGCTGTGTGACCAAAAAATTCATAAACACCGTCTGCGACCACTGGCAGTGAAACAGTTGAAATCTTTAGCTCATTCATGGCACCCCGCATCAAACGCAGCTACTGATGCGGGGCGCCTTGAATGAGTTAACTCCCTTGTGCATGCAGCCACCCGTACTGTAAATGTCGGTAAAATACCGATGGAAAAAGAAAAAAAAAAGTAGTAGAATCACAGAGTTGTCGTGTCATACTCAGTTTAGTACGTTCATTAGGAAGATAAAGATCCCTTCATACGGCATGAGACCCAGCATACAGTTACCCACTTTGAAAACGCGATAGCTTTGGTTAATCCCAGTGCGCAAATGGCCATCGGGCCGACCGACGTCGGCCCGATGGCCATTTTGCGCATTGGGATTATGTCTACTGTTTTGACCCTTTGGCTGCCGGGGCACAGCCTGAACTGACCAACAAACTGCAAGAGGAATAGAACCTCGTAAGCCCAAGCCGCAGTCGCGGGGGCTCATGAGGTTTCTATGTCACTTGCTTGTCTTACTTTATATCCGTGTTCAGTTCGTTGGATGGCTGCAGGGGGGACTCTCCTGCTTTGGATTTACCTTTGTTTTTGCTCCGTTCTTAACTCATACAGCCCCGACACACCACAGCAAGACTGACATGGATCTAGCATGATAGTTCAAGGGTGGTGCCAGAGTAGCTTGGGGCCACAGGCGCCAAGCTATTCTGGCACCACCCTTGAACTATCATCGTCGATCTGTCTCTAGAATTGTAATACAGTCCTTCAGAGGGCAGCTTCACAATTTGGGGATTTCGGTCCTGGGGCAGAACGTGTTAAAGTGCGTGACTGATTGTAGGTTCTTAGGAGTTGTCGGTGCGGCCGATTCAGCTCATAAGGTGGGCCAGTGAAGGGGTTAACGGGAATCTATGCCTCTTGCCGACAGAGATCAGCGACGTCATGAAGAAGGATTATGGGTTTAACCCCTTCACTGCCAGTGGACGCAGACTGCGGGTCTAAAATCTTTGTTAATTCAACGCCAAAGAGCCCCAGGGGCCCAAGGGGCTGTCCGACTCTTAAATATTTTGCAAATCTCTGCAGCTGTTAAAAGTGTGTGTGTGTATGTGTGTGTGTGTGTGTGTGTGTGTGTGTGTGTGTGTGTGTGTGTGTGTTTGTGTGTGTGTGTGTGTGTGTGTGTGTGTGTGTGTGTGTGTGTGTGTGTGTGTGTGTGTGTGTGTGTGTGTGTTTTATACAGCTGTTTCAGCGCGTGAGTATCGCTGGCCTGGATGGACAGTTGTAGAGGGTGTAAGTGGAATGTAAGACGTTAATGTGTTCGCTGACAATGCCATTAATAATGCTCTTTAAGTTTTAAATAATGTTTTAGTAATTGTATTACTATTAGTTTAGAGTTTTAATAGGTCTTAATCTTAGTTTTAATCTTGGTATTTTCAGTCTTACAGATTTAGCATATTAATATCAGGTACAACTGGGATATTAGAATGTCCTGATATTAATTAATGTTTATTGAATGACTTTTATTTGATTGTTCCCCCCGTCCACACAAATGTAATTGCCCTTTAAGGGATAAATAAAATTGTTTTGAATTTGAAGAACATAATAATAATGCATAGCATTTATATGGCGCATTTCTCATATTTATAATATAACTCAATGCGCAGAGTAGCCGCGAACTGAACCCAACAAGCACGCTCACGTGAATCACACGCATTCACTCACACACTGTACGTAAACACAGAACATTCACGTGGTGCTAAGGGCAAGCTCAAGCGAGCTACTGACGGTATTTGAAAATCGTTTTGTATTTGAAATTTTATTAAGTTGGCTGAAACTGATACCAAACATGACTCCAAAGCGGTGTCAACTAGAGGAATGGATCCTGCGGGGGCTCATAAGGATCTTTTTTTTTTTTTTTTTTTTTTTTTTTTTTTTAAGCAACTTAGCAGCAAAGCAGCAAAGCAGCAAAAACAACGAGTCAGGGGCACGAAACTATGGGCAGAAAACTTTGATTTCCTCCCCCTGCCATTACAACACACATATTATGTCTTAGAATACACACCCAGTCTCCATAAAGAACACACTGAGTCTGTGGCTTTTTTTTTTTTTTTTTTTTTTTGGTTAAAAACAAGTTATCATTTTCGTGTATGCTGTTATTTGCGCAGCAAAACTGAATTTCTTATATCATTTTATTGTTTTCAAGAAGAAATAAGATGGACAGGTCGCAGGGAATTCTCTGAAGAGATTTTTCTTTCCTATCGTAATTGTTTCTGTCAAGATGCAGCGTGATACTGAACAGCGGCTCTGGGTTTTGAAACACATTACTCCGAAATTACTCAAAATCCGCCACAGTCCTTCAGCAAAACCGTTCAATTACCAAGAGACATAGACTCTCATGAGTCCCTGCAGTCGCAGGGTGCTCATGAAAATCTATGCCTGTTGTCGGAAATAATTGGCCACAGTTAATCCTCACACTGAAATGCTCATCTGGGGTTGAGTCAATGAGAAGATGCGATAGCTGAAATCTAAATGAACGCACTTGAGGGATGGAGGCAAAACAGATATACATAATTATTATCTTTACACCCAGTAAGGAAAGGTCCTCGGGCCCACGACGGCCGCAGTGGGCCAGCGCACGACTGTGCGCGGGCCCACTGCGGCCGTCTTTGGCCCGAATACATTTTGCTACTAGGGCAGGTGGATGGGATGGGAGGAGATTTCTTTGAATGAAGTAACTGAATCTGCAGCACATGCAGACCATGATACACAGAAACTGATAGTGGAAGCGCTGATGGACATTGTCTACAGACTTAGGCAAAAAGCCTTCTACCCTTCTTCGCGAAATCGATATCGTTTCACACGTATCAGAGGTTTTCCTCTGCCATTTTTTTGCGTAACGGAAATAACTCTCTTGCGTACACTGAAAGCAGAAGAACATCAGACGTCAATCAAACTTCATAATTTGAGGTAGCTCTTTTGTCCAGAATTATTGTAAGACATTATGAGCATTAATAAAGGAGATATTGCGAACTATCAACCCATTCAGCCCTGACGCACTACATCAGGAGATGGGTCGACCATGATAATTGAAGGGTAGTGCCAGATTAGCTTGGCGCCTGTCGGCGCCAAGCTAATCTGGCACTGCCCTTGAATTTTCATGGTCGGCCCATCTCCTGCAACAGGTGCATAGTCATTAGATGACGCCTCTAAAATTTGGGAAATACGTGCGCCGGGCTGAGTTAACTTTTTACTGCGTGGAGTAGGTCGCCTTAACCCTACGCCTGCTACGAGGACGCATCAAAGAAAATGTGTACTCTGTGGACGCATACCGAAATAATAGAGGCGATTCGCCGAAACGGTCTCTCTTTGCTTTAAACGGGCTTAGCCTACTGTGTTTGACCTGATTCCTGACCCTCTCTCACAAAATCAGTCTTAACTCGCATTTTGGATGTTTTGACATATATACATTTCTGAAAACAACAGTGTTTGCTGATTAATTTGATATATGACTGTATGCTGTAGTGCAAAAATTGTACAAGTTACTAGTGTTTAAAGTTGTTAAAAGCTCCAGCGGCCATTTTTAGAAAACAGCCTGCGAAGTTTCTGTGTGCAGCATAATTGGGGTCAAGCACAGACTTTTACAATCATTTTTAACCTATTTAATGGCATTGTTTATGATAAAGATTGTAACCATACGATTCTTTGATGTATGTAGAATACATTTCTGCAAAAAAAGTGAAAATGACCCAGATTGACCCCCACCACATATTACTGCGTGTAGTGCTGAATGGCTCACTGCGAGTTAAGACTGGTTTCGTGAGAGAGGGTCCTGTTATAGCCTATATGTCACTGCATGTCACTGCTCCACAGACGTTTAGAGGTCGTCTGGATACAGCGGGAATTATGCTGACTGCTGTTTCCTCATGGTGTCTTCATAAAACTGCTGTTTTCATAATTCCTAAGCAAGAGGTATGGATTCTGGGGAGTCCATGCGGCTGTAGGACTCATGAGAATTCACACCTCTTACCAGAAAGGTTCGGTCCTATTTATATGCATTTACGTATATGTTTGTGCGGAGGAAATTATTTGGAGTTTAAGCTGATAAGCAGTTTGTAATCCCATCACATATGTGAACAGACAGGAGAGTGGGACAAAAATTAATGATATACATTCTGCTTCTTTCGTAAAACACATACCTCGTGTCGGCGTGACGCCCTGATGAAAACTAACTGAATTCCTTAGACACTGACTGCGGAAAGGTAGAACTTGTGAATGAATGAACAAATGTTGGCACGTGAACAAGTCAGTGAGTAAATATATCCGTTAGTACACGAGTGAGTGAGTGAGTGAGTGAGTGTGTGAACGAACTAACGAATAAACGAACAAACAAACAAACAAATGAACGAACGAACGAATGAACGAACGAACGAACGAACGAACGAATGAATGAATGAATGAGGAAGGAAGGAAGGAAGCAATCAACAAACAAACCAACCAGCAAACAACCAACGAACAAACGAACGAACGAACGAACAAACAAACTAAATGAATGGATGAATGTATGAATGAATAAAGGAATGAATGAATGAATGAATGAATGAATGAATGAATGAATGAACATACGAAGAAGGAATGAACGAATGAACGGACGGACGGACGAACGAACAAACGAACGAACGAATAAAAAAACGAACCAACGAATAAATAAAGTTCTAGTCCTAAAAAATATATACTGTGCTTAATTTTGCTGATTTTTTGGGTTGTTTTGTTTTTTTTTGTTGTACATTTGCGTACCAGTCTCCTGGTTCATGAAACCTATATGGGCTTTTGCTGAACAAGATCGGCTACACGCTCCACAAACTGAGCAACTATTCCGCCAGGTTAACCCATTCAGCCCTGACGCACTACAGCAGGAGATGGGTCGACCATGATAATTCAAGGGTAGTGCCAGATTAGCTTGGCGCCTGTCGGCGCCAAGCTAATCTGGCACTACCCTTAAATTATCATGGTCGATACATCTCCTGCAACAGGTGCATAGTCGTTATCTGACGCCTCCAAAATCGGGAAATACGTGCGCCGGGCTGAATGAGCTAACCCTTTGCCGGTCGGTAGGGGTTTTTTTCGCGATCGGATTCCTGCAGGAATCATCGCGACAAAAACTGCTACCGACAACTATAGGGTTAACGCTTCAAATCGGTGCGTCTGTGCTGAGACTCGACCGGCGACTAGGTTCTCTGGGCAATTAGTAATGGAACGTTTTACAGCGCCTCAGATCTGGAACGCCGACACAAAACAAAATGCAGCCTAGACCAAACTCACACCGGCTGCCTGCCTCGATCAGCTACGTGCAAGCGAAGCGGATCGATAGAGGCAACCGGTGTGCACATAACCATCACAGACGTCTTGCTGCCTGTGTGTGATCTTCACTAGTGAAATCTTACTGGGATATATACACGTTTTACGCTTCGTTTGCACGTATGTGTGTTCAGGTAGTTACTTCATCATACTGACGTACAAACGAAGCGTAAACAATAATAGTCTTTTCATGTCTGCACTGAACAGAGAGCCGCTTTCACGGTTGGGACTCGTCTGGTGATGCCGCGCGCTAGTAGCAAGAGCTGATACACGCCGTGCCAATAACTCCAAATGTAATGTCTGATGCCGCGACACGCTGCTGTCTAGTGCTGACCAGAAGTAGCGAATCGAGATTGGACAAACAGTGTGACGTCAGAGGCTCATGAGAATCGGTGCATCGTGGAGATGTAAATAACTGTGCGCAGCACACAAAACTGTTTCCGGTCGTAAGGTCCAAAATTAAAATTATGCTGGCTGAGTGGAAAATTAAATTGGTCATCGTACCACACACACCCAGTGACGGTTTCAGATGAAAGGGTGGGCTCGACGTACAATTTAGGGCATCTGTCTCCCCCACTGGCCTGTGTGATCCACTGCGGCAAGCCTTGTGTCAAGCCCATCACACTAACTGTCACATCTCATTGCCGACCGTCTGCTGATAGGTTTTGGAGAGAAGGAGGACGGATGAGTTTTAAAAAGAAGTAATACAATACAAAAATAGACGTGTTTCGGAAAGAGCAAGGACTGGAGAGTTGTTTTAAAAAAGAGGTGTCAAGTTATTGCCACCAGTGAGAAAAACGTTCTCTGGCCGACGTCGGCACGTGGAGTCAATGTCTACTGGGAAATAGCTCATTGTCCTTGCTAATTACTAGGGAAAATAGTAGACGATTTCCCCTGGTCTTCGGTTCCAGTCCCAACCGATCCAATGTCAATTTGTGTTGTGCTCGGCTTAAAAAAATAAATAAATAAATAAATAATATAATATATATCTTTTAATCCATGAAGAAAATTGCATGCTCATGGCGCAGAGCCGAGAGACGAAGAAACGTAAGCTGTGCGCTTCATGAAAAAAAAAAAGAGAAAAGAGACTGATGGCACTATGACATTGTACAGCTGCGTGAACACGTAGGGCTATATCTTAAGGACTCAGTGTCCGGAAAACATCAAAGCTGTAAGCAGTCTGGATCAAATTCCACAGACTCGGTGTCACATTCCCAGACGATCGAGAGCCGGATTTCATCTTATTGGTGTTTTGTCCATCTTCGCTTGTCTTTTTTATTTTTTTATTTTTCGGAAGCGTATTTCTTTTCTATTATTTGTTTCCTTGCGTTTTACAGGCATGCCACTCATGTTTTTGGTCTAGCTTTCGTGGAAGATTTGAACTGAATTTGAAATACGGATTGTGGCATCCGCCACAAAAATCTAGTTGACATATTGACCGTGTAACGCCAACAGAAAGTAAAGTAAAAGAAAGAGAAAAAGTGTGTCGTTTTGTGACCTGATTTTTCTCAGCACCTTCAGTGCGCAGAGTATTTAAGTTCTTCGGATTAACTCTAGTTGCAGCAAAAGTCGGAAACAGACTTCAGCCTGAATTCAGTAGAAGGTGGCAATCTCAAAGGCCATATCATTGATGCCATGCCCCTATCCAGACCACCATAGAAGCATGCACCATTCGGACAATTCGCAGACTGAAAACCGTAATGTCAATTTCCCTCTGAACAGCAGAGATGTAAGAAGTTCTGACCAGTAGGGACAAGCAAGAGGCATAGCTTCTCATGAATCTCTGCGAATGCAAGGGCTCATGAGAACATTTGCCTCTTGCAGATGGAATAAGCTCTACGACAAATTCCAATCACTCACCAGAAGTAGCTAGAAGTCGTTCAGAAGTGAATGTGAAAAGGCGCGACATTGGCCGGAAATTTACACCATGACTAGACTGCGACACGTGACCCGCAGTCAAACGTCACATCAAAGATGGCGGTAGCCAGGCATAAATCGCTACCGTTATGCAAGTCAGACATATAGAAGAGTGCAAGGTCCGCATGTTTTACGAGCGCGTAATTGGTAGAAGAATGTAAACAGGTTTTTATTCTGTCAATTGTTTCCACTTCAGTGCAAATGAAACCCCGGCATCCTGAAGTGCTCACCATCCTAGCATCTATGCCTTTTGCTTGCTTTCTTGTTGGTGGGGAGGGGCGATGGGGGGAGGGTAAACAGGACTCTATTAACCCAGGGGCGGATCATTTACTTGCGGGGGGGGGGGGGGGAGGGGGTTGAAACTTTTTGTTTGGGACCTTCAAACTGACACAAAAGGCCTCCCTGACGGTAGACCTTCCAAAAACAACGGGGGTGGGTGGGATTGGAGGGGGTGGGGTGGGGTGGAGGGGGGGGGGCTGTGTGTATCAACACTTTTGCCACTCTCCAAAATATAAAAAACGAAGTGGGTAAATGGGGGGGGGGAGGGCGGGGGGTTAGTGTATGTGTGTCAAAAAAACAAAACAAAAAAATCAAATAAGAAAGGGGGGAGGGGGGTGGGGGTGGGGGGGGGGCAAACACCCTGAAAACGGACCTTGTTATAGCATTTTAAACAATTTTGGGAGGAAGGGGGTCCGGAACCCGTAGGATCCCCAACCCCAGATCCGCCCCTGTAACCCCTTCACTGCCAGTGGACGCAGAATGTGTCTTTGAAATCATTGTAAATTCAAAGTCAAAGGAACGTGGATACGCAATGATTTCAGCAAGAAACAAAAATCCTCAAGAGCCCCCGCAGCTGCAAGGGGGCGTCAGGATTTATGTCTTTTGCGCAGGGCCGCGTATCCGAATGCGGCACGTCTCGAATTAATTTTATGAATGTCCTCCACTGTTGAGAACTACTCTCCCCCCCCCTCCCCCATCCACTACCCCTTCCCCCACTCCACCCCCACCCCTCAACCTAACCCCAACCCTACCCCATCCCCTTCCCAACCCCACCCCAAACGTCAAATGATGATTCTTTTAAAACGTAATTTCTCAAAGAATATTGCTTTGTTTCAGAGGGATCGACGGCCATAACAAATCGCTAGTAAGGCCCGATTAGTGTGGTGCCTTTTCATGGTCGATCCACCTCCGTGATCAAGGTTTTATGACACTTTAAACTGAAACGTGAAACATTTTGATAGAAATGAGTGGACTATCTCTGCGTGGAATGGCCCATCGGATCGATTTACACGAAATTATCCCGCCATTTGCATCCCAAGTAATGAATACATAAAGAGACATTGGCCTAAAATAAAACCACTAACACCTTCCCTGACACGGAACGTACATTCTTTTTGTTCTGAAATCTTTGTTCATTTGACCGCAAAAATCCAAAACCTTCCAAGAAACATGGACACAAATTGGTTTCAGCAAGAGGTGTAGATCCTCATGAGCCCCCGCGACCGCGGGGGCTCATGAGGATCTACGCCTCTTGCATTTGGATCATGTTCACTTTTCTCGGCAGGGAAAGGGTTAATAAATTTCATGCTCGGTCCCAATAACAAATACATAAAACAGACATCGGACTAATACCTTCAATCACCCCAGTACGCAAAATTCTATCGGTGGGAAGTCGGCAGCAGTGGGCCCGCGCACAGTCTTGCGCGGTGGACTTCGGCCGGCTGGCCTTAGCGTACTGGGACTTGGACTGACAAGCTTACGCAGGGGATGTTAACCATGAAACCAAGAACAACCGCCTGAAGTTTAATCTGAACCTTCTCCATAACAATACATTAGTTATTTAAATGTTGACAATTCATTTATTGAGGTGCGCTGTTACGGCAAGACACATTATCATGAACAGGCTGACCGGTTGCCTCTGCAATGGTTAAAAGTCTTCAGAAAAGAAACACACTACAACACACTAAAAGAAGGTTGCAAAAATGATTTTTTTTTTTTAACTCCGTGAGAATCCATTCTTTTTGCAGATGTAGAAAGCTAGCTTTAAAAAAAAAAAAAAAAAAAAAAAAAAAAAAAAAAAAAAACCGTTCCACCGTACACCATTTGGTTAACACATTCGCTGCCCCCCACCCCCACCCCCCACCCACCGCAGGGGGCTCATGAGGATTTATGTCTCCTGTTAGTCTTCTTCGTGCCTATTTTTGGTCTCATGTAATTTGTGGGGTTTTTTTTTTCGCGACTTTTGGTCGGTGTGCAGTGCGTTCAGACGCGAAATTCGTGATCATTGCAGCGAAGGGGCTAAAATCAAACAATAAATAAAAATATAATTTCGAAAGTTACATAACATAATACACGAGCAGTCAACCAGCCAAAAGATCTGGGAAGAGGAGGTGATGCCAGCTGACTGGAAGGAGGGGTACCTAATCAAGCTTCCCAAGAAAGGCGACCTCAGCAAGTGTTCCAACTACAGAGGAATCACCTTGCTGTCAGTACCAGGAAAGGTCTTCAACAGGATCATCCTAGAGAGAATGAAGAGCTCCGTTGACCCCCAGCTGAGAGACCAGCAAGCAGGATTCAGGAAGAACCGATCATGTACAGACCAGATCGCCACTCTCCGCATCATCGTGGAACAGTCTCTGGAGTGGAGCTCCCCGCTGTACGTCAACTTTGTGGATTATGAGAAAGCATTTGACAGCGTGGACCGAGAGACTCTGTGGAAACTCCTACGACACTACGGTGTACCCACAAAGCTCGTCCGCCTGATCAAGAGCAGCTATGATGGCATGACATGTCGCGTGATCCACGAAGGGCAGTTCACCAGAGAGCTCCAGGTCAGAACTGGTGTCAGGCAGGGGTGTCTGCTGTCTCCGTTCCTCTTCCTACTGGCCATAGACTGGGTCATGAAGATGACCACAGAGCACAGACGAAGTGGAATACAGTGGACACTGTGGACACAGCTTGACGACCTCGATTTTGCAGACGACTTGGCATTACTGTCCCACACTCATCAACAAATGCAGGACAAGACCACGAGGCTTGCTGACATCTCGTCCCAAGTGGGCCTCACCATTCACAAACAGAAAACAAAGACAATGAGGCTGAACGCAACCAGGGAAGAACCAGTCTTGCTTGCTGGCACCCCGTTGGAGGAGGTGGAGTCCTTCACCTATCTCGGGAGCATCATAGACAAAAAAGGCGGCACTGATGCAGATGTCAGAGCACGAATCGGTAAAGCCAGAGCAGCCTTTCTCCAGTTGAAAAAAGTGTGGAGTTCCAGAGAGCTGTCACAACACACCAAAGTCCGGATTTTCAACTCCAATGTAAAAGCAGTTCTCCTATATGGAGCAGAGACATGGAGATTGACAAAAACCACAGTCAACAGAGTACAGACCTTCATGAACAGTTGCCTTAGAAGAATTTTGAAAATCCACTGGCCAGAGAAGATCAGCAACGTCAGACTCTGGGAGAGAACAGAGCAGATAACAGCAGAGAATGAAATTGGGCGAAGAAGATGGGGATGGATCGGTCACAGTCTGAGAAAGCCAGCTTCCAGTATCACTAGGCAGGCATTGTCATGGAACCCCCAGGGAAAGAGGAAAAGAGGTAGGCCGAGAAACTCCTGGCGTCGAGACCTCCAAGCAGACATCAAGAGACTGGGAACCACCTGGAGTAGAATCGAAGGAGAAGCACAGGACAGGAGTTGCTGGAGGTCTCTCGTCGACGGCCTATACCCGGGTAGGGGTGACAGGCGTAAGTAAGTAATCAACCAGCCAGTCGTAACTCCAATGGCATCAGTGAACGCTCCACCCCCTCGTGTTGTCTAATTCCAGGTACAAGCCATCAATTTCCATCTTCCGCCCCTCCCCTTTCTACCACCCACACACACGCTTTCTCCACACGCGCTAATCGATCCGACACCACACACCCCGACACTTGCCACGCGAAAAGATTAATAACGATACAAACTGCAACCACGGGCGGCCACTCCAGCCTTGAAGACAGAGCTCTTTTGAAAGGGAGGCGTGTTCCGTCTTCAAGTCAGACATCTTGAAGCGCCATCTAGTCCACTAGTCATGGCGGCGGTTTCGGTTTGGGTCTGCCAGGATGCCCTCAGATTGCGCAGTAGTGTCTTTGAGTTAATTTTGCATCACACGATATCCATCTGCAATTGGCATAGATCATCAAGAGCTCTCGCAGCCTGCAGCCTGAGGGTCTCATTGATGTGCCGCACTCGCTATTGCTGGCTGCAGTGGCTTTCCGCCCTTTGGGTCCAGTCCGCGTCTGTTTTCTTTCAGGCAGGCGGACTGAACTGAGGAAGTTCAGGTCTATCATTTTTCTTAAACGGGGAGTGGTGGGGGTGGTGGTGGTGGTGCGGGGGGGGGGGGGGATATCATTTTATAAATTTTCTGCACTTCTTGTCTCCGCGACTCTCATTTACTGTCGGCACAGTATCACTGCCTTGTCATCGTCGGGCTACCTCATGGAGTCACGTTGAAAAGGGTTAACTAACTTGTAGCCACTATTACGAGTTGCGCTAATGTTAGCAAACGACTACTAGACTGGTCTGTGTCTCCGCATCAGGGGGTCTGACGCTGGCGTAAGCTGACGCCGAAAAACACATCAATCAATTTTGTCCCAGAGCTGTTGAGACGTTGCGGTGTGGGCTACCTGGTAAAATGTGAAAGCCTTCCATCTGTAAGAATAAATTGCGGAGGCTCATGAGGATCTATGCCTCTTGCTGACTTCTGTGAGTGTGGAAGGCATCGTGTTCCCACTACGACTCAGCCAAATATCAGATCAGGAGAGAGATTTCTGTATTGTACACCATGTTCTTTGCGGAGATGCCGTATGAAGTGAACCAACCAACTAACTAACCAACCTACCAACCAACCAACCAAACAAACAAACAAACAAACATACATAATCAAACAAACAAACAAACAAACAAACAAACACAAAGAGCGAAAAAACAAAATGACTGAAAAGAAGACAGTCAAGCGAACCAGAGACGCAGATGCTAAAGATATGAGAACAAACGGGCAAACAAACGCATGCAGAACAGGGGTTAATTTCCAACGCGGTTATAAGCACATTCTTTGCTGCACTAAACTTAGGTTCAAGATTTCGACAGAAAATCAGCGGGAAATAAACCGCATCAAAATATGATTTCGAGCCAAAATGTCACTGTCGAGAATAAACACGAACACCATAGAAATGGGGAACACCATAAAAATGGGGGAAAAGAAGAAAAGAAAGACACTCAGACACTGACTCAGACAGTTTATTGTTCAGATAAAATGTCCATACAATGGAGTGAGACATTACATAATTTATAATTCAGGTGTATTTAAAAGCCATATGGCGATGTTTATATCAACACACGCACACACACACACACACACACACACACACACACACACACACACACACACACACACACACACACACACACACACACACACATGGAGACAAAAGCCTCAGAGTGGGTTACCTACTATTTTATGTGAAAATGGGTTCCCAGATTTCTATTTATTCTATGGCTCTGGAATTGATGCAAATGTTTAGAACTCACCTTATAACTAAGCTCTATAACTTAAAATAAAATAGACGTTTTCTAGAAACAGAGCCACTAGATGCAGAAAAAAATGGGTTTCTACCAATAAAGTGGTGCCTCTCACACAAAAACTGGCATTACAGTGAAAATGGGTGTCTTCACAACATTAGGTGTCTGTCATAACATGGGTGTCTTCACAACATTAGGTGTCTGTCATGGCGTTTGACACGCTGGATCATGGGATTCTTTTAGAACGCCTACGCGTGTCTTTTGGTATTTCCGGTCCAGCGCTGTCATGGCTCAGGTCTTACCTTTTTGAAAGATATCAGTCTGTATGTGTGAATGGGATCATGTCTCAGCCTGTGCTTTTGAAGTATGGTGTCCCACAAGGGTCAGTTTTGGGTCCTCTGCTGTTCTCTCTGTACACTAAACCAGTTTCCCGAATCATCAGCCAGAATAGCTGTGAGTATCACAAATATGCTGATGACACTCAGGTCTCTAAGTCTGACCATCCTTGTAAACTGCAGACCATTGTCTCCAATGTGGAGAAGTGTATAGTTGAAGTGTAAGACTGGATGACTTGCAACAGACTCAAGTTAAATGATGACAAAACGGAGAGAATGCTTGTTGGTACTCGAGCTAGAACATCCGCCTCCAGCAGTGATCATATTTCCATAGGTGGCCAAGACATTTCTTTCAAATCCGATGTAAAATATCTGGGTGTATTCCTGGATTCAAGTTTATCGATGGAAAAACAGGTTAGCCATCTTTGCCGCACTGCCCACCTGGAGCTCCGCAGAATAGGCATGATCAGACGCTTTTTGACAGAAAAGGCTACTGCCCAGCTCGTATGCTCTCGCATTCTGTCCCGTCTAGATTACTGTAATTCCCTCTTTGCTGGTATCTCATCTGATCAACTCACTCGCATTCAGCGTATCCAGAATAATGCAGCCCGGTTAGTCCTTCGCAAAAAACGCACTGATCATGTCACACCACTGCTAAAGCATCTCCACTGGCTACCTGTCAAACAGAGAATAGAGTACAAGCTGGCCACTTTGGCATACAAACACTATGACAATACGCTTCCTGCATATCTGTCTTCTTCCCTTGCATCACACAATCCTAGTAGAAGTCTACGCTCAAGCTCACAAAAACTGCTCGTTCAGCCCAGAGTCAGCCTAAAAACTGCTGGTGCCCGTTCTTTCAGTTATCAGGCCCCTCACGTCTGGAACTCACTTCCACTGCATGTCCGTCTTTCCCCTACCCTGTTGACCTTCAAAACCAATTTGAAGACCCATCTTTTCCAGGTAGCATATCAAGATTAGCTTAGTCTGGATGTGCTGCCTGGAAATGTTGGTTGTTTCCCCATGTAGATAGGCTGTGTGTGTGTGTGTGTGTGTGTGTGTGTGTGTGTGTGTGTGTGTGTGTGTGTGTGTGTGTGTGTGTGTGTGTGTGTGTGTATGTGTGTGTGTGTGTGTGTGTGTGTGTGTGTGTGTGTGTGTGTGTGTGTGTGTGTGTGTGTGTGTGTGTGTGTGTTTCGTGTTAGGAATGCGCCTACATGGTGCGAGCAGATGTTTATTTAAAGAGTGAGTGCGTTCTAATTTTTTCTCCTTTTTAATTTTTATTTTTTATTTTTTATGTGCTGTAAAGCGCTCCGAGCTTGCTGTTCGTGGGGAAGGGCGCTATATAAAAACTATGTATTATTATTATTATTATTATTATTATAAGGCAAGCGCCTAGAGCTCTAATCTGAGGTTAGGCGCTATACAAGTACTCATTATTATTATAAGGTCAAGTTCATGGAATACTTCTTTCTCACATTCATTTTTTTGTTTTGTTTTTTTCAACTTAATGTGTATGTATGCATTAACATTTTTAACAGTGTATGGTGCAAAATTCAATGAACGGCACTGGCCCGTAACCTTTCGATTATGATTTTTACAGAGGAAATCTTTTAAACATTGCTGCGTTTTGTCCTTCTGAAGCAAAACAGTTTATCATGACATTTATGTGAGAATTTGGAATACACCAGTGTGTGCAACAAGTGTGACTAAAATAGTCCAAGGGTAGTGCCAGAATAGCTTGACGCCTCTAGGCGCCAAGCTATTGTGGCACCACCCTTGAACTAATGCCATTGGTCTATGTCCTCATCTGTAAGTTCTGTAATGTAGCTTGCATATATGGCAGTGTACAAATTTGGAGCTTTTAGCCTCAGTATGATGCGGGTTAAAAAGAGTTGAAAATATGAAAGATAGAAAAAGACCCAGACGAAAAAAATAACACTTAACTTATTCTACCCCAGACACACCACAGCAAGATAAAGATAGACCACGATAGTTGATGCCAGAATAGCTTGGCGCCTATGGGCGCCAAGCTATTCTGGCATCACCCTTGAACTATCGTGGATGATCTGTGTCCTGCCCTGCAAAGCAGTCTTCAGAAGACGACTTCAACATTTGGTGATTCCAGTCTTGGGGTAGAATGAGTTAAAATAACAAAACAGAACACTGACATTAATTAATTAAATGACAACATAGGAAATCACTTGAAACTTCAGCCTTTATTAATCACATCAAAGGTGCACGCATATAAAAACACAGTAATTGTTTGTAAACACTTCAAATGAAACAATCAAGAGCAGTCAAACTTTTTTTCTGGCAACTTTGTGATGAGGAAAACTAGTTCTTGGCCAAGTTCGGCACGTAAATGGTTTCCGCGACTTATGTGCCTTTATTCATAAAATGGAGAGAGAAATATAATACTGAGTTCTAGCAAGTGCGACAATAAAGTTTAGCCGAGTTGGTATACCTCGTCCAGTGCCTAGGTTAAATGCACCAGCGGTGCCAACGTTGCTATTTTGGCACCAGACCGGTCGCTCGGACCGGTCTGGTGCACCCGATCGGTTTAGAGCGTGTGCTTTCTGCACCTGTAATGGGCAACCTCGGAGAAAGAATCACGTGAGCGTCGTTTGATTGCTGCAAAATAACATGAATAAAGAATAAACCCTATCCCATATATGCAATCCGGCAATAATGCAACCATCTTTATGCTAGCACCACGAAACATTACGCGATTTGGCAGATTTGAAAAATAGCTTTTTTAAATCCTCAATGGAGGTGATTTTTGCGACATCTGCGTCGTTTACGGCAGAAAGCACCGTCAAAGTTGAAGTTCGAGAAATGAACGCACTACATGTACAAATAGACTTGATTCAGTGGTGTGGGGCATGACGCAAGCCTCCGCCATCTCAACACAAAACTGGCATGTTCGGGGAGGTAAAAGGCGCGGCTACAAGTTAAAACCGCAAACGAACCTTTTTTTCTTCCGCGTGAATGTACGAGACCACACTACAAGTGCAGAAGCCAACCTGTGCGCGCAGTTCTGGTGCACATGACCGGTCCGAGCGACCGGTCTGGTGCGAAAAGAGCAACAATGGCGCCGCTGGTGCGTTTAACCTAGGTAGAGGGCGAGGTATACCAACTCAGCTAAGGTTTATGCTTCCTGTGACTTTTGAAACAATGCACAGTATGCAAAGAGTACTTGGTAGTAACCAAAAAAAAAAAGAAAGTTACAGACATTTCCAAAATGATCCAGGCGTACATCAGATAAAAACAAGTTATACACACTGAAATAATAACATTCTTGTAATAAATCTTTATCATGTTGACAATGGTTTTCTTATCGTATTATTGTCTTTCGTCACGATTGTGTTGTACATTGCTGAATGTCCCGACTTTTTCAGGACGTGCCAGCACTGATAATGAAGGGGAAAATAATAAAATAAAATAATGAACAGAATATTGAATGTATGTCGCCAGCCCGTCTAATACGCTAAAGAAACTTAAGACCATTTAGCAACACACATCCAAAATCAAGAGAGATCCCCATTTCTCCCCTCTCCCCCCCCCCCAAAAAAAAAAATAAATAAATAAATAAATAAATAAATAAAACATATTCAGACCCAAAAGGTGACTGTCAATCATGTAAAATGCAAAGAAGTACCCAACGGAGAAAGAAACACGCTTAGAAAAGACGGTTACAACACAATTTATTAATATTTTGGGTAAACCCGCCTTGTCAAAACAGACAAACAAACAAACAAACAGAGAGATCAGTCACTACTTATCTTTGTTCACAGAAGGAATGTGCCCCATTCCTTCTGCGAATGAAGATAAGTAGCGACTGATCTCTCTGTTTGTTTGTCTGTTTTGACAAAGCGGATTTACCCAAAATATTAATAAATTGTGTTGTAACCGTCTTTTCTAAGAGTGTTTCTTTCTCCGTTGGGTACTTCTTTACAAGAGAAACAGGCAGCGCAGACAGTAAGGAGAGCTTAAAAAAAGAAAAATACAAGTTAATGGACCAAGGTTAGACAGAAACACATGCCCCAGAATTGAGAGGAAAACCCACCCTTTGGGGCTGACTAGGGTGACCCTAGGAACTAAAAAGTAGTTAACCCCACCCAAGACCCCCAGGGCAGACCCGGTGGGGGCCACTGTTTAGTTGCAAAGTAAGGTTAATGTTACAAAATGATCCAGGTGTACATCAGATAAAAACAGAGCTATACATGCTGAAAACAACTGAATAATAATGTTCTTGTAATAAATCTTTATGTTGATAATGTTTTTTTTTTTAATCTTATTATTGCCTTTCGTCTCCAACCGCTGTTCCATTTTCAAAGTTTTAAATGTTATACAGTATACAAAATGATCCAGGCAGACCAACCCCATAGTAGCACTCTTGTAATAAATCTTTATGTTGACAATGGTTTTCTTACCCCTTATTATTGTCTCTTGTCGTCCCCAACCGTTGTCACATTTGCAGTTCCATTTTCAAAGTTTTAAATGTTATACAGTATACAAAATGATCCAGATGGACCAACCCCATAGTAGCACTCTTGTAATAAATCTTTATGTTGACAGTGGTTTTCTTACCCCTTATTATTGTCTCTCGTCGTCCCCAACCGTTGTCCCATTTGCATTTGCATTTTCAAAGTTTTAAATGTTATACAGTATACAAAATGATCCAGGCGGACCAACCCCATAGTAGCACTCTTGTAATAAATCTTTAGGTTGACAATGGTTTTCTTACCCCTTATTATTGTCTCTCGTCGTCCCCAACTGTTGTTCCATCTGCAGTTCCATTTTTAAAGTTTTAAATGTTATACACTATACAAAATGATCCAGGCAGACCAACCCCATAATAACACTCTGGTAATAAATCTTTACGTTGTCAATGGTTTTCTTATCTTATTATTGTCTTTCGTCCCCAGCCGGCTGTTTCCTTTTGCAATTATACAGTATTCAAAATGATCCAGGCATCCATCAGATAAAAACAAGCTATACATGCTGAAACCAACCCAATAATAATTAACACTCTTGTAATAAATCTGTATGAAAACGAAAATGCCGCGAGTGTATGAGAATCTCAATTCATTTCTTTTGTAACTTTTTCAGTCTGTTGTGGGTGTAATCCTTAATGTTTGTCCAGCGCCTATGTCTAAGTGCGGGCTCTTCTGCGATTGCCTGCTGTATCTCAGCCTTTCCAGGAAGTTTGTTCACGATGAGGTGTGTCTTGAAACGAGTTTGAACAGCTTTCTCTTCAGCTTTCCCCCATGGTTTCCTTGTAAATCTAGCTTTCTTTCGAACAGGAGCTGACGCAGTACTGTCATCATCAAAACTATCTAGATTGTCATCAGGCTCTGGACGTCTTTTCTCTGTCATGCTCATTGATTCCTGCGTTGTTGACTTGCTACTTGCTTCATTCACAGGTGCTGTTTTCCCCGAGACCTCTCTGCAAGTTTCTCATGTGTCTTCATTGTCAAAGTCAATCTCTTCATCATCGCCCAGTTCAGCTCTAATGCAACTCTCAAAATCTGTCATCCCATTGTTAACTGACAGAAGAATCTTTGCCACTTTTGCCTTTTGAAGGACGTCTTGAGGTTGGCGGTAGATATGACGATGTATCCGAATATCATGACCAAGGAAGTCTGCCAGCTGATCCTGGTCTAGCTCCAAGATGGCCATAGACTGAGCCAAAGTTGCAACCTGCTTCCGTAACTGAGTAAATGTGAACATGGCTGGTTTGACACTTGTGCTTGCAGCGCATGTTCCTTCAGAACATCATGGGCTCTGTAAGGCCTCTGACCAGAAGGTGTGGCAAAGATGTAATGGGAACCAGCGAGAGCTGGCACTGATTGCCTCATTTGAAGGATTCTGTCCACAGTTGTCATCATCTTCTTCATCAGCAAAACGGGAACACTCCTATTAAACTTGCCTCTGATTTCCACTCGCTGAAAATGATTCACCATTTTCTTCTCAACCTCTGTGAGACCTTTCAAGATATCTTGATTGGTGATCGATCCAATCTAAGCATTCTGGAAGACTGATACCTTCATTCTCTGAACTTCTCCCCCTCGTTTTCGGTTGAAAAGTGATACAGGGAAAAGAGTTGCTTTAACCACTGTCGGATAATCTTCCGAAACCATCCTTGTCTCAAGAAGCTGTTGGACCTTCCTCACATCTTCACATGATGGGATCAGCTTGGGTTTGTTCATGGTCATTTTCCCGACCGACTGGGCTGCTGTACCTGACACACAATCGTACCAGTCCGGGGTGAAGACAGAGTCAAACCGCTGCGCCTCAGAGAGCTCCTGTCACCACCTGTCATCTGAACCATGCCCAAGCTGTTTGGATGCCTGCAACTGTTTGATCTGTGAACATTTTTTCAAAGCATGGCCTATGCGCATTGCGAGATTGCCTTTTTTGAACTGATGTGTGTCCTCATCAAATTCTGCTAGCTCTTTTACAGCCAGTACAATATGATCAAAGCTAGCTGAATTGATCACAGCATTTAAACTTATGATTTTCATTTCTGACCTCACTCTAAGAATCTTTAATAGCCTCCCTAACTCCCGCATCCTGGAGCTGATTTGCCCAGCCGTGTGTTCTTCAATGTCCCTGCGGTCAAATAATCTCTTTCCATACTCAAGAAGTCGTGGAACAGTCTATGGAGTGGAGCTCCCCGCTGTACGTCAACTTTGTGGATTACGAGAAAGCATTTGACAGCATGGACCGAGAGACTCTGTGGAAACTCCTACAACACTATGGTGTACCCACAAAGCTCGTCCGCCTGATCAAGAGCAGCTACGATGGCATGACATGTCACGTGATCCACGAAGGGCAGTTCACCAGGGAGCTCCAGGTCAGAACCGGTGTCAGGCAGGAGTGTTTGCTGTCTCCGTTCCTCTTCCTACTGGCCATAGACTGGGTCATGAAGAGGACCACAGAGCACAGATGAAGTGGAATACTGTGGACACAGCTTGACGACCTCGATTTTGCAGACGACTTGGCTTTACTGTCCCACACTCATCAATAAATGCAGGACAAGACCACGAGGCTTGCTGACATCTCGTCCCAAGTGGGCCTCACCATCCACAAACAGAAAACAAAGACAATGAGGCTGAACGCAACCAGGGAAGAACCAGTCTTGCTTGCTGGCACCCCGTTGGAGGAGGTGGAGTCCTTCACCTATCTCGGGAGTATCATAGGCAAAAAAGGCGGCACGGATGCAGATGTCAGAGCACGAATCGGTAAAGCCAGAGCAGCCTTTCTCCAGTTGAAAAAAAGTGTGGAGTTCCAGAGAGCTGTCACAACACACCAAAGTCCGGATTTTCAACTACAACGTAAAAGCAGTTCTCCTATATGGAGCAGAGACTTGGAGATTGACAAAAACCACAGTCAACAGAGTACAGATCTTCCTAAACAGTTGCCTTAGAAGAATTTTGAAAATCCACTGGCCAGAGAAGATCAGCAACGTCAGACTCTGGGAGAGAACAGAGCAGATAACAGCAGAGAATGAAATTGGGCAAAGAAGATGGAGATGGATTGGTCACAGTCTGAGAAAGCCAGCTTCCAGTATCACTAGGCAGGCATTGTCATGGAACCCTAGGGAAAGAGGAAAAGAGGCAGGCCGAGAAACACCTGGCGTCGAGACCTCCAAGCAGACATCAAGAGACTGGGAACCACCTGGAGTAAAATCGAAGGAGAAGCACAGGACAGGAGTCGCTGGAGGTCTCTCGTCGACGGCCTATACCCGGGGAGGGGTGACAGGCGTAAGTAAGTAAGTATACTCAAGAAGCAAGGGGTCAGTTCTGATGAGACGGCTTATCTCATCATCTCTCTCTGTCTGGCTAAAACCTTATGATAGAAGGAAAAGTCAACGTCTAAGGGTATTGGAAGCATTAGTTTCCCACATCAATCTGCCTCACCTCTCTTAGTGAACTGAAGCCCTCGTGGTTTCTGACAGCAACGTTTCGAGTGTACAGAGATCAGCTTTTTTTGATAGAGCCCTTTGCAATGGCTACAGGCGAGAAGGTCATCTACCTTACTAGTTTTGGTGCGATACTTAGGAATCAAACATCCTGATTTCTTTTCAAGAACGGCAACGTTATGCATGTAATCACCCTCATCTTGTAGTCTGATCCATGCTTGACGTCTCTGCTTAGGCCCTTTTTTCATTACCAAAATTTTAGCAACGTCTGCCTCATCTGCATGGACATCTTGTAAGTGCGTGCTCATTTTCAAGACAAGCTTACTACAAAATTTGCATGCATGTTTATTGTCCCATTTGTACTTTCCTTTCCCTCTCTGCGACACATGCACACCCGTTTCTTCGGTAAGCACTCTTTCCCCACCCCAACGTCGTGTTCCTTCTGCCGATCCACATTGTCATTGCCACCCCCTAATTCACCCACTAACGCACACTGCACCTTGCTGGTACTTGCTTCACTGACACCTGCCCACCCTGAACCAGCCACTTTGAAATCTAACATATTTAACATATTCAATACAATACTGCCTGTGTCAGAGACCCCAGAGATTGATGGCGACACACCATCTGAATCCTGTGAGCTCGAGCCAGGAACAAACTCCTCGTCATCACTGTCCTTGTATTGCGATGCGCTTGCACTCTCAGTCTCAGGTCCATCCCAGGCTCTATTTGCCAAATGGAAAAGGAAAGAAAAAAAACTGCATTAGGACAAAAACAGCCCAATTTTGGTTTAAGGGGCCTTGCACAAGAATATAAAGAGTAATCCCATGTATGACCAATTTACATATGTGTGACCTCGGTGACGAGGGCTGGCTTCTGCAGCTGCAAAATCCATGTTTTCTGAAAATGTAAGCAGTTTTCACACATCTGTCAACCCCGCGTGACCCTTTGAGAGAGGTCACTCAAATTGGTATGTTTACAAAGGTCTTGCCACAAACTATCCTTGAGCCACGAATGTGGCTTGAATGGTCTCCGAGAAAATGCCACTGTTAACGTTTACCATGGACGACGGAACATAACCTCACTTTTGCTTCCCACGCGAGCCAATAAAATGAAGATGATCATAGAATCACTTACCAGTTTGTAATTGGAGGCATTCCGCTGCCGTCTTACCAGACGCACCCTCTGCGGCATCATGCTGCAGCTGACTAATTTTGCCATGGACCTTGGTCATGTGCAAGGAAGAGGTGTGCTTGTCCACTTCCATAGATCCCAATGGGTTTGGACATCCTGCTTTGGCGCTGGGTGTGTGCCATCTGGCGCTGGGTGTGTGCAGAAAGTGCTGAGTGTGGCCAAAACAGTACTGCAATGCAAACAATTCAAATGCAACCATTGTAAACTGTTGACATTTTGGATCAGATATATACATAATTACTGCAGTACCTCCTGCCTCCTACGAACAATAACTGGAAACACAGTAAAAAGCGACACTTCAGTTGCACAATCCGAAAATCCTGTTCGTGGAAGTCTGTTCTTTGAATCGCGAGGTAGTTTTGCGTATGAGGATTGAAATACACACTGAAATCTGGCGCCATTTTGTTTTATAGTGCATGCATGTGTCAAGTTACTTTTCGATCACAATCACACATGTCAGGAAAAAAAGCAGCCCAATCGCGTGACAGATTGACCTTGTAATGGTGTTATTGAACGAATTCCTTTCATTAAAGAAGAAAGCTTTTGCTAAAATCGTGGGGTTCTATTATCTGTTACTACAAGACTGACTGAGCAGCTGAGACGCCGGTCGTAGCAGACGTCTCAGTTTTCTCGGCCAAACGGGTCCATATAGGCTACTGTGCAATTGTATCGGATTGGGAGCATCTCAGTTAAATAACTGCGCTGAAGAAGTACACTTGGGCGTGCTTTTAACTAAGAAATATTGCATAAAATCAATCGTACCTGCAGATGAGACAACGGTTGGCGGGACGAGAGACATTTGAAGGGGAAACAACTCAGTTCATGTCACTGACCAATCAGGAATCAAGTTGATCCATAGAGACGCTCACTTCCGTGGTAAACACACAGGCCCAGTGCATTTCAAACACTGACACAACATGAGGTAAAAATGCGAAAATGGGTCATCCGATTTTGGTTGTTTTTTTGGGTTTTTTAACTTTTGAATGAAAGATAATACAGAAACAACCCTCAGAAAAAAATGGGTGCCTGACTTGGTCACCCAGAATTTTACACACATCCATTTTCCATAAGGATGGTAAAGATAGTCACCCATTTGGGGGGTTTTGTGCACACACACACACACACACACACACACACACACACACACACACACACACACACACACACACACACACACACATTTCCATTCGCTCTACGTCAGCACATAATAGCCACTTTTGACCTACATGTAAAATGCGGTATCCAAATCCAGGCCACAGCCGTGTACTACACAGACCAGGTTGGAGTAAGAACCACAGTTTGCACGTGGAATCATACAAGCATGCTGCTACGGAGTTTAAATGCATGGAATACAAATATTGCTAAATCGGCAATAGACTGCGGGTTAGTAGTGTCTAGGATACACAATTCTTTCTTTTTGAGTTCCATAAGGTCAAACTTACATAGGTATTTGACACGCAGTTCATCATAGAATGGACAATAAAACATAAAGTGAATTTCATCTTCCACAGCCTTGGCACACAATGGACACACTTTCGTTACAGCATTGGGAGTACTAGAAGAAAAGAAAGAGTAACGGAGAAAGAGGATCACTTACGACAATAAGCCAACACATAAAAAACAAACACAAAATTTAACCATTTAACCCCAAGACCCCACATTTTCCAGTTTTTGGAGTCGTCCCCTCACGACTATGTCAGTACCAGTTGTAGGAGATGGCTTGACCATGATAATTCAAGGGTAGTGCCAGATTAGCTTGGCGCCTTCAGGCAAAGGAACGGACGAGGAAGCGGACTAACATGTTAAGAAGTGAAAGAGCGAATAAACAAAAAATCAAACAAACAAACAAACGAACAAACAAACAAACAAGCACACTTCAGGTGCATAACAACGATTGTCGATTGCGGAAATGTGCATATTATCTCTACAAACTGTTATGTCCGTTTGGTGTTGGTACACAAACTGCTACGTACGTTACATCTGTAATGACGCCAGTACTACAGTGCACTCAACAACCGGTAGTTGGTGTGTATTGTACAATGTAGATTAGAACTACTTCAGTAGCAGCTGCTTAGCACTCTCAAGAATGCATCTTGAAATTGTCAGATTAATAACACGGATATGACATTTGACCCCCAAGAATTGTTGCGTCGGGACTGAACGTGAGCAGACACACCACCACAGTGGTTGTCTCCCTACGGTGATCATCGTAGCGAATCGAGGGAGACAACCAGTGTGCCAACACCCTTATCCCGGAGGATTCAATAAATATTTCAAACCTCAAACAAGAATGGATTAACCATAACCCACAAACTCCCTTCTATTATGAAAGCTGTCCTTGCTGTCAAGGGTCTCTACTTTTTGTCTTTGACCTGATTCTGATGTTGAAAAAGCCTCGAAGATAGGTCAATGCGTCAATGAGCTCTATAACGGGTGCAGTGCATACGCGTCATTAGTTTGTCAAACGTCATTTGTCATGACGTTTTTTTAATTTTTTTTTAAAAAACGTAATTATATATTTTACGTGATATGAGTTTCACTTTCTTTTCAAGGCTTGAAAAAATGGTGACAAAACTAGAATTTCACAGTACAATTTTAGTCTTGCTCTAATTTGTGTGAATTTTGGTTTTCTTACACACCTCCTTCTTTGCTGCATTTGAGCGGAAAAGCTGTATCACATACGTGTGATACAGCTTGGCTGTATCACACATGTGTAATACAGATAGGCTGTATCACACATGTGTAATACAGCCTTGTTGTGTGAACGGCCATCTGTGCACAAAATTATCTTGTAGAAAGTTTGGTCAAAAAAAGGTGTGGGCACACGCGATACTTGAAGATCTTTGCCATATACAGTAGGATTAGGTTTTAAAACCACTATCAGTATCACCTAAACACCGATGTAAGAATGTATTACTATACCTAGCTACATGATATACTATGTACACCTGCATGTTCTTCTGAAAACGCATCGATGTGTGTGTGCGCGTGCGTGGCGAAAATCAATGAATCAATGAAACTTTATTTTACAACGAATAAGGCATTGACATCGTCATTGACACAGCCATTTTACAAACCTGCCGTTGCTAACAACTACAAGACTATCTATACATGCACATACATATAAGTAAAATATAATACTTGCAGACAAGAGAGAGGGGGGAGAGAGGAGAGAGAGAGAGAGAGAGAGAGAGAGAGAGAGAGAGAGAGAGAGAGAGAGAGAGAGAGAGAGAGAGAGAGAGAGAGAGAGAGAGAGAGAGAGAGATATGAAATGAAATGAAATGAAATGAAACTTTATTTCTCAGGGATAAATGATTAGGTACACTGACAGACCTTTTTTCAATCATGTCCTTGCACACGCACTCACACAACACTCACACACGCGTAATATATAAACCTAATTAAAATGGAAAGGAAAAACGTGATGAGAGAGAGAGAGAGAGAGAGAGAGAGAGAGAGAGAGAGAGAGAGAGAGAGAGAGAGAGAGAGAGAGAGAGAGAGAGAGAGAGAGAGAGAGAGAGAGAGAGAGAGAGAGAACTGCGTCATATTTAGAGTATTGTGTCAATGTCTGCGTGGTAACGGAGTTGCTTCTTTTACGTCACCGCCACTGTCTGACTTTCTGTAGAAGTCAAGTTTTTTTGTTTTTTTTTGTTTGTTTGTTTTTAAAACTGTTTTCATTTTTTCTGAAAAGAATTAATTTTTACTGAAAACGTTGAAAGGGTACAAAGCTGGTTAATTTACTCATCCAATGTCTTTCTCCAAGCTAGCTATAGTCAACATTTCAAGTAAATACTACAAAAACTACGGACTCTAATCTGGGTCAACCGATTTACTATAAACGGTCTTTTATGTCTTCAATGAGACATTCAATTACAATATGCTCGAAGGACCTCTAGGCCACCCCTTGAATAAAGTATTTCGCCAAGTTTCAAGCTTGTGTGTACATGAATATCACACACACACACACACACACACACACACACACACACACACACACACACACACACACACACACACGCATTCGTGACTTCGCGCCAAAAGTACGTTCAGCAGCGAGGTTAGCGTAACTAGACACGACGCATTTTTTTCTTGTTACTTCAGTTGTCAGAGGATTAGGCTTGCCCGCCTTGTGACATCATGGACATGCTATACGTAATTTCACCCCACCAAGACCCATCCTAAAGTGTCCTATAAATAGAAGGGACTTAAAAATACATCCTCTCCCCACCACATATAGCGATAAAAGCAGACGTCAAATTAAAAGTGGTCGGACACACTGTGGTAATGACGACAACAGTCATGACGAATCGTATAGCTACGATGTTGTTATCATTTGTTGACGACATTCGTGATGACGTTTACTATTATGACCAGTTATATTATTCACCACATCTGTGATGAATATGATTATTGTCAGTATGCTGACAACTGTAAAACGTTGTTCACAAGTTCAGTAACCTAAATCCCTGCTCCAAATGAACTTGCTGACGGCAGCTCGATGTGGTTTCAGTTCTAAAAACATTGAGCATCGTCATACTGCGTCATTCAGAAATCACGGCCGAAATCCTGAGATCTCCTCCCACATAAAAACACAAACATAAATTATGCAAGAGACGTAGATTTCATAAGCCCCTGAGACCGCAAAAGCTTATGAAAATCTGTGTCTCTTGAAAACGGAAGAACTCAGAATCTGAACTGACTCAACGACAATCAAGACGGTAGCACGCATGATCGTGTCAACGGCTGTTAGTGCGCCCTCCGGAAAGTGACGGAAGTTGCCGGAAATGATGTCAAGCTCGCGAGTGAACTGACTCCCGTGGAAGCCGGTGGTTGGCAGACGGCCAGAAGTTAGTGGGCGTTGACTTCTGAAAGACTGAACTGTAATTGGGTCAGATTTGAATTCGTGTGATGAAATGGCTATTTTCTTCGACTTATGAGACATGGTTCATTGTCGTGGACAGCCGACCACACATTTTTGTGTTGGATGTTAAATATTGAATTCAGTTGAAATTTAGAACTATACGATGTAATTTTAACCTATTTAGCCCCGACGCCCTAAAACAGGGAGACAGATTGACCATGATAATTCAAGGGTAGTGCTAGATTAGCATGGCGCCATCAGGCTTCAAACTAATCTGAAACTTCCTTTGAGTTATCATGTCAATCCGCCTCGTACAACAGGTACATATGCATCCGAGGACTCCGCCTCAAAAATTGGGGAAATGAGGCACTTGGAGTAAATAGGTTAATCGTTTACCCCGTTCAACATATGTCGAATTATGCGCTTGATGTACTTATTGTCGAATTATGCGCTTGATGTACTTATAATTCGTAATCTCTGTCAAGTTTCTTCCATTTTGTAAAGAGACATGCATACACTGATTGCCTTGAACATGTGGGAAAATTTAATAAGAATAAGGATTTCTGACATGCACAGAAAAACGACAGGTTCAAAATGACTAATTACCTATTTGATATTTTACATAACCAAGTTTAGTATATAAAAAGATAATCAAGTTTCAAGTTTCTACACGTGTAGTCTGTATCGTGTTTGGTAATACATGTACCATGGGCTCGGTTCGTTTGATGACTAATGTACTAATGACTAATGTAATGATTCTTTAACCATTTGCACAATTGAGCATGCGTAGTTTGACCTCGCACTTTGAACGCAATAACTCAGTGGGAAATCTGGATGTAAATATCTCTCCGATGCACGTCGAACCTCTTTGATGTAACCTACATTTCCGAAGGAGCTGTCCGGAAACAGTCAACGGAGTTTTCGGAATGTGTTGGCAGTAGTTCCAAAACAATCGTCTTTCATGAGAGGAATGGATTCTGATGAGACCCTGCGTCTCAGATGGGCCTCATGGGAATACATGCTTCTTGCTAGACATTATGGTCCCAGTGTCAGTACGCTCTTTAGTCTAAGACAGAGGAGTTGGAAGGAGTCAGTTTAGATGAGTGTCCGGTTAGTGCAGGCTAACCTTGTTCACACACCTACACCATGTCATAATGCGCATATAAATGTATGCAGGCGTAATCATGCATGAGTTCTCACACATTTAAACCCCCTGGTGGTTACTTCCGTTTGAGGAACAGAGAAGACAGTGAATAGGACCGATCCCAGACAGCAAGAGGCATAGATTCTCATATGCCCCTGCGGTCGCAGAGGCTTATGAGAATCTATGCCTCTTGCAGATGTATGTGGTAGATGCCATTCAGACACATCTAATAATTATAGACATGTAACAATTCGGTCGGGAAGTAAATTTCTCCGGAGGTGTGAGAACAGTTAGTCTGGTTAGGTCAGCAACGTAATCTGGGTCAGTAGAGCTTTAGGCAATATTCGAGTACCTGAAATGTATAATAAACTTGATGACTGCAAAGATTTGTTGATGAAAGGCATTCCACAAAGCCATACTGGACGCCACATGACCCTCAGCCCAGTGCGCAATGACCGTCGGGGCAACGTCGGCCGCCGTTGGCCCGCGCACGGCCGTGCGCGGGCCAACGGCGGCCTACGTCGCCCCGACGGCCTTTCACGCACTGGGAAATGGGGTTAGGCGCATCAACTGCTGTTGGCTCAATGAAAAGTTCAGCACGTTGGCGAGCCATTCAACCCCTTCACTGTCGAGAAAAAACAACTGAACAACGTCCAACTGCAAGAAAAGTAGATTTTCATGAGCCCCCGCAGTTTCGGTGCTCACCAATATCTGTGCCTCTTGCTGACACCATTTTGTATCTTTGTTCCGGGGATTGGCGTTGAACTAACTACGTAATCTGCGCTCACTGGCTGTGAAGGGGTTATTCCGTCAACGAGCCCTGAAACATCGTCCGCATCGAACAATTATGTTTTCAAAGAAAACTCCAACGAAAAAAGAAACACGATTAGTAAGGACTGCTTTTGTTTGTTTGTTTGAGTTTTTTAATAGTTTTTTTTTAAAATAAAGAAACAATCTTAGAAAGGACAAATACAGCAGTCCTTACGAAGGGTCTTTCTTTCGTTGTTGGGATTTTCTTTGCATTCTATACAATTGGCAGTCACGTTTTTGATCTGGGTGCCATTATGATAACGTCTAACAAGCGCGTCACTCCTCATTTTTGTAAGATTCTTCGGTGCTATGTGCTGGGCATCGTTGACCACAAGCACCAGCGCAGAAATAAGGCAGTCATTCAATTATCTCCTGAGAGCATAGATTTTCATGAGACCATGAGGAGGGGGGGGGGAGGGAGGGTGTTTTGGGGTGGGGTGGGGGGTGGGGAGGGGATTAGCGGTCAACAAGGTGCTCTAACAGCTGCCAGGGTCAATTCGTCAGGCGCTGAAGATATCAAATCGGATAAGGTCATCAGAGAAGCGAGCCATTGTAATTTGCTCTGCCCTTGTTTCACCCAAATCGCTCTCCATCGGCATTCCTTCAACGTAGAGCCAAAGACTCTTTATGCCAGCAGAACACAAAGGCAAGTAGTTTCAACAAGGGGCATGGCATCACCATTAGCCCCCGCAACGTCCTGGGACCTATGATAATCCATGCCTCTTGCAGATGGAACTGACTCCCGATGGTATTACATGTCATTTTCTCTCTCTCTGTGCTCGCCATAGAGTTAAATGATTTCAGCAAGAGGTATGGATTGTCATGAGCCCCCGCACCTGCGAGGGCTCATGACAATCCATGTCTCTTGCAGACGAAGCTTTCACGAGATAAGGTGCCTACTTTTCAACAATATCACTGCACTATATCTCTACAAATCGGCGTTTTCACCACAGGTGATCCGTCTCACTCGCTGCGAAGGTGGCGCGGTTCTGTCGTCTGCCAGCCCAGTGCTAACGCTTGGCTGCAGAGTTCCATGCTGCACATAAAAACGATAAATTCCGGTTGACCGTTACACACCGTTTAAACGTAATTATTCAGTTAGCCTCAAACCAGTTACTTCCCTCGATCCGCTGCGAATGATGCGCTGTAGCTGATCAGGGGAGCCTGGTAACATGCGTCACCACAGAGGGGACCCGTCTCACTCGCTGCGAAGGTGGCGCAGTTCTGTCGTCTGCCAACCCAGTGCTAACTTGCAGAGTTCCATGCTGCACATAAAAACGATAAATTCCGGTTGACCGTTAAACACCGTTTAAATGTAATTATTCAATTAGCCTCAAACCAGTTACTTCCCTCGATCCGCTGCGAATGATGCGCTATAGCTGATCAGGGGAGGTAACATGCGTGATTAAGCAACTGAGCCGCATCAGCGCGTGGTTTGCAAAATGACAAGAAAGTTTGTGTGTCTGAACCTTCAGAAGCCCTGGCTGTGGTTTTGATTTCTGCCATTTTAATGGTGCTAGCTTCAACTTACATCTTCGATTCCCATCTACAATGATGGCTCTACGGTAGTGCCTGAATTGGTTTATCTGCGGTTGACATAACTTCCACGGTTGGAGCTGAAAGTGCAATTTGTTTCGCCTGTATCATACATATATTCTCATGGGCCCAAGCAGCCATCGAGGGCTAATGGAAATCTATGCTTGTTGCTTTCTCGAACTGAGGATGCTGCAACGACTCGATATGTATTTCTGTCAGACTGTACTACCATCCTGGAGGCTTGGGTTGAGTTGCGGAGAATTTGCAATAGCCAGTAGGGCCTACCTGCCTGGTATAGTCCTAAAGGCTTTGATTTGAGCTATTTTTAGCCCTATCCCCCCCCCCCCCCAAAAAAAAAAAAAAAAAAAAAAAAAAATCTCGTTGCTATACAGAGTGACAGTTGTTTGGCAGCTGCTGGCTTGGGAAAGTTTCCTGCAACTGGAGGCAACGGGTCCTAATCCTAGCGTCGTCCTGTTATCTTCCTACCGACCATACCGTGGTTTTGGATGCTGAGCTGAACAGCATCATGACAACGAAGACTACCGTTATCAGGGTGTGGACTCTCGGCAAGATGGCTTCCCCACTGTGCAAAAGGTCCTCGGACCGACGTCGGCCGCAGCTGGCCCGCGCACAGTCGTGCGCGTGCCAACTGCGGCCGACTTCGGCCCAAGGACCTTCTGCGCGCTCCGCTCGGAAACACCCCGCTCAGGACGCACGCGGTCCGTCAGTCGTCTGCCAGTGCAAGATTAGGCGACCGTTACTTTATGGCGCCGGCTAGAGGAGAATAACCGTTACAAGTTGACCATTGCAGTTTGATGACAATTGTGGGCTCTGGGAGCTTCAGCCGATCAGCATGAATGGCAATGTTATCAGGGTATGAGCAGCGTGGCGGCACGGATACCCCGCGTAGAATGCAACCTACTTGTCGTCTGCCACTGTAAAATTAGGTGACCGTTACTATGGGGGCGGCGCTAGCAATCTGCTATGCATTGTTGTAATCAGTCAGTTATCTGCTCGCGATGGCTCTGGAAGTCTAAGTTGAATAACATAAATTGCATCGTCTTCATTTCAACATTTTACACCTTTTCTCATTGGCCTAGTTCCATCCGATTTGTTGTTGTTGTTGTTGTCGTATGTTACCTGGCTTTATAATTACGAACTTGCTAACCATATGTGTATGTGCTTTCGCTGTGTGAAGTAGGAAATCCATACAGAAAAAAGGTGACTGCTAAGCGAGTAAAATGCAGAGAAGAACCCAACGAAGAAAGAAACAAGCTTAGAAAAGACAGCTACAACACAATTGTGTTGTAACTGTCTTTTCTAAGCGTGTTTCTATTTTGGTTGGGTTATTTTCTGTACATGCTAATGGAACGTTGTCGGACGTAAGCGGAGCCTTGAAGCTCTCATTTTCAGCAATGAAATTTGACCAATAACCGCATTGACCAGGCTGGACGTCACAGAAAGTAAAAACTAAAAACTAATATTGTACTCTACACAACGTAACAATGGTAAACAAGCTACAGGGAGTAAAAACGAAAAGTATATTGTACTGTGTACAACGTAAACGTTATCACAAAGCATGTGAACACTTCCTGGAGTCTCCAAGTTCTTTCTGACAATGGTCTCCACGGTCGAATTGAACGTAATTTTCAATGGCCAGTAACTGCCTATAGTCCTAGCGGTTTTGTTCCCGCTATTTTTCAGTAGCTCCACGCAATAAATAATTATGGCTTTAACTCATTCGAGACGCGCTCCTCCGGATACGCAGAATAAGCCGCGTATCCGGAGGTGGCACGTCTCGAATGAGTTAATGCAGAGGGAGGGAGAGTTGGCTGGCAGTTACTGGCTTGGAACAGTACACATTCCAAGGGGAATTACTCAGCGCAGGACAGACAAACAATTAGATCCCTTGCCCCCGCCTATCAGGCACCCAATCGCCAGCCCACAGAAAAAATGCGCAGGTATAATAATAATAATAATAATTACGGTAATTATAATGCGCTTATCTTATAATAATTATAACTCTAAGCGCGCACTTACAACTCGCACACGCATGCGCACGCTTTAGACAATGACTCACGTACCACAAATAGTGAAAATACATTACGACGGTCAGCTTGGGGTGGGGAGTGTGGTGATGTAGTGCTAGAACTGTTGAAAGAGGTGAGTTTTGAGGGCGGACTGGAAGGAGGAGAGAGAGTGTTTCTGACGGAGAGAGAGTGGGAGAGTGTTCCAGGTGGTTGGACCGTATACTGAGAAGGAGCGGGGGCCGAAAGTGCTGAGTTTGGTGCGGGCGATGAGGAGGCGGAGAGGGTCGAAGGCGGAGCGGAGGGAGCGGGAAGGGGTGTAGGGATGAATTAAGTTGGAGAGATAGGTAGGAGCGTAGTTGTTCATGGATTTGTAGCAGAGAGACAGAATCTTGATTGGATGCGTTGGGGGATGGGGAGCCAGTGAAGGAGCTTGAGCAGGGGAGTGATTTGGTCGGATTTTTTCTTTCTGAGGACGAGGCGGGCAGCATTGTTCTGGACGCGCTGGAGAGTGAGAGTGGTGGAGTGAGGAAGGCCGGAAAGGAGAGAGTTGCAGTAGTCGATGCGAGATAAGATGAGAGAGACAGCGAGTTTGGTGGCAGCTTCGGTAGTGAGGTATTTTCTGATCTGACTGATGCGGCGGAGGTGGAAATAACATGCCTGGGCCGTGGCGGAGACGAAGCTGGTCATGGAAAGAGAGGAATCGAGGATAACGCCAAGGTTCTTGACCGAGTCAGAGAGGGAGATGGGGGTGCTGTCGAGTTGAAGGTGGAGAGAGGGAGGGAGCTGGGAAAGTTTCTGGCGAGTGCCTACCAGCATGGCTTCCGTTTGTCGTCGTTCAGCTTGAGCTTGTTTGCTGTCATCCAGTTTTTCACGTCTTCATAGCAGTCAGCCGTGCGAGTCAGTAGTGTCTGAGTGTTGTCGAGTTTGTCCTTTGGAACAGTTTCCTGTAATTGGCGGCAGGATCGTTGTGACAATAGATTTGAGAAGTTTGTAATGACTGCACATGTCTCCACAAAAACAGTCGATTTAAAGTGCGGACAAAGATCCCAATGCGCAAAAGGCCATCGGGCTGACTTCGGCCGCCGTTGGCCCGCGCACGACGTCGGCCCGATGGTCTTTTGCGCATTGGGATGTGATTAAAATCGCATCTTCGTATGCTCTGTTTCGTCGAATCGCTTGCAGTTCTCACCTATCTCTCATTTTTGAACATCTGTTTGTCACAAATTTGTTAGAAAGCTCGCAGAGTCTCTAGGACCCTTGTGACATTTTGTGAGACAAGAGCGATAAATCGTCCCCCGCAAAAAAATACACACACACACACACCATCACACACACACACACACACACACAAATAAAACAGAGAGCGGGGGAAAAAAAAAAAGTCCCTGGGTGGGCTCGAACCACCAACCTTTCGGTTAACAGCCGAACGCGCTAACCGATTGCGCCACAGAGACGTATAGTTCATACGCGCAACAGGAATGGCTTATCAGTATTTCAGCTGGTCACTGCATTTGGCTATCCTAGGGCCCAACAGCTATGGACGGCTGACTGACTCAGCGCGCACGCGTTGTGCCACTAACAGAGTCTACCGAAGCCTGACCGAAGCGATTGACCGCTGTAGTTACTTCAGAGAGAGAACAATAGAGTCCCGATAGACAATGAATTCAATAGAGCCGCATCAGTCATTAATTTACATCATTTTTTAATATCATATTTTTGGCCCCAATTTTACCCCCGTTAATTCTGAATCAACCCTTTGATTTTTAAAAACTGACAAGCATGACTGATGCGGCTCTATTGAATTCATTATCTTTCGGGACTCTATTGTTTTATCTCTATAACTATTGTCTCTGTCAACACCTAATGACCTTAATTAATTACTAATTACGGTCATTAACTTTTACATGACCGTTTCTCTCAATATTGCCAGAGTCGATTTCCGAAAAACTCACATGCTATGTCCCACACATATCATTTCAGTTCACGCATGACAAGACTCAATGCCAAACCCTCTTTCAATGAGTTGGGTAAAAGCTTTCACAGCGCCATTCACACGTCACGCGTCAAAAGGCCTATAGAATTGTGTTGTGGCAGGGGGACCGCTCAGTGCAAACAATATAGAATTGGCTCTGTTTAAGCACGACTCTGAAACATAACAAGTCAAATATACGTGCACACGCACAAGCACGCAAACACCCACACACACAGATTGTAAGATATTTCTTTTGGGTGCATAACTGATGCCTGACTCGAGCTATAGTTCACTCGCCCGTAAATGGTGTACTTGTTTTAGTCTGTTACTACGCTTTCAAGCTGAAAATAGACACATTACTCACTGCTTTAAACAGACACCTGTCTGAGTACATAAACAACAGATCCTCAAGAGCCGCCAAGACTCCAGGCTTGACTTCCGTTGTACAACGTTTCAGTCAGCTGTACTCTTAGGACGCACATTATGAGGAGACTGAGGGTCTTGACGTGTTCATTTGCCACGAGCAACGTATAGATTAGCATTTCAGTTTCGAATAGTCTGCCCAACTTATGGACCCCCCCCAAGATTTATGAATAAAAATTTCGACATAATATTCAAGGGATAATGTCGTCGCTCTTTTGTTTGGCTGAATAGGCCTGACGTCTGCTTACTAATGTTTGTGTTGTTACCCTTGGTACCGTCATGAGTCACGATCAACTGCCTGTTTGCACTGAAATCAGCTTAGTCATAATTTCTCAGGAAAAGCCGTATCTATTCACGCAAGGGTTTATGCCGCATAGTGTACTGAAATTGTATGTGTGTTGGCACTGTGAAAAGTTAGCTGGCTGGTTTGGAAATTGAAAAATGTTTGAGAAAAACCAGCTCTGTCTGTGTGTCGCCATGCCGGGATGTTACGGGTGTACGTGTTTAGCAAGGTAGGCTTTATGTTTTTGTTTATGTGTATGTTAATATGCATGTTCGCGCGTGTGTCCGTGCGT
>BTPG01000008.1:120064984-120259984 GCA_036245525.1 Semisulcospira habei
AAGGAAACAGGAGGGAAGTTTTAGGATACAGAAAGAGCAGGAAGACAGAGTGGATCTCAGAAGACACGTGGGCTCGCATAGAAGAGAGAAGACAGATCAAGAAGAAACTTTTGGATACCAAATCACCAAGACTGAAGGAAAGAATATCAAGAGAATACAGAGAGAAAGATCAAGCGGTGAAGACATCAGCGAGAAGAGACAAGAGAATGTACACAGAAAGGCTGGCAGAAGAAGCGGAGGCAGCTGCAAAACAGAGAGACATGAAGACAGTGTACCAGAACACCAAGAAGCTGAAGGGCGATTACGGGCAACACCACGACCTTCCAGTGAGAGCTGAAGATGGAACTCATGTCACAGTAGAGGAAGAGAAGCTGAAGAGATGGAAGCAACACTTCGAGTCCATCCTGAACCGCTCAGACCCACCAACCCTCACTGACATTCCTGAAGCGGAGGAGGACCTGGACATTAACCTCGGCAACATTACTATTGCGGAAGTCAAGCAGGCCATTCAAAAGCTGAAGAACGGGAAGGCACCTGGCGATGACGGGAGTGTGCCCCGAGATGCTGAAAGTAGAAGATACGGTAACGCCGCAGCTTCTTTGTCAGATTTTTCAAAAGATCTGGGACACTGAGGAAGCGCCGAGCGATTGGAAGACCGGCACCATCGTCAAACTTCCGGAAGAAAGGAGACCTGGGGAACTGTAACAACTGGCGAGGCATCACCTTACTATCCCTCACCAGCAAGATCTTCAGCCGCATTCTCCTTGAACGCATTACGACAGCAGTGAATGGCATCCTTCGCCGGGAGCAGGCAGGTTTTAGGAAAGGCAAGTCCTGCATTGACCATATTTTCGTACTGAGACAGATCCTTGAGCAGTCTAACGAATGGAATGGATCCCTCTATGTGGTCTTTGTAGACTTTGAGAAGGCCTTCGACAGTCTGCATCGAGACTCCCTTTGGAAAATCCTGCGATACTATGGAATCCCCCAGAAACTTGTCAACGTCATCAGGTCCCTGTACAAGAATTTTGAGTGCAGAGTCGTCCACAACAACCAGCTCACCGAACCGTTTAAGGTGGAAACCGGAGTGAAACAAGGATGTATTCTTTCGCCAATCCTATTCTCAATGGCAATTGATTGGATCATGCGCCGCACCACAGAGGGAAGGAGGCAGGGAATTCAGTGGACGCTGACCTCAATGCTGGATGACCTCGACTACGCCGATGATATCGGGCTGCTGGCAAGCAGAAACCAGGACATGCAACAGAAGACACAACAGTTGACACAGTCAGCAAGCTCCATAGGTCTCGGGGTCAACATTAGGAAGACTCAAGTCATGAGGAAGAACACCATAGTGGGCGACCCAATCACCATCAATGACCAACCTCTGCAAGAGGTGGACGAGTTCACGTACCTGGGCAGCAAGGTTACCACAGATGGAGACTGCACAAGGGAGATCACCACAAGAATCAGCAAAGCCAACCAAGCCTTCGCAATGCTGAAACCCATCTGGAGGACCACAAGCCTGAGCATCCACACCAAGCTCCGTATTTTTAAGAGCAACGTGCTGAGTGTCCTTCTATATGGGTCAGAATGCTGGAAATCCACTACCGCTACGGAACGCAAGCTGGATGTCTTCCAGAACAAGTGCCTGCGACGGATCATGAAGGTCTTCTGGCCAAACATGATTACAAACGAGGAACTACGGAAGAGAGCAGGCGCAGACAGCATCGCTGAAACCATCGCCACACGGAGATGGAGATGGCTAGGCCACGTTTGCAGAATGTCACCTGACTCATTACCAAGGGTGGCACTGAGATGGACACCACAGGGGAAGAGAAACCGTGGGCGACCAAAGGAGACGTGGCGCCGAACCGTGGAGCGAGAGCTCAAGAACAGAGGCCTTACTCTGCAAACAGCACCCAAAATAGCAGCTGACAGACAAAAGTGGCGCTCCCTTGCCGTCGCCTCAAGCACCAGACGGCGCAGAGAGGACTGAATGAATGTACTTCTGTTGATCCGCAAACATCGCCGTGAGATGGCATAAAACCCACTCAACCAGCCAGCCAACCCAAAACATGCCAGCAAACTGTCCTCGGGCTGATGTCCCCCCCCCCCCCCACCCCCCGAGCCTCGTTTGCTAACTGAGAATCTATCTGCGGATGACACTAGTGGCGGTTCGGACGGCCCGTGCTCTGTGATACAAGTCTTGGTGTCCGGACTACAAGAGGTCAGGAAGCCCTCAGAAGGAAGCAAGAGTCCTTCCCCAATGTGCGAAAGGCCATGGGGACGACGTCGGTCGCCGACGACCCGTGGACGGGTGTGCGCGGGCCAACGGCGACCGACGTCGGCCCGATGGCCTTTTGCGGGTTGGGTCTGTGCCTGACTACTCCTCCATGAGACGCCAACCATCTGTAAGAGGCATAGATCCTCATGGGCCCGTGCAGGGTAGTAAAGTGGAGTGATGACAACTAAAGATGGCAAGCCAGCGTGGTATGTTTGTATCTCGTGCAGGGATGATTTAAATTGGTGTTCTTCACTCGGCGGGAGTTTTCTGTCTCAACCGAGGGCGAGGGACCATTGCGACCACTCCCAATCCGGTCCACCCCAGAAGACGATCGAAACCAAACGCAACATTTCATAATGAGACAGCCACCTCTTACACGAACTAACGAAACACACAAACGCACAAAGAAAGGAAGAAACGAACGAAGTCCTGATCGAACGAACAAACGTTACAGCGAGCTAGTGAACGAAGGAAAAAACGAAACGAAACGAAACGCCGAACGAATGAAAAAGAACGGACAACAAATAAACAAACCAAGAAGAGAGGGAGAGAGAGAGAGAGAGAGAGAGAGAGAGAGAGAGAGAGAGAGAGAGAGAGAGAGAGAGAGGAGAGAGAGAGAGAGAGAGAGAGAAATAGCAACGAACAAACAAGCAACCAAAACAAACAACCAAATGAGTAAACACACAAACAAACAAACAACGAACAAACGAACGAGCGAACGAACGAACGAACGAAAAAACAAACAAACAAACAAACAAACAAACACAAAGAAAACAAACGCAGAATAAAACAGTCAAACTAACAACGACTGTCCCGTACTGTCAACGCATTCTTTTATTACTAGCGCATCGACAAAATATGTACATTTGTAACAAATACTGACATTAGCAGAAATGTATTGCGTTTAACAGTTGCTAAACTGCATCCGTCTGCCGTATACTTTAGAGATGAAATATGTCAAGAAAATGTCGCACGCGAGCCAGCCACTTGACCCTGCAGTTCATCGGAGTGCTTCAGGAGCTGAGTTCCTATCCGGATAAGACTTTGTTGGGTTCTTGTTAAACTGAATGTCCAGTGACTGGAATACACAGACGTAAAAGTTCCATCAAGAGGCATATATAATCTTATCATGAGCCCCTGCAGGTTGCGGGGGCACATGAGGATCTATGCCTCTTACACATGATTTTGGGGTTATATTTGTCATAGGATACGTAGCATGTGTTGCATGAAGTTAATAAACAAAGTGTGAATCGTGCAAACTGAGATGGAACAAACAAACGAACAAACAAACAAACAAAGAACAAACATACGAAAATAAACAAACAAACAAATGAACGAATAAAACACCTAAACAAACAAACAAATAAACACACAAACAAACAAATAAACAATCAAACAAACAAACGAAAGCGGAAAGAGCTAACAAACAAATACTATGAACCTATTCATGGAGGTCTAAACGCTGTACATAGTTGAATGTTGAGTGTAAACGTGAATGTTAGAAACAATAAAATGGCTCAAAGCTAAAGCATTTTAGCCTTGATGCACTATGGCCTATGATAATTCAAGAGTCGGCGCAAAGCTAATCTAGCACTACTCTTGAATTATCATGGTTCATCCATATCCTGCAACGAGTACATCTGCAGTGCGTTTGAGACGGTTTACTTTTAAAACATTGTTCCAATCAATTTCATATACACTGGTATTAAACATGTGCTTTACGCTCGCTTTTTGGGCTCTTCGTCTGAGATCTAAATACGGCAGAAGCGTTCTTCAATTTGTTACCTAATCGTAAGAGTTCTGCCGTGAAGACCTAAACAACTCCTGAAACTCGGCTGCAACGTAAGGACCCATGGTTATTCAGCTGGTGTTAACCAATCGTGAGAGTTCATCTACATTCACGACCTAAATTGACCCCATAACATACATGTACTTATTTCCTCGGTCCTTCATTTTTTCTTTCTTTGTTTTCTACGTTAGATCTCTGATCAAAACGGAAACTAGTCGCAACAGTTCTTTCGCGCTGAGGTCATAATTAACTACAGGCGTTTCCAGGGCCCTTTAAATTTTTCGACCAGATTTAGATCAAAATTGGCCAACAACAGTGCTAAACAAAGGCGACGTACTAACTGATACCATACAGACCTGTTTGCGTGCTAGTCAGTGACTTTGGACCTAACTTATAGGCCGAAAGGTCCAAATTCGCAGGCCAGCGCGTGTTTCACGCCTGTCATTTTCGGTTCAGCATCAGACAGATCGAACTATGCCGACAAACAAAGGCGATCTGTCTTTAGAACGGGGCGGTCCGTGGCGCAGTGGTTAAGGCGCCTGCCACCAATGCTAAAGGTGCGAGGTTCGATTCCGGGTTCCGGCGTCGGATTTTTCTCCTCTAGTAAATGTCACCGTTAATTCGGGCGGACCGTCGGGGGTTCTTTCTCCGGGTACTCCGGCTCTTCCTCCCCCTTCACTTTGGTATCAGTTTCAGCCAACTTAATAAAATTTCAAATGCAAAACGATTTCCAAATACCGTCAGTAGCTCGCTTGAGCTTGCCCTTAGCACCACGTTAATGTTCTGTGTTTACGTACAGTGTGTGAGTGAATGCGTGTGATTCACGTGAGCGTGCTTGTTGGGTTCAGTTCGTGGCTACATTCTGCGCATTGAGTTATATTATAAATATGAGAAATGCGCCATATAAATACTATGTAATAATAGAACGCCTTGTTTTGTTTGTGGGTTTTAGTAGAGATGTCCTAAGTAAGCAAAAGGCCTCGGGCCCACGGCGGCCGCAGTGGGCTCGCGCACGGCTGTGCGTCGGGGGTTCTTTCCCCAGGGTACTCCGGTCCTTCCACCCCCCCCCCCACCCCCCGCCACTTTGGTACCGGTTTCAGGCCACTTTACAAATTTCAAATACAAGCGATCAAAAATCTCTGTAACTTCAGTAGCTGAACTGGCCCTTCGTCTGTCTTGTACTGTGTTTGTCTTAAATGGCGTAAATCCGTGTCTATTACGTGAGTGTGCGTGTTGGGTTTCAGTTCGCGGCGCTTTGAGTCGATTTGCCCAAAAATTGAGAAAAAGCGCCTATATAATAACGGTATTATTATTATTGTTATTATTATTATTATTATTATTATTATTATTATTATTATTATTATTATAAAGATTTTAATAGATCGCACAACCAAATCAGGAACTGAGGAATTAAGTCACAAATAAATAAAGTAAGTGTAAAGTGGCACTGTTTTTATGCTACTACAAAAACCAGACCAAAACGGTGATTACAGAAAGGTGTATCTTTGAGGCTATTTTCTTAAACTGTGAGATGTCAAAGCCTTGTACACGGAAGACAGTTGCTGTTCTGGGCGACACCGAAAAACTTGAACTTCAAGGGTTGCGACGAATAAAACCTTCTTTTCTGAGGATGATTGATCAGTTTACAACTCAGTCCATTCGTCACAATGTCAATAACTTGAAAGCAACTTTCAAACGAAACGTCTCGAACACACTCAGGCAGATTCCATAATAATCATGTCCTCATCATGTCCGCTTTGAAGGGGTCCTTCGTCTTCTTTAGAATTTTCTTGACAGAGGACCATGCCGTCAGACCTTTCGGCAGGAACAGCTCATCTTCAGGAGACAAAGATCTTCATGAACCCCTGAGGCCTACGGATGTCGTCTGCCCCTTGTTGGATAACATTTGTGTGCTGGACTGTGACGTAGCTCATTTATCTCCGACGCACTACAGAAGGAGATGGATCGACCATGATAATTCAAGGGTAGTGCCAGATTAGCTTGGCGCCTAAAGGCGCCAAGCTAATCTGGCACTACCCTGGAATTATCATGGTCGATCCATCTCCAGCAATTGGTACGTAGTCGTTAGGTGACACCTCCAAAATATGGGGAATGCAGGCTTCGGGTTAAATGGGTTAAGATCCGACTCCAAAACACAAAACTAGTGCACATCAGCCGTATTCCTCAGTTCCAGGATGGCTACCCCTTGTTGGAGTCAAGTGTGTGCTGGTCTTTGATTTTGGACCCTAGAAAGAAGAATAAAGACTGGTTTGACGAAAACGATGTAGAGATCCAGGAACACCTAGCAAAAAAAAGAGCCGCCCATCAGGCCCACCTAGCCCAGCCTTCCTGCCCTGTGAAGAAGTCTGCCTTCCGCCTCGTCTGCAGCAGTCTCCAGCGCAAGCTCAGAGATCTCCAGAATGAGTGGTGGACCAGACTTGCACAGAGGACCCAGCTTTGCGCAGACAATGGTGACTACAGGGGCTTCTACGAAGCATTGAAAGCAGTGTATGGCCCCAGGCACCTGGTACAAAGTCCCCTGCGAAGCGCGAATGGCCAGGCACTCCTCACAGATAATACCTCCATCTTGAACCGCTGGTCGGAATACTTTCAGAGCCTCTTCAGCGCTGAGCGCACTGTTCAAGAAGCAGTCGTCCTACAAATCCCACAGCTCCCAGTAAAAGTTGAATTGGACGAACCGCCCACCGCTGAAGAGACCCTCACAGCCATCCACCAGCTCAAGAGTGGCAAAGCAGCAGGCATTGATGGAATACCGCCAGAGATCTGGAAACATGGAGGCACAGCACTGCACAACAAGCTCCATGACCTCTTTCTCTGCTGCTGGGAGGAAGGAACACTACCAAAGGATCTCCGTGATGCAGTCGTTATCACCCTGTACAAGAACAAAGGTGAGAAGTCTGACTGTTCCAACTATCGGGGAATTACACTGCTGTCCATTGCTGGGAAAATCCTTGCAAGGCTGCTCCTGAATCGGCTGGTACCTGCCATCGCTGAAGACCAACTCCCAGAGGGCCAGTGTGGCTTCAGAGCAAACAGGAGCACCACCGATATGGTCTTTGTGCTGAGACAGCTACAGGAGAAGTGCCGCGAGCAGAACAAAGGGCTGTACGTAACGTTTGTCGACCTAACAAAAGCGTTCGACACTGTGAGCAGGCAAGGCATGTGGCAGATCCTGGAGCGACTTGGCTGTCCCCCAAAGTTCCTCAACATGATTGTCCAGCTACACGAGGACCAGCAAGGTCAGGTCAGACTCAACAATGACCTCTCAGAACCATTCCCCATTCTCAACGGCGTAAAGCAGGGCTGCGTGCTGGCACCGACCCTCTTCACCATCTTTTTTAGCATGATGTTGAAGCAGGCCACAGTGGACCTCGATGATGACGATGCAGTGTACATCAGGTATCGTCTCGATGGCAGCCTGTTCAACCTCAGACGACTGCAGGCCCACACGAAAACCCTAGACCAACTGATCCGTGAGCTGCTTTTTGCTGATGATGCTGCCCTCGTTGCACACACAGAGAGAGCCCTGCAGCGCATCACGTCCTGCTTCGCAGACGCTGCCCAGCTCTTTGGACTCGAGGTCAGTCTGAAAAAGACAGAGGTCCTCCATCAGCCGGCACCCAAGACAGTGTATCGCCCTCCTCACATCACCATCGGCGAGTCTGAACTAAAGTCAGTGCACCAGTTTACTTACCTTGGCTGCATTATCACGTCGGACGCCAAGCTGGACAAGGAGCTTGACAGCAGGCTGGCAAAAGCGAACAGCGCTTTCGGGCGACTTTTCAAGCGGGTGTGGCACAATCAACAGCTGAAAACAGGCACCAAGATCAGCGTGTACAGAGCTGTGGTCCTCACCACCCTGCTGTATGGTTCCGAGTCCTGGGCCCTCTACCGCAGCCAACTACGACTCCTCGAACGCTTCCACCAGCGCTGCCTGCGTACCATCCTGGGCATTCACTGGAGTGACTATGTCACCAATGTCGAGGTCCTTGAACAGGCTGAAACCGTGAGCATCGAGGCTTTGCTGCTGCGGACACAGCTCCGCTGGGCGGGGCATGTCTCCAGGATGGAGGATCATCGCCTACCAAAGATCACCCTGTTCGGCGAGCTTGCTACTGGACACCGTGACAGAGGGGCACCAAAGAAGAGATACAAAGACTGTCTCAAGAAGTCACTTAGTGCCTGCCAAATCGACCACCACCAGTGGTCTTCGCTTGCTGTGGACCGTGACACCTGGCGCTCCACTATTTACAAGGCAGCTGTCTCCTTTGAGGACTCTCGCAGAGCTAGCCTTAAGGACAAGCGGCTCAGGAGAAAGAACAGAGATGCTGCAACTCAGAACTCTGGCCATACCTTCCCCTGCAGCCACTGCGGTCGAACCTGCCTGTCCCGGATTGGCCTCCGCAGCCACGAACAAGCCTGCAGACGTCGTGGGCAACTCCTATAAAATCTTCGTTCGCGAAGTCCAGCCAAGAGACCCCTTGTTGGAGTCAAGTGTGTGCTGGTCTTTGATTTTGGACCCTACGGTCTAAGGAAACAAGGTCCAAAATCACACACTGCAAACACACAGCTATGTATCCGCGTTTCTCAGTTCGAGGAAATGTTCAGGGTGTTGGTGTCCTGTCTTAGATGTCAAGGTCACCGGTCAGTCTGTCATCGCGGTCAGTCTGGACCAGAGAGTAGAGTCGCCACAACAAGTGGCTCCCGAGAATCGGCTGGCACTGAATGGCAGGTGAGTAACAATGTATTCATTGTGTTGGCGGGGCGTCCGGTGGTCTCACTGATCTGTACACTGGTCAAAAGTTACAACATGTAAGAAGTGGGTGTGGACGTGTGTAAAGAGGAATGCGATTGCTGTGATGTAGTCAGGAAATTTAGCTCAAGAAGCAAATAAATAAACCAGCCAAACAACCAGCCAGCCAACTAACCAACCAACGCAATAACCCACCAGCTCATCAATCAAAATCATTCACCCACCCACCAACCAACTAACCAACCAGCTCACCAACCCACCAACCAACCAACCCACCAATCACCTGCAACCACCCAACAACCCAAAATCAACAAAAGAAACAAACAAACGTGACTTACAACCGAACGATATCTGATTGAAGCAAAGAACTGGGGGCAAAGAAAAGAAAATCGACTAGAAAAAAAAAATCTGCGGCCCATACTAATGCTGAGTTGGTATACCTCGCCCTGTGCCTAGGTGACGCGCACCAGCGGCGCCATTGTTGCTATTTTCGCACCTGACCCATCGCTCGGACCGGTCCTGTACACCAGATCGGTTTAGAGCGTGTGCTCTCTGCACCTGTAATGCGAAATCTCGGAGAAAGAATCACGTGACGTTTGATTGCTGCAAAATAAGATGAATAAGAATACACATTTTCCCATATGCAGTCCGGCAATAATGCATCCTTATGCTAGCACCACGGAAAATTACACGATTTGGCAGATTTGAAAAATAGTTTCGTTTTTCCTTAATGGTGGTGATTTTGGGACATCTGCGTGCGTCGCTTTGCGGCAGAAAGCACCGTCGTGGTCGTAGTCGTACAAGAGACGAGTGCACTACAAAGGACTTGTTCCAGGAATATGCAAGTTCTGAGGAGAATGAACAACCTTCTATCTTTTTTCTAGTAGGGACGTACGCCCTCCAACATTTTATGCTCAAGGGGAGTAACACTAAAACCGGAAACGAACCGTTTTTCGACTGCGATCACAATCTTCCGCCTGAATGTACGAGACCACACTTCAAGTGCAGAAGCCTACTTACGCGCGCAGTTCTGGTGCACAGGACCCGCCCGAGCGAGCGGACACTGGTGCGTTTAACCTAGGTACAGGGCTAGGTATACCCACTCAGCCAGACTAACGCCGTGCAGAAAAGTTGTGTGAGTTGTAGGCAAAGGAACAACTTTCTGATAAAATGCTTCAGTAAAATAGTGTTGGACACATTATACAGTGAATAGATTTTCTGTCCCTCACTCCATGTAGCAGAGACAAAGATTTTCGTAAGCCGCTGAAGTCACTGCTGTTCATGAGAAGAGTCCATGTCGATTTTAAATCTGTCACGGGTGAAGTCATCTCGTTCTTCATACATTAAACATCACAAAACTCGAATGTGCTGTCTGTGATTTTGAACCTTACGGCCCAGAGCCGTAAGGTCCTAAATCACAGACCAGCACAGATATGAGTCTGAAATAGCCCAGGCGGTTAAGCGTCGGAGAAAGAGAGCGAAGGGAATCGCCGAGTCGTGGCCGGGTTCGAGTCCCCGTCCCGGCCCCGGTAGCGGGACTCACAATTCAGGGGGGAAAAAAGACGGGCTTAGTTAATAACATGTCCGTTGAAAGGTCCTGAATTGATCAGTGTTTAGGTCGTACTAGATAGGCAATAGATTTCCCTGTTCCCCATGACCCGCCCGTCAGGGCCGTCCATTATCACTTCGGTGCCGTAGACGTTAAACCCCGAACTAACCTACCAACCAGCACAGATGTCTGTAAGTTTTATATGCAGCAAGTGCAACTATGTAAAGTACCTGTCCATGACACAACGGCGATGAAAAGGAGATACGCTAAACGCCGCCATCCCCTCTTCTCTTATCTGCACCAGGAGGGGCCCAGGAGGCCCCACTAGGCCCTAATGGACCGCGTCCAGCGAGAGAACAGACCCCCTTGTTAGTTAGGCCATCGTCAGGGTGTTTGACACTAATGTGGGACTTTCCACACACCAGTTACAAGGACTATGAATTGGCAGGAGGCGTAGAATCTCATGAGCCCCATGCAGTCGTAGCGGCGCATGAGAATTTATGCCTCTTGTCAGCAGACACTGGTTCTTATTTTCACCCTTATACGGAGCAAGTAGTAATTAGGTCATCCGGAATTTAACTCATTCTGCCCGCGACACACCACTGCAAAATATAGGCACCAAGCTATTCTGCCACCACCCTTGAACTATCATGGTCGATCTGCCCCCTGAATTGTAATGCAGTCCTCAGATGATAACTCCAAAATGTGGGTATTTCCGCATACCTCGGGCGCAATGAATTAAGTCTGATTTAAGTCAGTCCTTGTCAAACAACCCAACACAATAATATTGCAATTTCAGTCACTCGAACTCTAAGTTCCACAGCGAAACATTTCCGTGTACAAAAGGCACAAACCTCAAAAGTTCCTTTAAAAGGTACAAACCTCAAACGTTCATGGTCAATGTAGAGGCTAATGTGGTTTCAAGCCTCTCGCGAAAACGTTTGCGTCTTATTTACATCTGGTTTCCTCACACCGAGGAACCAGCTGATTGTATACAGAGGTTCGGTTGGGAGCGGTTTGAATTTAGTCCATAAGCTAGCCAGGTCTACCGTGTACCCCTCCCCCCCCCCCCCCACAGTACTCAATAAGATGGGTTTCAAAGTGTACCTTAGTATGTCCTGAGATGTTTAAGCCATGTTCCCCGAAAATCCTTAGGAACACACCAGAGATATAGCCGATGGCGCAAGGGTACCCCCATTCACGCTCTTCGCAGATGCTAAAATGACGTTGAGAAACATTTTCCTCTAAATAAATCAGAATTCATTTCAGAAGCCCAAATCAGGCAATATTATATTAAGGCACACCTTCTGCATCCTCTGCAAAAAACAGAATGAAAAAATATTGAACCTCTGGCTCACAGTGAAGGTATTTGTGCAAACAGTAAACGGCCATTTTTGCGAAATCGCAAAAAAAAAAGACAAAAATTATATGTCAGATGCCCTCAGACATTTTCTACATTTTCAGTATATTTTCAGGCTTACATCATTAATACAAGATGTCACAATTATTATAAACTTGATAAACTTGACTAGGTGATGCTGTGATCACCGTGAGTGCCACGGTGGTTGATTTTGTATCCCTACCCCCAAGTTGTAAAAATACACAAAATTAATTAGAAAAATGACTCAAATTATTCCATTTCATTTTGACCTTTCTTTACCCATTAGGTTTCAATAATGGGAGCATAAAGTGCAAGAAAATAAGGAAAGTCGGCATCCTTTACGGTACATTCGTGGTGAATGATAGTTTTTTTCCCATTTAAAATTGCCGAATTGGGAAATGTACGTTGTTTCCGATGCCCTCAGAAATTTTGTATACAACTGATAGGTCTTGGTTATGTTTTATTGGTTAGAATAGAGTACCACAGTTACTCCCAACCTGATTTTATGATGCTGTGATGCATTTAGGGGTTACAGTGGCTGAATCTGCTGCCGTACCCCCATTTTACCACTACGCAAAGGAACGCAAAATGATCATAACAATTGCTTACGTCATACTCCTCTGTTTAAATATTTTTGTTGCCAGTTTTCTTTAAAAAAAAGTATGCATCATAAAATCAGGTTGGGAGTAACTGTGGTACTCTATCCTAACCAATAAAACCTAAAAAAGACCTGTCAGTTGTATACAAAGTTTCTGAAGGCATCATAAACAACGTACTTTCCCAATTCGGCAATTTTAAATGAGAAACGAACGTACCGTAAATAATGCAGATTTTACTTATTTTCTTGCACTTTATGCTCACATTATTGAAACTTAATTGGTAAAGAGAGGTCAAAATGAAATGGAATAACTTAACCCCCCCCCCCCCCACCCTCCCCCCCCCCCCCCCACCCCCCACACTTTGGTACCGGTTTCAGGCCACTTTACAAATTTCAAATACAAACGATCAAAAATCTCTGTAACTTCAGTAGCTGACTGGCCCTTCGTCTGTCTTGTACTGTGTTTGTCTTAAATGGCGTAAATCTGTGTCTGTTACGTGAGTGTGCGTGTTGGGTTTCAGTTCGCGGCGCTTTGAGTCGATTTGCCCAAAAATTGAGAAAAAGCGCCTATGTAATAACGGTATTATTTATCATTAATAATTTTTTCTAATTAGTTTTGTGTATTTTTACAACTTGGGGGTAGGAATACAAAATCACCCACTGTTGCCCTCACAGTGATCACAGCATCACCTAGTCAAGTTTATAATAATTGTGACATCCTGTGTTAATGATGTAAGCCTGAAAATGGACTGCCAGTGCTATAGAAAATATTCTGAATGCATCTGACACATTATTTTTGTCTTTTTTTGGCGATTTTCTGGAAATGGCCGTTTACTGCGTGTACATAATTATACCTTCACTGTGAGCCAGAGATTCAATATTTTTTCATTCTGTTTCTTGCAGAAGATGCAGAAGGTGTGCCTTAACATAATATTGCCTGATTTGGGCTTCTGGAATGAATTCTGATTTATTTAGAGGAAAATGTTTATTAACCTCATTTTAGCATCTGCTAAGAGCGTGAATGGGGGTACCCATGCGCCATCGGCTATATCTCTGGTGTGTTCCTAAGGATTTTCGGGGAACATGGCTTAAACATCTCAGGACATACTAAGGTACACTTTGAAACCCATCTTATTGAGTACTGGGGGGAGGGGGGGAGGGGGGGGGTGCACGGTAGATCTGGCTAGCTTATGGACTAATTGGTCAAGACTGCGCGAATCGAGGAAGACAACCAGTGTGCGCATGCGTAGCGAATCGGGGGAGCAACCAGTGTAGTCTTGGCTTGGAGGTGGCGCCGCGGGGAAGTGTACAGTGAGTTGTCTACTCCTGGTGAGGGTTAATTGGGGTATCACTGTTGGGGATTACCTCTCACTGTCAATTAGCACCGTTAGGTAACACGAGATGAGTGCTGCCGAAAAACAGAAGGTAGTACATGTAAGACATTTATAAATGAAGTGACGGACTTATCATAGATGCATTTCAGGGTTTCCGCAATATCAGCTATGGTAAAAGCAACTGGTCGATTTTATTTGTTTGTTTGTTTATTTATTTTTACGTGTTTGCTTATTTGCTTATGTATTTAGTTGTTACATGACATGTAGTTAGTAAGTTAGTTAGTTGTTTTTATTTATTTATTTATTTATTTATTTAGTCATTTATCTAGTTAGTCATTTATTTTGTTATTTTTAGTATAACGAACAAAGGTAGAGAAAAAACAACAACCCATTTTCAATGTAATATTGGAGGCACATGAAATCAAATCAAAGGACTCATAAAAAACCTGACTAATTAAATGCACACCCCCTCCCCACCCCACCCCCACCCCCATCCCCCACCCCCCCCCCCACCACCCCCGCCCCCCAAAAAAAACCAAAAAAAAAAAGAAAGAAAAAAAAAAGCAGCAAGTTTTTCATTAAGAACATCTCTTGGCTTGACTTCGCGAACGAAGATTTTATAGGAGTTGCCCACGACGTCTGCAGGCTTGTTCGTGGCTGCGGAGGCCAATCCGAGACAGGCAGGTTCGACCGCAGTGGCTGCAGGGGAAGGTATGGCCGGGGTTCTGAGCTGCGGCATCTCTGTTCTTTCTCCTGAGCCGCTTGTCCTTAAGGCTAGCTCTGTGAGAGTCCTCAAAGGAGACAGCTGCCTTGTAAATAGTGCAGCGCCAGGTGTCACGGTCCGCAGCAAGCGAAGACCACTGGTGGTGGTCGATTTGGCAGGCACTAAGTGACTTCTTGAGACAGTCTTTGTATCTCTTCTTTGGTGCCCGTCTGTCACGGTGTCCAGTAGTAAGCTCGCCGAACAGGGTGATCTTTGGTAGGCGATGATCCTCCATCCTGGAGACATGCCTCGCCCAGCGGAGCTGTGTCCGCAGCAGCAAAGCCTCGATGCTCACAGTTTCAGCCTGTTCAAGGACCTCGACGTTGGTGACATAGTCACTCCAGTGAATGCCCAGGATGGTACGCAGACAGCGCTGGTGGAAGCGTTCGAGGAGTCGTAGTTGGCTGCGGTAGAGGGCCCAGGACTCGGAACCATACAGCAGGGTGGTGAGGACCACAGCTCTGTACACGCTGATCTTGGTGCCTGTTTTCAGCTGTTGATTGTGCCACACCCGCTTGAAAAGTCGCCCGAAAGCGCTGTTCGCTTTTGCCAGCCTGCTGTCAAGCTCCTTGTCCAGCTTGGCGTCCGACGTGATAATGCAGCCAAGGTAAGTAAACTGGTGCACTGACTTTAGATCAGACTCGCCAATGGTGATGTGAGGAGGGCGATACACTGTCTTGGGTGCCGGCTGATGGAGGACCTCTGTCTTTTTCAGACTGACCTCGAGTCCAAAGAGCTGGGCAGCATCTGCGAAGCAAGACGTGATGCGCTGCAGGGCTCTCTCTGTGTGTGCAACGAGGGCAGCATCATCAGCAAAAAGCAGCTCACGAATCAGTTGGTCTAGGGTTTTCGTGTGGGCCTGCAGTCGTCTGAGGTTGAACAGGCTGCCATCGAGACGATACCTGATGTACACTGCATCGTCATCATCAAGGTCCACTGTGGCCTGCTTCAACATCATGCTAAAAAAGATGGTGAAGAGGGTCGGTGCCAGCACGCAGCCCTGCTTTACGCCGTTGAGAATAGGGAATGGTTCTGAGAGGTCATTGTTGAGTCTGACCTGGCCTTGCTGGTCCTCGTGTAGCTGGACAATCATGTTGAGGAACTTTGGGGGACAGCCAAGTCGCTCCAGGATCTGCCACATGCCTTGCCTGCTCACAGTGTCGAACGCTTTTGTTAGGTCGACAAATGTTACGTACAGCCCTTTGTTCTGCTCGCGGCACTTCTCCTGTAGCTGTCTCAGCACAAAGACCATATCGGTGGTGCTCCTGTTTGCTCTGAAGCCACACTGGCCCTCTGGGAGTTGGTCTTCAGCGATGGCAGGTACCAGCCGATTCAGGAGCAGCCTTGCAAGGATTTTCCCAGCAATGGACAGCAGGGTAATTCCCCGATAGTTGGAACAGTCAGACTTCTCGCCTTTGTTCTTGTACAGGGTGATAACGACTGCGTCACGGAGATCTTTTGGTAGTGTTCCTTCCTCCCAGCAGCAGAGAAAGAGGTCATGGAGCTTGTTGTGCAGTGCTGTGCCTCCATGTTTCCAGATCTCTGGCGGTATTCCATCAATGCCTGCTGCTTTGCCACTCTTGAGCTGGTGGATGGCTGTGAGGGTCTCTTAAGAACATAACTGGCAGTAAAAAGCGTGCACGTCGCGTGCACCTGTCAGCTTAAAAAAAAAAATGGCTAGACGCTTGTGATTTATATCTGTTCTTACTGGTACATGACAGGTGATTTATTCAATTTGTTTAACATATGAGGGACGAAGACCTGTCATTTGTAAGGGCGCGTGATTGTCAAAACGGATACATGGAGCCTTAAATCAAAACTGTCAGCAAGTTGGTAGTTGTCTTCTGGATAGCACAGTTAAGAAGATAGATCTACCATGATAGTTCAAGGGTAGTTCAAGGTTCAACTAGTACGGCCGATCCAAGTTTTCTTACATTGTGTTAGTGCGCAACTGATGCGCAGTGTGTGTAGACACCTCCCAAGTGTACAAAACGTATTATTGCATCTAAATGAACGAAGTTGCTTGCGGTGGTCACGTACTAGGAAGCGGTACTGCATACCCCAATGCCCCGACAGGCGCCAAGCTAATCTGGCACTACCCTTGAATTATCAAGGTCGACCCATCTCCTGCTGTAGTGCGTCAGGGCTGAATTGGTTAACTCATTCTACCCCAGACACACCACAACAAGATAAGGATCGACCATGATAGTTCAAGGGTGATGCCAGAATAGCTTGGCGCCTATGGGCGCCAAGCTATTCTGGCATCACCCTTGAACTATCATGGTCGATCTGTGTCCTGCACTGCAATGCAGTCTTCAGAGGACAACGGCAACACTTAAGGATTTCGGTGTTGGGGTAGAACGAGTTAAAGGCAATAGACAGTAATTTTATTTTTTTGGTGAGTGAAAGCGTGACTTCATTGTATGAAAGACAAATAACAGGTCCATTTTTGTGGGGAAAAATACCGAGATTTTCATTTCCGTTTACAATGAAAATGTCGCTTTTCACGAAAATGAACTGACTGCCTTTTGCCTTGACGGGACAGACCTTCACCCACATTCACAGACATGTTAAATGCGGCTATGCGTCCAGAGCGGACAGATGCGGTCACGCGGACACATTTATCGTAGAAAGAAATACAAATGGAGCGGCTCGACACAGGACCAACCCAGTGCGCAAAGGCCATCGGGCCGACGTCCGCCGCCGTTGGTCCGCGCACTGCTGTGATCGGGCCAACGGTGGCCGACGTCGGCCCGATGGCCTTTTGAGCATTGGGAAGATTATCCGGACCCATTACAGATGAATTGAAAAAATGTGCATGTCAGCAGACAAAAATATTGCCGCATGTTTGTGAGCGACACAGATATGTCCAATGACATGTTGGCGGCATCAGTGTGACATTTGCGTCCCGTTGCAGAGATTTTTTCCATGGTCATTGCTTTAAATAATAATAATAATAATAATAATTACGGTATTTATAATGCGCTTATCTTATAATAATTATAACTCTAAGCGCGCACTCACAACTCGCACACGCATGCGCACGCTTTAGACAATGACTCACGTACCACAAATAGTGAAAATACATTACGACGGTCAGCTTGGGGTGGGGAGTGTGGTGATGTAGTCCTAGAACTGTTGAAAGAGGTGAGTTTTGAGGGCGGACTGGAAGGAGGAGAGAGAGTGTTTCTGACGGAGAGAGAGTGGGAGAGTGTTCCAGGTGGATGGACCGTATACTGAGAAGGAGCGGGGGTCGAAAGTGCTGAGTTTGGTGCGGGGGATGAGGAGGCGGAGAGGGTCGGAGGCGGAGCGGGTCGGAGGCGGAGCGGAGGGAGCGGGAAGGAGTGTAGGGGTGAAGTAAGTTGGAGAGATAGGTAGGAGCGTAGTTGTTCAGGGATTTGTAGCAGAGAGACAGAATCTTGTATTGGATGCGTTGGGGGATGGGGAGCAAGTGAAGGAGCTTGAGCAGGGGAGTGATGTGGTCGGATTTTTTCTTTTTAAGGACGAGGCGGGCAGCATTGTTCTGGACGCGCTTTAACAAAATAGTAATAAGCATAATGATAATAATCATAATAATGATAATGATGATGATGAGTTTGATGATGATGATGACGACGACGACAATAATAATAATGATAATAATAACAATAACAAGAAGTTGCGACCCTTACCAACTTGTCGACGTTTTCTGCTGTGATGTTATGTTTAACTCACTCGAGACATGCCGCGTTTGGTTACGCGGCTTAACGCCGCGAATACGAATGCAGCACGTCTCGAATGTGTTAAAGCAACGTTGATTTTCTACCCGTCTCCTAAGCTCTTTGTACAGCTTGTGGTTAGTCGCTAAAGAAACCCGAACCAAACAGACAGCTTCAATTTTAATAATAATATGAAAATTGCAATTGTCCACATACCCAAGTCCCCCAGTTTTCGAGTTGTACTTGATGCGTGTGTCTTCATTTGTTGAGCATTTCTTCACAGTTCCCGAGCAGCAACAACAGCAACCAAACAGCCAATCAGCTGGTCAGCCATCCAGCCCCGAATGTGCCCCACGCCCCAATGTACCGAATGTGCCCGACGCCCCAAATGACGACAACTCTCGTATTTTGCTGCATATGGCCGTAAATGTGATCTCTCATTGGGTGATTCGTTATCTCAAAGTATTCCTCCTAGTGAAAATGAAATGATGGTTGAACCGAGTTTTCAACACAGTAAGAAAACGGTTAGTAGTTTAGATCAAAATAATTTTAGATTCTTATACTTAAATCTATATATCGCAAGGGAATCGCTATGACTCGGGACTTGTGGAATGCTTGGGGCATGGAAACGCTTGTAGTGTAGTCAAACGAAAAAAATCCTTGAATTTGACATACGCCCTTAAAAGACATTTGTGCAAATCTGACATCTGTACAGGTCTGTGATTTTTTACATTAATCACATATTTAACAAACTCCAGTCCGACATTTTTATAATTCTCTGTGTCCGAGATTTCCCGTCTGTTACAGTTGACATATTTCGTACACGGGACACGGCCAAGACAGAGTGGACAAGATATGACATAGTTTCAATCGTTCTTACTGCCTTCAAGGATTAACCCAGCCTTAACTTGGGCGGGGGTGATAAATAGTGCAAGACCGACCGTGTTTTCCATGGCCATGTCATCTGCAAGAAGCACAGATTCTCATGAGCTCTTGAAGCCGCAGGAGCTCATGAGAATCCAAGTCTCTTGTTGATTTGGTCTTACTGATGTCTGGAAGACTGTATGTATACCAAGCTTGATTACGATGGGAAAGACGACACTGACCGTGTTTTTCAGAAGGTCCATGTCATAGATCTACAAGAGGCATAGATTCTCATGAGCTCCTGCGAATGCAGGAGCTCATGAGAATCTATGCCTCTTGCTGATTTGGCATCAGTCCCGCCTGGAAGATACTATCTGATGATACCAGGTTTAACGGGTGGTGTATGGGAGACTGTCCATGTTCTTTCAGGTTTCATAAATCATAAATAAGGTTTAGGTCCCATCTCATTCCGCCTACGTCCCTGCTCACCAGAGGAAGCTAACTTTGGTCTGCGGTGGATGTGAGAATGAACGTGTCAACACAGTTCCTTCTCTTTTGTCTTCACCGCCGTGAGATGGCCTTAGTTGCCTGCTCGGCGTTAAACCCAAATAACTAACTAACTAACTAACTAACTCTTTTGTCTTCATACTGTTTTGTCTGCAAGATGAATAGGTTCTCATCAACCATTGAAGCCGTAAAATTAACTCTGGAATGATTTTGGCTGATGGTTTCAGTCGCGGTCGCAGATCTAATCCTCATATAGGTCCCAAACAGCCTAATCTGCTGAATATGTCTCCTGCGACGGGGTTACACCGTTGGTGTTTTGGCTGGAGATTGACAGCTTGAATAGCCAGCTGGTTAGTTAGTGCGGGGTTTGACGTCCACGGCACCAAAGTGATAGTAGACGGCCCTGACAGGCGGGTTATGGGGGACAGGGAAATTTATTGTCTATGGAGTACGACCTGAACACTGATCAATTCAGGCGCACTGCAACTGTGCCACTCTGATTTACCAGGACGTCCCAAAGGACATGCTATTGAACAAGCCCGTCTTTTCCCCCTGGATTGCGAGTTCAGCTACCGGGGCCGGGACGAGGACTCGAACCCACGACCCGGCGATTCCCTTCGCTCTCTTTCGCTCGACGCTTAACCGCCTGAGCTATTTCGGACTCGATAGCTAGTGCATGACCACATAAATATGTGTACCCACTCCATATTTTTTCCCCTTCTTTGACACATGCACTGATATACTGCATAACAAGCAAATTAATTATTTATGAGCTTGCTCGATATACTTTCCTTCCCGAAAAGCCTTGCGGCCCTGGCAAAGTTGTTGATGGATTCTCGAGCTAGGGTCATACGAATTAAAACACAAAATACTGTTCTGCTGCAACACTAATGCATACTTTGCAACTATGACAAAGTTAACACTTTGATTAATTTTAAACTTGCCGTTATATTACCAATGCCGAAGATACTTTTCTCGTCCATATACGTGCCATCGCTGCCATCGTGTGCTTCGGCACTCGCATTGGATGTGGAAACCCGTAAAAAGCAATACAAAGAGTACAAAAAGCTAAAGACACTAACCTAAAACTTGCAACCTTCATTGTTAAAGATATGTAAAGCAAACTAGAGTCGCGAAATGCAACATTCCAAGCTAAAAAAAATAATCACCGAAACTGTATTAGCGTAGGAAGTAAACGGAACAGCCAAAAGCTCAAATTCACTCAACAAAGTTATCTCCCTTGCGTCAACAAAACTGTCGTCTGCTTCACATAGCACCTATAGTGGAGTCAGTAGTTTGTTCGATTCTATTTTTTTCTTTTCAATTATTATCCACATTGCTTCTACGAGGGTTTCATTGTTAAACATTGCTTATGAATTAAACTGAAGTAAAATTAAAATCATTTTGTGAATTATGCATATGTTTTGTTTCGGTGTGCATGATAGTCTCGGCCGCCTTATGCAAACCTAAAATGGTAGCACAGAGTGGATGGCACGAAGCGAAGGTAAAGTTTATATTGAGCAGCAATTTGCTTGATATAGTGCTTAAAACAGACAGATGTGATTACTTCACCCGATCAAAATGTCCTCGTCTTACGACTCAGACATTTTGATTCGGGTCTCGTAATCACATCGGCCTGTTATCCGCACTACATCAAACAAAATGCTGCTCAATATAATATAACAGCAACGCCAAATCTGATGACATACAAGCAGTGTTACTGGGATGATGGCATCTCCGCTGCGAATACATTACAGCTAGACTAAGTCTTGTACTAAGTAGTTCTGGACCACACGATTTAATGAGATGTCATTGCACTAACAGCGAAACTGTCACTAACAGCAAAACTGTCACTGCGACACTTGACTCCCCACCGTTGAACGTGAGAACTGTGCATGTAAGCTTCTTAAACCCGTATGGCATGGTATGACTTGACAGGGCACTCGGCCACTGAGTTTCTTCCATATGAAGAGGCACAAATATTCATCGGTCCCTGCAGCCGCAGCGACACGGAAGTGTATGCGTGTTGCCACTATGCAGACCGAGAAGGAGGAGATCTTGCGGCAGGGATTGTGCGAGTGACTGAGACAGGCACCTCAAAGTGCATGGCGCCCACCGCAAAATGGAAATCAGCGGTCATATAGACCTGGTAGGGATTTGAAAAGTAGACAATGAGGCGCCGACATTATCACTAAAAGTCTAATTACTGCAGTAAACGTCGTACATTTGCATTTGCGGGGGCTCATGAGGATCTATGCCTTTCGCAGTTCAGCTGTTAAGTTTTTAAGCATGTTTTATTTCATAAAAAATTAAAAATTCAGCTACAGGATAATATATCTTAATACATTGAAAACATACAGAATACGAAGAAATCGGAAACGAAGGTTATTATTTTGTGTTTCTTCACATTAATACGCCGTGTGTGTAGTTGATGGTTCACGTCATGGCTCTTTGGGGTCAATTGCCGGTTATATTTACTTTCGTGTTACTGAAGCAAAGGGTGTCAGCGGGTGTTCATGTAGAATGGGAATGGTCAGGAAATGGTCAGGTACTCAGCACTGTGAAATGTATGCGGCTGACGCAGGCTAACATGACTCAACAACGTAATTTCTCATAGTGTGTCATGTACCAGGTACAAAAAATATTACCTCATTCAAGATCCACCCTCAATAGCTGCGGAAGTGACATACAGCGTTACCGCCTTGAATGAGTTAACTTAGTACATGCTTATATGATAGTAGCGTATTTATTTATTTATTTATTTATTTTTAATAATAATAATAATAATAATAATAATAATAATAATAATAATAATAATAATAATAATAATAACAATAATAACAATAAATTACTCTTATAATGCGCAGTATTTATTTTTCAATGTATTTATTTATTTATTCTTCAAGGCTCAAACTTTTATTTTTAAATGGAATTTTACACACCGATTCTTTAAAAACTAAACTTTGTATCAAAACTGGACACCTGTACATTTTTATCATAGAAAAAAAATACAGTTAATATGGCGCGGCCTCAGGACCCAAAGATTTTCCTGGGCCCATTACAGATGACAGGAAAAAATGTGCACATCAGCAGATAAAAATATTGCGAGCAGTGACACAGATATGTCAGATGGCATCTGCTTGGGACCAGAGTGATATTTACGTCCATGTTGCAGACATCTTCTGCAAGGTTCACGTGCTCACTAAATAAAATAAAAAAGAAGTTGTGCATCAAGGGCAAGACAGCTGGTTGTATTAAAATATAATACAAATGACATAATGTAAAATTCCTCAGTTGCACTTTCACACACACACAAACACACACACACACACACGCACGCACACACACAACTATACTACAAAAACCTTTTCATCTCAATAAAGTGTTTCATTTAATTTAAGTACAATGAAAACTTCACAGGAATGTCAAGTAATTTCATTCATAGATTTTTTTTTTTCGTCGATGTGACCCTTCAGTAGTCCATCCATTTCCCCACTTGCACCACAGCCCAGCATGTCCTGCTGCGCCCTTTACTGGTTACACGTCCATGGTGACTGCTATCGTGTTAATCTCACTCATATCCATCAACTTTTGACCGCTCTTGAAATGGTATACGACATGTTTTGGGCATTCATGTCGCACATACCGCAGTATTCTGCTGCTGAAGTTAGAGATACGCTCTCTCAATTCTTTCCCTTCCACAAACAACTGAAAAAGATCACTGGATAAAAGCAAATCATAGTCATAATCCGGTAATCAAGGTCGGATATAACAAAAGAACACATTTTTGCAGGTCCCGACTACGTTCTCTCTGAGTAAATTACTTCGCTTATAACAAACTTTGCATATAACAATACATTTTTATCCTTGTGATTTGTTATATCTAAAGTTTACAACAACAACAACAACAACAACAATAATAATAATCATAATATAATAATAATAATAATGATGATGATGATGATAATGATAATAATCATAATATTATTATTATTATTATTATTATTTGTAGTAGTAGTAGTATTTTACACAGAATACTACTACTACTATCACTACTACTACTGATGATAATAATAATAACAATAATAATAACATTATTATTATTATTATTTATTATTATTATTATTGTGTTAGTATACCTTTATTATTATTACATCATTATTATTATCAAAACAGCCATGAGCTCGTGAGGATCAGTATTTCGCGCAGATAGATGACGTTTAAGGGTAGAAATGATAGCTTGGAGACAGTCACTAGCTTAACCCTCTCAGCCCTGAAATGCTACAGCATGGGATGGATCGACCATGATATTCAAAGGTGGTGTCAGATACAGACGCCTAGCTATTCTGGCACTATCCTTGAACTATCATGGCCTATCCATCTCTTGAACTGGGACGTAGTCTGCAGAGACCAACTGCCAAACTTCCTCAGGCAGGCTTAGTGTGTTATATACCAAATTCATCCGTCTCAAGAGCGCACAATCGTAAGTAAGCAAATCTTTTAACCCCTTCACTGCCGAGACGAAACTAAACACGATCCATCTGCAAGAGACATAGATCCTCATGAGCCCCCGCGACTGCGGGGGCTCATGCGGATCCATGCCTCTTGCTGAGACCATTGTGTGTCCACGTTCCTGGACGGTCGCGGCTCTTGGTCGCTGAATAAACGAAGACTTCAGGAACAAAATACACGTCCATCGGCAGGGAAGAGGTTAAGTTGCGCTGGTCCTATCAATCAAGAGGTATAGATTCTCATGAGCACCAGCAGTGGCAGGGGGTGACCCGTCATGAGGATCTATACCTCTTGCTAGGCAGAGGAGGTCTGGAGGATGAAATGGGCTGTATCGGGCAAGTGGGTGCTATACGGACGACAACGTACTCAGAATGGATGTGGTAAAGGGTACACTATGTCATCACGCCTTCAAAGGCGACAAGAGGGGGAGGGGGGGGGGGCGGAGGGGCGGGGGCGGGGCCTTTTGCTCGCTGGGAAGATCGAGTGTGGATTTGGGGTTTGGAAGGGGGGGGGGGGAGGGGGGATTTTAACCAGTTAGTCCGCGTTACAGCTTGACTGGCCTCAGTCCCGTCGGCGGGCCGCTAGCATCTTTCAGCTTCGAGCGCAGACTTTTGAAGACGTGACTTCTATGCCACCTGGACTGACCGACTGCAGGCTGCAGGCAAAAGGGGCTGATGAGGTTCTATGCCTTTTTGCTAGACGAGACAGGGATATTCGCAGCAGTGTAGTGGTTCCACTCGTATGTTGGCCTGTCACCTTGTCTGTTCGTTCATTCGTCAACCCACCTGCTTCATGCCGATTGTCGCAAGTCAAGTACCACTTTCAAGCTTTACTCCCCAGTCACCTCAGCGGTCTGAGGGGATGCGATGCTAGTGTACAGGGGAAAGATGTTTAACTGGTAAGAGGCGTCCGCAGGGGGTTTATGAGAATCGATGCCTCTTGCAGATTTGAGGTGGAAAAGGGCAGAGAGGACGGGGAGTGGATAAGTCTAGTGTAGGACATTGGTCACTCGTAGCTCTTAATTAATGACGGTCATTTATCTTCACTGAGTGACTACCAACAACAGCAGCTACGAGGACCAAGGTGACCGCCACTGCCGCCTCTCCTCTACCCCTCCCCCTCAATCGCCCTAACCGCCTCCCCGCATTCCTGCCACCTCTACCGCTAGGTCACTTCTTGAAGACATTAGCCACAGCCCAATGTCGACGTCAGCCGCCGTTGGCCCGCGCACGACCGTGCGCGAGCCAACGGCGGCCGACTTCGGCCCGATGGCCTTTTGGGCATTGGGAGAGACCGAGGTGACCGCCACTGTTTCCTCCCTCCATCCCCCCCCCCCTCTCTCTCTCCCCTCCCCCCCCCCCCCCCACCTTCCCAGTCCCCTCATCTCTGCCGCTTGTAGCGCTGGCACTTCTTGTCCACGAGAGCTCTAATCGTTTATTAAGTCAGTATCCACATGCGGACACAGCACCGCGAGAAGTGGGCGAGAAATTTCATACCAGCATAGCCACAGTCCTGCAGTCGACTTCCTCAAATTTAGGAGATGTTCTTTACAGTTCAGGACATTGGTCTACCATGATAGTTCAAGGGTGGTGCCAAATTAGCATGGCACTTCTATGCACTAAGCTGTTTCTGGCACCACCTTCAAGGTCGCTGTTTGCCAATTAATCAGAATTTCTGACGCAAATTTCTGACGCAAAGCTGTCAGTCAAGATTACAAAACAAGATCGCGTGCTTCCTATACCTTAATTTAAAAAAAAAAAAAAAACCCTCCCCCCCCCCCACCAAAAAAACAAACAAACAAAAAAACCGTTATTGCGTTGTAAAGACTTATTGCTTGATAATGCCTTCATTAATCTTTGTCACCAGACACAACATAGCATCTAACGACCCTCGCCAGGCATGACTGCCTTGACAGTGGCCTTGCGATTTAACCCCGTCACTGCCGAGAAACAGTGAAAACGACCCAACTGCAAGAGACATAGATTTTCATGAGCCCCCGCAGGATGAGGATCTACGCGTCTTGCTGACACCACTTTGTATCCGTGGTCCTGGGACGGGCTGCGACTCTTTGACGACGAATTAACAGATATTTCAGAACCACGGTCTGCGACCGCTTGCAGTGAAAGGGTTTAAATAGCTTATTTACAAGTTAAACAAGTTTATCACATTTCAGACATGACATATAAGTTCTTTACTCAAGCCCAGACGAGTTCCTCTGCTCTAGGACGTAAGTAATGTAAGTCGGACCGATCTGGGTCTCATGAGCCCTCTGTATAATGTGATATGAAGTCATGGCTTTTTGATGCGTGACGGCTCTTTTCCGCCAGCTAGCACTGACAAAAATTTCACCTATGATTGATGCGTGACAAAATAATGGCAAAGCTCCTGTTAGAAGTCAGAGAGGACGTTCACGTGATATTTTCAACTTTCAGACTAGGCCAATTTTCTCTTTAAAGGCCTGTTACCGTCGTAACTGTTTAAAGATCCACACCTGCAACATATTATTTCCGAAACGCTGTACACAGGTCTGGTTATGATTCATCTAGACACAGAAGAATCCAGTTCAGCACACGTCGTCTTAACTCATTTATCCCCGACACACCCCAGCAAGACATGGATCGAGCAAGATAGTTCAAGGGTAGTGCCAGAATAGCTTGGCGCCCATAGGCGCCAAGCTATTCTGGCACTACCCTTGAACTATCATGCTCGATCTGTCTCTAGAATTTTAATACAGTCCTTCAGAGGTCAACTTCAAAATTTGGGGATTTCGGTCCTGGGGCAGAATGTGTTAATATTATGTAAATTTGACAATGACATGGCTCTCTCACAACATATTTACTAGGAGCAGCAGATAACGGCTGCACGGAATAAACAAGTGTAATGGTACTTTAACTCGTATTTCTCCAGTAAGATACCTGATTATTTTAAAAATCAAATATCGAAAAGGAAAGGAGCAGCCGGGCAGACTGAATCGAAGACACGGACTTTGCTAGCAGGGATACTAGAAGAATATCGGAACAATTTTTTTTTTTCTGTCCAAGACGACTTGCGAACCGAGTGTGCGCTACTTTGGCCAGGTACTTTTAACCTGTTCAATGCCGAGAAAATGTAAACTCCACCCAACCGCAAGAGGTATAGATTATAATGAGACCCCGCAGTTGATGACGAGCTATGCCTCTTGCTGACACCACTTTTAATCCACATCTAGGACTTTGGTAAGTCACTTAATGCCTGCAAAATCGACCACCGCCAGTGGTCTTCACTTGCTGCGGACCGTGAAACCTGGCGCTCCACCATTTACAAGGCAGCTGTCTCCTTTGAGGACTCTCGCAGAGCTGGCCTTAAAGACAAGCGGCTCGGGAGAAAAAACAGAGATGCCGCAACTCAGAACCCTGGCCAGACCTCCCTCTGCAGCCACTGCGGTCGAACCTGCCTGTCCCGGATTGGCCTCCGCAGTCACGAGCATGCCTGCAGACGTCGTGGACAACCCCTAAAGAATCTTCGTTCGCGAAGTCAAGCCAAGAGAGAGAGGACTTTGGTCTTGAATAAACGAAGACTGCAGAAACACAGTCTACCTCCGCTGGCACTGAACGGGTTAACAAAGAAGCAAAGAAGCAAAGAAACAAACAAACAAACAAACAAACAAAGAATAAAACAACTGCGCCTGAATTGATATGTCCAGGTCTTACTCCTCAGGTAATAGCTGCCCCTGTCCCCCCATAACCCGCCCATCAGGGCTGTCCATGATCACTCCGGTGCCGTGGACGTTAACACTTTCGAGACGTGTCGCATCCGGATTAGCGGCTTCATGCCGCGAATCCGGTTGCGGCACGTCTCGAAAGAGTTAAACCCCGAGCAACTAACAAATCCAAAATAAACAATAAATAAAACAAAACAAAACGACAACAATAGTCCAACAACAACAACCAAAAGTAAAGATTGTCAAAAATGCCCTGCGCAAACACTGTCGTAACCATAAAAGATGTCTTTCTTAAAAATTAAACCCAAGGACATTGACACGACACAGACAGACCTTCAAATGAACCATAAGTACATGAAAAACAATGTCCAAATGATTCAAACTGTGTTAAAAAGTATCCTGCACAAAGTTTATGCTGGCCATCAAACGTGAAAGACCACCTAAAACAAATCACGCTTAAACGTCAAAAGCAGATTTTGTACCAGCGATTACACAGTTATGACAGGAAGTATGCAGCTATGAATTAAATTAAAGTCTTAGTATATATGACCCACAGACTGTAACAGACGATGTCGCTCGGCTAAAAAGACGAGCAGATTGCGTTTTCCGCCGAACGGCATCGTCAGTTGCAGTCATAGGGTTAAAGACCTTCATACTGCCATTATAACCCCAGGATCATTAGTTGCATGGGCCAGTTTAGTCCTGCGCCAGCCACTAAGCAAGGTGCTCCGCTACTATTGCTCCCGTCTGGCCGCCGATACAGACAACCATCATGTAAAACCACTGAACCGCAGGAAACTGTCTTTCATCCCTGTTGCCGTCCGACTTTTAAATATTTGGTAAATCTACACAGGCTGTTAAAAGTGTGTGTGTGTGCGTGTGCGTGTGTGTGTGCGTACATGCGTGCGTGCGCGCGCGCGCGTGTGTGTGTGTGTGTGTGTGTGTGTGTGTGTGTGTGTGTGTGTGTGTGTGTGTGTGTGTGATTTACACAGCTGTTTCATCGGGTGGTATCGCTGGCCTGGATGAACAGTTGTAGAGGGGTAAGTGGAAACAGTAAGACATCAATGTGTTCGCTGATAATTTTGGTAATTATGCTCTTTAAGGTTTTATAATGTTTTAGTAACTGTTTTAGTTTAGAGTTTTAATATGTCTTAATCTTAGTATTATAAGTCTTACAGATTTAATATATTAATATCAGGTACAAATGGGATATTAGAATGTCCTGATATTAACTACTGTTTACTGAATGATTTTTATTTTATTGTTCCCCCCGGCCACACAACCGTAATTGCCCTTTAAGGGATAAATAACTTTCTTTTTTTTTTTAAATGAATTGAATTTCGAAGACAGATCGACCGTGTGAGGCAAGGGTGGTGCCAGAATAGCTTGGCGATTTCAGGCGCCAAGCCGCTATTCCGGCACCAACCTTGAACTAGCGTGGTCGATACATCACAGTGTCAGTACCGAATGTGTTAAGTCGAACAGTACCGTCAGCAGTAGCAGTCAAGATCACTGAAGGCGCCAAGCTATTCCGGTACCACCAACACTAACAGTCAAGGCTTCAATACTTTCAAGATGCAAGGTATGATCTCTCTCAGACTATTCACTTTGGGGCGACAATGCGTAAGAAACAAAGTGAACGGAAAACACTCCGCCGCAGCTCCTGACACCGCTGACAACCCTTAATGCTTCGCGGGATTTTAGCGCGGAACTATGTGGAAAAGCAATCAGACCGCTATGATTTATGTCGCCTGTTTTGAATTTTAATGCAATGTTTTACGAGCGGTAAAAGCCATTCCCTTGACAAAATCTGTCTCGATAAATCACATTAGGCTTAATTAATTAAGCTTAAAAACGGTTTACCTTCGAAACCTCACCCTTAACTAATGCCCCGCATCAACTTATTCTGCGGAAGTGTCGTATAGCGTTGACGGCGGCAACGCTATATGACACTAGCGCAGCTAATGAAGCGGCACGCCTTGAGTGACTTAATGTTCGTTTTATGACCAAACGGACAAATGATTCACGGAAATTTGACAGTTTGTGTCTGGGACGTGCACAGAGATATGGCAATTTTAGTGGCCAATATGACATGATATGACATAGCGGCAACGCTATACGACACTTCCGCAACTGTTGGTGCGGGACCCCCTTTGAATGAGTTAAAGTTTTTATATACTAAACGGACAAATCGTACACGAAAACCTGGCAGTTTGTGACTGGACCATGTGTACGAGATATGGCCATTTGAGTGGAAATATGGCATATTGTTGATGCCGATTTCATCCTGTACAGGCACTTTTGGACGTCACTTCCTGTAATAAAGACGATAAAACGTGACAAATGCCCCAGCTTCTTGGAGTACGTGACCTATGACCTGAGTTTACGATATACTTTTGCTCCGGCATAGACATTAACTCCTTCAGTGCCAAGAAAAAAGTGAACACGATCCAATTGCAAGAGACATAGATCCTCATGAGCCCCCGCGACTGCGGGGGCTCATGAGGATCTATGCCTCTTGCTGAGACCAGTTTGTATCTATGTTCCTTGAACGGTGTTGGCTTTTGTCCTTTGAATGAACCAAGATATCAGGAACAAAAATGTATGCACAGTGGCGTTGAAGGGGTTAATGGCTTTCGTTTCCTTTTCACTCTTCCCGTGGTGACCTAGATAACACTGTTTTTGCACGTGAAACCCGTATAGTTATGTTCGTATTGCCTCAGAGCCGGCTCAGTCACGCTGGCAAGAACTGTAACTGCAAGAGCCGTCGAGGTCATAAGCATCTACAGTCCACTTCGCTTATAACAAGGTAGTCAGATTTAACCCAGTACATCCTGAGGCTGAGTTTGTCAAATTTGCTTATTGTCCTATGAAGACTACATCAGTTGCAGGTTAGGATTTAGATCAACTGTTAAAGCTATTCTGGCACCACCCTTGAACTATCAGTTTTTATTTTAAGCAATGGGAGTATCAGGATGAAAAGGGATAACAACACATTATCAGCGTTCCCGACAGCACTTCTGTGCACAGTAAACTTTGGATATAACAAATCGCTTGGAGAGCCAAATGTTCTTGTTGTTCTATGCGAAGTTTGTTACAAGCTAAGTAAGTTGTAGAGCAACAGATCTGTCAGGACGTATGAGATAGTGTTATGTCTGACTTTTGTTATATCGGACCTTGTTATAAGCTAAGTCGACTATGGATTACTTCCCTTATAACGAACTTCGGTGTTACGTTTGTGGTTGTGTTATTCTTTTTAGGGCATGTGTGCGTCTGATTTCGTTTTCTGGGGGCTCATGAGGATCCATACCTCTTGCTGAGACCAGTCCGTATCCATGTTCCTTTGACGTTTGCAGCTTTTGGGTCGTTGCATGAACAATGATTTCAAAAACAAAATTTACGTTCATTGGCAGGAAAGGGGGTAATTGCCTAAACTTTTTCGGACTCACTCTCCAAGTGTTGGTGGTTAGTTCGGGTTTAACGTCCACAGCACCGAGGTGATCATGGACGGCCCTGACGGGCGGGTTATGGGGGACAGGGAAATCTATTGCCTATGGAGTACGCCCTGAACACTGATCAACTCAGGCGCACTCCAACTGTGCCACTGTGATTTACCAGGACCTTTCAACGGACATGCTATTGAACAAATCCGTTTTTTTTCCCCTGGATCTCCGAAGTGTGTTACAGCCCTTGCTTTTTTTATGTGGGGACTGGGTGGAGAAAAGGGATGAAGAGGGGCGGGGGTGTTCTTCGACAGAGTAGCCGCGTAACCGCCGGGCCGCATCAGAGAACAGGCGGCTTGACCGCTAATGAATGGGTCATCCACGGCCTATTTCAAACCAATCGACCATGTCGTTATGGCCCCTCTGGCTCGCTTTGACCGCACTCTTTTCATTACCCCCAAACCAGCATGATGCTTAACCTCCCATGTTGACCATTCACTTAAAAGAATCATATACATGGAGTCGAAACTGGATTCACTCAAGAGGCATAGATTCTCATGAGCCCTGCATTGGTTTACCGCTATACCGTCCCTAATGTTAAACATAGGAAACAGATATAGATGAAACTGAATCCATTTGCAAGAGGTATAGATTTTTATGAGCCCCTGCTACTGCAGGGGCTCATGAGAATCTATGCCACTCGCAGAAGAAATGGGCTGGTTCTGCACTTGAAAAGGAAAAGCACGCGCTAATTAAAACATGCAGACGTGCGCCGGCCGCTGATTTCTGTCGGCGACTGACTCAAACGTTCAAAAGTAGGAAGCTTCATTTAGTGGCTGATGGTTTTTAATTGAAAAAAAAAAAGTGTCAATGAAAAACTGCCGGTTTTAACGTCCTCAGTCTAACCACGGGCATTTCTCCAAATTCTTCAGTTACTGCAACTTACACGAGTATCATTTTACCAGCACTGAGCTACACACCGTTCAATGGTAGATGATGATGATACAAATACAAATGATGATGATGATGATAACGATAATGATGATGATGATAATGTAATATTAATAAAATAATAATGATAATATTAACAACGATACTGATGATGATGAGGAGGAGGAGGATGTTGATGATGATGATAATAATGACATATCGATAATGATGATGATCATGATGATACTTGTTGTTGCAGTTGCTAATCTTGTTTTTATCATTAGTAACAGGAAAAACACTGCAAATAGGCTAACAAAGTCAACATATAAGTAACGAAAGACGCAATCAGTGAAGAAAGCAAAACGTAATCAGACAAAATAGAAGTAAACATTTAGCTTTGGACGTGAATAGGATGACTGGTCCACATCATCTTGACACAATGTGTGCAATATAGATAGACACGTTTATTGCGTTTTAACCTTTTGCCTCTCGGTAGCACTCTTTGTCGATGTGTTTCCTACAGAAATCAGTCGCATCGACGATATATGATACTGGCATCCAAGTCGACCTCGGTCAAGATAAGACGAGAGAGAGAGAGAGAGAGAGAGAGAGAGAGAGAGAGAGAGAGAGAGAGAGAGAGAGAGAGAGAGAGAGAGAGAGAGAGAGAGAGAGAGAGAGAGAGAGAGAGAGAGAGAGAAAGAGAGAGAGAGAGAGAATCTCTTTCTATTCAGGCTAAAGCTATTAGGCAACTCAATGCCTGTCTTACAAGCTGTCCTGTAAACAAAACAACATAACACAAAAAATAAACATAGCAGGCAAATAATAACAATAAGAAGAAGAAGAAGAAGAAGAAGAAGAAAAACTACGAAAAAAAAAAAAACCCCAGAGAGAGAGAGAGAGAGAGAGAGAGAGAGAGAGAGAGAGAGAGAGAGAGAGAGAGAGAGAGAGAGAGAGAGAGAATGACAATGACAATGATTCGTTATTTTACAACGGGCAGTGAAAGTTTTGGCTTGAAAAACCATTTTTCGAACTTCCATGCACAGCCGAGAGAGAGAGCAAAGAGAGAGAGAGAGAGAGAGAGAGAGAGAGAGAGAGAGAGAGAGAGAGAGAGAGAGAGAGAGAGGGCCCATAAAGCACACCCCGGCATCTGAGCGTTGACACTTGTTGACACTTATCTATATCAGCCTATCTCTTATTTCTCTCAAACTCCTTCGCACTTTCCCTCCCTGACCCCCGTGTTTGCATACATGCAGCCACCGGTTTTGTTTACGACTGTTTAAAACGCTCTCTCTCTCTCTCTCTCTCTCTCTCTCTCTCTCTCTCTCTCTCTCTCTCTCTCTCTCTCTCTCTCTCTCTCTCTCTCTCTCTCTCTCTCTCTCTCTCTCTCTCTCTCTCTCTCTCTCTCTCTCTCTCTCTCTCTCTCTTACAAAACAGCATGAGAAAGATCGGCCATGACTGTTAGTTCAAAGATAGTCAGCTAGGTTAGGCTGGCGCAAAAAAGGACAAGGATATCGTTGGTGTAACAAGCCAGTCTCGTATCGTCACGGTACTGGCTAACTTCGTATCTGACATATTACTGGTCAGCCTCTTATCTGTCATATACTGGCCAGCCTCGTACAAGACGAGTGAATGGCCAGCCTCGTATATGACATATATACTGGACAACCTTGTCTTACATATTATAACTGGCCAGCCTCGTATCTGACATATAATTGTTCAACCTTGTTTTTGAAATATGATTAGAAAACCTAGGAATCTGACATAAACTGGGCAACCTCATATCCGATATATACTGCCCAGCCTCTTATAACGGACCAACCTCGTATCTGCAGTATATACCGGCCGACCTCGTATCTTAAAATAACTGGTTAGCCTCGTATGTGACATATATCTGGCCAACATTGTGTCTGATATATAACTGGCCAGCCTCGTATATTACACATACTGGCCAACCTCGCATCCGATATATACTGGCCAATCTCGTATCTGACGTATACTGACCATCCTCGTATGTGAAATATAACTGGCTAACCTCGTATATGACATATAGCTAGCCTCGTATCTGACATGGCCAACCTTGTATCTTACATATTACTAGTGAACCACGTATCTGACCTATTATTGGTCAGACTCGTATCTGACATACAGACAAATGTCGAATTCACCCCCAATACCTGAGGACATATTCTACGATCTAGCCCCGCAAGGGCCTTATCCCATTTGGCCCCATGGATGCATTTCCCAAATGTTGGAGGTGTCACCTAACGACTAGGTTTCAGCTGGAGGAGATGGTTCGACCATGATAATTCAAGGGTAGTGCCAGATTAGCATGGCGCCTGAAGGCGCCAAGCTAATCTGGCACTACCCTTGAATTATCATGGTCGAACCATCCCCTGCGGTGGTGTGTCGGTGCAAAATGGGTTAATCTAGGACTTAATCCCAAGGGGCAAACCTCCACATCTACATGTAACAAGGGCGATCATTTTCCTGCAGTTAGCGCTGGAAGTGTTCCTCTTAGAGTTTGACGGGTTACATGAACATTAAAAGGCTCGTGGGAATGTGCTGCAGGGATCAGATGATTTCTGTAAACATTTTATGTTTTTCTCTTGCGTCTTAGGATTCTCACATCTATTTATTTGAAGCCAATGAAAAAAATACAACGTAATAATAAAAAGTGTCTGAACAAGATTAGTCCATCTGAAGGGGTCATGTCTTGTTTTACCGCGCTTATTTTTCTCAGCATGTCAGTAACACATATCTGTTGCGGAGAAATATGGCGGATGTTGTACAGTACTGTCAGGAAATAAAAACCTTGACAAAACATTTACGTCGCTCGATAGCAAGATATCATATTCTTATAGTACACACTTTCTTTGACGTCACATTTTCCTAATATATTATAAGTTATTGGTAGCAGGGGTTTGCTCTTTTATAGAACAAAACTCGCATCAAAGACTGCCTCACAAAGACGGCTACAAGAAGTCCGCCATTTTTCGCTACCAGGGTTTTATTTAGCTCGGTCGTGTAGTACTGTTTGCGCTACAGAGATTGGTTCGTGTGTCGTAGGGATGAAAACAATAACGTATTTGCTTTCATTCCTCCACTATTTTCGTAAAAGAAATCAAGAAGACATCTTGCGACATGGATCACGCCAGACATGACTGACGTCAAAAGAATATACATTTCTACATAATAGACCTATGACGTAATATAAAATATGTCATGACGTTGCCGTCTCCAGTACTGAGTGTGCTTGTTGTTTCGAACAACACTAAGTAACTTTGTACTTTAAAACGTTTGGCGATCTTTTATAGAACAAAGCTGGCATCCAAGATGCGTCATCGAGAGGGCTACAAAACGTCCGCCATTTTTCGCTACAGGGTCACATGGTACGGTTTGCGCTAAAGTGACTGGTCGTGTGACGTAGGGAGGAAAACAAAGGCTTTTGTGCCTACGACGTTCTGTGTGGACAGTTGTTGCAAGTGCATATAATATCAGTGATGGAGACTACCTAGATTGCTTCCCCTGAAAAGAACGAAGCGAAAAACTGCACAAAGCGTCGATTTTTGAGAGGGACTACATAGTTTGAGTACAAGCAAAGCTTGAGGTATCAGCTGAGACAAACATTTCTCAAATAAAAAAGGCCTCAGTAACTGTAACAAGAGACACAAACCCTCATGAGCCCCCGCGAACGTGGGGGGTGGGGGGGTGGGGGGTGGGTGGGGGGCGGGGTGGGGGGGTGGGGGGGTGGGGTGGGGGCGGAGTGGGGGGGTGGGGGGGTCACATGAGGCTTTATGTCTCTTGCAGCTGGGTAGCGTTCGCCTCGCCACAGCAGTAAAGGGGTTAATTAAAATAAATATTGAATATTAATTTTGTCGGTGGCGGTTATGCTCCATTAAACTATATATAGAATCAGAGAATTGTGTAACTTCTTCACTGTCAAGAAAAACTGAACGCGATACAACTGCAAGAGACATAGATCCTCATGAGCCCCCCGCAGTCGCGGGGGCTCATGAGGATCTATGCCTCTTGCCGACCATGTTCATATCCGTGTTCCTTGGACTGATGAGATGAGATTAGCCGGCACTGAATTTGCCGTGCATCAGTTTAAAGACATCATTTTGCGTCCGCTGGTAGTGAAGGGGCTACAGCTTCCTGCGATGTTAACTCATCCAGAACGTACATTCCACAAACGGAGATATACTGACAAACAAAAGAAATGCGACAAATTTTGGCATCATCGGAGACACTACAGCGTTTACGATGAGTCCAAAAATGTCGCATTTCTTTTGCTCGTCAGTATAGAGTTGGACAGTACAATTTAAGTGTAGTGCCTGAGTAGTTTATTAAGCACTACCTTGTAAATAATTATGGTCGATCCATTCCCAGAAGCTGTTACATGATCGGTTAACGACGCCTCTTAGTGACACACACAACAAAAGTTCCAGCGAATTTGTGATGACATATTAATATTACATATCTTAGTCCGACTTGCTCCAGGCGACAAAGGATTCAATGTTTGCAATATCTCTTTATAAATGTTCTTATATGTCTTACAATGATGGAAAAAAAATGCCGCAAACAGGACTAACTTATGTAATTTGAAGGTCGTAAAATGAATGCTGTTTCTGCTCCTCGTCTATTTCGTACGAAGGCGAGATCTACTCACGAAAATTGTGAAAAGAAGAGTAGAAAGGTCTTAGCTGAGGGAAGACAACACTGAGAACCCGTTTTATTTTATATATCAAATCCAACCCCGGAGCAGATCGCTTTAAACGTTACACGCCATTGGCCTCCCACGGTTCAGTCGACAACATGTAGACCAAAAGTTGACGGCATGAAATGCCCACTCCAGATCTCTAAAATTGGATTTAGTTTACAATAAAAGTTCAGAAACTTTGATACACAAAACAGCTATCGTGTGATACATCTTGACGACAGAGACCCAACTTTATCTTGTGCAAAAGACGTTAAGGCTAAAACCCCATCTGGCGTGTCAGCCGAATGAAAAATGGCACTCTACACATCGTTGACTTCACCCCACTATCTCCCCCTCTTGAAGAAAGCAGATATAAATAATTTCTACAAGAGGCATAGATCCTCATGAGCCCCAGCAACTGCGGAGGGCTCATGAGGATCTATGCCTCTTGCAGATTTTACTCTCGGCGAGATGGAAATCGTCTCACGGTCATTAGGAGAGGTTCTATTAACATGAGGCATATGGCAGTCGCAAAACTGTAAAAAAGAAGAAAAAAATAGAGAAGACCAAAACATAGATTCTCATGAAGCTTGTAGGCACTAGCAAGATATATGCTTCCTTTTGGGCTCACCTACATCAAAGTCCCTCAAGCAAAAAAGTTCGTGAGGCGTTCGACTTCAAGAATGTCTTGAATGTCACCGCAGACGTTCTGTTCTCGTGTGACTGTGACAGGGCAGGCTCAAAGAAACCGGGGTAAATTCACGACATATTAATTTGTTTCGTGTTTTGGCGAGAGACGTGTCGTATCCCTTCTGATAATCTCGCATGGCATCACACTTTTTTTTTTTTCTTTTTTTTTTAATTTTAAAAAGGCTGCTATTTCAGGGTGAGGGAGAAAGGCATATCCACGCTGATAATCTTAGCGACGGATGGCAGGTCGTTTCAGTTGCTAATTTTGTAACATACGTGGGTGAGATTGTTCGCCGCACTGCGCGCTTTGATGATGTCATCGCAGAATGACGCAAACATAGCTGGTGTGATTTGCGTTTCTTGATTTTTAACCCCCTTCTCTACCAGCGCCGGGACGCAGACTGCTTTTGAAATCAATGTAAATTCAGCGTCAATGATAACCAGCCGGCGTCTGGGAAACATGGATGCAAAGTGGTTTCAGCAAGAGGCATAAATCCTCATGAGCCCCGGCAACTGCGGGAGCTCATGAGGATCTATGCCTCTTGCACTTGGATCGTGCTCAGATTTTTCTCAGCAGTGAAGGGGTTAATGTGATAACAGCCGTGATGGCCCTGGCCCCCTGAACTTCCCATCTACAAAGAGCTACAGATTCTCACGACAGTGGCAAAAATAGAAACGAGGTCATCAAAAGCACGATGTTCACACATTCACTGGATTTAGTCAGTCCGCTCCACCTGCACGAAGCACAGATTCACATTAGCCCCTGGAGTTATACTAGGACTGCCTTTGCACTCAAACCATGTAACAGAAAAGTGCATGTGGACTAAGTATAGCACCTACTATTTGAACCTTGCGGTCTAAAAGCCAGAAACTCGATTTTGAAACGATCTCACCATCTGCCGAGGCGCCTTCTCCAGAATTTTACAAACATGCTTCTCCGTCACACCTAATTAACGTCCATGTAAATATTGACTTTTTATATCACAGCGCTAATTTCAAACTTTTGTAACTATTTTTTATTTTTTTTTTTTTGGGGGGGGGGGAGGAGGGTGGGGAGGGGTAGGGGGTTAGTGCGCAGAGAGGGTTTGGGGGGGGGGGGGGGAAGAGGAGGCGCCGACTAGTGGAAACTAAAGTTATTATGGAACTCACAGGCGACACTTCTTCGAAGCCCGTAAGGGCGACGAAGGAGTGGCCGGTTGTGGGTTCCTGGATGCTGCTGCTGAATAAAAAAGCAAGATGGGATGAACCATAACCCACAAAGTCCCTTCTATATGAGAGCTGTCCTCACTGTCAAGGGTCTCTACCTTTTGTCTTTGACTTGATTCTGATGTTGAAATATCTCCTTCTGAAAAAGCCTCGCAGATGTGCCAATGCGGCATAGTAAACTCTAGAAGGGGGCGCGCAGTGTACACGCGTCATTTGTTTGTCGAACGTCATTTGTCATGATGTATTTTTTTGTTTTTACATAATTTTATATTTAATGTGATATGAGATTTGCTTTTGCTTCAAGACTTGGGAAAATGGTGACAAAACTAGAATTTCACGGTACAATTTCAGTATTGCTATAATTTTTGTGAAATCAGGTTGACTTTACTCAGCTAAATGCTATACTAAGTACACCTGCATGCTCTTCTGAAAGCGCGTCGACGTGTGTGTATGCGTGTGCGTGTGCGTGTTTGCATGCGCGCGTTGCAAACATCCTCAAGAGGCATAGATGTTCATGCGCCCTCCGGTCACTTGAGAATCTATGCCTCTTTGAGATGCGCGCATGTTTCAATGGTTTATCAAACGTCATTTGTCATGACGTATTTTTTGTTTTTACGTAATTTTATATTTAACGTGATATGAGTTTCGCTTTCGCTTCAAGACTTGCGAAAATGGTGACAAAACTAGAATTTTACGGTACAATTTCAGTCTTGCTATAATGTGTGTGAAATCAGGTTGACTTTACCTATCTACATGCTAAGTACACCTGTATGCTCTTTTGAAAGCCCGTCGATGTGTGTGTTTGCGTGTGCACGTGCGTGAATGCATGCGCGCGCTCCAAACATCCTCAGGAGGCATAGACTATGTTCATGCGCCCTCCGGGCACATGAGGATCTATGCCTTTTGGAGACGCGCGCATATGTGTGAGAAAAAGCGCGCGCGCGCGCGCGAGAGAGAGAGAGAGAGAGAGAGAGAGAGAGAGAGAGAGAGAGAGAGAGAGAGAGAGAGAGAGAGAGAGAGAGAAAGAGAGAGAGAGAGAGAGAGAGAGAGAGAGAGAGAGAGAGAGAGAGAGAGAGAGAGAGGAGAATTACGTCATATTTAGAGTATCAGTGTCTGCGTGGTGACGGAGTTGCTTCTTTTACGTCACCGGCACTGTCTGGCTTTCTCTAGAAGTCAAGTGTTTTTTTACTGTTTTAATTATTTTCTGAAAAGAATTAATTTTTACCAAAGAAGATGAAAGGATACAAAGCTGGCTAACGAACTCATCTAATGTCTTTCTCCAAACTAGCTATATTATGCAAAAGTTCAAGTAAATTTGACAAAAATTACGGACTCTAATCTGGGTCAACCGACGTCATATAAACGGTTGTTTTTGTCTTCAATGAGACATTCAAAAGTACAATATGATCGGAGGCTCTCTTAGCCACCGACGTAAGAAAGTATTTCGCCAATTTCAAGCTTCTGTGTACAGAAATATCGGAGATTCTCTTGTTTACATACATACGCACACACATACATACATACATACATACATACATACATACATACATACATACATACATACATACATACATACATACATACATACATACATACATACATACATACATACATACATACATACATACATACATGCATACATACATACGCACATACATTCGCACATACATTCGCACATACATTCGCACATACGGTTCTTCAGTTGCGCCAAATGTACGTTCAGCAGCGAGGTTAGCGTAACTAGACATGACGTAATTTTTATCTTGTTACTTCAATTGTTAGAGGTTTAGCCTGCCCGCCTTTGACATCATGGACATGCTATTAAATTCGCCCCAACGCGACCCGTTCTTAAAAACTAAACAAATCAACCCAATCAGGGCCAGCTGACGCAGACTGTGTTTCTGCAATCTTCGAAATTTCAAAACAACCCCCGCCCCCCCCCCCCCCCAAAAAAAAAAAAAAACAAAAAAAAAACCCGTAGATGTCCCAGGAACATGGATTCAAAATGGTGTCAGCAAGAGGCATAGATCTTCATGAGCCTCAGCAACTGCGGGATTCTCATGAGGATCTGTACCTTTTGCAGTTGGGTGGTGTTCTAATTTTCTCGGCACTGAACCAATTTAAAAGCTTTTCTACGAGATTTACACATCAGAGATATATTTATCGTGAGTGTGTAAGAAATGATAATACTGATACGTTTGACCTGTAACGGAACAAGTAAAGCCAGCCAACGAAGCACTGAAACAAGAACGCCACCCCCTCCCGTTCTCTTCGGTTTTTGTTTCCTTGCATAATACACTTACAGGAAAAGACTGCTGTATACTTAGTATGTGTGCACTAATCTGGCGAGATAGCAATTTCATTCATTGTAATGAACTTACTGTCTTTTGCCAGATTTGGGCTTATTAGTTTTTGCAAGTGTGAAAATTATTTTTGAAAAAAATTACAAGTAAGTTCGGACTGACGTAATAAGCACGAGAACGTACGCCCGCATGAATTACAGCACCAGTCAAGTGCAAGGCACGAGCTCGACTGACCTGACCGCGCCTCTTCCTGCACGTGCAGCCCCCCCCCCCCTCTACCCCCCTCTCCCCCCCCCCCCCCCATCATCCCTCCGTGAGACAAGTGGCTGTGGCGGCAGTGGCGCCCTTTGATCCTCGCGCCCTCTGGTGCAGCTTGCTGTCCCTCCCTCCCCGCCAGGTCAGACGTATGCATACTAGTGGTACATGTATTAACCTCTTCACTACCAGTGGGTGTTGTGCGCTTTTTCCTGCGTTGACGGGATTAACCCACCACCTGTCAACGGACGTACGTTTTGTCTCTGAAATCTGTGTTCACTGAACGACCAAAGGTCATAGTTGTTCAAAGTACATGGACACAAAGTGGTTTCAGCAAGAGGCATAGATCTTCAAGAGCCCCCGCAGTCGCTGGGGCTCTTGAGGATCTATGCCTCTTGCAAGTTAGATCACGTTCACTTTCTCTCGGCAGTGAATGGGTTAAACAGATACACATCCTGAAAAAAACACGTTATTCTTATATTTTTGTGTTTTTGATATCTGTGTCCAAGGTATAAGAACACAAACTAGTGCCCAGCAAGTCATAGATTCTCGATGAGCGCCGCAACTGCGGGGGCTCATGAGGATCTATATCTCTTGCAGCTGCCTCGAGTTCGGCTTTTCTCGGCAGTGAAGGTGTTCTCCTGAACTAACAACCTCAAGTCAGTCGAGGAACATCCAGTCGGTCACGCACTTCACTTTTATAATTGCTGACATTGCGCTTTCGTTTCTCGGTTTTGTGAGGATAGGGGAACTAACTGAATATCGGGCTTTTGATGATTTCTTCCAGCAAAAAGTTATGAAACAGCAACCAAACAGTCCTCTTGTTAAAGTAAACGAATAAATAAATAAATAAATAAATAAATAATAAAAAAATTAAAAAGTAAAGAAATACATTCAGTTTACTTTGGAATAATGTTCTAAAAATTGTCCCGCTATCAGCTTTTCCCGGAAAACTAATGACCATGTACTAACTTATGTACATGTGTGCATATGTTGATATGGGATTTTTAGACTTTACGGCTGACAAATATGATTTCTTCTCCATTTAAAAAAAAAAGACATTTTTTCAACATCACACTGTTTATGTTCGTTGGGCTCACGAGGATCGATATGCAAATTTCTTTTTGTTCCTACTGACTTCTGTATGCGTGCGCTGGTATGTGATTTTGGACCTTACGGCTTTCAGCCGTAAGGTCCAAAATCACAGACCAGCACACAGTCTGCGGTAGTCACCACTTATTGTCTCCCACGAAGACCAAATGACATGGACCAGGCAGGACACGTGTGCGTGTATATTGTCCCTCGGGTTCCACCCGCAGGAGACATAAGAACTTCATACCCATCTGCAACAAGTAGGGTCTTATATGAGGACCTATGCCTCTTGCCCACAAGAGTCGGCCCTATTTATATCAGTCTTCCTCCAAAAGGAGTAAAGTTTTGTGAAATTAGTTACACCTACAAAACGGTCGCGTACTGTACTTGGCGTCAGTTCACGTACCGAAAAACCTCACCCGGAGTCAGAACTAGAAACACCCTCAGGCCGAACTACGGCTGACGTGCGGCCGAGGACCTTTTGCTCGCTGCACTGGAACCAAACCTTGTAACCAGGTCATCCCAGTTCTGTACGTACATTGTGTATCGCAAGAGCTAAAGGACACCCCAAATACAACTCCCGAAGGTAGAGAACGGCTTGCAGGGTGGGAGGGCTACACGGGACATGGTAAATAAACCGATGCGTTCTTTGAGTGCGCGGCGGCAGAAACATCCCTCGTTCTAGACCCTTCCATCTGCAAGAGGCATAGATTCTCACGAGCCCCTGCTAAAGGCAGGGCTCATGAGAATCTATGCCTCTTGTCAAATCGGAGATTTGCTCCCATTTGCGTCCTCAGTATGCACAGAGTATCGGAGGTCAAACGTGGGACTGAAAAGCTTAGTTGTCGTTTGGTCGGGACAATCGTTCCACGCGCCGTGTTTGTGCGCATGCCCGAGGCTACCCCTACTTCCGGTTCATCGCGCGTGCCGCTCTTCCGGTTTGGAGTGCAAGACTCACAATGGTTACCTCCCTTCGGTCCGCTACGGATGGGAGGGACGTAACCATTGTGGAGCAAGATTGTGTCACCGTTGAAAACGACACTGTCAGGCCTAACGGTTACAAGTATTATTCACGTATTTTGAGCTGATAATATTTTAATTAAATGAAGTGCAATAATTACGGATTGCATTGAAGACTATGCATGGTTGACTCAGTCGAGACGTGCCGCTTCAGACACCCTTTAACAAGCTGAGCATCATATTTGGAAACGAAGACAATAATTATACATTCGATACGAAGTTGGAAGCAATAGTTTGTTCTTTTTTAAAAGCTACCTTTTACCTTGCCCCATGTGATTAGCATTCACATTAACATTCGGAATCTCTGTGTATGTTAATACCTTGAGAGAAAAAAAAAATGACTTTGATAACAACGCACCTTATATCTAAGCAACCCAAGTTCCTAGAGGAAAAAATGAAAACAACAACAACAACAACAACAACAAACCACTTCGATGCAGCATCGGAGGCAAAACTGAAGTAATAGAACTAACTAAAAGGCGACACAACTGAAATTTAAAGCAAGTCGATCAGTGAGTCATGCAACTGATTGTGTCTCCACATCCCAAAATTTCTGAACACTAAAAACTGTCTTCCGGATATAAACCTTAAGTTTTATCTCTTAACCCAAAATGCCCTTTCCCGAAACGACTGGAAGTAGCTCGAGCACGTAAGTTCAAGGGTGATGTCAGAATAGCTTGGCGCCTGTAGGCGCCAAGCTATTCTGACACCACCCTTAAACTGCCATGGTCGATATGTTTCCAGAACGGGGACATATACACCTCAAATTTAATCATGTCGCCTGAATCCTGCTGACTGCTTACGGCGGGAAAGACGTGTATATAGTTACGCGTCTTTTCCCCGAACGGTATCATCATCAGCAGTCAAGAGGTTAATCAAACGTTATCCTTCTGAAAGAGGGATATAGCCGCATGAGCCCCCCCCCCCCCCCCCCCCCCCCCCCCCCCCGCAGACTGCGGGGGCTTATGAGGATCTATACATCTTCCTTATTCTATTTACCTCCGTGTTTAAGTAACAGGCCCGCCGGGCGTGGACCATCAAGCGTGAACATGAAGAAAGGTAATCAGGTTACGCTGATTTTGCGTCTAGACTATTCTGAATGATTATTACTGAAGCTAAATCGTTGCGGGGTTGTTTTTTTTAAACGACAAATTGATTTTATTTCAGTTTTAAAGGTTCTGCAGTTGAGGCTGATTATGACATGAAGAACCAATAATTCGCATTTCCTGCAGAAATTGCGACTTCTGCAGGTCGGGGCGATCTGGCATTTGAAGAACTTTCTGAACAGCCCTTCAACCAGTGACGTCCATCTGCAAGAGGAATAGATTCTCATGTCGCCCCTGCGGAAAGAGAGAGAGAGAGAGAGAGAGAGAGAGAGAGAGAGAGAGAGAGAGAGAGAGAGAGAGAGAGAGGAACTTATTATGTAACGGTATGGTGCGGATACTGAAGAGAAAAAAAAAAGCTCTTTCCCATACTGAACGGGTTGCTGACTACCCTTAAGCTGTCTACATGCTTCTGTTTCCCGCAGTTGTTTCTGGTGGTGAAGTAGACAAGTCTTCTCCTGTTCGACCGCTGTGAACTGTATCGTGCAACGATTTATTTGCCTGCAGGTTTCTGTGAAGTTTGAAGCGTGCGAGGCGCCAACCACTTCTCCAAAGCAATTACAACTTTCATTAGGCTCGCGTGCCCGTCCGACCATCAGCTTAGCACGGCACTTTTCATCCAACTCCCTTCACTAATTTACCAAGAGGCATAGATTCTCATGCGCCCCTGCAGGATGCAGGGGCTCATGAGAATCTATGCCTCTTGCTTGTAGAAATAGGTGTCGCTCCTCAGTTTGTGTGATGTCATGGTTAAGGTAAAGGTTAAGTTAAAACAAAAAGTCAGACGTTCAGTCAGCTTTCAAACGACGTAGTCCAGGCAGTAAAGGGTTAATATATTTCCAAAGGTCTCCTTTCTAAATGTTCTTGGTATGTCTTACCAATGGTATGTCTTGGTATGTAATGCTGGACAAAAGGGCTAACTTGAATTATGAAGTATGAATGTAATAAAATAAAAGACTTTTCTGCTCTTTGTCTCCTTTGTGCGCAGAAGAGTTCCTACCGATACGCTCAAATGGCCAGTGGAAAACCTGTGTTATGTGTGCCTACTCACAGGGATTTTGAAACGAAGGGTAGAGAAGTCAAATGACAGTGGAAAACCTGTGGTATGTGTGCCTACTCACACGGATTTTTGAAACGAAGGGTAGAGAAGTCAAATGACAGTGGAAAACCTGTGGTAGGTGTGCCTACTCACACCGTTTTTTGGAACGAAGGGTAGAGAAGTCAAATGACAGTGGAAAACTTGTGGTATGTGTGCCTACTCACACGGATTTTGAAACGAAGGGTAGAGAAGTCAAATGACAGTGGAAAACTTGTGATATGTGTGCCTACTCACACGGATTTTGAAACGAAGGGTAGAGAAGTCAAATGACAGTGGAAAACTTGTGATATGTGTGCCTACTCACACGGATTTTGAAACGAATGGTAGAGAAGTCTTAGTTGAGGCAAGACAGCATTGATAACCCGTTTAATCGGCGAATTCTGCCATGGAGCAGATCGCTTTAACTCATTCAGCCCGACGGCCAAATTTTGGAGGCGTCATCTAATGACTATGCACCAGTTGCAGGAGATGGGTCGACCATGACAATTCAAGGGCAGTGCCACATTAGCTTGGCGCCGACAGGCGCCAAGCTAATCTGGCACTACCCTTGAATTATCATGGTCGACCCTTCTCCTGCTGTAGTGCGTCAGGGCTGAATGGGTCAAGTTAGCCCTTTTGTCCAGCATTATTGAATTCATAAGAACATTTATAAAGGAGATATTGCAAACTGTGGACGTTTTACTGCCTGGAATATGTCCGCTTTGACGTCGCTTTCCACTAAAAAATCAGTGATGATCATTCAAGGGTAGTGCCAGATTAGCTTGGCGCCTGTTAAGGCGTCAAGCTAATCTGGCACTACCCTTAAACGATCATGACAGTGTGGTGTCTTTAACACATTCGATACGTGTTGTATCCAGATAGGCGTCTTTATTTGCCGTGTATCCGGATTCGGTGTGCCTGTAATGAGCTGAAGGATGTATATGTTAAGTGAGTCGATACGGGCTCGCCGTTATCGAGTGGCTTGGCATGAAGTGATTGCTTTTCTCAAGTGTTGGCAAACTTAGCTTGAGGTGGGCTCCCAGCCTACATCTTGAGGTAGGAATGCTCAGTTGATAAGTTTCATGAATCTTTTCTCTAGGTAGCTCAGTTGTCCTGTACCAATAAATTAAAAATAAAAAATAAAAACATTAGCACCAACAGCAGCACCTCAAAACATATCTAAAAATGACATCAGAAACTTTCCTGGGGGCGTCTATTAAGGCTGTTTACTATGTAAGATTTGTCAGCCATGAAAGCTCAACGGTAGTGCTTATGGCAGCACTTTAAGGGGGAATGAGTCGAAAGCAAGCCTTCGTCTTATTTTCTTTTATTTTCGGCTACCGAGATGGCTCAGGTGGTAGAGCTTCGGACCCTCGTTTGCAAGGTCGTGGGTCCGAACTCCGGTGGGGTCCAAATTTTCCCAGACACTCCGTTTGGTGCCCCGTCTTTGGAATCTCCTTCGTCGTGAACAAAAGATGTTAAGCCCTTAACGTTTAACGGGTTTTTTTTTTCTGTGTGTGTGTGTGTGTGTGTGTGTGTGCGGTAAAGGGTGTCTTGATGGTCCGTATGTTCCCTGTGGTGACATAGACATGGTCAGGTTTTGAACTGGCGATATAATTTAAGCATTCGTGCACGGGGCTTTACCGAGGTGGCGGGGGGAGGGGAGGCGGAGGGGGGGGGGGGGGGGCTCACACTGGTTGTCTCCCTCAATTCGCTACCACTTATCAGCGGTAGTGAATCGAGGGATATAACCAGTGTACGGCTGGCTCATTAGAGTTAGTTTGACTGGTTTTGACTACTAGTACTAACCGTCTGCCACCATCCCCGCGCCGTAGAGAACGAACCGCTTTTGATGTCCGCTGTAGAAATATTCGTGTCTTTGAAGGAGTGGTGATGCTGGTCATATCGTATGGCCGGCCTATCTCTGGCCACTTCAGCTGACCAGGGGTCAGTTGCATGAGCGAGTTTAGTCCTGCACCAGCCACTAAGCAAGGTGCGCCGCTATAGCGGCGCACCTTGCTTAGTGGCTGGTGCAGGACTAAAGTTGCTCAAGCAACTGGCTCGTGGCACGAGTTTAAAGTCATGTTCAATATCCTGCCTGTTACTTCAGATCTTTCACAGCGTGCGCGGTTAAGGGGAAGAGGGATTTCATGTCCGGCACCGTTATTTGTAGGATCGGCCCTCGTATGTTGTCTTCACAAAGTGTTGGCTGTAATCGGATGGTGGTCGGATGCAGCGAAACAAACTAAACAAACAAACAAACAAGCCAACGAACAAACAAACGAAACGAGCGCACGACGCACTGATGAATGAAGGGAAAAAAGAACGAAAGAGCAACTAATGAACAAACGAACAAACGAACGAAAGAAGGAACGAACGAACAAAGGAGCCAACAAATAAACCAGGAAAGGAACGAACGAACGAACCAACGAACGAAAGTACGAACGAACAAAGAAACCAACAAATAAACCAGGAAAGGAACCAACGAACGAAGTACGAACGAACAAAGGCCGGAACCAACAAATAAACCAGGAAAGGAACGAACGAACGAACCAACGAACGAAAGTACGAACGAACAAAGGAACCAACAAATAAACCAAGAACGAACCAACGAACGAAAGTACGAACGAACAAAGGGACCAACAAATAAACCAGGAAAGGAACCAACGAACGAAAGAATAAAGCAATTCGAACGACCCAACGACTAACTAATGCCTTGTTCCCTGACTCGGCGTTGAAACCAAAGAAAAGACAAAAACTATTTACACTTTCATTCTAAATTTAACCTCTTAATCGGTGGACACGTTAACTCACCGGAAGTATAAATTTACAACAACAACAACAACAACAACAACAACAAATTCTGTACTGAGCCTACCTTACAGTTCAGGAGACAGGTGGTCCATGCTAGTTCAAGGTCTGTGCCAAAATAGCTTGGCGCCTATAGGCACCACCCTTGAATACTAATGGTCGATAAACATCGTCTGTGCTAATATGTGTGCTTCATTTTCAGCATACATGTAAAAAGGAACTTTTCTGTTTTCACCCCATTAATGACATAACGCCAGGTGTGGAACGAAATATCCTTTGATCTACTGCTGCAGGTGCGCTATGTGACCGACATCTATATGACTGTCGGAACAGTAAAAGAAAACTTAAGACAGTTTTTCATTGACACAGTTCCACTGCTGGAATCCTCCATTTGCAAAGACTACGGACTCTCGTGAGTTTCTGCAACTCGCTTAACTCATTCTACCCCAACACCGAAATCCCTAAATTTTGCCGTTGTTCTCTGAAGACTGCCTTGCAGTGCAGGACACAGATCGACCATGATAGTTCAAGGGTGATGCCAGAATAACTTGGCGCCCATAGGCGCCAAGCTATTCTGGCATCACCCTTGAACTATCATGGTCGATCCTTATCTTGCTGTGGAGTGTCTGGGGTAGAATGAGTTAAATTTTCAAGAAGGCACAGACTCCCATATTTCCATGCAGCCGCTTCCATCTGCAAGAAGGGCGTAGATTCACATGCGTGTGCTCCTGCGGCTAGATCATAAGGATATTCCCAGACAGACGATGTGGCTGGGTTTGGGTATGAGAATGATTTTACGTACCTCAGTGGACAGGCGCCTGGCGAGTGCGCGTTGATATACGCAATAATTATGGTATTAACCCATTGCGTGTTGGTTGCGGTTTTTGTCGAGATGATTCCTACAGGAATCATCGCGACAAAAACCGCTACCGTCACGCAAAGAGTTTTTTTTTTTTTTTTTTTTTTTTTTTAAGTTCAGTGAGCAAAGCTTGCCTCGTGCTGTATCCAGTTATATTTCAGGACGGCAACACTAAGAACAAGAAGTCCTCACTAAACTTGGTCCTAATTCATTTTAAAATGTAGCTCGCTTCAAACTCAACGGTTTAGCCACTACCCTCTGGACTGGTCTTGGATATCATCTACTTAAAAGTTGAAATGTATACCCTGGTCAGGCCTCACTCTCAGTGACCACTGACCTGCAGCACTGATGCTGAAACTATGGCGAGTTGTGCACAGATCAAACGCATTGCATGACCCAGCTACTCAAGAGTCCACATAGAGACTTGGAGAGCGCGAAGTTTACAAAAAAATAAATATGTGTCAGGGATTTGGAGTGGAGTTCGATCAGGGTATGTTTTAACAGGTTTAAAATTTCTCGATGGCAGCGGCTAAACCAGTGTTGTCAGGACTAAAGGAAAATGAAAATACATGTAACATAGGTCGCAGGTTGGTGATCTGTCTTTTTGCGGATCTGTCTTGAAACCATCTGCTTTCAACGTGTTATTTGCCCACACAAACACACACACGAGGCAAGCTTTGCTCAAACTACAATCGTGCGCTTTAAGACAATCGTAAATTCAAAGCATGAGAACCCCAGCCGTCCAACGAACACGGACACACAATAATTGCAGTCAAGAGGTTTAGAAACTCATGAGCGCCCGCGTCTGCGGGGGCTTATGAGGTTCTATGCCTCTTGCAGTTGGTTGATTCTGGCAGTGTCCCGGCAACATTTTAAAAATATGTATACGGCTGATCAAAGCTGTCGCGTTTTTAACCCATTCAGCCCTGACGCACTACAGCAGGAGATGGGTCGACCATGATAATTCAAGGGTAGTGCCAGATTAGATTGGCGCCTGTCGGCGCCAAGCGAATCTGGCGCTGCCCTTGAATTATCATGTCGATCCATCTCCTGCAACTGGTGCAGTCATTAGATGACACCTCCAAAATTTTGGAAATACGGCCGTCGGGATGAATGAGTTAAAGTGCGTAACTGTGCGCGAAAGGGCTTGCGCACAGGCCATATTTCGTATAATTGTATGTATCAATACGCACCCGTCAGGCGCCTGTGCCTCAGTGCTAGTGTGCACCCAAAAGATGTACATTATTACACCGATTGAACTAACGGGCCGCTAAAAAAAAAACAACAACATGAAAACTTTAGAAGACAGGAAGCGTGAGCCCAATACGCCTAACTAGTCACACTCTCAAACCCTTCACATCTCCTTTGAAAGAGAAATGGTATCAATAAATGATAAGCATAGAGTTTTGTGTAATTTGCCGTCACTTTTCAGCTGGTCGCCAAAGAGTATATAGAGGCTGCGCTCTCTAGCGTAGCCTCTATACTCTTTGCGGTCGCTGAAAACAGGAAAACATTAGAAGACAGGATGCTAATAGTAAAATGCCGAACCCTCTACACTGACGTTCAAACCCTCCCCACCTCCCTTCCTTGGAAGAGGATTGATGCAAATTAAAGAGCTGCCGGACGGACAATGAGCGAACTGGTTGTCTCCCTCGATTTGCTACCGCGGCTTATCAGCGGTAGCGAAACGAGGGGGACAACCAGTGTAGGGCATACAAGTCTATGCCTCCTGTAGAAGGACCGAGCCCTGGGGGGACCTTGAAGCGGCAACGCAATGCGCAAAAAAGCCATCGGTCCGACGTGAGCCGCCGTTGGCCCGCGCACGGCCGTGCGCGGACCAAAGGCGGTCCACGTCAGTGGGCCCGATGGCCCTTTGCACATTGGGAAACCGCTTGGATCGAATTAGTGTTAGACCACTAACCGCTCACGGGCGGGTCGGGGCCTCTTTTGAAGCGCGCCGCACAGTCTGTGTCTAGATGTCTTGGGTTAGAGAGAAGAGGGGTGCAAAGTCTTCAGATGCTGTTTCGTCAGAGGGCTGGTGTGGTTAGCGGGGCAGGCTTAATTTGTTCAGGTTTGTTTGATGCCGCACGGCAACGAGACTGAACTTCTGTAGATCAGTCGTAGCTTTGCATGTGGCGCGCATCAGCTGCAGTATGACTAAAAAAGTGCACGAGTAGCATTTTCTCTTTGTTGTAATTTTGATTTCCTCGGTTGCGATACGGTTGGTAAAGAAAAAGGTTGGTTGGTTAACTAGTTGGTTGTTTGCCCGGCTTTAACGCTATCCTCGTATGTGACATCTTATACGCCATAAGCTAGGAAGGTCTACCGTGCACCACCACCACCCCCCCCCCCCCCAGTACTCAATAAGATGGGTTTCAAAGTGTTCCTTAGTATGTCCTGAGATGTTTAAGCCATGTTCCACGAAAATCCTTAGGAACACACCAGAGATATAGCCGATGGCGCACGGGTACCCCCATTCACGCTCTTCGCCGCAGGTGCTAAAATGAGGTTGAGAAACATTTTCCTTTAAATAGATCAGAATTCATTCCAGAAGCCAAGATCAGGCAATATTATGTTAAGGCACACTTTTGCATCCTCTGCAAAAAACAGAAAGAAAAATATTGAATCTCTGGCTCACAGTGAAGGTATTTGTGCACCCAGTAAACGACCATTTCCGCGAAATCGCAAAAAAAGACAAAAATAATGTTTCAGATGCCTTCAGACATTTTCTATAGCACCGACAGTCCATTTTCAGGTTTACATCATTAAAACAGGATGTCACAATTATTATAAACTTAACTAGGTGATGCTGTGAGCTCTGTGAGTGCCACAGTGGTTGATTTTGTATCCCTACCCCCAAGTTGTAAAAATACACAAAATTAATTAGAAAAAAATGCTTAAGTTATTCCACTTCATTTTGACCTCTCTTTACCTATTACGTTTCAATAATGTGAGCAAAAAGTGCAAGAAAATAAGAAAAGTCAGCATCCTTTATGGTACGTTCGTGGTGAATTATAACTTTTTCCCATTTAAAATTGCCGAATTGGGAAACATACGTTGTTTCTGATGCCCTCAGAAATTTTGATAGGTCTTTTTTAAGTTATATTGGTTAGGATAGAGTACCATAGTTACTCCCAACCTGATTTTATGATGCTGGGATGCATTTAGGGGCCACAGTGGCTGAATCTGCTGCCCTACCCCCATTTTACCTGTACGCAAAGGAACGAAAAATTATCATAACAATTGCTCCTGTTTAATATTTTTGTTGCCAGTTTTCTTAACAAAATATGCATATTGAGCATAAACATTATGATCATTTCATTAATTTCAATGTGACCCATAAATTTAATTGTAATTCTTTTTATTTAAGGCATGCTTAACAGGGGCTGCCGCTGAAGCTTCTATCGTCTGCACATTCAGCAGTCTTGTCAAACTCGGGGAAGGTGTACTTCAGGGAGATGTTGTGTCTGATGCTGTTTTTGGTCTACATTAATGACATCAGTACAACAGTACCAAGGTTCGTCTCGAACATCCCCCATGCGGATGACTTTGCAGTGTGGAGCGCAGCAGAACATAAAGAAATAGCATCCTGCAGAATCCAGGATGCTGCCAATAGAGTCAGCAGCTGGACTGAAAGAGGCCACTCAAACTGAGCTAGACCATCTCTTTCAATCAGACGGAAGAGGTCACCTCAAAACTGGAGACCTTCCAGTACCAAAGACAGACAGGCCAACTTTACTGGCAACAAATAAATTACTGGATTCACGTGGAGGCCTCACATCGAAGCCATGGAAGCTAGAGCTGCAAAAAAAGTCTCTGATGAAGAAACTGGTGGGGACCACATTGGCGCAAATTACAGCATCCTGGCACAAGCAAACACCTGCTCGGTCAGACCAGTAGTGCGGTACCAAGATACATCGACAACATGAAACACTGCCTGCAAAACCTCAAAAGCCAGGCTTGACAAGATGCAGAACATGGGTCATTCTCATGATGCATCGACATTCTTAGAGCCATCTGGAGCACCCCAATTTAGGAAATGTAGGACATTGGAGCCACTGGAACGCAGAACAGCTCACACGATGAAGACTTACTAAACACCGACAGCATGGGAGACTACAGGAGCAGACCAAGAACCGTCAGAAACGCCTACGTCTGAACCGCCAACTGAAGGTCCTGCAAAGGGCTAAAACTGACGTCCTGGAACCAAGCCCAAAGATTTGTAAACAGCTCCCTTCAGATACCTGGACATCTCAAAAGAGCCTTCAAGACAACATAAACAATGTTCCAGGACTCTTTGCCAAAGGTCGTGGCACTGCACAAACTTATCTTGCTGGAGGTTATGCACAAGCGCTACCCTCCCAGCAGCTGTGATACCGCACAAGATGCCGTGCGGAATGAAGAAAGTGGCATGTACATCTGTTGTGCAGATCGCACTACTACCTCCCTCTCCTTACTAGCTGGCGGCAGCAGCTCCAACTATCATCCAGATCTGCAGGTGCTCAACACAGCAGCAGAGCACTAGCTAGGGAAAGGAAAGCGTGATCCACTGACCTCACCAGGAAGCTTCAAGATAGACTGGATGCCGTGTCTACAAAATAGTGCTGCAGTGGATTCCAGTGCATTCTGGTCTAGCTGGGAATGGAGAGGCTGACAGCCTGGCCAAAGTAGGCGCCAGACTACCTCAAGATCACAACCTCTTGTAAAGAAACCAAGACACTACAACAACAAAGTGATTGGCAACAGCAGAATGGCGGCTGCAGCCCGTGGGCAGACGACATCAACAAGCTGAACAGGGAGAGCCAGGCCACCATCTTTCATCTACGCACTGATTACTCTGGACTGGGTCCATACAGAAAAGCAGGAACGAAGTTCACAAACTTTTCATAAACGTTTCACAAACCCAAACTGAAGCCTGAAGGTTTACACACTTTAGTTAGATCACTCTGTATCAGCAATTATTTGAAGCTTCCGTGCTTAATGCATGAAGAGATACCAAAATAAAAGAACGCTTAGCGAATGGCGGAGCTCGGTAGAAGCATAAACAACCAATCAGAATGTTCGGCAGAAAGGCCATGCAGTCACTTTATGATCAGAGCTAAATATAGATCACTTGCAACAAGCGTCAGCATGATCGTTCGCAATGGATTAGTTACAAATTGGGGGAGAAAAAAAAAAGAAATAGTTAAAAATTTGCCAGCACGTTGTCATTTTTTACGAACTTTCACAGACTTTAAGGAAAAGGACTGAAATTGACAGACTTTCCAGGGCCCTGAAAAAACCTTGTCATTTTTTTTTGACAACTTTCACAAATGTTCACAGACTGTAAGGACCCTGCTGGACTCACCTCGTGAGACTGGGTCATGCGGAAACAGCCCTAGGCAAATTTGGCGTAGAAAATCAGTCTCCTTAGCACATTCTCCAAACATGTCCATCCAGAGAAGCGGTCTGCTGGCAGTTCTGACCAGAAGACACGCCCCTGTACACAAAACTCTGAAAACATGCTGCTTAGCTCTTGACAGCTCACTTATTGGCAGACAGAACAATAATATAAGATTTAAAGACGGCCATAACAAAATTGAACGTTGCAGAAGGTGGAAGTGGAGATCTCATGGTGGACATGTGGAAACTAATTATTTTGATAACATTGTTTTGGCTATTAGGAACCATGAAACTTTATTACGCATATTCATATTTACACATTTCTAGACGAAAATAAATGAAAGGAAAAGGGGAGACCTTACTAGACCCGCCTTACGCTAGGTAAAATATTGCCTAAAAGACCAGCCAGTTAAAAATAGTTTCAATTAAATTGATGGGTCACATTGAAATTAATGAAATGATCACAAATGTTTATGCCCACTATGCATACTTTTTAAAAAAAAACTAGCAACAAAAAATATTTAAACAGAGGAGTATAACGGTATAACGTAAGCAATTTTTATGATTATTTTGCGTTACTTTGCGTACTGGTAAAATGGGGGTAGGGCAGCAGATTCAGCCACTGTGGCCCTTAAATGCATCACAGCATCACAAAATCAGGTTGGGAGTAACTGTGGTACTCTATCCTAACCAATAAAACCTTAAAAAAAAAGATCTATCGGTTGTATACAAAATTTCTGAGGGTACCGGAAACAACGTACGTTTCCCAATTCGGCAATTTTAAATGGGAAAAAGCTATCATTCACCACGAATGTACCGTAAAGGATGCCGACTTTCCTTATTTTCTTGCACTTTATGCTCACATTATTTAAACTCAATAGGTAAAGAGAGGTCAAAATGAAATGGAATAACTTTAGTAATTTGTTCTAATTAATTTTGTGTATTTTTACAACTTGGGGGTAGGAATACAAAATCAACCACTGCGGCACTCACAGTAATCACAGCATCACCTAGTCAAGTTTATAATAATTATGACATCCTGTACTAATGATGTAAGCCTGAAAATGGACCGCCAGCATTATAGAAAATGTCTGAAGGCATCTGACACATTATTTTTGTCTTTTTTTGCGATTTCGCGGAAATGGCCGTTTGCTGGGTGCACAAATACCTTCACTGTGAGCCAGAGATTCAATATTTTTTCATTCTGTTTTTTGCAGAGGATGCAGAACGTGTGCCTTAACATAATATTGCCTGATTTGGGTTTCTGGAATGAATTCTGATTTATTTAGAGGAAAATGTTTCTCAACCTCACTTTAGCACCTGCGAAGAGCGTGAATGGGGGTACCCTTGCTCCATCGGCTATATCTCTGGTGTGTTCCTAAGGATTTTCGGGGAACATGGCTTAAACATCTCAGGACATACTAAGGAACACTTTGAAACCCATCTTATTGAGTACTGGGGGGGGGGGGGGGGGGGTGGTGCACGGTAGACCTTCCTAGCTTATGGACTTTTACGCGAACTAAAATCATAGGAAGATTACACAGTAAAGTAGGTAAAAGCACTGTCAGGGGAGAGAAGTGTGCATGATCGACCAGTGATCATAGATGTGCTTTGGTCAAAGCACAAAAAAAAAAAAAATAAATAAAAGATAGGAAAAAGGGGGTGCGCTAAGAAAGTGACTGAAAGCAATGCCTATGGAAGCCCCCCTCCCCCCCGCGGCGGGGGGGGGGGGGGGGAGCGGGGGGGGGGGGGCGTATCACATATTCACTGTTCCAGCCACTTTGTGCATGGAAATTTAAATCTAGGTCCCCCAAAGTGTGTGCGTGTGTGTGTGTGTGGGGAGGGGTGGGGGGTGGGGGGGGGGGGGGTTCCAGATTTTTAGCCGGTGTGGACAGCTGTTTCGGTCTTGGCGACCTCGTCAGCACACCATTCGGCATACTGGTGGAAGGCAGGAACTTTTGCCTACCTGCAAAGACAGCCACATTTTACTGTGGTGTCTGCAGGGGCATACACTCCATGCCTCCACCTAGGCATACAACTAAAATCATGTTTTGGTGAATTTGCGTCGTTTTATATTTTTCCCGTTTCTGATGAAATCTCAAACCTGCAGGTTTGAGATTTCATTAGAAATGGGAAAAATATAAAAGGGGAGTCCTACAAAAGCATCAAAACGTGATTTCAGTTCGCGTAAAGTGTCACCTTTTGTGGTTGCGTGCACGTTTCATAGAGGTTTCAGCCAATTTACAAGCATACTTTTATAACATAATGAGAACAAGACACATGTTCTACAAGATTATTTATATCAACACTAAGTCATGACTCGTGCAACTTCGGAAACATCTATAAGGTGTGTGCACCAAACTGAATAGGTGTCAGCAAAAGACATAGAGTGTCCTGAGCCCCCCCCCCCCCCCCCCCCCCACCCCCCCCCCGCAAATGGAGGCTCGTGGAGGTCTATGTTTTTTTGCAGTTGGATCGTGTTCACTTTTTATCGACAGTGAAGAGGTAAAGATTGAACGTGCTAACGTCAGTGCCAGCCTCAATGGTTCCAATCATTTGCGAGGTCAGCGTTCCTCCCGTGCGTTCTCTAAGAGACGAGTCCACGACACGCTGATGTAGTTGATTACCTTTGAGCCATCGAGGTAAATCCACGCGACCCAAAAACGTGTAATATATCAATAGATAGCTCAGGCGTAGTGCAATGCCTGACTCAGTGCTTACGTTCAGTTGAGCAATCGTGGCCAATCCCGTCCTACTCACGAGTTGTTAGTGTCACTTGATCAACCATACTCAAGGAGTACTGACGCCTGGTTACTTTTGGGTCTATCGTTGACAACCTATTCCTCTAACGACCTGTGCTCGGTGGTAGAGTGTTCCACTCTCGTCCAAAAGGTCCCGGGTTCGAATCCAGCTTGGGTCAAAATTTGTTTAGACCCTATTTCGGTGCCCCGTTTTTGAAATCACCTTCGTGGTGGACAAAAGACGTAAATCGCTAAACGTGTGTGTGTCTAATGACCTCTTCGTAATGATTACTGATTAATAATTTGCGCATTTTGCTCTGTCAGTCTCAGTGACTTTGCCGTGGTCTAACGCTCACTGGTTACCTGTTCCCTCGATCCGCTACGCTTGAAGCGTAGCGAGTCGTGGGATGGAACCAGTGTGAAGCGAAACTTGATGCTTTACGCGCAGCGGATCGAGGAAGGAAGCCAGTGTGGTTCCTAACCTGCCATTCTGGAGTTCATTTGAACAGTCAAGTGATATCTCTAGGCGAAATCTTGCCTACTCAATTTGATCAGGGTCCGCACTACGGTTCCGCTGGCGAGTGGTATAAACTGGCAGCAGACTTGAATATCCTAAAACTTCCCCTTTCTGAGGAGCAGGCTTGTATAATTCAGTAAAGATGACGCTGCGTGTGTTGGTCTATGACTTTGAACGTTACGGCCTAGCCGAGACAGCAAGGTCACCGAAAATCAAAGCCCAGCATACAGTCGATCTTAGGCCAAGGCCAGACTTTGAAGAAACATGTCTTTAAACCACAAACTTCCAGAACTGCGTAAAAGGCAAGAAGACATGCCAGTAAGAAAAGAAATTAAATGTGACCGAACCGGCTGTGTCAGCAAGAGGGACAGATCCTCATGAGTCCCTGCGGATGCAGGGACTCATGAGGATCTATGCCTCTTGCAGACGGAAGTCAGAAGGGTCAGCGGCACCCTGCGTGTCAACTGTCTGCGGGGTGGGTACCATCCGATTTCCGTTAACCGGACGGTCTCACAGCCTAATCAGCTTTACGGGATGGGTGGGAAGTAATTGCAGTATTACAAGCATTAAGATAACATCTGACACATAAACGCACACTGGTTGTTTCCCTCGATTCGCTACCGCTTAGCAGTAGCGGATCGAAGGAGACAACCAGTGTGACATAAACTTAACCTTAAACTTGATGTCTTGTTTCCATAAATTTGAAGTATGCAGGTCTTCGCAGGAGCCGAGGCTGTCAAGCTAATATAACGTATTATAATTATAACGTATGTAAATTGTTCATTGACATGCACGAATGCATAAAATACGTCTTGATTTAAATGTGCATGCGAAAATTGCTGCAGTATATAATTTACACATAAATTACAGATTTCACTTGACAACTGAATCACTTGTGGCATTATTTGAAAACTAAAAAAGCTATATTTTCTTGGGTATGTCTGGTTTAGGTTTGTTTTGTTTGAGTTTTCTTGTTTGGGTTTGTTTTGTTTTGGTTTGGTTTGCATGGTTTGGTTTGGCCACTTGTTTTTTTTTGTTTGTTTGTTTTGTTTTATTTGGTTTGTTTTGTTTTTGTTTTGTTTTGAATGTAAACATAGTGAACTGATTAACCAATTCTACCAGCAGCAAACCATATTATGAATGATTACTTCAACATCTTTGCTTGTTTCGTTCATCGTACAAAACATATGTATGGACATGGTCCATTGTTTTAGATGACATCGATTTTCATTTATTTAAATACCGAAAAAGTGTGATGTCCATAAAAGAGAAAAGACAGGGCGTAAAAACCCTATCTTATCAGTGCGTAGAGAAGGTGACATCTCTCAGTTGCTGTCACCTTCTCCACGCACTGATAAAATAAGTAGCGAATTGCCTTGTTTGCTTGTTTGTCTATTTTGAAAAGGTTTTTTTTTTTTAGGGTAAAACCCGGAAATATTAACTCATTCAGCCCGACGCACGTATTTCCCAAATTTTGGAGGCGTCATCTAACGACTATGCACCTGTTGCAGGAGATGGATCGACCATGATAATTCAAGGGTAGTGCCAGATTATCTTGGCAATACCCTTGGTCGACCCATCTCCTGCTGTAGTGCGTCAGGGCTAATGGGTTAATAAATTGTGATGTGCCTGTCTTTTCTAAGCGTGCTTCTTTCTTCGTTGTGTTCTTCTCTGCATTTTACACGCTTGGCAGTCACCTTTTTGGTCTGGACACGTCATATCATTATGGTGAAAGGACTTGCTCACACACGCTTCCTCCTCTTCCCCCTCCAACAGCAGTAATTATATGATGGGTGCAATGCATAATCTCCAAGCAGACATCAAGAGATTGGGAACCACCTGGAGTAGAATCGAAGGAGAAGCACAGGACAGGAGTTGCTGGAGGTCTCTCGTCGATGGCCTATACCCGGGTAAGGGTGACAGGCGTAAGTAAGTAAGTAAAGCAATGCATAATCACTCAGCTTCTTACTACACCAAGATAGCACGCACATGATTAAAATTTGTCATTTCACTCATCCCGCAACCTTATGCGACACGTTCGCATTTATTGATGCGGGGTTCCTTGAATGAGTTAATGCATGCGAGACGTGCCGCATTCGGATACGCAGCACAAAAGCCGCGTATCGAATGCAACGCGTCTGGAATGACTCTGAGTTAACCAATTCAGCCCTGACGCCACTACAGCAGAAGATGGGTCGACCAGGATAATTCAAGGGCAGTGCCAGATTAGCTTGGCGCCGACAGGCGCCAAGTTAATCTGGCACTACCCTTGAATTATCCTGGTCGATCCATCTCCTGCAAAAGGTGCACAGTTGTTAGATGACGCCTCCCAAATCTGGGAAATACGTGCGTCGGGCTGAATGCGTTAAAATGCAAGCTCACTAACAGCTGCGCATCTACTACGTCACTTGAAATGAATCCTATCGCGGCCAGCGATCACGAAACTGTGACGACTCCGTGCGCACTGACCGGTACTCGCGCGAAGCACACAGATGCAAATGACGCCGAAAACATCCACAAAGAACACACGACTAACAAGAGACATAAATCCTCATGAGCCACCGCGAATGCTGCGGCTCATGAGTGTTTATGTCAGTCTCAGTCTTGCAGCCGTTGTGAGCTGCGCAAATCTTCGGCACTTGAAATTATTTTGCTCAAAGTGCCATTACGACAAAATGTGGCGGCCTTTGCTAAGTGATCATCTTCAGTGTTATAAACTGACACCAAGCTGACAACGCAGACGGAAGCCGGAACATAGTCTGGTTTTAATGAACAACAGAACGAGTTAAATGTTCTTCATAATTCTAGTCGAAATGAGAGAGATGATGAAACGTTGTTGAATATGTAACTTTGATAATGAAACTTTGATCAAAGGATAAAGCAGTTAGGCATAATATTGCCTATATTACTTGCTTCTCTGTTAACGTTAAAATAAATGCATGCTAAACGAATGCTTACGAAAGAAATCAGACAGGAAGAAACAGAGAGAACAAGAGATGCGAACATCCATGATGCAATGAAGAAGGACATCACCCTTCCAGAACTGAAGATGGCCATCAAACAGCTGAAGAAGAAAAAATCTCCAGGTCCAGACAGCATCTCAAACGAGATGTTACAACACCTTGGCAACACTGCCTTAATGAAGCTACTGGACATCTTTAACCACAGCTGGAGAGGAGGACAGGTACCCCAGTGCTGGAAGGAAGCCAGGATGATCCCAATTTTGAAGAAAGGGAAGAATAAATCCAAAGCCCTGAGTTATCGCCCCATCAGCCTGACAAGTTGTGTGTGCAAGACCATGGAGCGCATCATCAACAAGCGCCTGCAGTGGTACCTGGACTCCGAGAGCATTATCGTGCCAGAGCAAGCCGGCTTCAGAAGCTACAAGAGTACAGAAGACCAGACAACACACCTTGCACAGGTCATAGAAGATGCCTTTCAAGATCAGAAGGTGACATTAGCTGCCTTCATTGACCTACAGAAGGCTTTCGACAAGGTGTGGAAGGATGGTCTCCTTGTGAAACTCCTTCGCAGTGGCATCCAAGGGAATATGTACCGGTGGACCAAGTCATACCTGCACAATCGCAGAGCCCGTGTGACAGTGGATGGGTACTGTGGCCAAAAAGTGCTGTTGCGTCAGGGGGTGCCACAGGGGGGAGTCCTGTCACCGACCCTGTTCATACTTTTCATCAACGACCTTGTGCCAGAGCTACCAAAAGGAGTACACGCAGCCCTGTACGCAGACGACCTGGTATTCTGGTGCACAGAAGAGTATGCAACAACTGCTACATACAGGATGCAGCTAGCCCTGGACAGGCTGACAGACTGGACCAACAACTGGTGTGTGACCATCAACACAGAAAAATCATCAGCCACACTCTTCTCTCTCTCCAACAAGGCAAAGGCTGGCAACCTAACACTGGGCAACACCCCGCTGCGGTATGAAGACCAACAGACATACCTGGGAGTCACCCTTGACAAGAGGCTGACGTGGAAGCCGCACATTTGGAATGCAGAAGCGAAAGCTAGAAGAAAGCTGCACATCATGAGAAAACTGGCTGGAACACAATGGGGAGCCAATGAAAAGATCCTCAAAAATGTATATCAAGGCACAGTGAGACCACACCTTGAGTACGGATCTAATGCATGGTTGACGGCAGCCCAGTCACGCCAGCAGACCATTGACAGAGTTCAGAACCAGGCACTGCGTATCATCACCGGCGCAATGAGATCCACACCAATTGAAAAGATGGAAGAGACAACAGGCATCCCACCCCTGCGCATGAGAAGAGATTGCAAAGCCTTGATACAGTCCACAAAGATCAAGTCTTCCAAAGACCACCCTATGAACGCTAGGATGAAACAACCAACCTCAGGGAGACTGAAAAGATCAAGCTTTGTGAAGGAGACGAGAGCACTGCAGAGAAAACACCAGGCAAAGCTGCCTGCGCAGGTAGAGGCTCTGAATCCTGCTAGCGACCTTCCACCTTGGGAAAGTAAGCCAGAAAACATCACCATCTCTTCCACGGTACCCTACATCACCACCAGAGATGAGCACAGTACTGTGAGCAAGAAAGCCCTGACACTGGCCATGCTCGAAGAAAAGTATCCCCAGGAAGCATGGATACGGGCATACACCGATGGATCAGCCACAGATGCAGTTCAGGATGGAGGGGCTGGGGTGTACATTCAGTACCCAAACGGAAAATGGCAGGCAGAGGCAGTACCAACAGGCCTTCACTGCACAAATTACAGAGCTGAGGTGGAAGCCCTGGTCCACGCAGCTAACACCCTTAGTGGCACTGCAGACCCTGATGCCCAGATTGTCTTCCTTACTGATGCCATGTCTGTCCTTGAGGCAGCAACAGCAAGCAAACTGCCACGTCTACAAGAGGCACTGCAAAACATCAAGTGCACCAGACTGGTGCTGCAGTGGATCCCTTCACACTGTGGCATCTACGGCAATGAAGAAGCTGACAGAATGGCAAAAGCGGGTGCAGAGAAAGAACAAGATGAAAATGGAGTCAGCTTCACAGAGATGAAGACCATCATTAAGTCTGTGTACAGACCACCACAACGGCCCATAGACAGTTACCATCAGCTGTCCAGACAAGAGCAGGTGACCATCTTTCGTCTGAGGACCGGGCACAACCGACTCAATTTCCACCTGCACAGACGCTTCCACCTTGTGCCATCTCCCCTGTGCCCTTGTGGAGAAGCAGAGCAGACCACAGAGCACATCCTCCAGGACTGTGGGAACCACCAGCCGCTGAGGGAGGAGATATGGCCGAAGCCCGCCACTCTACAAGAGAAACTGTACGGGCCTGTGGAGGCACTACAGAAGACCACAGATTTCATTTTGAGAGCCAAACTCCAAGTGTGACGGCGTTCGAGAAGAAGAAGAAGAAGAATGCATGCTAACATTTAAAACAACAACAACAACAACAAAACACTTAGGTAATACAAATGTCAACAAAAAGTGTTGAACGGTCAGTATTACAGTATTATAGCATGCACACTTAGTGTAGTTAGTACTTTTAGTGTCAAAACCAATGTACATGTATATAAATTTGTCACAGTGGTTTGAAAGTGGCATTTCATGGGTGTGTAATTTTTTTTTATTAGGTGTCTATCACAATGTCAGTGTTCATGGTTATGCCGATATTTTGTACTCGGGTCATTATTCATCACTCAGGTTTTTGTGAATCGATCATTTTAAGATGCAATGTGCGAGAGAGAGAGAGAGAGAGAGTGAGAGAGAGAGAGAGAGAGAGAGAGAGAGAGAGAGAGAGAGAGAGAGAGAGAGAGAGAGAGAGAGAGAGAGAGAGAGAGAGAGAGAGAGAGAGAGAGAGAGCATTCGCTCCATGCACTACACACCATCAACACCTCCTCAGCCCGCGCATTATAGTTCAAATCCTGGGTCTGTTCAGTTCGACAATGGAATCACTCCCCTAATATTTTAAGACATTCTCTCCTAAAAATCATTCCCTGTCAACCGCTTTACAAAACAAAAAACAAACAAACAAACAAAAAACCACACAAACAAACAAACAAACAAACAAACAAACAAACAAACAAACAAACGCAAAAATGTCTCTCTAAAACTATCGTAGATTCAACCCTGCTTCACATAATATATGAGTCCAACAAGAGACATAGATCCTCAAGAGCACCCTCAAGAATCTATGTCTCTTGCAATTGTTGGCTGCGCCAGTGTAGTAGGAGCTAAAGCCATTGACGCTTAAATATAAAGATTTCCCACGGTCCATGTAAGATATTCCAACACTGCCAACGCCGTCAATCTCAATATAGACATTGACCCCAGTATTTTCCTTCCTTCACTCTGGCGCTCAAAACCCGCTGACCTGCCCCGCCTAGGATCTATATGGACCCTGCGTGTTTCAGCAAAAAGGCGTAAGTTCTCACGAGACCCTGCTACCGCAGGGGCACGTGAGAATCTATGCCGCTTGTAGAAGGGTTGCTAAGTGCTCGCGGCCACCCTTTACGGATATGATTAAGTTGTAAGTTATTTAAAAACACAGACTTAACCGGACCAACATGCTCAGATGGGATCTCGGATATGCTGGATGACATCACTGAACTGAACATACCGTGACATTTTTCGACGAAAGCTGAGACAAAAATAGATACTTCCCATGCGTAGCTTACAGCTGAGGCTGTGGTAGATATTCCTCGATTACAAATTCTAAGTAGTGGTCAGTGATACTTTTATTATTGACAAGTTAAAGGCCTTGAAATCATAGACTGACGTAAATAAACTAAAAAAAACTTTTAACCCTATGGCTGTCGGTAGCGGTTTCAGTCGCCATGATTCCCGTAGGAATCATCGCGACAAAAACCTCCACCGACAGCCAATGAGTTAAACTTTACTGACGGTATGACAGATTTCCGAAAGTGGGCCGCTATCGCGACATGTTTGTGAGTGCAAAAATTTAAGTGTATGGGCTTCGGTGATTAGCATCAAATTAAACCTGAATTAAACACCAACAATAATAATAATATATTATGCTAACGAGAGTAGGCCTACGTAGTACTCTCATTAGCGTAAGATATTGTCATTGTTGTTTTTCTTGTATAGCTACTCGCCAGTAACGCTCAATTTTACGTAGCAACTGTTTCAGGTTCATAATAATATTCACCATAAAGAGCTGATGTGTGTTCATTTTACGTTTTCATTCCCGCAACTTAGTCATTGATAATCACTTTTACTTTTAGTTGTTAAGGATTTAGAAACCAGTCATATCAAATTTCTACAGTTCCTTTGGAGCAGTTTTTGTGTAGGCCCTATGTCTGGTTCTCACTGGTGTTTCCTTTCAGTGTTTCAAACCCGCTGGTTAGCTGCTGACATTCACAACAAAACTGAGACAACAAAAATTGGACCCCGAGAGAATCACCATGCATTGATCTGCGTTTTTTTTTCGAACGGATTAGCGTTAACCCATTTAACCCCAAGAGCACATTTCCCAATTTTGGCAGGTGCTACCTACCTGTTGAAGGAGATAGATAGACCTTGATAATCTAATGGCAGTGCCAGATGAGCCTGGCGCCTAACTGAAGCGCCAAGCTCATCTGGCACTACCCGCCTTGAATTATCAAATGGCCAATCTGTCTCCTGATGTAGGGCGTTGCGGCTAAAGGCTGGGTCAAACTCTTCATTCGTGCAGACTGTTTTATTTTGTTTTGGATATGAAAGATTAATTATCATGAACATTCTGAAGACTGATATATAGACAACGCGAGAGTGACCGCACTAAGTGTTCTCACGAGAAAAATAGCCACTGCATGTGCTGTGCGTGTTTTTACAAGCGAGCCACGCGAGCCTTGCACGCGACATCAAAGCGCGCGCACTCTCACACCTCGCTCTCTCCCGCGCGTGCATCCAGTGTCGTCTGCCGAGTTTGTTTTGCTCTTATTAGTCCGGTATGAAGCATTTTACCTCATCCTGAATGTCTTGATCAAGTTGAGTGTGAAGAACCGCACCACCAAGAGCCGACCTCATGACTGAAATCAAACACGATATGACTGAGACGTCATCAACTTCTGCAACTGAGAGGCATAGATTCTCACGAGCAGTTGCAGGGGTTCATGAGAATCTACGCCTCGTGTTGGTATCAATTTGAGTCTGTGGTTGCGGTAATAATCAGTTCTCAATCAAACTAAATACGTTCCCTTGCGACGCGCACAGTGGCTAGCTAGTGAGCAGTGCCCGGCGTCCCGCCGCGGCGAAAGGCGAACTAGCCGAACCTGACAGACATCAACCGGCAGGCTAGACTGCAAGCGCTGATTGGCTTGGTTTCAGGGGCGGGGCTTGTGGACCCACCCCCCCGCGAGCGTGGAGGGCGCTCGGCAGTGCGCGCAAGCCGGTGGATGGGTAATTCATTACAAGACCTTTCAGCCGACTGCAGGCACTTTTCTCTCGACTTGGCGCGTAGTGAACAGTGTGCCGATGTTAGTATTTGTGTCGGGTGTGTGTAAGTTCTGTGTGTGCATACAACAACCTGACTGACTTGGCGGCAGAGGAACCAACTTAGGCCGCACACACGCTTGATGCTTGCCACTGTAGCATATATTATTTGAGTCTTTGACTTGGACTTGGTGGCTGCTTACTTAACGCGGATTACTCAGTTGTATACACCTCGCATTACAGGAAGTTTGACGGCATTGCCTGCTGTTACTGTTTTTATGTTCAAAGAACTTCGCGTTGCCGGACATCCGGTTGAAATACTTAGTGTTTGTGACTGACATTGTGAAGCTGTGATTTGACTTAGAGACAGTGTGGCTCGCACTTGACGTTCATTTTGTGGACACACTGAAGTGACGATTTTGCAGATTGTGTATGGTGTGACATTTTTCCGTTTTCACCCTTGAGGGTGGGTACTTTTGCCTTAGGATTTGTTTGGTTCGTGCATTTATAAGACGTTTTTGACTGACAGTTGCTGGGCACTACGGAAAAAGTGAGTGCCCGTTTGTTTTTTGTCCGTCAAGCTTGACTACACACGGCGCAGCGCGCGCGTGCAAGCTCGAGACCGAGACAGACTTGGGGTGCCCGGCCGAGCGTCTGGTGTCGCCACCGGCTGTGAAGCCACATGATGAGTGACAGGGAGAGTTCCCACTCACCTCTCTCTTCCTCTTCCTCCCACAGCCTCGACAACAACGGCAATACCACCACCATCATCACACAACGACCAGCACTGCCCACCATGGCGCTGCCTCTAGTGACAGTCACTAATGCCGATTCCCCGCGGAACGGCCCCTCCCCTAAAGACTTGGTCGGCTTGACAGTGGAGGACACGGCCTTCAACCAGCAGATTCAGGACGCCGTGTCTCACGTGCTGGAGGGCTACGACTGGTCCCTGGTCACCACCCCGTCACGCAGCCAGAACGGCGAGAAGAGGAAGCCCCACATCAAGCGCCCTATGAACGCCTTCATGGTGTGGGCACAGGCGGCGAGACGCAAGTTGGCTGACCAGTACCCCCACCTGCACAACGCCGAGCTCAGCAAGACACTCGGCAAACTGTGGAGGTCAGCTGTTTGTTTATTTAAAAACTAAATTATTTTATTTATTAAGAGCAGTATCGTTTCCCAGTGAGCGAAATGTCCGCGAGTCGTCGTCGGGCGTAGTTTGCCCGGCCCGCGCTGTGCGCGGGCAAACTACAGCCGACATCGGCTCTTTGACATTTCGCTCACTGGGGTATAACTCAAGTTTTATATTTCATTTGTTTTCGTTACATCAAGTTGTCGTTTGCATGACTCTAGTGCGACAGCGTCAAAGTTTTCACTGACCACACAGACTTATAATAATAATAATAATAATAATAATAATAATAATACCCTTATTATATAGGCGCTTTTTCTCAATTTTTGGGGAAATCGACTCAAAGCGCCGCTCCTGAAACCCAACACACACACACACGAAACAGACACGGATTTACGCCATTTAAGACAAACACAGTACAAACACAGTACAAGACAAACGAAGGGCTAGTCAGCTACTGAAGTTACAGAGATTTTTGATCGCTTGTATTTGAAATTTTGTAAAGTGGCCTGAGACCGGTACCAAAGTGTGGGGGGTGGGGGGGGGGGGTGGAAGAACCGGAGTACCCGGAGAAAGAACCCCCTTTCAATGCGTGAGCTCACTTTCAACAGGACGAAAAATGTCGCATCATTTGTCTGACTGAATAAGACGTTCCACACTGCTGTCGTACGGACGGCAGGCTAGAACTTCTTATTTAGACTGTCAGCGTTTTTTAATACGCCTTTATGCATTGGAAACCAGGTCCTCCTCAGTAATACAAAGAAGACTACCAACTGTATCTACAGTATCCGATGTCAGTAAGAAATACACTGCACAGCGTACACGCGCACCAGTACTGTTCAGTTTATGGCTTACATTGGATAATGATACCGGACTTGGATTGGATACTCGGTGCGCAAAAGTCCTCTTCTTAACAAACGCATCACTTAGGCTTTGGGCCAAATAGGGTTGACGTCGGCCTGATCATGTCTTTTACCTGGGTGATAAGTTTTTGTTTTGAGAAAGCTCGGAGGTAATGTTAGCGTTTTTTAAGCGCGAACGTGAGTAACGCGATCTGTCATTAGATCTGCTCAGGGATGTCGTGATTTGCCAAGGCCGCTGAACTGCCGCATGTATGGACAAGTCAATCGTGAATCCGCTGGACATGCGAGGCTCGGTGATTTCAGGTGGTCTGTCTGATATTTTCCTATCATGTTTCAATAGGCTGGACTGACTGTTTGCTTTAAGTGACGCTGTCCTCAAATAGGCACTTGATCTAAGTTGTCTGTGAGATTATCGCAGTTCAGGTCCAGTGACAACACTGAGTTATACAAATGCACAGTACGTTTACTCAGAACTGAAGGTCTAGCGATCTTGTAATCTTGTAACAAGCGATCTTGTAATTGCCGGATTTTCTCATTGTTTGGTTTCTTCCATGATATGGTTTACACATTTTAGAGTGATAATTCCGGTTGTAATTACTGTAATCGTTTCTTCAGTGACATCTCGCTTCCGTCATTAACTCATTCAGCCCGACGCACGTATTTCCCAAATTTTGGAGGCTTCATCTAACGACTATGCACCAGTTGCAGGAGATGGATCGACCATGATAATTCAAGGGCAGTGCTAGATTAGCTTGGCGCCGCGAGGCGCCAAGCTAATCTGGCACTACCCTTGAATTATCGTGGTCGACCCATCTCCTGCTGTAGTGCGTCAGGGCTGAATGATTTAAGATTGGTATTCTACTGTCGATTACTTGGGTCGATAACAGCACTGATTTCCAGCGGCAGGCCTAACGATAAATAATAATAATAATTACGGTATTTATAATGCGCTTATCTTATAATAATTATAACTCTAAGTGCGCACTCACAACTCACGCTCGCACGCGCACACTTAGACAACGGCTCGCGTACCACAAAAAGTGAAATACATTACGACAGTCGACTTGGGGTGGGGAGTGTGGTGATATAGTGCTATAACTGTTGAAAGAGGTGAGTTTTGAGGGCGGACTGGAAGGAGGAGAGAGATCTCTGTTCCTAAAAGACAACGGCCCTAAAGTTAAACCATAACTTATCGATACTGCATCACAGTCATTATAAAGTATGTTCAATTATGGCGGACACTACACGTCGATGACGTTACCCCCTTGACTGCTACTGACGACACCGTTCGGCGGAAAAGACGCGTAACTACGCGGCCTTTTGGGTAGGAGCATTAGGTACTCCGCACACTGTTTTAATTCTTTCCTGCGAGATAAATGCTTTACGCTAGACAGTCGACACATCCGAAGGCGGTCGTAATATTGTCTATGTACCGCTTCTCAACTCTGATCTTAGCGTCCCGTGTTGTTGAGCCTGAACCAGACACCCTTAATTAAACTGTAATACCTTTCTCCACCGAAGAAAGAAGCATGTAAATTGTGCTTAACCCAGGGCAAGAGGCGTAGATTCTCATGAGCCCCTGCATTCGCAGGGGCTCATGAGAATCTATGCCTCTTGCAGACTAAACAATTCTGTGAAAGGACAGGCCGGCTGATTGCATGAAATAGCTAACGGTAGGCCAGACACATTAAGCTCCCGTCATGTAGATTTCCTTGCATATATTGTAATAGCGTGTCCAAAAATGAAAGCAGGCGGGCAAGGGCCACAAACTAGTGACTAGGCACACTATGTTTCTAAAAACGTGCACATAAACAAGTCTTCTCTGTTTGCCCTGTGAATGCAAAAGACATTAAGTTTATTTTTTTGTCAGTGACCGTGAGTAAGTTCCCTGCATGACAATGAAAATCTCGCTATATTCCTACGGCATTTTATTCTAAACAAAAAAACAAACAAAAAAACATGCTCATTAACAAGTTTCTCTGTCTGCCCTGTGTAACCAAAAGACAGTAAGTTCACTTTTTTGTGACAAGCGATATTTTCATTGTATGACCGTTTTTTTGAAACCCTCGCCTTTCACAGAAATGGACTTGATGGCTTTTCACCGCACAAAGGCAGAAGTACATGTCACAAAGTCACTACTGAACTAATGCATTCAAAGTGTATGGCGCCCGCGGCAGAGCAAACGACGTCAAGTTTGTCATTGAACGAATCCGCCGCAGCATGGATTATCATAAACGACATTTATTGTAAGAGCTGGCGCCTTTTGATAAAGTGTGGTATATTATAGGTTTTCAGCATTAAAAAGAAATGTCTTCGACCAAACCGCATCGAGTATAGCCATAGTGTCTAGTGGCTCATCGATCGGAATTGTAGGGTACAAAATCATAACTGAATCACCAGACGACTGTATTAGTTTATACTGAGTTAATCCCTTTTGGCTGTCGGTAGCGCTTTTTGTCGAGGTGATTCCTGCAGGAATCACCTCGACAAAAAAGCGCTACCGACAGCCAAACTGTTGCCTAGGTTAATAACGAAAACAAAATAATACCGAAAATTGAAACTAAGGTTATGTGGCAAGGATTGCTTTGTGTGAAAAAAAAAGACAACCCTAGAACAAACAACAACAACGACGAAACTTATGCATTTCAAATACACTTGGTATGTACGGCTACAGGCCACCGTCACCCCGCTTTAATAACTTCTTTCATCCTGATACACTGTTGATTGAAAAAAAAAGTGACTATGACAGTTCAAGGGTGGTGTCAGAACAGCTTGGCGCCTGAGGCGCCAAGCTATTCTGGCACCACCCTTGAACTAAACTTATGGAGTGTAGCTTTCATAGGACAATAAGCAATTTTTTTTTTAAAAAAAAAGGTCAGCCTTAAGGTGTAATAGGTTAAGCAACAAAATCACATGTCGGAGCACACTGTTGTATCTACAATTTTTGATTTTTTGTTTGTTTGGTGTTTGTTTACTCATGTAGTCGCCTTCTGTCCCCCCCCCCCCCCCCCCCCCCCGTCCCCACCCACCCCACCCCCCATCCCCCTGTGCAGTGACTTATCCGTCGTTCCACTTCAGATAACACAATCTTTATGTACTCCATAATTTGGCGAAAACGGCGTAAAACTGGCTAGCCGGAAATAAAATACTCCCACACGTCAGACCATATTTCTAGCCTACTCAGTCGGACAATAACAGGCGGCGCAGCTAAAACAGCAAGAGCGACTAAACTTGCACAAAATAACTCATTCCGGCCCGACGCACGTATTTCCCATATTTTGGAGGCGTCATCAAACGACTATGCACCTGTTGCAGGAGATATATCGACCATGAAAATTCAAGGGTAGTGCCAGATTAGCTTGGCGCCGACAGGCGCCAAGCTAATCTGGCACTACCCTTGAATTATCATGGTCGACCCATCTCCTGCTGTAGTGCGTCAGGGCTGAATGGGTTAAGACAATTAAGAAAAGCAGTGTGCGCTGGTTTGCGATTTTGGACATTAAGACACATGCATATCTTTTATGGCGTGGAGTTTCTCGTTTTTGTTTTTACTCGTTTTCTTGTCGGTGTTTTTTTTTTTTTCAGGTTTAAAGTTTGCTTATCATTTGTGTTGCTCAGTTTATTTTGGATAACAAGCGATAACGTGTGAATATTCTCATATGTGGATGAATATGTTTTTTGGTGTGTAACTGAAAAACAATGTTAACCCCTCAACACTCATTTCTCATGAAGGGCAATGAAACACTCATAATATAAATATTGGGGCATAAATCAGATACTGAGGTTAGTTACACTTACATCTTATTACGGATGTTCAATAACTTCATCGTGTTGGCGGCAGTGTATACAACCAAGTATCAAAATTACGACCATATATACAGTTCATAGATATAACTTTCTCGCTTCCAAGCATAGACTCGGAACTGATACATCCAGTGTTTTACATAACGTGCTTGTCAATGCGCCTACAGTCGTGTGCTGAAACCGAAATAACATCTCGGTTTGAGGACGAATGTTTGTTCACAAGAGGCATAGATTCTCATGAGCCCCTGCGGATGCAGGGGCTCATGAGAATCTATGCCTCATGAAGATATAAGTAACTAAATAAGGACTGTGTAATATCACAGTTTGTGGTTCAGCCGTCTCGGATGAGGTACGGGTTTCAAGGACTCTAAAGTCTTTGAGAACGACACCGACCTATTATACAACTACAAGCCATTCGCTGTGTGACACGAGCAAGCAGGACTTTTTGTGTCAAAAGGACTTTATCTTTTATTACCATCTAATCCGGTTTCCGTCACACCATCTTGTAATCTTTCAAGCGCTCCGAAATTTTATTTCCGCGATGTGAATGAAAAAGTAGGTCATCACAGTTTTAGTGCCGCGCTATCCCTCATGTGAGACTTGGACACTGCTTGCAGACTCAGAAAAGAAAATCCAGGCCTTTGAGAACAAGTGCCTGAGGAAGTTGCTCCGCATCTCGCACCGCGAGCACAAGACCAACGAATATGTACGGAGCATCGTCACTTCCCTGGTGGGCCCACATGAACCCCTTCTGGCAACCGTGAAACGGCGCAAGCTTGCTTGGTTTGGCCACGTGACCCGACACAACACCTTGTCCAAGACTATCCTCCAAGGCACTCTCGAAGGAAGTCGTCGGCGAGGTCGTCAGAGAAAGAGTTGGGTCGCAAACATAAAAGAATGGACCGAACTCGAGATGCCAGACTTGCTTGCCACCGCCCAAAATAGAACTCAGTGGAGAGCACTGTCTGTTGCTGCTGCCTTTCAGTCCCCCCAACGCCCAGTTCGGGCAAGGGACTGATGATGATGATGATGATCCCTCATGCAGTCTTTCGTTTATTCCGGCGACAATCTCAACGTGAGCGACAACCATAATTTTGTCGCGGGTCCAAACAGCTGTCAGCTATACTTGAATAAGCCGTCGATTTTACTCGTAAAATAAAGTCGGATGTATATAGTTTTAAATATCTGAAATGCAACGCTTGTTTTTCAGGTCCCGGCCACGCGTTTTCTATGTCAATGACTTCGCCTGTAACAAACTTTGGATCAGTATTTGAAAAGAAACTTGCAGGGTCCCCTTGCAAGATTTTGCATCGCAAGTTCAGTGAATAGATATGCTGTTAGCTCAACAATTATCACCGGGGCAACAGTGCCTGGGCTGTTTAACCCATTCAGTGTCGAGAAAATCTCAACATCAACCTAATTGCAAGAGGCATAGATCCTCATGAGCCCCCGCAATTGCGGGGGCTCATGAGGATCTGTGCCTCTTGCTGACACCTCTTTGAAGTCAATTTTACCTCAGAAAGCCAGGAGGACATTTTGGTGTTGAATTAATAAGGAATGCAGAAATACAATATGCGGCAGTTGGCACTGAACGGGTTAACCATTTGGCTGTCGGTTGCATTTTTTTTTTAACGAGTTGATTCCTGCAGGAATCACACCGACAAAAAGCGCTATCGACAGCCTGAGGGTTAAAAATCTTATCCTTTTTTGCAAATGGAAGGCCGCGCACCGTCAATGTAGATTGCCAATTCGAATCCTGAGACAAACTTAATTTACTGGTTTCAAAGGTGCAAGTATCTGGGACGCTTCTGGTAGCTTGTTAAGGTTTTGATCTGACATTTTTCCTAATCTAAGTGTCACGGGGAGGAGCACTCGGAAGTCATTTTTCACATTTTGACGCTTCCTAATCTCCGTTTGAAGAGATTCATTTAAAGCGGCACCCCTGTCCTTAAATTATCCCAACACCGTCCATGATAGTAAAGGTTAGTGCCAGATTAGCTTGGCTGTTGGAAGTCGCCAAGCTAATCTGGCACTAACCTTCAACTATCAAGACCGATCCATCTCCTATTGTGGTGTCATAAAGGTAAGAGTTGTAAGTGCCATGTACAAGTTGTACCACTGACGAAATGACTGACAAACTCGGAGCCTAAAAAAAATTAAGACATGAGCGTTTAAGGCGCACGGCTGAAAACACTTGTGTATCTTATCGCGGAAATTCAGCGCACATCGGGGGTACACGATAACATGTAAGTGGCCATGGAAAGAAATGTATAAGCGAACTTTCCTTGCTTTGAAATCTGGTACGCATTTCTAGATTTATTGGGGTTTATTGTGACACTTGTTTCTTGGCCGGCCTCTTGGTGTTACAATTTCGCGCTAAAAGGAGATGAGAAAATATGTATCGTTTCCCGTGTATTTTGTGGTTCGAGGACGTACACTTCAGAGATGCCGAAGCACACTGGTTGTCTCCCTCGATTCGCTACCGCATTCGCGGTAGCGAATCGAGAGAGACAACCAGTGTGTTGTCCGAACTTACAAACCAGCGCTAATTTATTTTTGAACGTGACAGACTTGGGTCTATCGCCCGACAAGACTCGACATGAAAACGACATTGTACAATTCCGTTTAAGTGTGTAATTAATTTATTTAATGGGCAATTTTACCGCTGCAAATGGTAATTATAAGCCCAAATTATAAAACACCGTTCGGATATACTAAATATAAGAGTCGGACATTAATGAATTGGTTAATTCTGCAAAATTGAGTGGCAATTGCAAGTCATTCCAGACCATAATACACGTGTCACCGTACGGAAGCAAGAACCAAGTATAAAAAAGTCTTGACACTGATTTAAAGGATTATTTTTTACATTATTTTGTGAATATTAACTGTAAAGTCATCCCAAACCGTAAAACACTTTTCGGAAGCTAGAAAATATTAAGTATGAAAGTCAGACAACGCCACATAAAAAGTAAAACATGTCCCTCAGCTTGTCACGTAGTACCGAGGGCACAGAAATACCCACAGACGTTTGTATGATAGCCCAGCCATGTCATCATGACATTAACTGGATCCTAGCTTATCCTTTACCGTCACTACTGACAAGTGGGTTAGAGTTCATGTCAGACTGTTCCATCTGCAACAGGCATAGATCCTCATGGCGGCCCGCGACAGCAGGGCCTCATGAAGATCTATGCCTCTTGCTGGTAGCGTTCAGAACAATTTACTTCCTTTTCATTTCCTAACGTCGGAAATGATCGGGCTTAAATGTGTGACTGACATACCTGAAGTAATGCTGAGCGCAAAGTTAACCCTTTTTGAGCGACAGAGTCCAATTTAAAGCGAATACCTTTGAAGTTCGCAGCGCTTTGCATACAAATGTTAATCTTGGAAACACTGTATATCACATATATTTTAAGAAAAATATGTCCTTGCAGTCTGTAATATAGTTTTCTAATAGCAACTGTCACAAACGTGTCCACCTTGAATTAATGTCAGACGTACATCAAGAGAAAACACTCGCAGTCCCGTATGTCTTGGTACAAATACATATACCTTTCCCGTTGGCGTAGGAAGATATCCAGTGAAGGTAGGACACAAACTCCTGGAAAATCAAAGAAAGGGGGAGAGAAGGGGTGTGTCCAGCAAGGTCTGTATTATTACGACACACGACAGTGCTTCTTCCTACGTTAACAAAAAGTACCGTAACATCGTTAGACTGTTCTTCGCAGAAAAACGATGTTTTGCCTTTTCTGTGCTTGTAAGAAGAGCTCTACTGAGCTACTTGACGGAGGGGGAGATAGGGCCCAAGTATACTGTTTTTATTTAGGTAGGGCCAAGAGAATGCATGGCACAAATCAAAAACAACTGGGGCCACACCATGTCCAGAAGAGGTATGGCAAAGCCAGGTATCTGGGCTCAGTTGCACGAGCGAGCTTAAATCCTGCGCAAGCCTCTAAGCAAGGTGCTCCGATATGGCGGAGCACCTTGCTTAGTGGCTTGCACAGGATTTAAGCTCGTTCGTGTCACTAAGCCCGGGTCCCAGCGTTCCTACGCCACACAGTAGTATGTCTTGGGACATAAACATAGACCTTTCGGCGTATGTGACGGTTCCAATTTTCTACGTAATGTCACAATTAACCCCTCTCTTTGTGCGCGCAGAATGCATCATGGGGTTACAGAGAAAAAAAAAACGCATGTCGCATCATGCTTCTAATATTAATAATACCGTTATTATATAGGCGAATTTTCTCAATTTTTGGGCGAATCGACTCAAAGCGCCGCAAACTGAAACCCAACACGCACACTCACGTAACAGACACGGATTTACTCCATTTAAGACAAACACAGTACAAGACAGACGAAGGGACAGTTCAGCTAGGCCTACTTAAAGTTACAGAGATTTTTGATCGCTTGTATTTGAAATTTGTAGTGGCCTGAAACCGGTACCAAAGTGTGGGGGTGGGTGGGTGGGGGGGGGGGGTGGAAGAACCGGAGTACCCGGAGAAAGAACCCCCGACGGGGATGCATCATGCTTCTCATGCATGTCTGCGTATAGCGAGTTACTGTTCGTACATGTACGTCAACGTCCCAATTTATTCACGTTAACTCATTCGCGGCCAGCCACATCCGGATGCGCGGCATAATGTGTTAATGTGGCGGCGAATGTGTTAACGCCCAATTGTGTAACTCTGCAGTCTTCCTCAAGGTTTGTGCACTAAATTATCCGGCATCACGCCCGGAGGTGCTCAGCCTAAATGTCACAATATTTTTTCAGCTTTGCTCCAAATATGCCATAAATTAGGCAGTGCATGTGACATTACATATTTTGTAATTGAAAACAACAGAAGACACTGACGCATCCAAATAAGCAAACGAAACAAGAATTACTAACACTGCAAGCGTGCAAGCTTACAAAGTGTGTTACCAGGGTAGTCGCAACCTTCCGACGATTAGTCAGTTCCTAATACTTACCGAACTAAATGTCGTCGGGTCGTCTGAACAAGAGACATAGATTCCCATCTGCTTCAGCAGGGGCCCATGAGCATCTGTGCCTTTTGCAGGTGGACATCACGAAGAGTCGAGACGAGTGCTCACGGGCGTAAGTCACCACAGGCGATGTATGACTGCCGCTTTTTTCCACCGTTTTTTTTTTCTCTCCCCCTCTCTGCTGTTACTTACGGTCTTTCATGTAGAATGGCCCATAATCATTATACGCTTAAGGTGAAAGCGGAAGAGATAGATAGATAGATAGATAGATAGAGAGAGAGAGAGAGAGAGAGAGAGAGAGAGAGAGAGAGAGAGAGAGAGAGAGAGAGAGAGAGAGAGCGTCACCCCCACCCCCCATCAACCAAAAAAAAAAAAAAAAAAAAAAGAAGAAATAAAATAAAAGGCGAAGGGACGGGAAGGTGAAGGACGGGACAAAGCGACTTGCTGTCAAGACCCATGTGCTGATCTGTGATTTTGGACCTTACCGCTGGAAGCCGTGAGGTCCAAAATCACAAACCAACACACACACACACACACACACACACACACACACACACACACACACACACACACACACACACACACATTGAAACCATGAAGACCAAAAGGAAGAGCTGCTGTCCAGGAACATAACTTGCCCTGTGGTGTCACTGGTGAGAAAATCACTTGCTCAGTAATGCAGTTCTGACAGCCCCTCAATTGCGCTTAGAAAACCTGGCGACATATCAAGTTTTGTCTGAGGGACACATGCGAATAAAGAGCAATAAGAGTCGTAGATTTTCATGAGCTCCTGCATCTGGGTCTCATGAGGATCTATTCCACCAACGAATCACTAGCGATTACGTTGTTCAAAATGTATCGTGGGAGAATGCGGTGCAAAACTTTTAGAAGACCTCTCGTCTCAGACACGTGTAATCCCGCAATTACTCAAACGCAGTTTTCTGCTCACTGCCGGTATGCATGGGAGCGCACCGCCGTCAAGACTTGTTGAAGTCATCTCGCGGCGTGGATGCATAATGTGTCTAGAGGCTTATATAGTTATGTGTTCAAGGAGTCACAAAGCTTGTCTGGCGGATGTGTAGGATGTGACATATTGTTTTGTATTTAGAGCGTATCTATGTGAGAAGAAATAGCCAATAAAGAGAGAAACACGCTTAAAAAGGACAAACACAACACAGTTTATTAAATCAATTGTATTGCATTTGGCCTTTCTGATCATGTTGCTTTTTTATTTGGGTATTCCTTTGCATTGCCGTATGCGCTTGACAGTCACCTTTTTTATATGGATTTCGTATCTTTGGGTAGACCTGGGAAATTTTATGCCATACCTTTCTGTTCTGACGTAGATATATTTTGTGTGATTGATATTTTTGTCTTATTTATTTATTTATTTATTTATTTATTTATTAAGAATTTTCTGCGGTGTAAATAAAAGTTGTCTTCATGACTGATCCCAGTTAATTATGGAATAACATGTAAATCCATTTTCTTCCACTGCCTCCGCTGACAAGAAAAATGCCTTTCATTAATGAGTTTACTCTAGTGAAAAGACAAAATAAGTGAAACGATTTTGTCCCGTCTCACAAACGCTTTAGAATTTGGGGTGAAAAACAGTTATTGATTCTGTTTGCATCTGTTTATAAACTATTATTGTCTTCGCGTTTTCAGAACATTTTCTTTTGTTCTGACAAGAAAATAAAACATGAGACAGGACAGCATACCCCGTCGAACAGTCATCATCCAGTTACTCTTTCGAACACAGATGTAAATGGGCTCAGCAAGAGTCATAGGATCTATGCCTCTTGCAGATGGGCGCCGTTCGAGTCGCAAGCACATTGTATCTGCAGATATCACTTTCGGGGCATACATAATTGTTGTCAAGGGGGCGCAGTGACGTATTTGTTGGGGGGTCAGGCTTGGCGCCCCCAGGGTTCGAATCCCGTAAGACAGAGGACGGAGCTGGGCTGTCGATGGTGGTGATGTAACGGTGACGTTTCTAAATTGTTGGGGGGACGGTGGGGGACGAGGGGGAGGGGACATTGGTGTACAAGCTGCCGAAGTTAGGAGTCCTGTCTCGACCAACTTGATCGCGCTCTTCTCGTCACGAACTATACACACACGCATCTGCGCACATAGTTAAGTGTTCTTTCGGCCTGTATGGGACGAAGGCAGAGAATACTGCTGGCACATCAGTATTGTCCGCTGTTCGCGTCTTTTTTTTTTAATTTTCTCTCCTTGTCCATGTGTGTTGCGAGCTGGTTCACAGTGGGGACTCGCAGTGCCCAGCAAGCGTACAAAAGAACATTGTCCTTGTCACGGATCTGTCGGCAGACAGTGGTAAAGCACATCCTGTTTTCCTGGGGCCAGTTGCGTGAGTGAGCTTAGTCCTGTGCCAGCCACTAAGCAAGGTGCTCCGCAATAGCGGAGCACCTTGCTTTAGTGACTGGCACAGGACTAGCTCACTCACGACCATGGCCCATGTGGTGCTTTTTAATTTTTTTTATTCACACTCTCCTTTGTTATATTTTATTTTCATTTTTACGAGCAATTATACAACGATACGTAGTGCATAATCGGCTCTTTTTTTTTCTCTTTAAAAAGCACATTAATTATTAAATACCTGCATGTACATTAAAAACAAACATCAATATTTATTTCGTTCAAAATGTGGTAACGTTATGTATTTGGAATTATTTGTTATACTTTCAAGCAGTATTTCGCTGCTAGCTTATCCGATTAAACTTTAATTGATGAAGTGAGCTGAGCAGATTTATACCCCCTTACTATTCTCTCCCCTTCCCATGGGTGCTTTGCTTGTCAGTCCATCGCAATACATGTAACTTCTCTGTGCAAGAGGCATATATCTTCATGAGCCCCTGCAGAATGCAGGGCCTCATGAGGATTTATGCCTCTTATTGACAACATTTAATTGACATGTATGTCTGTGTTCCTCAGATCCTAGGGATTTCGTGATTTTTTTTAAAACAGCCCGAAGCATGAGTTTGATACATCGACAATTGAGACATAGGAGGGTAGGAGTGACAAACAAGACGGGGATTGACAGAGACAGAGATAAATCTTGCGATTTGGCTCAAGGGTATTGAATGAAACCTCTAAACCTCCCCATACGAATGCCAAGCCGTGTTTAGAAGTATTTATATCATGAAGATTGAACAAGATAGTGTAAAACCACAGACTGCTGATTCTCGCCCTTTGTTTCGCTGTCTTTTTAAACTTGCTTACTTTCTTGCTTTTTTTAAAATATTTCTTTCGTTATTTATTTATTTATTATTTATTTATTTTTATTTATTTTTTATTTATTTATTTGAGATGTGGGTGTGTGTTTTTAGAAAGAGAAAAATTTAAATGTATTTATTCAACACTAAGAATCGCTGGTTATAGAACTTTCTGAAAAACTGCAGAGCTATACTTCAAGTTGCAACGTCACACACTTTAATAACGTACACAAGCACGTCACAGAAGTTATCAACTGAGTACTCCGACACTAACGATATGACACGATTACTTGATGTTAAATTGACCACAAAGCGATACGATCTTCAGTATTTTCCTGTTGTCTTTCCGAAACAGTCCTTACGCCCCCGACTCGGAAGTCGCCATTGTTTATCCGGGCTTTTGAAGTTTGGCGCACGAGCTCTTAACGCGCTGTCGGCTTCAGTTCCCGTCAATCTTTCTGATGATGGACAAGTTATGAAGAGGTCACTTGACCAGCGTGGTCGGCGTCATAGATTTGACCTCTCCGTCTCCAAGAGGCATAGATTCGCATGAGAATATATGCCTCTTGCTGATAAAGCCAGATCTCAGTTTATATTTTTTATCTCAAGTGATGTAAGATTGTGGGCTTTTTTTTTGCGGGCGTTTTAGGATTTAGTTATGTGATTGTGACCAAAATCAACGTCCGCATCGCGGTCTCTCTGTCTATGTTCACACATTTGTCGAAGTCAGTGTGTGTAAACCGTTTGACATTTGGTGTAGACTCACGATGGACTGATAGATGATTACAAAAAAAAAAAATCGGCTTATTTATTAGTATTTATTTATTTATATATCTGTTGGAGACACTTTTGTCGGTTGGTTAGTTTTTAATGTCTTGTTAGGAGACTAAACACAACAACAAGTCTTTTTTAAATCTACTAACCACCGCCAATTCAAATGCAAATATAATTGATTCAGTGTCCAGATCATCCTATAAGCCTGTGGCTTGTTTTGATATGATGGAAATTGCTATATATCCTTTTATGCATTTTTCAAAGCAATAAACTATTTAAACAACAAAAAAGTCTTTTTAGTATCTTCTTATATATCCACTGCGATTTATTCTTTTGTTTATTTGTTTATATCGCCCTTCATTTCATCACCCCTCGACTTTCCGCCGAACGATATCGTCTGTAGCAGTCATCTGGTTAATGAAAGTCTAACTTTCCCAAAATCAGCTGTGGGCTGGATACACACACACCTATTTTGTTTTTAACTCATTTAGCCCCGATGCTCTACAGCCATCCGGCGCCAAGCTAATTTGGCACTACCCTTGAATTATCATGGTCGATCCGTCTCCTGCAACTGGTACATAGTCGTTAGGTGACACTTCCGGATTTGGGAAATAGGCCTTGGGGTTAAAAGACACGTCTTTGCGAGAGTGCGGCATACGAATACATTTTGATCGCAAACATTCTGATTTTTCTGTTTGTAATTTTGTCAAAGTGTCATCGCTCAAACTAACGGTATATGCGCCTAGCTCAGCATCTTGAAGAGATTGTAAGCAGCGGCTTTCTTTGTAGAGCGTCAAGTGTTGCACAACAACAAACAAATTAGCCAGTCGACTGTGTGCTAAGTAAACACAGACATCGAAGTTTCACACCACGTTTTTACCATCTTTAAACAAACTTTGCGTAAACGTTACATCCCTCGGTAACATCATAACCCCGTTTGTCCGCTAGAGGCATAGATGTCCTATGAGTCCATGTGGTGAACAGGTTCATGGAGGTTAATTTTAAAGGCTAGGCCATTTGTTCATCAATGTTCCTTAGAATGTAGAGTCCACGAGCGTTTCACCCTTGAAAAACCGCAGATCGTCACTGACTCACAACTCATCGTATATTTGGATCTCAATCGTCGCTCCAGTCTGAGGAAGTGAGGATCAGTGAATGCGCCAGCAAGACGCATACTGAGATTCTCATGAGCCCCTGCGGCTGCAGGGGCCCATGAGAACCTATGCATCTTGCAGATGGAAGTCGTTGGCTGAGGGGCTCTAGATTCCATGGTTCTAAACCAACTGTTCCACAAACAAAACTGGCGGGACTCAAAGACATGGCGCCCTAAAGAACAACAAGCAGACGATATGGTCACGCCACGGTGCGCGAGATCACGGCAAGATCTCCACGAGAAGTAAATGAGAACCACACTTTCCAAGCGACGTAACTCTTCCGTCTCCACGTCTGTCCTCTTGAAAAATAGATGTTTGTCTTTCAATTGGAGTCTGAGATACAGATGTAAATGACAAGGAATTGTACCATTTACTTCTATCTCTAGGCGTCTGGAGCGTAAACATGGAACGAAACCAGAATTTGAAGTTTATAAACAATTTAAAGTGAATCCGTTATCAAAGGACTGCACAACATTTTGTTTCGAAAGTAGGCCTATACATTTGTAATTCAGTCCTTTTTAGCAGTCGTACTCTTTTGTGCAGTATGGCTGATTCACTGTCTATGTTGCGGTTTTTCTGTTTAGCCCTTTGCGCGTTGGTAGCGGTTTGACTAGAACCGCTACCGATATGCAAAGGGTTGGTATAATGTGTCGTATGGTCCTCTTTTTCTTCTAGGGCCTAGTGAAATATGCCCAAACCTAACCGATTAGTGGTAACAGGAGTTGATTACGCTGCGCATTCCCTCCGTGTGCAAACAGCAACTCGCAGCTTGAGCGCCTGTGATGATACCCCTCTGTTTGTTGCCTCACCCCCGGGCCTTTCCTGCTCCACCGCAGGGAGAAACTGACCTGAGAGTTATCAGCCAGACCCCTCCGTCTACCAGGGACATAGATTCACGTGAGTCACTGCAGATGCATTTGCTCCTGATAATCGACGCCTCTTGATGTTACAGATCGATTTTAGAATGACATGTGTGATTCCGGCTGTATAATCTCATAGATTCTCTTGGGTCCTTGCAGCTGCAGGGCCTATGATAATCTATGCCACTTCGGCGGTAGAATAAGTAATGTTAATTAATATTTATACGCCTATGTCCGAGGAAGTCACTGGCCTTTATGCTTGTGACTGTCTTTTCTCTCAGACATCTGTTTGCTAATCCCCGAAACGTGACATCCCTTCTTTGAATCACAGACGGTAGTCGAAACTGATACATTTCAGCAAGAGGCGACTGCGGGGGCTCATGAGGATCTATACCTCTTGCAGACGGACTCTTTTTTCTCTATTAGCCTGCTTTCACGGGAACTGAAATGCTTCCTTGAAAAACTGTTTGCCGATTCCACGAGGACCACCCGCGATGGAGACTGAGTGTAATCTTGCAAGGTGACGAATGAAAGGCTTAAAACGTGTCTGTCGTCAATTTTATCACGACTTACCATTTCCGTGACGGCTAAACAGGGCACTGGGAGGACGGAGATGTGTCAAGTTTGGAAGTGTCTGTTTTACACTTTCTCCAACGATTAACCCACAGTCTGCGATGAAAAAAATCTGACTGGCAGCGACTAGCCGTGGTCAATGAATCACACTGGTTAACTCCCTCAAGCCGCTGCGCATGCGCAGCGGATCGAGGGGGGCAACCGGTATGGGGCGATTAATCAACGGATAATGAATCCACTTATTTCTGGCAAATAATCCATCGTCAATGATTTTCTCTTTTTTTCTTGGAGGGGTGGCGGAGGGGGGGGGGGGAGGGACTAACCCACATTCAATGAATCTACCAGTCCTTTAGCGACTAGTGCAACGCAGTTGATGGATCTTCTGAGAGGGAAGGGGTGAAGGGGTGAGGGGGGCGAATACATGAATCTGCTGGCAGACGCTTTGGGGGCGACTAATATATCTCTCTCTCTCTCTCTCTCTCTCTCTCTCTCTCTCTCTCTCTCTCTCTCTCTCTCTCTCTCTCTCTCTCTCTCTCTCTCTCTCTCTCTCTCTCTCTCTCTCTCTCTCTCTCTCCGAGAATCGACATCTTCAAATCTAGCATATCATTTTCCGGTGCTAAGTCATGGAATAATTTGCCCTCTCATTTAAAGTCTATTTCAAAGTTATCTATTTTCAGAGCTCGCGTCCATAAATATCTGCTGTCGGTGTGAATGTTCTATCTTTCTGCTTAGTATGTTGCTCCAGCACACCAGATGGCTGCAGGTTATGTAATAGTTCGACTATCTGCATTAACATGTCAGGATCATACGAATGTATGTGTATATATATATGGTTTAATTTCTTCTTTTTTTTTCTTTCTGAGGGTGTGTGTGTGTGTGTGTGTGTGTGTGGGGGGGGGTACTTATATGTGTTTTATCTTTTGCTGTATCGTCTGATGTATTTTTATATGTGTAGAGTAGCAGGACAGTTTGGAAGATAGGCATTGCTATGCCTAAAACTTTTTATCCTGAATAAAACGTTTCATCATCATCATCATCATCTCTCTCTCTCTCTCTCTCTCTCTCTCTCTCTCTCTCTCTCTCTCTCTCTCTCTCTCTCTCTCTCTCTCTCTCTCTCTCTCTCTCTCTCTCTCTCTCTCTCTGTAGATTAGCAACGGCAAGTATGAAAAATGGCACACGTGCTAATTACTTCATCCCGGCGTTGAGAAATAAAGTTTCATTTCATTTCATTTCTCTCTCTCTCTCTCTCTCTCTCTCTCTCTCTCTCTCTCTCTCTCTCTCTCTCTCTCTCTCTCTCTCTCTCTCTCTCTCTCTCTCTCTCTCTCTCTCTCTCTCTAGGAATTTCACCACCGATTTGTCTGGACAACTAACCTACAGTAAAAGAAATCAGCGGCGATCACGCCATCAGTCGACAGAGAATACTGTCTTTTCAGTGAGATAACTTGACCAAAGTGTGAGTTACTGTACTGTTAAACGGAAAGGCGCATGATGTCGGTCGGCAGTTTACGAAAAAAGACTCCCTTAAAAAACTTAGCGCCACTGTCACTTCCAATGTCGCACATTAATCCTCTCGGCGCCGCATGAGTTAACGTGCAGCTTGAATTGCCTGAGAGAGAGAGAGAGAGAGAGAGAGAGAGAGAGAGAGAGAGAGAGAGAGAGAGAGAGAGAGAGAGAGAGAGAGAGAGAGAGAGAGAAAGAGAGAAAGAGAGAGAGTACGGTATTACCAGAGATCAGATAACAAAACACGGATAAAAAGAAGCAGTAGAGGGATAATGATAATGAAAATGAAACTTTATTTATCAACGGTAAAATGTTTTGACAGAAACAAATCGTCATTTTACAAACTTGCCGTTGCTAACATCTATAACATAAAATAGGTTAAATAATAATAATAATAATAAAGAATTATTCTTACACACATTATTTTATGCAACAATAATATTAAAAAGATTAAAACAAAATAATAATAAAATTAAAGAGAGAGAGAGAGAGAGAGTCCAGTTCGTAAAAGAGTGACCAGGTCAGTACTAGGGGCGAGCGACTGTATCAGCTTGTATTGGCAACGTGTAGCCAACGTTACACACACATTATTTTAGGCAACAATAATATTAAAAAAATTAAAACAAAATAATAATAAAATTAAAGAGAGAGAGAGAGAGAGTCCAGTTCGTAAAAGAGAGTGACCAGGTCAGTACTAGGGGCGAGCGACTGTATTAGCTTGCAATGGCAACGTGTAGCCAACGTTATGCTCCCATTGTGACATACGATAGATCTTACTGTCTAGATCTCCCTGTATAAACCTGGACTGAAATAAACGATGGATTAGTGAACTGTCCCAAATGCACATGACCCAGCCATTAAGACTCCCTCTAAATGCTACCAGAAGAAGTTCTTTACGCCCAAAACTTCTCAACCATCTTCGTTTTGCAATGAATCTCCTCCGGCAAAATAATATACAATGATGCCAGCAAGAGGCATAGATTCTCATGAGCCCCCGCAGATGCGGGGGATCATGATGATCTGTGCCTGTTGCAAATGGATTTTTTTTTCTGCGGCAGGGCATACAGTGCATGTCTTGCCATGATAACTGCATGTGACGGGTTCAAGAGAGGCGGTGCATAGAGTGCACGTAAACAATCCCCCCTTCACCACCCCCTTAAAAAAAAAGAAGAAAAAAAAAGAAGTAAACGATTAATGACTATTCTACAGTTTTGAGACAAATGAGACCCTTTCACCTTTTGCAAGAAATGGCCGTGTGAGGAAAAACATATGTCTTAGAAGACTGAAGAATTACTGGCAGAGTTTGATTATCTCTGATGTGCGCCGGAAAATCCTTTGACGAAGACCCTTGATATATTTTTTTCAAACAAATATTCGAGTGGTCTAGAGGAGAAAAGGTGCAGCCAATGCAAAAGAAGCGAAACAAACATTTTGAACAACCTGATAACAAAAATATCTGCAATCGTGTTTTACTCGTTATTAATCAACTTTTTAAAAACAACTTTTCTTTGTAATTTTTGTTTTGTTTGTCTTCAGGTATCTGCTGTACACGAAACAAAATTACAAAGCAAAATAAAGTGCAATAATAATTAAAAAAAAAAAAAAAACGCTTTTGAATTCGCGTTTGATGTTGTGCAGAATATCGAGTCCATCAATATATTTGCTGGAAAATAAAGAACTCTTTTGCTTGTGTGATTTCCGACAAGATTATGAGGCGATTGAGCATTGCTAAATGTTGCGCCTCACCTTTGGGAGTTGCTCGTTTTCTGCCTAATTGAGTCTAAACGCCCCGTCCCTGCCATTTGCAAACTTGCGCCTCCCGTTGGGACTGTCACAGGGGAGGTAACCCTCAAGCCACTCATCAGAGTTATCGCTCGTTTACAGGTGGTTGAGAGGCAGATGGATTGTGTTGTAATAGTTGGCAGGTACAACAGCGCTTGTGGCCATTTAAATTTTAGTTGGTTTGAGCTCTTTCTTTCTTTCTTGTTTTCTGCATGTCAGTTACTACCAGGGCATTCTGTGTAGTCTGTAAAAAGTGGTTTTGGCAATTTCAAGTTGATTTCCTGGTTTGTTGTCGTATGGTGGTCAAGTGTTCATAGCCTGCGTAGTTAGAAAAAAAAAAGTCAAGAGAAATACATATCTTTTTTAAAGTTTTCGTTTTCATTCTCTAAGACTGTAGTATGCCTTCAGTGAACAGCTGTAGTAATGTCAGTCCCAAAACCGCCTATATAATCTTTAACTGTTTGCTCGGCAGTCTGTGATTTTGGACCATACAGCTCACATCATTTTTGAGCAACCACTTTTTCTTTTTTGCAAGAAAACCACGTGGCCTTAAAATCTAAGTGCACCAAACCTTGATGGGCAAAAACTAAGCCTCACAACATGCATAGACGTGGCAGTGCATACACAATAATGCCTCACGAAGAAGAGGTGGGTTAGTCAGCTGACTGCCGAGGGCGCTCCGGCAGATCCCCCCAGGGACTGGCCATTGACAGACACATCGGCGTGTGTGGATACGGGCGCAACGCGGGGCAGATTTACGGTACTCATTTAATTAAGTGCTCGTCTTGGCATTGATACCTGCTTGACTGAGTGCTTGCCGTCACTGGGTTGTCTCAGCCTTTCGTCATAGATGTTTACTGTAATATGTACAGTGTACTCTAGGTCTATGCTTTCCAGCACCTTGTACGGCTACATAGTTACACTTGCAATATGCATGCATAAGGTTAAACCGATCTGGAAGGAAAAGCGGTTTCTGTCGTACGGGAACAGAACAGGGCAGCCGTAACAGAAGAGGACAGCCTTACAGTGAACTCTCAATAGCAAGTTGTCACATGTCAGATAGGGCACCAACATCATGAAGTTGTGTGTGTGTGTGTGTGTGTGTGTGTGTGTGTGTGTGTGTGTGTGTGTGTGTGTGTGTGCCGTTATATCCAAACTTTGTAATAAGAAAAGTACTGTGCATAAAAGTGTAATGGATACCTCTGAAAAAAAAAGCGTTGCTGTACCCGACTTTTGTTACATGCAACCATCTTATGAATGAAGTCGACGTTGAATACAGCACGTAAGACCACATCCCAGTGCGAAAAGCCGGGCCATCGAGCCGACGTCGGCCCGATGGCCTTTTGCTCATTGGGATGAAGTCGCTCGTTCTCTCGCTATGATGAAGCCACAGTATCATTTCTTGATGAAGCATACCATACGGACCCCAAAGCAAAAAATAAGTTTGAACTTAGAGCAGTCAGTTCCAAAATCACAGACCAGTACACTATTTGAGGCATGCAGTGAACATACTTAACCCATTCAGCCCTGACGCACTACAGCAGGAGATGGATCGACCATGATAATTCAAGCGTAGTGCCAGATTAGCTTGGCGCCGATTGGCGCCAAGCTAATCTGGCACTACCCTTGAATTACGGATCCATCTCCTGCAACAGGTGCATAGTCGTTAGATGACGCCTCCAAAGTTGGGAAATACGTGTGTCGGGCTGAATGAGTTAAACCACACGCAGAGCCATAAGTACAAAATCACACTAGACTACCAGAAATACACGTCCCAGAGTGTTGTTTCAACTTGTGCAAGACTGGGGGCCAGATGCTGCTGCAGTGTTGAAAACCACAATAGTCATATATCAAAACCCGATTTTCTGCTTCTGAATAACACAGATGCAGATCAGGTAGAACCTTGTCGCCAAGGGAGACATGCTGATGAGTGTCTGTGGTCCTGCAGCGGCCGATGAGGAGCTGTGCATCTAGTGAACAGATGTCTGTCGTCGGACGTTGCAAAGTGGCATGGGCCATGTGTGTGTATAAATTGAGAGTATAAGCGTCGGCGCTTATCGCTCTGTAGGTTTGTCATTGTCCCCCTCTACAAATTAGAGACTGGGAGCCTTCAGCTGTCATCGCTAACGACCCTCTGCAAGAGGCGTGGACCCTCACGGGCCCCCGCAGCTGCGGGGGCTCATGACAATCTACGTCTCTTCCTCGCAAGACTCCATCATAATTTAATTCACAATCCTGTCCACGTATCAGTTTCCTTGCATCTGTAGTTTCTGCGTCTGTTTTTGCGCTCGGATATTCATGTAGAGTCGCCTCATTGTGCGAATTTATGACATTTGCTAACAAGGCTCAATTTGTTCGTCTCTTGTTGGTGTTATGTATAGCGTTGCTTCCGTCAACTGGAGGGGGTGTTTAGATGTTGAGTATGTGTTGGCACTGGAAACTTTCCACCGGCATCGATACTGACCATCTAGACCTTAGATTTTTTCTGCTGTACCTCTGTGTAATGATATCTTTGGATCTATCTTGGATAACAGTAAACCGCCTAATGACGTTCTAGTTTGCGGGAAAAAGACGCAAATAGGAGCCGGCAAGAGACATAGATCCTCATGAGCCCCCGCTGCTGCGGGGGCTCATGAGGATCTATGTCTCTTGCAGACGGGAAAAGATGCGTGATGGACTGGGATACAATGAACCATAAATCACACCTTGTAAAGTTGTTACATTTGTGTTTTGTTGGCCAGACTGTCACAGCAGTCGTAGATACTGTTTCTTTTTATCCGTGTTTTGTTATCTGATCTCTGATAATACTGTACTCTCTCTCTCTCTCTCTCTCTCTCTCTCTCTCTCTCTCTCTCTCTCGTGCCTTGCTTTCTCAGTTTTACTTAGTTTCATATTTTTTTTTGTGCCATCGAATATAATTGTAGTCCGCACATTTCTAAACTTAACTATTTATTCTCTGCTGATCCGCTACTGGCTGCTAGCTTCAGCTGCGAAATTCAGTCACTAGATACTGTTTGACTGTATGATGGGCCACACGCGTTTCCCTATTACAATCTTGAACTACTACACCCGAAAGACTAGTTCGGCTTCTAAATTTATGTGCTGCACACTCGTTGCAGAAACTCGTCAGTGAACCTTCAGCGTGGTGCATCACATGATCGACACATGATTGTCCGTCACCCGTAATCGTGAGGGATTAACCAACTCAATACACCCACACTTTCACCATTGTCCCAGACTTTGGACTCTTCATTGTTGTGCGGTGCTGTTTTGTTTTGTTGTTGTTGTTGTTCAAATTTAGACTTTGGACTAAACTGAAAGCACGTGATCCATTTTCAAGTTGATTTTGTGTTCTGGTCTGTGATTTTCGACTTCACGGTCTGCGGCCGTAAGGTAAAAAAAAACAAAAAAAAAAAAACCCCGAACCAGAACCCTGGTGGTTAATACAGCCTAGGGACAGGCGAGAATAATTATGTTACTGATTCAGTATGATTGACTGGAGCTTTGAAAGTGCATGTGTGATGGCCTTCACTGTCGAGAAATAAAAATGACGGGCATCACTTTGTATTCAACTTCAAGGGTGGACGTCAGTGTATTGCTGATCGCCTGAATGGGGTTTGTAAATTGTAATTTGTAAAGTGAACAATGCATTAATTTACAATTGTCATACATTTTCTCCCTCCACCCCACCCCGTAATTACTTTGAATTTTTACCGCTCGCTGGCCCAAATTTGGAATTGTGATTGTGTGGAGTGATAAGGGGCAGTGGGCGAATGGGAAGTGGAAGGTGTGGGGGGGGGGGGGGGGGGGAGGTTGTGAAAAAAAAGCGGGGTGGGGTGGTGACAAAAAATAATGGGAAGGGAAGGGGGAACACCGGGTATTGAAACTACGGTATTGAAACTACTGTTCTTTTAAATTTTATCTCCTTTTTGTTTCGATTTCAAACCGGAACAACCGATGCGTGTCAGTTCAGATAAAGTCCCCTAGCCAAGCCTCTTCATCTGCAAGCGGCATAGATTCTCATGAGCCCATGCGACCGCAGGGGCTCATGAGAATCTATGCCTCTCTCTTTGCACGGATTGCCCTTGTTAGATCCCCTGTTTCTCTCAGAGCGAGGAGAGTGGCGTGGTTTACACGAGTCATTTTTGATACTGAGAAATTAGTGGACCTTTTTGTACATCCGTCCGTGTTCATTCAAGCTCGGAGTGTTGGGAATATAGGTCACTGTCTGGGGGGTGTTTGTTCTTTTGTTTGTTCGTTGTCTGCTTTCAGTCCTAAAGCCGATTGGTTTAAAATGATAATAGCAATTTTTAGTCTGTGTATTGGCTATTGTTTGTCTAACCAAATTAAAACAATAGAAACAACATAATCGTCATCATCATCAACAACAGCAGCAGTAACAACAACAACAACAACGCAACAACAACAACCAAACTACTATGGTTGTTAATTTCAACGACTATATTTATGCTGTTTCATTGAGTTTAGGTACAGATATATTGAAACTTCCTGTCTTCTCTGAGTTAATTTAATATAGTACATTTATCATATAAGTTAGTGGGTACATCGGCGGCCCTATCCCAGGTCTGTCTTGAATTTTTTCTGACCGTCAATTAAGTGTAAAGTATATAGATTTATTTTGTAGATTTTATTCTATAATTCTTAACGGATGGTCCTGAATTTTAACCAAATTTTAGAAATTTTCTTTGAAATAAATTAATGTATAAATGACCGTTGTCTCTGTTCTGGGTCAGAGACCAAAACTTCAGCTATGTATATGAATCTTATATTTTTATCTCGTAATTTTTAACTCTAATTGATCTCTATACAGCGCTCAAATTAAAGTTACAATGGCTAGTCCCCGATCACTTTTAGTGCCAGTGGGACATAAAAATGAAGAAGATGATGATGAAGTTTAGGTAAGTCCGGATTTTCAACTCCAATGTAAAAGCAGTTCTACTATATGGAGCAGAGACTTGGAGATTGACAAAAACCACAGTCAACAGAGTACAGACCTTCATGAACAGTTGCCTTAGAAGAATTTTGAAAATCCACTGGCCAGAGAAAATCAGCAACGTCAGACTCTGGGAGAGAACAGAGCAGATAACAGCAGAGAATGAAATTGGGCGAAGAAGATGGGGATGGATCGGTCACAGTCTGAGAAAGCCAGCTTCACTAGGCAGGCATTGTCATGGAACCCCCAGGGAGAGAGGAAAAGAGGTAGGCCGAGAAACTCCTGGCGTCGAGACCTCCAAGCAGACATCAAGAGACTGGGAACCACCTGGAGTAGAATCGAAGGAGAAGCACAGGACAGGAGTTGCTGGAGGTCTCTCGTCGACGGCCTATACCCGGGTAGGGGTGACAGGCGTAAGTAAGTAAGTAAGTATTGAGTTTAGGTCTTTTACATTCTGGCACATGGAAAGCCAACCAAAGAGATTTTTTTTTCTGTACCTTTTTGATTGTTTGGCTTCGTTTTGTAGTCCGTCTTCGTACCTCGCCAAAACATGCTCGCACAGACGAGTAAATAAATGTGTGTGCAGTTCTCGGATTTTGGACCTTACGGCACACAATTTATTAGGAGGAGCAGTCCTTTTCAGTGGCGGAGGGCTTAGTTGCATGAGTGAGCTTAGTCCTGCGCAAACCACTCAGCAAAGTGCTCCGCTGTAGCGGAGCACCGTGCTGAGTGGTTTGCCCAGGACTGAGCTCACTCATATAAACTGACCCCAGGAGTTGTTCAACAGGATTTTAATCAAGCAGTGTGTGCAGCCGCAGTCTTTTGTGGGCGCTCGAAATTAATGCATAATCAAAGCCACTTGGGGTCAGCCTGTAGCAGATGAAGCGAATACTATACTGTACATTGCATTGCACGACACTCGAGGCTCAGTTGCACGAGAGGACGCAAGGAAAATGATGGTACGACAGTGATTAGAAACTGTCTTTAGGTTAGGTTTCGTCTGACTCGAGGCAAATTCAATTTCAGTATGGAAGCCATCGACGACTAGCGTTAAACCAATTTCAAATCACTGCTGGGTCATCGTCCGCCTGTGGGAAAATGTGACCGACTAGACTGCTTGTTATTCAGTTTGTTTCGTAGTGTTTTTATTGTGTTTTCAATAGTTGTTTTCTTGCTCAGCCGTTGATTTGGAATGTCGCTATCGCACTCTTTACAATTCTAGTGTCAAATGCATTGTGTACCTTGCTTCTCTCCCTTTTGCAGAGAAAAGTCAATAAGTGACCTTGGCGTCTTATTGGTTTGCTCCCTTTGTTGTACGTTGGTTTTCTCCCTTTGTAATACTGGTTTGTATGGAAGAAAAGAAACGCAAGCTTGCTATTCAATGCTTCGAACTACGAACGCCCCCTGACCTTTTCTGAAAATTGCAAACTTATGCAAACAGCACCAGCAGGGCACGTTCTGATCAAATTAATCTTCGGGTGCTTATGAGCATCTGTGTTTCTTGTAACGGATTAACGTCAATGAAAAAGTGTGACTTTAATTAAAACGTTTTAGAACCCCGAGTAGCAAAATACAGGAGTGCATGCTGAATTCATTCACGGCGTTCATCCAGCCTTTTGTGGACAGCCTTGAATGACTATTTTGACCCCTTCACTGCCGAGAAAAAAGGAAAATCACCCAGTTGCAAGAGGCATAGATCCTCACGAGCCCCCGCAGGTCTGTTGCTTTCCTGGGCCAGTTGCATAAGTGAGCTTAGTCCTGCGCCAGATGCTAAGCAAGGTGCTCCGTTATAGCGTTATAGTGCCTGGCGCAGAACTAAGCTCACTAATGCAACGGACCTCAGGCAGAGCACTTTGCTTAGTGGCTGGCGCTGGACTAAGCTCATTTATGCAACTCAGTGACCCCAGGAGGTCTATTGTGCGTTGGTTTGTGTGTGTAGAGCTTATGTGTGGTCCAAACTCATAATCCAGCCCACATTTCTTCGAGACACCTCATTGCGTAAACATACGCGTAGTGGCCGAGTGTCAAAAAACTCATAAGTAGTGCGCGCCTTGTAACGTGCTTTCTCAAGAAAAGGAGCGTCAACGGTATTCCACACTAATCTGTGTAAAAGCCACGATAATGGAATACATTTTGTTCGGCAACACCCCACTCACGGCTCCCGAGTTCTAGCTTGTAGAACGAATGCATCTGATTAACTCATTCAGCCCCGACACACCACAGCAAGGCATGGATCGAACATGATAGTTCAAGGGTGGTGCCAGAATAGCTTGGCGCCCATAGGCGCCAAGCTATTCCGGCAACACCCTTGAACTATCATGCTCAATCTGCCTGTAGACTTGTAACACAGTCTTTCAGAAGGCAACTTCAAAATTTGGGGATTTCGGTCGTGGGGCAGAATGTTTTAACAATTATCAAGATCAACAAAATCTTCTGAATTCATTTGCTTATCTGGTTGAAAATCAGCAGCAAATAAGAAATACTGAATATTTTTCCTTTTGTCAGACGTCGAAACATAACAGAATATTCCAAACATGTCCGCATATGTTGCAAGATGAAGAAAATCGCACGCGTGTTGCAACATGAATTTGTATTCACACTTCCTTCTGTCAGCACAGTACGTGCATTTTCACACCAACAAAAAATAAAATAAAATAAAACAATAATAATAATAATAATAATAATAATAATAAATACACACTGTCGTGTTTCACAACATTAAGTAGGCATCGGGTGATGTTTCTCATCACTGAATGCTTGAAATCCGATGACCTTCTTCATCCACGGAGTACACATCTAAATGAGTTTGAGTCATAATATGTGGTCTATAAGGCTGCAGGTGCTTATATAATCATTTATTCGTCTTGCAGATGGAAGAAAGTAGACGGGTCGATTGTTGTGCAAAACTGAAATTGTCCTCAGTCGCACCAAGGGGAATGGGGGTCTGCATTGTCGCGATAACAGGGCCCGCTGGGATTTTACGACACTGACTGGCAAGCATGTACCTGAACCTTAATATCCTCATCTATTGCACAAGCAGGAACGTGAATAAATTGTTTACCCTTTCCTATCATCATCCCAACCAAGAGGCACCGATTCTCATGAGCCCCCTGCAACTGCAGGCCCTCATGAGAATCTTTGCGTCTTGCAGATGGTAGAAACTAGCTGAGGAATTTCACGGGAAATATTGGACATTCCATTGCAAGACTGGCGCAACATGGAGTGACGATAAGCTAACAGAAATGTGTCTCGAGCACTCTTTTCATGACAATCATCGTGTGCTGGGTCTGTGATGTTGGACCTTACGGCCCTCGGCCGTAAGGTCCAGTATCATCGACCAGCGGCACGGAGTCGTATAGACGTAGAGTATTATTATCGTCTGTTTCGATGGCGGCAACTGACCGACATTGTAACACATTGCATTTGCTCTGAGCCGCTGAGTGGCAGTGTTTTATGATTGTTCAGTCATGAGCACGCTGGTTTTTAAGTCAGAAGAATTATTTTTAGTTTGTTGAGGAATGATCAAGATCAAGTCACGTTTAACAAACTTTTGGGCATTGCATTAAAAATTATAATAATGTACTAAAGGCGGAAAATGACAGAGAGAGCTCTGACTAGTCTTCTGTGGTTCCAAGAAACTCCGAATTCATGTCCTGAACTGAAAAGGATTCAGTTTTTATTGGCGCTTTTTCTTCCTCTTGCCAACAAGATTTTCCCAAGAAATATAAGCGAACAAGTGCAGATACTGAGCTTCCACGGATGAAAATAAAATATATATTTTAATAAAATCTTTCGGAGGCAAAAACCCAACAGACGACAGATCTTTTGCCGATGTCTAACGATGGTCGCCGATAATTGCCGATAAAGCCCGAACTCACAGTCGTCTGTCTCCGGGCCATCTCGGCAGCAGCGGGAAGCCTGTCAGGGGTTATCTCCCTCCACAAACAGAACTGACTCTCCCACCACTGAGCGATTCCGCGATGCGTCAGTTTTGAGTCTAGACCCGATGCACCCTGGTTACCTCCCTCGATTCACTACGCATTAACATGCGTAGTGGATCGAGGGAGGTAACCAATGTGGGCCATGGCTATCCTCAAAATTATGGACAACATGCTTTCTTTAGAAAAGGAAACATGTAAAGAAATACTCAGAAGGCGAAAGGGTTGGTACTGATTTTTTTCTGCTTGCGCCAAAATGTGGCAGCTTTTTTTCTTCTTGTCAAGTGACTAAATATGGTAATAGATTGTAAACTAAGTTCAACGACACTGCTTGATTAGCGGAGTGTGGATGATTTGTTTCTCCTGCACTTGGGAAGGTCGAGCAGAGACGCCAAGTTAACAGAAGACCTTTAACCCTTTTCATTCTGATACACTATTGCTTGAAATAAGTTTGGCTATAATAGTTCAAGGGTGGTGCCAGAGTAGCTTGGCGCCTGAGGCGCCAAGCTATTCTGGCACCACCTTCGAACTAAAATGGTTAATCTGTCTCCTAATTCGTAATGTAGCCTTCATGGGACCAGAAGCAATTTTTTAAAAAAAATCAGCCTCATGGTGTAATAGGTTAAGATGTCATGGCGCAGGCACGTCCCGAGTGTTGTTGTTGTTGTCAGGACCTTAAACAAAGTATAAACATACAGCAGAATGTTCCAGAATGTGACCCATGGCTTTAAAAGTCAGTCATCTACTGTGACGCTACTCTGATACCAAAAAGAGTTTGGGTTGCGTCTGCTCCGACTTGGCGGCTCCAGTCGGGCCTCACGTTCAACTCAAGTCACGCGGGAACATGTCTTTTTCAAGTTCCGACAGTTTCCGACAGGTTCAATATCCAGGACCCGTTCCCAACTGCAAGAGACATAGATTCTCATGAGCCCCTGCATTCGCAGGGGCTCATGAGAATCTATGCCTCTTGCTCTGCCCCATTTATGCTCTCAGACGGAGGTAGTGAACTTATTTTTCATTTGCCCGAACACGTCTTTTTTGTGAGTCCCGTTTCTTTCTGTGGGGTATCAGACCAACCATATCAGAGTGTCATGTTTTCCTAACGCAGCGTAATTGGTCCCTGCTAGATCTCGCGAAATCTCGCCTCGCCATCTCGCCCCGACGAGAGTGCGTGGCGATCTCACTTATTCAATCGGTGAACTTCATCTACCTTCAGGAGGCGTAGATCCTCATAAGCCCACACCGCCAGATGCCGCTTGTGCTCATAATGATCGGCCTCTCATTGAAATGTCTGCTCATTTTTGAAGGTGTATGTTCTGTCCTTGCGTCATTTATGCAGAGATCATGAAGTTTATGCCTCTTGTCAAACAGTTGCCTCCGTATGAGGGTCTATGTAGCTTCCTAGGCCATTTATTTCTATGCTCCTTAGTCAGAGATCACAGACTGAACAGTTGACCGGGCTACAATGCTTTTGCAACACAGCGGCTTATTTACGCCCAGCCTTTGTTTGTTTGTAGCATTTGATGTGGGAACCCCCTGTCAGGTCTGTAGGAGGAATGGAGCCTTGTGAGCAATACATGTTTCAAAGCTTTTGTAATGTTGTGTCTCGTGTTTTATGAAGAACTCTATTTTATATACTGACGAGCAAAAGAAATGCTACAGTTTTGAAATCATCGGAAACACTTTAGTTTTTCCGATTATGCCCAAAAATTGTCGCATTTCTTTTGCCGCTCGTCATTATATTTGTGTTGCGCACAGGAGTGCATGCTTTCCAGCAGACGTTTGTCAAGTGGTCGAGCTAGCAGAGGACACAAAGGGAGATAATATACAACAGAGTGACTTCTCTTTGGTGCTCGTTCAATCCTCGATAGCTCTGTGTCAATATCTGACTCTTATGCCCATCTGGCAGAGCGTCCTGGGCACGCGTGCTAGTAGGCAGTTTTGGACAGTCTGAACTTTTACGCTGGAGCGACAAGAAGCTAAGCTTCATTTTTATATATTACGCTATTCTAAGAAAGTCCTTACTTGGCAGTGAATGAAATCAAATGTGTCATGTTGACCGACATTAACGTCAATCTGCCAGGAATATTCAGGAGAATATGACGTTGTCCCAGATACTCTCACGGGCTACGTACTCTTCACCATGCACGACAAAAACCAAGGCAGTCTAGCTGAGCCTCACTAGGTTGAAAGAATCCATCACTATCTCCCTCTGTCTCTCCCCGCAGCCCACAAAACAACACAGGTGTGGAAAATGAAGCGAACGAACACATCGCACACGACAAGTGATGAATTTTCAGACAAGCGGCAAACAGGAGCTAATGACGCTGCAGCTTGAGCCCCCCCCCCCCCCCCCCCCATCACCTACAGCTAGGAAACTTACTTACTTACGCCTGTCACCCCTACCCGGGTATAGGAAAGAGATATGTAAATGACACCAACAAGAGTCGTAGATCCTCATGAGCCCCCGCATTTGCGGGGGCTCATGAGGATCTGTGCCTCTTGCAGTCTTTTGTCATTTCGCCCGAGGCGCGTAATGGAAAGCTTTTGGCCAAACCTATAACTTATGGAGACATCACTGAGACTAAGAAAAAATCTTTTAGAAGCCTCAGAGCAAACCCTTGTCGATCTCCTCTTTTTGAGAGACACAGATTTAAAAAAAAAATCATTATTGCTGGATGTTGCTAACATGGGACAGATTATCTGTGTAGTGCTGGTCCGTAATGATGAACCTTACGACCCTAGAATGTAAAGTCAAAAATTACAGACCAAAACACACATGTCAGAAGGCAAAAGGGATCAAGTTCAATTTTGAGAAAAGCGATATTATATTGCAATGCAATAAAAAAAAAAAAAAAATCGTGCTTATACAGAGCAGACGTCTTGATGCGGCCCCTAGACGGAGTGGTTCATGCGAATCCAAGAAGTTATAAAATCACCAAAATCACAGACCTGTACGCATAGGTATCTTCGTTCATAATTTCATTAATCCTTCTGACACACACACTGTTTGTCTCCCGCGATTCGCTACCGCTGAGTCAGCGGTTGTGAATCGCGGGAGACAACCATACAAACAGTGTGTTTCTGGTCCAGGAGGAGCTATGCCTTTCGCAGACACGAGGGTTTTGGCGAGGAGCGGTTAGTCCATTGTAAGACGTCCTGAGGGCGAGATGGATGGGGTCGGGCAAGTACACGGATTGGAGGCAAAGCCTAACGGTATCCCTGTAATAAGTAGCGAGGCGGTGAAGTAATCACTCATCGCTCGAGTCACGCTTATTACTTTCTACTTTGTGACTGTGTGGTTTTATACGCCACTGTTTTGAGCGAAAAAGAGATGACGTCAATCATTAACTATTTCAGCCCGACGCACGTATTTCCCAAATTTTGGAGGCGTCATCTTACGACTATGCACCTGGAGATGCATCGACCGTGATAATTCAAGGGTAGTGCCAGATTAGCTTGGCGCCTGTCGGCGCCAAGCTAATCTGGCACTTCCCTTGAATTATCATGGTCGACCCATCTCCTGCTGTAGTGCGTCACGTCACGGGTTAAACGCCATCATTTAAGTGGCGGCAGCCACCTGAATGGTGGTCTTTATTGACAGATGATACTTTTTGCGACTCAAGATCTCTCTTGCGAGAGTACCTGTCTTTTAAGACCAATTTATAGAGGTTAAGATCAATTTATAGAGATTCAGACCAATTTATAGAGGTTCAGACCAATTTATAGAGGTTAAGACCAATTTATAGAGGTTCAGACCAATTTTATAGAGATTCAGACCAATTTATAGAGGCTAAGACCAATTTATAGAGATTCAGACCAATTTATAGAGGCTAAGACCAATTTATAGAGGTTCACTGCTTCAGCGTCATACGCAACAACAAAAATGTCGCCCACGTTGGTTAGATTGTCGACAGAACGTCTGCAATGCCGTTTGTCGTCACAGCTAGTCGACGTGTGTATTAGAAATTCAAATTGAGGTATCCAGCCCATTTGAATACTACATAATATGTTTCGCACTTGTATAGTTAGCCATACATTTTATATTTTTCCTGTACATTTTGACAATTAGTGTTTCAGCTGACAATTCTTATTTTAACCTGAAACGAAACTGGACCTAACTGAATAGAACGGCTTAAAGCCAGTCATTCTTTCACTTTGTTGTGTTGCCATAAAAAAAATTAACCGTGTAGCATCTAATCGCTCTGGAATGCGTCCCTGAGCCATGGCTGTGGCACCAGTTTCTTGTCGCTTGCCCTACAAGTTGCTTTACGTGTCTTGATCACAGCGTGGGCGACAGACATGGGGGGATGTGAGGCCGCCAGGGGTCGCTTCTGCGGGGTCAGGGGACATTTCGGGTTTAACTCAGATCAACACCGATCACGGGTCGATCCGTCTGCAAGAGGCATAGATCCACATGAGCCCCCGCATCGCGAGGGCACATGTGGATCTATGCCGCTTTCTATTCAATTAAACATCTTTGCGTTTCTATCACTGCGTGTGTCGGATGGGTCTGATGAACACAGGTACTGCGCCTGACACCCAACTAACACACGAGGTAGCGAACCAGTGGCATCTTGTTGTCTTTTGAAGAAGAAATCCCCCTCCCATTCCTGCCCCTGCCCTGGGGAAAACAGCCGCTGCCCTCGGGGACGCTGACCCCGCCTTGTGTGATGACCCTGCGATTTACAGTCCGTCTGTGGGGCCACTGCTTGTTTGGCATCTCTTTTGTAGTCTGTTCAGGAACTCTTCCCCCCCGCCCCCCCCCCCCCCCCCCCCCCCCCAAGTTCAGTGTTGCTACTTGCGACGTTTCGGAAGACGGGCATTTTGTTAGGGCTGTGTAAGAACAGTAAGATTCCGTCACAACGCAAAGACTTAATTAGCGTTAGTTGCTTTGAAACTCTGATTTGAATAGCGGAGTTCGTAATTCACAAGTATGTCAAACACTGCACGTCTGTTGGCACAGTGGCTTAAAAGCACGGACGAACGTGTGATATCGCACGTTTGACCGGGCTTTTAATTCATTGTTTTCGACGAAACGTGCAGTTGTGACCAATTTCTGCTTTTATATCAAGGTCAGTGATTTAACGTTTCATACTGATAATGCAGTGTTCACAGCCGAAACAAAATGAACAATTTGGAGAAGAAAAAAGAAAAAGAAAAACAAAACAAACAAAAAAAAAAAAACCCACAAAAAACGGGAAGGAAGGAAATGACATGATTGCTTCGAATCAGTAGTTTTCGATAAAATCTTGTTGTCATTGTTAACGTTCGTCCTCCCGCCCGGTGAACAAAAGGTCCTGGGGCCGACGTCAGCCGTATTTGGCCCGCGCAAGGTCGTGCGCGGGCCAAATACGGCTGACGTCGGCGGGCCAAATACGGCTGACGTCGGCCCCAGGACCTTTTGCTCACCAAGCATGTGGCCGCCTGAACAGCCTGACACACCAAAATCTTTAGTACTTGATTTTATTGTTGTTATTGTTGGGGCACTAAATTGTAAATAGTTGGAAACGCGTGTTCGTCAGATGACAGCAAAACAATTAAAAATGGTCTAATTTGTTAGGAGAAGACAACTGAGGACACAGACGTCTGCAAACATGCAGATGCGATCATGTGACTGTCCGCGCACGTGCTGTTGGGTGCGGAATGCCGCTGTGTGGCGCTACTGGTCATTTCCGCCGTCCTGTCGGGCGGTGAACACGCTTTGCCACCCTGGTGCCGCTTGCCCAGGGGTTAGGCCGAACACGGAGGGAGGGGACTTAGGGTAGGGGCGACACATTCCACGACAATTAGACAGTCAGTCACAGGACTTATCGATCATTTCCTCCATGTTAGGAACAGTGTTTAATTGTGATTAAGAGTTAGTGAACCATGACAGCAAAATAGCATTATATATTTCCAAGAACTCCACTCTTCGATGTTTACCCATGATGCTGCGCGAAGTAATTTTTCGCCATTTTTGAACACGTGACGTGTTCAACTCCGCCGCAAAAGTGTCTACAGAGAAGAAAAAAAGATATTTATCGTACCAGATTCTGTATCTGCCCCATTATGCTCTGTGCAAACGGAGGCGTCAGGCAATGGAATACTTATGCAAGGACAGCAACTCTTCCTAATCTGTCGGGCTTATAGTTCTTGTCTACGCAAAACCTGATTAGATTCTTCGGCTGCAGGAGTTAGGAGTTTCTTTTAAAAAATCACGACTGGCAAGAAAACTTGTACTCTGACTCGGGTAATTTTCACACCTTGCAGTGTAGAGTGATGTTTGAGAGGAACAACTAATCGACCTTATTTCAAAAGCTGGACGCCACCCAACTGCAAGAGGCATAGATCCTCATGAGCACCCGCATATGCGGGTGCTCATGAGGATCTACGCCTCTTGCTGTCACTGGCGTTTTTTTTACACAGAAAGGCGTTCTGTCAACATAAGCGTGGTGGACATCCTTCTCGATTTGATGAAGAAGGTTTGCCAAGAGTCAGTGACTTGCCCATGCGGGCCTGAAGTCTCATCAGAGCGACAAGATCGGATGTTGATTTGAGATCAATGGACGGAGGTCTTGACTGTTTGCCGCTATATCACCATCCTAGTGGCTGAATCTTTTATACCCTCACCGCCAGGGAGTATCAAACAGGACTCATCTGCAAGTCATAGATCATCAAGAGACCCTCGCGACAGCGGGCACTCTTGAGGTTCTATGCTTCATACTGGCTGGATTTTATGGTTGTGTTTCGTGGACGGCTTGGTTCTTTGGCGCTGGATATGCGATTTCATAAACGAAACCTCTCTGGTCACTTAACACACCAGGACCTTTCCCTCTGTAGGACTGTATAACAATTCTAGAGACAAACCAAACATTACAGTTCAAGGGTGGTGCCAGAATAGCTTGGCGCCTATGGGCGCCAAGCTATTCTGGCACCACCCTTGAACTATCATGCTCGATTCATGTCTTGCTGTGGTGTGTCGGGGCTGAATGAGTTAAACTTAAGTCATCATTGACATGTGCTATTCTTTTCCTTCTGCGGCTGCCTGCGTCTTGCTTGTCCCAATAGTCCTCTAAGACTTAAATCACTAACGACTTGCGTCGTTTGACTGTTTGCTACCATATCGCCAACCGGTGTCTGAATCTTCACCGGCAACACGTGTCTCGTCTGTTTGCTGTTTCACAACCCAGTGGCGAAAGTTTTGAGACTAAAGACCCGGGGCAAGTTGCACGAATGAGCTTAGTCCCAGTGACTGAGAAAAAAGGTCATTGAGCCGACATTTGGCTGCAGCTGGCCCGCGCATTATTGTGCGCGGACCTACTGCGGCCGATGTAGGCTCGACGATCTTTTGCGCACTGGGAGAACTTTGAACGAGATGTCACGACAGAACCTTTGAATGCTCAATCAGTTCTGTCTACAGCAGTAATTGTGTTTGAGGCGGCAGGTTTGTTTGTTTGTTTGTTTGTGGTTTTTTGTTTGTTTGTTTGTATTGTGTTTGATTGTTTTTGTTCTGTTTGTTTCTTTTTGTGTTATATATCTTTCGTATTGTTTTGTTTTCGGTTTGTTTGTTTGTTTGTTTGTCTCTCGGTCGCACGGACAGTCTTTCTTCCCTTCTTTCTTTCTTTCTTCGGCCTCTAGAAACCACAGAAAACCACCGAACACGAACACTTACATAGATAAACACTACGTCCACCATGCCGCACGTAACAAACCCATTATTAATGCCTTCTCTTTTCAAGACGCTTTCTTCACTCTGAGTGTATTTCCTCAAGTCTGGTCGGTGCTTCGTTAGTCTTGCCCAGGAATTTACATGACGGATGAAACCGAGCGAAATGAGACCCTGTCAAAAACCAACGGGCCGCGAAAAATGAAACACGTCTTGATACACAAAACTCTAGCACCTTCCAGTGCAGTGAATCCTAGTTTTTGAATCATCCCGCAATGAGGTCATTTTATTGGTGCAAGAGGCATAGATTCTCATGCGTACATGCGACAGCAGGGACTCATGAGAATCTATGCCTCTTGCTGACTGTTTTCGGTTCAGTTAAGATCCACTTGAGGCAGTCATCTCGGTTTAGGTGTCCGAATGCACAGACTTAGTAGATTGTGTTCGGTCGGTCCGCATACCCATGGGCGTGTGTCCCTACCCAGAACCTTACGGTCCGAGAACAGAAGCATGCACCCTATAGATTTTCATGAGCCGCTGCTCGAAACCTTAACCAGTTTAACGCCGGCGCGGTACAGTAGGAGATGGATCGAACATGATAATTCAAGGGTAGTGCCAGATTAGCTCGGCGCCTTCCGGCGCCAAGCTAATCTGGCACTGCCCTTGAATTATCATGGTCGTCCATCTCCTGCAACTGGTGCATAGTTGTTAGGTGATACATCTTAAATTTGGGAAATGCAGTCTTGAAGTTGATGGGTTTAGGTAATAAACCATAGACCAACGCTAAGTTTAGCCTACGTTTTTTTTTTAAAAAATATATATATATTTTTAAAGAAATCCGCAGACGAAAACAATTATTAGAATGTACGCAGTTCTTGTGACCAGTCGTGTGCCCTTTGCAACCGTCTGCGTCACACATAGAGAAGGATACGTGCATTGACGACGTCACAGAGTGAGACGGATACTTCATTCCATGCGTTCACGATGTTACAGAATAAGACATATGTATGTTACTGCACTTTTGTTAGTAACAAAGGTGTGAAAATTTCACCCTTTGGCTGTCGACAGCGGTTTTTGTCCCGACGTTAAAAATCGACGTTAAAATCTGTAGCAATCTGTAGCAATCTCCAAGACAAAGACCGCTACCGACAGCCAAAGGATTAACGTACGATTCTTAGACCCCTTCTAGTGCGCAGGCAGCCACCGGTACTTAAACCCATCGCTGCCAGCTGCTGCATTTTGTGCTCCTGCAATCTCCGGGACTGTGCTTCGTCTGACGCGGGCGTTGGTTGAAGGCCCCGGACATACATCACGATACCACGTTTGTCCCGGCCTTTAATCCAATGCCGTTTGAGCCGTAGCGGGGTCTGACCTAACTACTGATTTACGTACTTCCGTGTGTGTGCGCGCGTGTGTGGGTGTGTGTGTGAGTGTGTGCAAGCGCGTGTACGTGCCGGCGTGCGTGTGTGTGTGTGCGCGTGTGTGTGTGTGTGTGTGTGTGTGTGTGTGTGTGTGTGCGTGCGTGTGTGTTTTCATGTAGTTTGTAGCAAGGACAAGAACGAAAAAAGGTCTGCGCACCTATTCTTTTATCCTTGGAAAATAAAGTTTCATTTCATTTCATTTCCGTTAATACAACGCCCCAGCCGCCCAAAAGAACGTGCATTCAAAATGAGGCCATCAAGAGGCATAGATCCTCATGAGCCCCCTGCGGGGGCTCATGAGGACCTATGCCTCTTGCAGTTGGATCTTGTTTACTTCTTTCCCGGTAGTCAAGGGGTTAAAGTGTAAATGACGTACATCAAGTGACCCTGTTCACGCCAAAAACAACCGGCGATGGACAGGAACGCATGGTGCATTGTAACATGTAATTGTCCTGCTTACTGAGTGTAATTGACGTATTTTAACCCATTCAGCCCTGAAGCACTACAGCAGGAGATGGGTCGACCATGATAATTCAAGGATAGAGCCAGATTAGCTTGGCGCATTTCGGCGCCAAGCTAATCTGGCACTACCCTTGAATTATAATGGTCGATCCATCTCCTGCAACAGGTGCATAGTCGTTAGATGACGCCTCCAAAATTTGGGAAATACGGCCGTCGGGCTGAATGAGTTAAGAACCCATGACAACGCCAGTCATCTTTTAGCCCCAGAGACAAGACTTTCATGTAATAATGTATTGCCACATTTACAATTAATATTCGTGTAAATGCAAATACATTTAACGCTGATTGTTTTTTTCTTACGAAAACAACCCGTAGCCTTAAACTTGAGACGGACGTTAATGCAAGATGCATATCTTCGTTAGAAAAATGTAATAAAAGAGCCTCCTATCTAAAAGTTACGACTGTCTGAACTGCAATGTGCGGGTGTCTAAATTTTGTAATTTACGTGATTCTAGTGACCAAAGTTGTGTCATACTGCAACCTTTTTGCGTCATAGATGCGTAATACGGGGCTCTGTGAGTGACTCACACAGACGTTGTTTGACCCGGGGTCAAACCGAACATGAGCTCAACGGGCAGAAAATATGAGAAAAAGACTGCAAACAGTTATAGAAAGTTTATCTTCTTTCACATCTCGGAACTCGCATTCCAACCGCACAAGGCATAGACTCGCATGGGGCCCTGCAGTCTGCAGGTGTTCATGAAACTCTATGCCTATTTGCTCACAATGATCTCACCCAGCAAAAATGACGAGAAAAAGACAGTATAGGAAATATATCTCCAGAAACGCATCTAAAAATCATAAACTTTCTACTGCAAGTGGCATAGATTCTCATGAGCCCCTTCTTGCAGGGGCTCATTAGAATCTATGCCTCTTGCTAGCATGGTTCGGTCTCACCACATACTTAATCATCGTCCAGTGTACATGAGTGTCTGTTTCTCAGACAAAGGAAGTAATGGAATGGTCCAGCCTATGACTGTATAGAAAATATATCTCCGTGGCAGTTTTTGGTTGACTCGCTATTCATCTTGATGATTAATTTTTTGTTCCCTGCCTCGGTGACACGTATTTTGTTTTTCGTGCGTAATTGTAGTTGGATTTCTTTCTGTCGTGAGCCATGTTTAACTGGTTGGCGTCGCTGACTGCATCAGTACTCTGCGAGTCCTGCTGCTGGTTTCCACGAGACAGCCGCGGCAATGAGTTAACATGTTTCGTGCCAGCTGACGCAGGCTGTGTTTCTGCAATCTTCGTTAACTCATTCTACCCCAACACCGAAATCCCCAAATGTTGCCGTTGTTCTCTGAAGACTGCATTGCAGTGCAGGACACAGATCGACCATGATAGTTCAAGGGTGATGCCAGAATAGCTTGGCGCCCGTAGGCGCCAAGCTATTCTGGCATCACCCTTGAACTTCCATGGTCGATCCTTATCTTGCTGTGGTGTGTCTGGGGTAGAATGAGTTAATTCAAGACCCCCCTCCCCCCAAAAACAAACAAAACAAACCTAGATGTCCCAGGAACGTGGATTCAAGTTGGCGTTAGCAAGAGGCACGGATCTTCATGAGTTGCGGGGGCTCATGAGGATCTGTGCCTCTTGCAGTTGGGTGGTGTTCACACATGTTTTTCTCGACACTGAACGGGTCACGCTGGAGATGTTGGAAAAGAGCCGGTATGTGTGTTGGTTGGTGATTTTAGTCCTTACGGCTGCGGGCCGCAAATTAGCCCAAGGTCATCCGAGCCAACAACGGAGAATTAGTCAAGTCCTCGAAATCAACAATTCGCTCAAGAAGACCTCAGCTGAGCAGAAAAAAATGAGTGCATGAAGTAATTTTGCCTTCTGGCCTTTTTGCTCATTGTTACCCCCCCCTCCCCCCCCCCCTCCCCCCCCCCCCCCCAAAGTGAATGGTGGGGAAAAGTATGAATGAAACGAACTATTTTGCACAAATAATGAGTCCTGGGCTTGAAGAAAGCACTGCATTAAATAATTTTACACAGACACATGTTGCCGCGCAGGGTGGGAACACGTTAGTGTCTCATTTTGTATATCAGCGGCAGAGCGTGATGTGCAACCGTGGCTCAGATAAGATAGTGCGAGCTTTAATTCCGCGAACCGCGTCTTCACAGCGCCAAACAACGGGAGATGGATGGGTCGACTATGATAGTTTAAGGGTAGTGCCCGATTAGCTTGGCGCCTTCAGGCGCCAAGCTAATCGGGCACTACCCTTGAACTATCATGGTCGATCAGTCTCTTGCGAAATTTGTAAGCGCACGTCATTTGGTTTGCTGACGAGTCTTTGAGGATTTGTCTGAAAATGTGAAGCGGTGGGGTGTTGAAGAGAGCGAAGTAGATAATGTGGTGCAAATTCTCCAATGCTGTCACCACGCCGGTGGATATATATTACCCATGTTGAGAAGAAGGTTGGAAAAAAGGGGGTGGGGGGTCGGAGGATGGGCCGGGGTTGTTGAAGGGGTGGGGGGGGGGGGAAGACACATCACCCTATTTACGTCAAAAACATGGTTGCGAGCGGACGATTTTTTTTGCAGAGGTCTACCGCATCCCAACACTGTTTGAAACCCGTTCACAGCAGAATCGTTTTTGAGCGACCATCCTTATGAAAGATCACCTGTCATTAAAGACCATCATTTCGGTGGCTGTAGCGATGTTTTTCGCGTCTGACGAACACACACACTTTGCTTGGCAGTTGACACCTCACCTACTGACAACAGTTTTAGAGATCCGCGCAGCCTGGCAGCACTTGAGATACCGTCTTCAGAGAATGAGAACAAAACTTGGGAGAACTAAACCGCAAACGAGGATATCTCTGTACTACGGTTCAGGAACCAGTTGCCTGAGTAAGCTGAGTCCTGCGCCAGCCACTAAGCAAGGTGCTCCGCTATCGCGGAGCACCTTGCTTAGTGGCTGGCGCAGGGCTAAGCTCACTCAATTCAAGCCGGCAACTGACCCTAGTTCTCTCGTACTCGAGTGTGGGTCGCAGGCTCAATATCGAGATGTAACTCGACCTAACCCCAGCGGCGACCCAACGACCCGCCTGTGGATGTGTACCGGTACAGATTTGATGAGATCATTTGGCGGTTGAGGTTTCCCAACTGGCGTTCTGTGAAGTAAAGCAGGCCAGCAGGAGATGCACTTGATCAAAAGGTCGGAACTTCAATCTGTCAAAACTGCCCTCACAAACCTGCCAGTTTTCGCGTTGACCCATTCAGGCCTGACACACAACACAAGAAGGTGTGGATCAACCATGATGGTTCATGGTTGGTGCCAGAATAGCTCGGCGCCCACACACGATACGAATCGACCGTGATAAATGGTCAGATTAAGGGTATATGATCAAGGGTTTATGAGACAAGTTACAAAGTCCACTACTTCAGTTACGACAGCAACTATCTCGATTCAACACATTCGAGACGTGCTGAATCTGGATACGCGGCTTTATGCGGCATGTCTCGAATTAGCTATACCTGCCTGCAAGCTAAGGGTTCAAGTTTATGTAATAACATAAATTAGTCAATTTTGGATTTGTCAACGTCCGTCATTACAGCCAGCTCGACCACAATGCTGTAGTTCAAGGGCCTCTAGGCGCCAAGCTTTCTTCCGACGTCAGTGTTGAGCTATCACGGTCGATCCGTATCTTGTTGGCCGTACTGAGTGGGTTAGGACTGAAGGTGTTAACTTGCCATATGTACAAACGTCCTGTCAAGCGCCAATTACCGGGCAAATTTTGTATATTTCTGTTTGTAAATGTAGCATCCCTATGCCCCCCCTACATTGATAAGTCTATCTGCTTGGATCCCACACTTAAAACTAAATCCCCCATGGCCTACTTTATTCAATAACTCAGACGTAAAGAGGGTAGCACCCTACCATAAAATCGGCTTGGCTTGGCAGGAGGCATGGATCCTCATGAGCCCCTGCGAACGCAGGGGCTCATGAGGACCTATGCCTCTTGCAGTCGGATGGGGTTCGGTGAGAAATGGGGTCAGGGAGTGACACCGTGACTCAGGTACGAGTATCACGGGTTGAGCTGGCTACGTGTTGGGCGGCTTGTCGCGATTTTCACATTTCCTGCTGCCGAAAACTGATCCGCCTGCAAGAGGCATAGATTCACATCAGCCCTCTTGCATATCGGTTGGCCATGTGAATGTATCTCACTTTTTAATAATCGTGTTCATATGATGAGGGATTCCTTGGGCGGCGTTCAAGACTGCGGTGGGATTTGAATTTATGCCTCTTGCTGGTACCAATTTTACATCCACGTACTTATGAGGAGGGTTTTACAGGGCGTTCACGTCCAGTGAGTGATGGGGATTTGGTGCTTACGGACGAATAATCAGCCGAGTTCGTCTGGTGGTTGGCTAGCCGCATCTAGCACGGCCATCTTGTTCTTGATGACGTGAGGACAGAGGTTTGATTGAGGTTAGCATACGAGACGACCATGAAGACTTCACCATGCACTGACAAAGACACACAAAGCAATGAAATCCAGAGCTTAGACATGCAGCTTTTTTTTTTTTCCCCAACTGTCGATGTATTACCTTTTCTTGTGGCAAAATGGAAGATGAAAGCCATGTGCTTAACTCATTCGAGACGAACTGCATCCAGATACTGCTTCAGCCGCGTATCTGGATGCTGTTTTCCTCGAATGAGTTAAAGCCTTTGTTCAGGTGAGTCATAATGGTTTCTAAGTTTTCAAAGTTTCCCGCAGGGGTCACGTTTATATCAAGTTTATATCTCGCCCTCTCTCGCAACATCTCGCGTGATTTATGCAAGGGGGATGGGGTGGGGGTCGAGGGCGGCCGTAACTGTCGCAAGCCGCAGGTTCGCACATTATAGCGCGTTCTGCCACCTGGATAGAAATCGTACCCACCCCAGAGTTGATAAAGTGAGAGATTACATCACAGGTCCAGGAACCCTACACAAAGAATAGTCCCCTGGCCGCGAATCTTCTGTGGGAAATGGTACAATTCCCACAGAAGATTCTCTGCCAGGGGGCATTGCCGTGCAGGATTCACGGACCTGTGATTGTATCTGCAAAGATGAAACCAGTTTGGCCCATAGAACTACGTGTCACATCTGCAAAAAGTTCTGGCCAAGTCAAGTTAATCTTAGGAAGGTTACAAAGTAAAGTAGGATATAGCACTGTCAGGGGAGAGAAATGTGCATGATCGACCAGTGATCATAGATCTACTGTGGCCAAAGCACACCAAAAAAAAAAAAAAAAAAGAGATAGGAAAGAGTGCTATATCCTACTTTACTTTGTAACCTTCCTAAAATATTAGCACTGGCAGTCTCCCCTTTTCTTTTCATTTATCACTACAATATCGACTGCAACCCCTTCCCCCCTTTTGGTAGGTTCTCTTTTAGGGTGCATGGAAATTTAACTCTAGGTGGTGGCATGGAATGTATGCCCCTGCAGACACCACAGTAAAATGTGGTTGTCATTGCAGGTCAGTAGGCAGAATTTCCTGCATCCTCCAGTATTGCCGATGGTGTGCTGAAGAGGTCGCCAAGACCGAAACAGCTGTCCACACCGGCTAAGTATCTGGACCCCCCCCCCCCCCCCTTGGGGGACCTAGATTTAAATTTCCATGCACTGAGTGGCTGGAACAGTGGATATGTGATACGCCCCCCTTCGGGGGGGGGGGGGCTTCCATATGCATTGCTTTCGGTCACTCTCTTAGCGCCCCCTCTTTCCTATCTCTTTTTTGTGTGTGTGTGCTTTGGCCACAGTAGATCTATGATCACTGGTCGATCATGCACATTTCTCTCCCCTGACAGTGCTATATCCTACTTTACTTTGTAACCTTCCTAAAATATTAGCACTGGCAGTCTCAGTCTCCCCTTTTCTTTTCAAGTTAATCTTACTTTGTATAATACAGTATAATCCTTTCAATCCTTCTGATAGTATTTGTAAGCTGGTCTGTGGTTTCCGGCCTGATGGCTCTTGGCTACAAATAATGAAATAAATATTGCATCTCTGAAGTTTCACCCTTTGTCTGTCGGTAGTCAAACTCTCTGGCTGTCGATAGCGGTTTTTGTCGTGGTGATTCATGCAGGACTCACCAAAACAAAAAGCGCTACCGACAGCCAGAGTGAGTTAGACTAGCTTATTTACTGTGGTGTTTATATGCGTGATTGATTCTGAAGTTACTCGCTCTTTCTTCCACCTCATTATAGTTTGTCGACAGGGAAAACCCCACGTCTCGCCCATGACTAAATCTCATTCTATCTGGTGCGAGAAACACATAGACTTTTCTTGAGGCCTTGCAGTCGTATCTTGCAGAGGGACGAGGTTGAGTATGTGTGCAAATGTTTTTCATTTGGACCTCAAAATCGCAATGCCCCCTCCACCCAAAAAAGAAAAGAAGAAGAAGAAAAAAAGCACGTACCAGAAGATATTATACGCGACATTGTTATTGACTTCCATCAGCTGTGTTCATTTTTTTTTAAAAATGTATGTTTACGATAAGTTTCTCAACTGGACGTGGTAGTTGGCATTTCCGCCTGTGACTCTCTCTCTCTCTCTCTCTCTCTCTCTCTCTCTCTCTCTCTCTCTCTCTCTCTCTCTCTCTCTCTCTCTCTCTCTCTCTCTCTCTCTCTCTCTCGTATCAGACCACACCCGAGTAGCAATATATTTACGATAATCGCTCACGGCATGGGCAACGCACTAGGGTGGATAAGCCACGCGTCTATGCCTTAAACTCCGAAAACGTACTCAGTATGAGGATGACGATGGTGCCAGTGTCTGTCAGCAAGATTCGTAGATTCTCATGGGCACCTGCAATCTCAGGGGCTCACGAGAATCTACACCTCTTGCAGATGGAAGGGTATGGGTGGGATACTTGGTGATTTTTTTTTTTTCTCTAGCTACTTAATTGCGTCTGCTCGAGGAGAAATTTATAATGGTCGGGGACTGTGAATGATCCTCAAACGATATCTGATATGGGTGTGTGAGAGAATTAACTTAGTTTTTTTTCTTCTTCTTATTTTGCTCTGCCGCGTACAGGCATGATGTCATGGATCATTGGTTGCAGCCCTCCTTCCTACCCCCCCCCCCCCCCACACACACACACAACCGCTCATAACCACAACCCCCCCCCCCCCCCCCCCCGAAAAAAAAAAAAAAAAAAAAAAAACCCACAAAACAAAACGAAAAACTACCCATACACACTGGCTACCCATTCTCTTTGTAACCTTATTTTGTTAGAAAGCCTCATACTAACCCCCCTCTCTCCCCCGCCCCTCCCCCCTCCATCTCCCCCTCTTCCTCCCCCTCACCTCCTCCCCCCCCCTTCGCCGCACACACACACCGTCACACACACACCGTCACACACACACACACACACACACACACACACACACACACACACACACACACACACACACACACACACACACACACACACACACACACACACACACACAGAGTGTCGTTTAACTCATTCTACCCCAGACGCACCACAGCAAGATAAGGATCGACCACGATAGTTCAAGGGTGATGCCAGAATAGCTTGGCGCCTATGGGCGCCAAGCTATTCTGGCTTCACCCTTGAACTATCATCCCCCACCCGGGTCTGCCCTGGGGGACATGGGTGGGGTTAGGTATTTTTTAGTTCCCAAGGTACCCTGGTCAGCCCCACAGGGTGGGTTTTTCTCTCTATTCTGGGGCATGTGTTTCTGTCTACCCTTTGTCCATTCACCTGTATTTGCCTTTTTAAAACTCTCCCTACTGTCTGCACTGCCTGTAGCTCTTGATATTGGATGTGTGTTGCTAAATGGTCTTAGCTTTATTTAGGCCCCATGTGTTAGGTTTATTTAATGTATTTGACCGGCTGGCGACATACATTCAATGTTCTGTTTTTTTTTTTTTTTTTTTTTTTTTTTTTTTTTTCACAAGCAGTGCAGGCACGTCCTGAGAAAGCCTTGTTGCTGTCGGGACGTTAAGCAATGTACAATCAATCAATCAATTGAACTATCATGGTCGATCTGTGTCCTGCACTGCAATGCAGTCTTCAGAGGACAACGGCAAAATTTGGGGATTTCGGTGTTGGGGTAGAATGAGGTAATGTAGAAGCAGTGACTGAGCATTCCACTAAACACTAATGAAGATCAGTCCCCGTTCCCACCCCCACCCCCTAACCCTAATTTAAAGTGGTGTCGAAATACAACGCAGTTCCCAATGCGCAAAAGGTCATCGGGCCGATGTCGGTCGCCGTTGGCCCGCGCTCGGCAGTGCGCGGGACAACGCCGGCGGACGTCGGCCCGATGACCTTTGCACTCGGTTACTATCAGCAACTAACACTTCGTAAAGATTCAGTTACCGGTCACGTAAACTTAAGATTGCTGTGAAATAAGATGACACAGTCACGTGATACCGTCTGACAAGAAGTGCTCAGCAAAGAAAGAAAGAAACATGCTTAGAAAGGACAAGGTGCACTTTCTCAGCCTGTGTCTTCTTTGATGGGGATCTCTTTGCATTTGCCACGCTTGGCAGCCACTTTAGCGTTATTGATTATAGATTATTTATTAATATTACTGTCTGACAAACATGCATGAACATATTCTGACAAAGATCATTGTGGCTCTAGTTTTTTTTTTTTTTTTTTTTTTTTTTTTGTTCTTTTCATCTCGCTGCGTTAATCGACCCATTCCATTTCTTTACTGACAAGGAAAAGAAGTGCGATATTTTTGGAACCATCGGAACACTTTAGTGTTTCTTATGGTTCCCAAAATGTCGTGTTTCCTTTCTTGGTCAGAATGTACACTTGACCCACTCACTGTCAGCAAACGAGATGCGAAGTTTGAAACCATCGGAAACACTTTATTATATACTGACGAGCAAAAGAAATGCAACATTTTTGGAACCATCCAAAAATATGGCATTTCTGTCGTTTGTCAGTATATACATTTAACCCCTTCATTTCAGCTGAAAATGATGTCGATCGATCCACGGCAGGTTCACCGCATCTTTACGCAGTTTGCCCGTGCTAGGAACACGGATATAAATGAGACCAACAAGACTCATAGATCCTCGTTGGCTCGTGAGGGTCTATGCCTCTTTGTGTAGCCTTCGTTGTGCTCCAGCAGTGAATGGGTTAAGCCTACATGTTCGCGAACCCCGTGTATGGGTCATTGACTCCTACTGCTTGCAATGGATGAGTTTGAACTCAGTAATCCTCCCATGCACTTTTATTATGTGTCTGTTCTCATCATGACATGATATACGACACTTCTGACATCGTCAAACTCGCATATTTTCTCCCGTGGACAAAAAGCATAATGACGGCCAGCCATTGCCGTTCTCGCTTCCTTGCTGTGCTTTTTTTAATACGCGCAAGCCTACAAGCTATCACTTCCTGTCTCAGAGAATCATAGCTGTAAATGTATTTGAGTCCTACCAGCAAGAGGCGTAGATTCTCATGCGCCCCTGCATTTTCAGGGGCTCATGAGAATCTGCGCCTCTTGCATGTGAAGTGATTGACTTTGCAGTCGATGTTGATAATGTCCCATTGAGAATGCAGGGCAGGTACCTGACTGAACATGAAACCACACATGAACATAGTGTCAGGCTGCATTATATTCCGATGAAAGAAAAAGAAAATGAAAAAGGGAAAGGGAGGAGGTGGGGGAGAAAGGGGGAGGGGGGAAGGAGAAAAATAAATAAAAAGAAAGAAAAGGTGAGTGGGGTGATAAGCGGGGGGGGGGGGGGGGGGGGGGGGGGGGGGGATTTACAAAAATGAAGCAGTGCTGTTCGTACCCTGAAATTACAGAACCAACTCAATGCGCAAAAGGCCATCGGGCCGACGCCGACCCGATGGCCTATTGCGCATTTGGGAAGAGTTCAAGTCCAAACAAAATGAAAAAAAAAAAAGTTACATTTGTATCCATCGCCACCTCTGGTACTCTCCGGGATATAGATCAACTATCACTGTTACAGCAGTCAGGAGTGGTGCCTTATATACTCAGCGCCGCGTACGCAAGGTGACGATTATGCTGTTTCATGCAAATATGTAACCCTTTCGCCGCCAGTGATTGCAGGCGTTTGTTCTAACATTCTTATTTCAACGTCTGTAGATAATGATGCTATTGGGGTTTGTATGTAAATATATCTTTTATAGTTTTCCCTTTTTTATGCTGTAGATGTTAGCAACGCCAAGTTTGTAAAATGACGATTTGTTTTCTCTCAAAACTTTTTACCGTTGAAAAATAAAGTTTCATCATCATCATCATCATCATCATCATCATACGGCCCTAAGCGTCTAAGGAAGATGGATACAAAGTAGTATCAGCAGGAGACAAATGCGGGGGCTCATGAGGATCTATGTCTTGCAGTTTGGGTCGTATTCAGTTTTTTCTCGCGGCAAGAAAGGGGGTTAAATTTGACTGCTCACACTTTCGTTCTCTTGCAACCGGATACTAAATTAAAGTTAATATTAACCTCTTAATTGCCGGGGCAAGGCGAACGCTACCCACCTGCGCAAGAAACATTAATCCTCATGAGGATTTATGTCTCTTGTTGGTCCTATGTTGCGTTTACACCTGTGTTCTTCACACGAAAGTCAGTCAGTGTGCAGTCGTTTCAGACGCGAAATTCGTGACCGCTAGCAGCGAATGGGTACAGTTTGTATACACCCGTAATGACTGTCAACGAAACAACTCATGTGTGTGTGTGTTTTCTTGTGTTTCCGTAATATTCGTTAATTCAAGTTAAAACACCTTAGATGTCCCACGAACATGGACTCAAAGTGGTTACTGCAAGAGGCATAGATCCTCATGAGCTCCCGCAATTGCGGGGGCTCATGAGGATCTATACCTCTCGCAGTTGGGGGGTGTCCACATTTTCTCGGCACTAAACGGGTTATGCTATTATACACACGAGATGATTGTCAATGAAACAACTCATGTGTGCCTTTCTTGTGTGTTCCACGTGCAGACTGCTGAACGAGAGCGAGAAGAAGCCGTTCGTGGATGAGGCGGAGCGACTGCGGGTGCAGCACAAGAAGGACCACCCCGACTACAAGTACCAGCCCCGCCGCCGCAAGCCCCTCAAGGGCTCCAACCAGTCCAACGACAACAACAGCCCCCTGCCCTCTGGCGTCATGCTGAAGGCCCCAGGGGCGCGGGACACGTCGTCCCCCAGCGACGATTGCTCCAGCGAGTGTTCCAGCCAGCCCGGGGGCTCCAACGGCCCCCCGACCCCTCCGGCCACGCCCAACCAGCACGAGCCCACCAGTGTGAAATGCGTTTACGAGCGCATGCGCAATAATCCTTACTTCCGAGGTGAGTTACCGGTAGTTTAGTTTGGTTTGGCTTGGTTTGAGTTAGGTTTGGTTAGATTTGTTTAGTTAGATTATTTTGGTTTAGTTTAGTTTAGTTTAGTTTAATTTGGTTTAGTTTAATTTAGTTTTGGTAAGCTGTAAACGAGATTTCTGCGTCAGACTTGACTCTGTCTATCCTCATTTATAGCTCTGTTACCCAAAGGGCTATCTAAACCAGGTCCATTTATCTGCAAGAGACATGGATTCTTGTGACCCCCCCCCCCCCCTCCCCACAATCTCAAAGGACGATTTAACCCCTTGACCGCTCTGTTACTGATGACACAGTTTGACGTCACTACGCGTCTTGTCAGTGTCAATCAAAGATACGGGGTTAGGCCATCTCCTCTCGTCTCAAAGAGTCATAGATCCTCATGATCCCTTGCAGAATACAGAGCCAGCCTCATGAGAACTTACGCCTGATTGCGGGTCGTTACTAACCAGCGTTCAATATGCAAATGACCTTTGACCTACGTCCCATGGTTATGAAACTGTTGAAACATGACACAGTGACCTTAACGCAGATGAGAAGTTTTCACTGATTTGCCACAACTCTGCGATACTTTAATGAGGGGGAATACCCCGATTTCCGTCCGTGTCTCTATTTCTTGCTCATGATATTTCTGGAAGAAGGACTTTGATGCATTCTTTGAACTGCAGAAACGATGATTCAGTGACCACACTGTTTGTATCCCTCGATTCGCTGCAGCTCAGCGAATCGAGGGAAACAACCAGTGTGTTCCGGGTCCACTAACCACTTGCCGTTTTTGTTGAAAAATTGATCATTTATCATTTCCTTGCTCTTAAATTTGATCTTATAAGAAAAAACAAACACATTTCTTCAGATATGCTGCAATTACTAGAAATTCTTCTTCCTCGGTGTGAGTAATTATGAAAGTGTGTGGTACCGAAACAAGGTTTTTCCTTTCTCGAAGTCACTGACCTGATTCAGTGATTGCATACGTACGGTTCATTGATAAACTTACAACTAAGTAGTTTAGTACCCAATCTATGTCAATCTGCAGAATGGGTTTTGACAATTCAAGGAGCAGAATAATTGTACTCACACGGATTGCGAAAAGAAGGGTAGAAATGTTTTAGCTGAGGCAAGACACCGATAGGGCTCTGGAAGTTCCCCGCGTTGCCTAGGAGCTTCGGCGCGTCAGCCGCCATCTTAAGAGGATAGGATAGTTTTCAGATAGTAGCGAAGTAGTGTTTCAACACGTTTTTCTTCACGTTTCTTCCTCTTTGGAAACAAACAAAAAACAGATTCTGGTTAGCGGTTTTCTACGGTGATGACAAGACTTGCTGTTATTGCCTATAGTACGTCAGGACTTTCCTGACATTGTCCTGACAGCGATTTCCCTATGAGCGCCTTAGTCCTGTATCCTCACAAGATGGCCGCCACGACTATTGCCCGAGCCCTATTGAGAACTTGTTGCACCGGCGAATTAGAGTGTAACGTTCGAAGTTGTTCTTTTCGGACTACATACATACAAGTTTAAGAGACAGATCGCCATGATATTTCAAGGGTGGTGCCAGAATAGGGATCGGGAAGCTGACGTCATCACGCCAGTCGTGGCGGCCATCTTGTGAGGATACGGTATACTAAGCGCTCATAGGTAAATCGCTGTTTTTGTAATGTCAGGAAAGTCTTGATGTGCTATAAGCAATAACAGCAAGTCTTGCCATCACTGTACGAAACCGCTCACCAGAATCTGTTTTTGTGTTTGTTTCCAAAGAGGAAGAAACATGAAGAAAAACGTGTTGAAACACTATTTCGCTGTGACTATCTGAGGACTATGGTATCCTCATAAGATGGCGGCTGATGCGTCGACGCTGCTAGGCAACGCAGGGAACTTCCCGAGCCCTATAGCTTGGCTACTTTAGGCGCCAAGCTATTATGGCACCACCCTAGAACTATAATGGGCGATCCAGATCTTGTTGTAGCGTGCTAGTGCTGAATAGGAGCTACACCAAGCAACAGAAGTGACAGGCGCAAGATGAACCTTTATAAGACTGGCGTTATATACAATGTCATCATCACTGCATAACAGCCGCACTGCTCCACAGCTGCCGCTGAGTGGGTGCGCTAGTGTAGACTTCCCAGCGCTGACATACTTTCGATTTCCGTAAATGTTGCGCCGTTTGTTATCTGGAGCGGAAAGTTTTACTTCGCTGTATCTGCACGAGGAAGGCGAACAATAAAATTCAAATAAAAACAGGACATCCGGACTAACTTGAATAGGGGCGGCGCCCTTGCTCTTTGAACACCAGTGAGTCACGAGCAGCCCCCCGCTGGGTGAAGTCCTCACTTACTCAGCTTAAGCTTGACCTATAAATACGTGCACGAGGTTAAGATGCTCATGAGGATCTATGCCAAATAGAAGTTTGCTGGCCTGTGAACAAAAGCCCCCCCCCCAAAAAAAAAAAAAAAATAAAAAATAAAAAAAAAATGGTCAATTTTTTTTTGAATAGCGAGAGTTTAACCTCTTCAAAAAAGATCTATCATACTAGCCATAGGCAGCCGGTACTCACAGGAATCTGTCCTTCTTGCAGATAAAAGTGGGCTAGGCCCACGGAGATATTTGACTCATTCAAGGTACCCTGCATCAATAGCTGCGCAAGTGTCGTACAGCGTTGCCGCCGGCAACGCTGTACGACACTTCCGCAGTCATTGATGCTGAGTCTCTTGAATGAGTTAACCCCCATGCGCATGAAAACAGTAACGGTGGTTGCATGCACAAGGATGTTAAAGCGAATGGTTCGCAGTCTCTTTTTTTTTTATTTTTTTTTTTTTACATTTATTAATGTTCTAAGTCTGTCGTGCAATAATGCTTGACGAAAGGGCTGACTTAAACTATTGGAGTTTGGATGTCGTAAAATAACAGACTTTAGGTCCCGCTTTTCGACTTGGCTTCTGTACGTGTAGGCCTCGCAACAAGGTCAGTAGAAAACATGTTATGCGTGGCCTACTCGCATGGACTGAGCAAAGCACTGCAGAAAAAAAAAAGTCTTAACTGAGGCGAGACAACGTCAGCTGAAAATCCGTTGCATCGGCACATTTCAGCAATCAAAAAGCCCGCGCTGGAGTAGATCGATTTAACCCATTCTGTCCAAGGACTGGAATCCCCAGATTTTGAGGTTGCCCTCTGAACAGATCGAGCATGATAGTTCAAGCGTGGTGCCAGAATAGCTTGGCGCCAAGCTATTCTGGCACCACCCTTGAACTATCCATGCGCGATCCATGTCTTGCTGTGTGTGTGTGTGTGTCGGGGCTGAATGAGTTAAACTAATTACGCACGATACCGCGTTTTTAACACAAGACTCACAATCACACAAGATACAATCAGAGCCGCTGGGTGAGTCACTTTCCTTGGCATGGTAAGTTGAGTCACTGTTACGTAAACCGCTGAACGACCTTTTGAACTTGAAGTAAATAAAGTAGTCCTAGGAAAAGTCCTAGGGCCGACGTCGGCCGCTGTTCGCCCGCGCACAGCCCCAGACGTCGGCCCGTCGACCTTTTGCTCGGTGGAGAGTAGGTTGTTAGTGTCCAAAAACTGGATTTCTTCCGTGTGGGCACCCTTTTTTTTTTCATTTTCAACGGAAGTAGGGCTAGATATAGAAATTGAATCGGGGGAGCGGGGGGGGGGGGGGGGGGTGGGGGGGGGGGGGAGGGGAGAGAGAGAGAGAGAGAGAGAGAGACAGAGATGAAATGAAATGAAATGAAACTTTATTTCTCAAGGATAAATGATGAGGTACACAGACCTTTTTTCAATCATGTCCTTGCACACGCACTCACACAACAATCTTACGCGCGTGTCTAAACTAATAAAATTGGAAAGGCAAAACGTGAGCATAAAAAAAAAATTTTAAAAAAAAAACCAACTAGTTAGCAGTCACTCACTCACACACACACGCACACACACACACACACACAAACACACACACACACACACACACACACACACACACACACACACACACACACACACACACACACACACACACACACACACACACACACACACTAAGAACCTGATTAAACATGAACGTTAGAAACTTAGTTGGAACAGCAAAAGCAAACTCGACAATACAACTCAATGCGCTCGAGTAACGCCGACACAACTACACAACTATGGGCTTAATTTTCTTTCAGCTGCCAAAATAAGCGGGCCCTGAATGAGGACAAAGAAGGAGCCCCAGTAATGTCGTGAGGCAACAAATTCCATAGTTTGGCTCCTGAGTAAGATAACTAGTTTTGAACTCGAGGCGCGGCCTTGGTATGGATAGATTGTTCCTCGTCGTTTTATAAAGCGTATGAGCAGGGCTAAATAGATCTGTTAGATAACTAGGCGTTTTAGAGTGGTAGATTTTAAACATACGTACGCCTTTATTGTACATAAGTAACCGACTTACGCAGAGGCAGCATGTCGAGGGCTTTGAGTCGGTCGTCGGTGCTTTCTTTACTATCCGGGTGGATTAATTTGGCTGCCCTACGATGAAGAGCATTAAGCCTTTTTATGCACCCGCCGTGAGATGGCCTTAGTCGCCTGCTCGGCGTTAAACCCAAATAACTAACTAACTTTTTATGCACGCATCGCTACATCCATCCCAAACTGTAGAAGCATAATCTATATGGGATTGAATATGTGCTTTATAAAATATTTTCCTTGTCGGTGTATCTGTAAAATAACGCAGTTTTGAAAGAAGATAAAATTCCTGGACGCTGTTCGACATACGCGAGAGAGAGAGAGAGAGAGAGGGGGGGGGGGAAGAAAGAGAGAGGGAGAGAGATGATGATAGTAATGGTGAAATTGTATTTATTAACGGTAAAAGTTCATAATTTTACGAACTTTTCGTTGCTACCATCGGCAACATAAACTAGAGGGGGAAAATAGTTACCTACATCTTGTGTGTGTCAGAGAGAGAGAGAGAGAGAGAGAGAGAGAGAGAGAGAGAGAGAGAGAGAGAGAGAGAGAGAGAGAGAGAAAGCGTGTGTGTGTGGGGGGGGAGAGTGCTCATATGTAACACTAACCAGGAACAGAAACCGTGCACATGCATTTCACCCCCCCACCCCCCCCCCCCACCCCCCAACGATGCGGCACATTATATTCCCCAGAAAAAAGAACCAAACAAAGTCTTTAATGTTCTTTCTGCGAAAGTTCACCGTTGTGTTACGGTCAGTCAGTTTCGGACACACTTTTCCGCATTCGATCCACCCCCCACCCCCGGCATACATACACACATAAAGAGTGCACGCGTGTGCCGGTTTGTGATTTTAGACCTTACGGCGGCCAGCCGTAAGGTCCAAAATCAGTCACAGGTCGTCATTTATATGAACTTTTGTAGCACACTACAGTGATATGTGAGGGAAGACGTGAACCTGATGCAGGTCTAGGCACTTTGTTAGGATACATAATTAATTAGCATCACTTACTTCTTCACAAGGTCCAACTGCAAGAGGCATAGATCCTCATGAGCCCCCGCATTCGCGGGGGCAATCACAGGCTGCGTCCACTGGCGGTGAAAAAGGGGGTTGAGTAGCAACATTAACCCTTTGGCGGTTGATAGCGGTTTTTTCGCCGCTATGATTCATGCAAGGAATCATCACGACAAACAAAACAATAAAGCACCCCAAAACCAAAAAATAAGCCGCTACCGACAGCCAAACATCCCGCAGTTTTTCCGTGCGGAGATGGAGACGTTTGCGCTTTTTGTGTAGAACGGTACTCATTTCAGAACCTTCTGCTCTGCCTCTGCAATAGGAGTTTTCTAAATCAGAATCGGGTCAAGAATAATAGGTTGAGCCCCGTTATAATGAGGGAAGACAGTAGGTTGCGCCTCTTCATAATAAGGACTGAAGTTACCATTTGGCTGGGCCATGCTTTTGGTGCGTCAAGTTATTGAAGTACCGCAAACTGTGTAGGAGGCAGTTTGAGCAAGAGGCATGTATTCTCATGATCCCCAGCGGCCGCAAGGACTCATGAGAATACAACGCCTTGCAGATGGAGCTGGGTGGATGGACCCACGGAGTTTGTAATGTCCGTGCAATGTCTGGCTTACTTCTGACGCCTAAAACACCTGTTTGCCGTGTCTGTTGCAGGCCCCAAAGGTTTCCCCATCCCTATCGACTTCAGCCGCGTGGACCTGCGTGACCTCGACCCGGACGTTATTGAGCCGCTGGATGACCAAGACCTTGACCAGTACCTGCCGCCCCACCCAGCCGCCTACATGAACATCCCGTCACACCACGGGGGGCGGAGCGAGTCAAACTACAACCATTGCTATCAGGGCCATAACCCTCTATCTAACCCTGGCGGATGGATGTACCGGATGAACTCTTCAGGAGCGGGCCTCCCGCCTCACTACATGCACAGCGCGGGGGGAAGCAGCACCTCCACGGGCAGCAACAGCGGCAACTCCGGCATTGTGGGCACCAACAGCACCATGAACCCGCCCAATGACCTGTCCGAGCAGGGCATCACCGTGGACACGCGTTCACCCCCCATCCATACCGCCCCTCTCTCCTTCCTCGGCCCCAGCCCCGGGGGTAGCGGCGACTGCAAGTTCCGGGATGACGAGCCCAGCTGCCAGCAGGTCAAGATGGAGCAGCTTAACGCCCAGCAGCAGCAGCAGCAGCAGCAGCAACAACATCAGCAACAGCAACAGCCGGCTCACCATCCGCAGCAACAACAACGCTATTGCGACCCGAAGTACGACGGTTTCGACGTGGCGTCTTCAGCTGCCCGTTTCGCCGGTGGGTCTATGGACCCCTCCTCCCACTTCACGCCCCCCATGCACGGGCCCTACCTCTCCCAAGGCTCCAGCGCCGTGTCTGTGGGCGCACCCGGCACCGCTGGGAGTTACCCGTACAGCGTGGGCCTGCAGATCGCCCACAAGATGTACCCGCCCATCCCTGCTGCCGTGCCAGGAGAGCAAGGCTGGGAGCGGTACACGTGAGAGTTCTAGAAGAATTTTCGTCGTTCTGAATTGAGGGTATACATGTACACAGAGCTGGCCTCTACCACGATGCATTGAACGCTGGATAAACCCACGCCCACCTGAGGACAGAATACGGGTGTCAAAGGCCCGGACCAATCAAGAGGCATAGATCCTCATGAGCCCCCGCACCTTGCGGGGGGTCATGAAGATCTATGCATCTTGTAGATGTTCATTCTATACGGGCTGTTGAAAATGTAGCCACGAGGACCTACGGCTCTCGCAGATTGTCAGTCTGCATGGGCTTTCGAGAGTGTACATGATCCTGAAGATGGCTTGCCCTTTCCCCAGTGAGTTCAGGTCATTGGGTCGCCGTCGGCCGCTGTTGACCTGCGGCTGACGACGGCCCGATATATGCGTATTGGATCTGCGTGAGTGTCAAAATGGTTAGTTTTTGCAAGCTTCACTTCTTCTTCTCTGGAAAGAATCAACAGTTTTGAAGCTTTATTATGTGGATAAGAATCTGGAGAGATTCATGCAGCAAAAAAAAAAAAAAAACAACAACACAAAAACAGTTTAGCCCTTACCGCATGCGTTTCGGAACGGTCCAGATTTTGTATGGTTCTAGACTTATCTTCATGGAAACCTGAAGAATCGTTGTGTGTGGATAAAGAAAAAAAAAAAAAACATTCGAGAGAATCATGTGGCAAACAGACGAACGCTTGGTATTCAGCGCAACTTTCGAGTGACTGTGACACTGCAGCTAGCATTGTGCACGTCTATTTGTCCGCTACTGTTCTGTGCGCAATGTTTGTCTGTAATGGGGCTCCTGTGGGGGCCTCTTTTGGGCCTTACTCAGCTGCTGCGTGAAGTAGCAGCACGCACACCCGGTACCCGCGCACACTGTCTACAAAGACTTTTGTTAACTCATTTAACCCCATGGGGGCATTTCCAAAATTTTGGAGGTGTCACCCAAAGTCCATGTGCGAGCTGAAGGAGATAGACTGACCATGATAATTCAAGGGTAGTGCCGGATGAGCTTGGCGCCTACAGGCGCCAAGCTCATCCGGCGCTACCCTTGAATTATCAAGGTCAATCCATCTCCTGCTGTAGGGTGTTGGGGCTACGTGGGTTAAGCTTTGTTAAAAAAAAAAACTGCAGACTAAAGACATGCTGAAAGCTTTGCTGTTTGCTAGATCACGAAGGGATGAAGACTTTGCTTACAAGCTTGTCCCATGGTGAATTGTCTGGATCGACTCTTCTGGTATTCAAGGGACCAATGACGATGCTATTACTCATGGACAACCGGCATGTCGGAGACAATTGTAATAACTGATACACTGACTGAAGAGCACAAGAAATGCGACGTCCTTGGCCGTGTTTCCGATGACTCCAATGAAATCGCATTTCTTTCGCTCGTCCGCGTAGTATGTGCATTAGCTGTTGCACGATGCAGATGCTTCTTTTTGTTGTTTTGTTTTGTTTTTTGTTCCCATGCTCATTTTGAAAAAACAGCGACCGTTTGTGAATCAGATTGTCCCACTTAGTAAACAGTATTAAAATAATCTGGAGATGTACAGAAAACGATCAGTCTACAAACACAGAAGAAAAGAAAATCAGCAGAGAAAAGTTGTCTCAGCCCGGAAAAAAAATGTCTCTTTAGAGCCAATCTCGTTCAGTCCTCGAGCCAACTGTGGGAAAATATCAGCCGTAGTTAGCGAAGGGGCAGTGCCTGATTAGCTCAGCCCCTGGGAAGGCGCCAAGCTAATCAGACACTGCCCTTAAAGCTGTCATGGTCGATTCAGCTCCTGCACCTTAACCCATTTCGCCCCGACGTACAACAGGCGATGAACCGACCGTGATCATTCAAGGGTAGTGCCAGAATAGCTTGGCGCCTGATGACGCCAAGGTAATCTGTCACTACCCTTGAATGATCATAGTCGATCTATGTCCTGCAACTGGTACATTGTGGTTAGGTGACGTCTCCATAATGCGGCCTTGGAGCGAAATGGGTTAACCCTTTGTCTGCTACTGACGTTACCGCTCGACGGGCAAGAGTGAAACACACTGAGCACCAAGCAGACGACAAGTATGTATGCAGATAGAGCTCAGGAAATGAATGGAGTACACAGTTCGATAACTAGTGACATAAAGGGTCCTCGGGCCGACGCCAGTCTTCGTTGGCACGCACACCGACGTGCGCGTGCCAAAGAAGGCTGACATCGACTCGACAAACTTTTTTCTTCTTTTTTTTTTGGTGCTAAATGATACATGTAGTATAGTGACCAGTCGTAGTTCTGCTTTGTGTGGTGGCAAACGGCAGCAAGTCTGCTTTTTGTGAAAAGGGGAGATTATCACTGTTTCACAATGAAAACATTCATTACAAAAATGGACTTCGGAGCCAGCCTGGCATACTTACCACACAATTGGAACGCCCATTGATCTCAGACAAGCTCATTTCTCAACAAACCTTATGACTGGCATAATAGGGCAGTCGGAATCTACCCAAACCCTCCCCCCCCCCCCCCCCAACCCTTTCGAGAGGAGAAGAGAGGGTCATGCCTTGACCACTGTTGGCTAGATCTCAGACTGATCTGAATGCAGAAAAAAAATTGCTTGACAAACTGACTGCAGAAATAAAGGATTGTCATACGTGTGTGCGTTGGTCTGTGATTTTGGACCTTACGGCAAAGCTGTAAAGTCCAAAAGCACAGACCAACACACATGTTTGAAATATATATGTCTTGTACACTGGAAACGTGCAGTCGGTTTCTTGTGTGTAGGAAGAGCGTAAGCGTGCCACTTTTCAGTGGTGGACAAAAGATTTGTCAACTCGTCTGTTTGTTGTTTTTTTTCGGCGTGACTATGTGATTGGACCACATGGAAATGTGACGAGGACACGTGATTGTGGACTTACCTTTGAAGACCACGGAACGGAACTGCTATCTGACTACTATTTCTGTGTTTATTTTTTGTCTCGTAACATTTAAACGAAATGTATTATGCCACGAAATGGCAGGACTGTCCCATACCGTAAAGATCTAAATGTTGGAATACTGCAGTTGGCAAAAGAATCTCATTTTGAAAAATACAGCGTGTGTACAGTTAGTTACATAGTATGTGGTTTTGATGTGACAGTTTTCTGTTGTTTTTATTTCTTGTGCTAGATGTAGTCACATACGCCAAAAGACATGTATGTGTGTGTATCTTTGATTTTGAACCATACGGACATGATACGTTAGATTCAAAATCACAGACCGGCACACATGAATAGAAATCAAAGACAACGATTTATTCTAGATAGTTAAAAAAAGAAACGGTAACAATTTACAGAATTAGCAGTTTCTACATTTTCTCGTGTTTCTTTTGTTTTGTTTGACAGTATATTTGTTGATTTTCGCAGTTTTGACGTTGATGTGGAAAGTGTATTCACTTATGCCATTGTTGTAATGTAAATGTAATTATTGCGATCATGACGATGAAATGTAACCGTGTTGTTGAACGTTACTAGGTGAACCTGATTCACTTGAAGAACAAACACAACTGAGTTCTATAAGACACAGAATTTGTCAAGTCTTTTTTTTTCACCGGTCCGAGGTGTCACATAAAAACCGCAAGATGCATAGATCCACATGAGCCCCTGCAGCGTATGCTGCGGGGGCTTATGAGGATCTATGTCGATTGCATCGGATGAAATTGTCTGTTGCACTGAATCTGCTGGATCTCGTTCACATACAGTTTTCTGTATGTCCTAGTTATTTGTTCTTCCAGGGAACCAGGTTGCCAAGGGAGAGGTCAAATTTATCTGCGGGCAGATGAACAGAGATGGAAATAAATTAATTATTGTGGAAGATGTGTTGTATCTCATAAGGTTTACTGCTGCCTTAAATTAAATTTAAAAGATGCTTTGCCATTGTAACCAAACGCTGTACCAAATGTTTGCAATAACATTACTGATAGTGCCTTGCTCTCCTATATTGTGTGTTTTGCATGAAGCTGTTTCCATACCGCGAGATATGTATTCTTTTACTGACTGGACAAAATAATTATCACGTGATCTCGATGTTTGCTGATTGGTCGTGTAAATTATCACGTGATTTGTATACATTCACCCATTGGTTGTTTGTACACATACTGTTCACGCATTGGCTAGCTCTCTTTGACTGCGTTTTGCTTGTACCACTATGCAATCTTTGTTCTGCGCTGCTATCAGAAAAGCTTTTGTTTTCATATGCTACTTTTATTCTCTCGCAATTGTAAGTTTTAAAATACTGAGAACTGAATAAAAAATTTCAAATTCTTCTTTCTTTCATTTTTAAAGCCGGGTTTGTTTTCCGTTTATTGGCAGCAACGCTGTTTTTTCTTTTAACCCATTGCATCCTGAAGCTGATGATTTTTAAATTTGCTTATTGCCATATGGCGGCTTCATTACAGATTAGGAGACAGATCAACCATTTTAGTTCAAGGGTGGTGCCAGAATAGCTTGGCGCCTCAAGCGCCAAGCTATTCTTGCACCACCCTTGAACTATCATACTCAAAATAAATTTCAAGCAGAAGTGTATCAGAATGAACAGGGTTAAAGAAACAACTTGTTCCGCAAGCGTGCGTCGCACTTGTTTGTCTCCCCCCCCCCCCCACACACACACACACACACCACCCCCCCCCCCCCCCCCCAAGTACGTGACAGCTGAACACCTTCTTTAATCCAGAACCGAAAAAGAATAATGAAACTATAAAAAATAAAAATATGCACCACCTGCAAAATACAGCAATTTCTGACACTCCACTGCAGTAAAGAACTCAGATCCTCATGCATAAAAACACTGAACACCAGGGTCCTACTCCGTGTGAGGGAGAAAAAAAAAGCTGACACAGGTAGCAAGAGGCATTGATCCTCATGAGCCCCCGCAGCATGCTGCGGGGGCTCATGAAGATCTTTAGCCTCTTGCTGAAAAACAACATTAAGTTTACATTTATCGTTTGTCAAGCTAATCCTGGGTACAACCTTAAAAGACGGGGTATAAGTTCGTCACGGAAAAACAGACAGAGAACTTCAACGGTGGGATAAGGTGCTCCAGACACGATTAACTCCTTCAACCCGACACAGGTACTTCCCAGCAGGAGATGGATCGACCGTGATAATTCATGGGTAGTGCCAGATTAGCTTGGCGCCGAAAGGCGCCAAGCTAATCTGGCACTACCCTTGAATTATCAAGGTCGACCCATCTTCTGCTGTAGTGCGTCAAGGCTGAATGGGTTAAGGTTCCCATGCATTTCATTTACTCAAGTTCGCCAGAAAAATTTTAAAACATTTACACTTACTTCGCTTAAAGTTCGTGAATCTAAAGTTCAAGTTTTTGATTTTTTCCCCCCTAAGATTCAGACTCATGTCGCGTAGAGATTCCTGGACTAGATTGTTTCGGTTATCCATCCCTGCAGTTAACCGAGATCCCGTTTGCAAGAGGCAATGATCTTCATGGGTCCCCGCAGACTGCAGGGACTCATGAAGGTCTATTCCTCCTGCTTGCCCGAATTACGTCCTGTGTCTCTTAGCAGGTCTCCGGACATTCTGCGTACGATGTTATCATCGCTCTGTAGACGGCGACATGCTGCGAAATATGTTTAAATGTCTCGGCGAGAAAACGGCTTACCCTAAACGATTTCCCCGACTTCTTCAATCTCGTAGAAGTCCACGCGCAAACCCTTTTCATCCTGATACACTATCGCTTGAAGTAAGTTTGACACTGAAAGTTCAAGGGTGGTGCCAGAATAGCTTGGCGCCTGAGGCGCCAAGCTATTCTGGCACCACCCTTGAACTGAAATGGTTAATCTATCTTGTAATCTGTAACGTAACGTTCATATGACAATAAGCATTTTTAACCCCTTCCGTGCCACTGCACGTACATTATTGTTTCTGAAATCTGTGTTCACTCAATGACCAAAAGCTAAAACCGTCTAAGAGACGTGGTTACACATTGATCTCAGCAAGAGGCATAGATCCTCATGAGCCCCCGCATTCGCGGGGGCTCATGAGGATATATGTCTCTTGCAGCTGGATCGTGCTCATTTTTTTCTCGGCAGTCAAGGGGTTAAAAAAATCAGCCTCAAGATATAATGGGTTAACGCTCCATCTAGAAGAGAGCTACCGAACTTTGCTGAATGTTGACTTTAATAAATTTGCAATTTCCAATTTCAGATAAAAATATACAAAATTTACCGCTTAAATTTTACCACTAATATGCATTTTCTGAATATGGTGAAATAATTATGGTGAAGTTTGAATGTTTAGTATGGTGTGTAAAACAATTCAAATTCGCAATCGTTACCGCAAACTCACCATTTCCTGCGTAAAAAGAGAAAGCAAAGTGTGCAAGAAGAAAAGAAAAGAAAAAAAGAGCTGAGACTGCGTTACCAACAATGTATGTGACCGTCAACACCTGAATGCAACCCGGCTTACCGCCTAGATTTTCGCGTGCTTGCGTAAGACATTATCTCTTTCAGAGTTGGGACGCCGTTTTAGGAGGCGTCGTCTAATTGCAATACATTTCCGGCTATAGCCTCTTGAAACGTGTAGGCCTAATTGGTGTTTGCAGTTTACCATCATTTCGTTTGGCTAATGCATATGCGCCATTTCCCCTGCGCTCCTTGGCACAGGCCATCGGCGGTGAGTGGAGCGGCCATACCTCGCTACCGTCAACTCATTTGAGACGTCAGTGGTGCATTCGGATACGCGGTGTAAAGCCGCGTACCCGAATGCAGCACGTCTCGAATGTGTTAAACTGCCCCATATCATTTCCTCTAGTAACTAGATTGATATAGGGAAGGACAGTGGAGTTAAGGTTGCAAGCTGAAAAATTGACTATGTTTGGCCTCGAAATTCCCAACAGAGAGAGAACCACGCTTTGAAATGACAAGATACAACACAATTTATGTTTTATATGACCTTTCTAAACGTGTTTCTCTCTCTTTCTCTCTCTCTCTCTCTCTCTCTCTCTCTCTCTCACTGTCTCTCTCTCTCTCTCTCTCTCTCTCTCTCTCTCTCTCTCTCTCTCTCTCTCTCTCTCTCTCTCTCTCTCTCTCTCTCTCTCAATTTCTGAACATTTTACACGCTTGGCAGTCATCTCACTTTTTAGTTTGGGCGATGTGTGGCGTAGTCTCATGCGACTCACATTACTGTGTATATCTGGGGTGCTGCGTAGTCGCGGGGAATGACACCTCTTAAACAAATTTACCGTCGGTTGCCTGTGCTTTTTTGACTGTAGTTTGCAGCGAACGATATATACGCACCCTACAAGTCAAAGGTGTGTTTGGAACTCCTTTTTTACCTCGTCAACACACTTTTCAACAGTTGAAAGTCTGACCGCCTCCTTCTAGGCGTTGCCTGGTTATTTTCTCAGTCGGAACATGGAGTTAGCCTTGGGGCTTGAATTTCAAAGGCCGCAATAAACAGTCGCGGTTAGTCGCTTGTGAAAACGAGGTACTAATCTCGTGTAGTAATATTTCAGGGCGGGATTTTCACTTACGCCGACTTTTGGTCTGGTTTAAAACATTCGCAGCGGGAGGTCGCTGGTCTTGAATGTTCAAGGGTAGTGCCAGATTAGCTTGGCGCCACCTTCCAAGGCGCCAAGCTAATCTACCACTACCCTTGAACTATAATTTTAGAGCCCATGCAAGTGTTAAAGTCCTCACAAAAGCCTTAGCGACGTTGCGAAAGTCATCATTAAGGGTGATTAAGTTTAGTTTGTATCTGAGGATGTTGATGAAACGATCTTCTTGTCCTGAGCGGGGATCAACATTGTTGTATGCTGGGCCAGCTGGGTGTATGTGAGTTCCCGCCTGCTCTTGCAAATGTTTCTCACTTTTCACATTTTTTTTGGGACAAAGAATCGGATCGGATGTTTAAACGGGACAGGACTTCCAACTCTCGCTGATTTCATTCAGAGTTAATACGAAGAATCTACTTTGGGTCTTTGTTTTCTTCCGTCTGGATATGTTGGCGTATTTTCAAAGACTGACACCGTTAGCTTAGCTTCCACATTAAGTTGTATGCTTTTTTTTTCGACTTTAAAAATTAACAAAACATGCAATATTTGTGAAGTGCGAATTTCTATTATTTTGATTATGTCAATGGGAAAGACTATCTGTATGAGTGTTTTTGTTGTTGTTTTGGTTGTTTTGTTTGGTTTTTTTTGCCTTACCAACTCAGCTTTAATGTTTTAGCTTCTGCTCTTTAAAGTGTGTTGGTCTGTGGTTTTGGACATTACGGCCTCTAGGCCGTAAGGTCCAAAATTACAGATTAGCACACAATGATGCCTGTGAAAACTGCTGATAATGTATTCGTGCCTTAGAACCACCGAGCTTTGTTGTATGATCAATACTGACTTGTCCCATTCAGCCCTGACGCACCATGGGTCGACCATGATAATTCAAGGGTAGTGCCAAATTAGCCTGGCACCAAGCAAATCTGGCACTGCCCTTGAATTATCATTGTCGATCTCCTGCAACAGGTGCATAGTCGTTAAATGACGCCTCCAAAATTTGGGAAATACGTGCGTCGGGCTGAATGAGTTAACCGACTGTTGTGTAAATACTGATACAGTTGAATGTTATTACTTTTATCGTAATAAACTTCATATCACTTTCTAAACTTCACGGCTGTTGCGTTCGCGCGCGCGCGTGTACTTATGTGTGTGTGTTTGTGTGTGTGTGTGTGTGTGTGTGTGTGTGTGTGTGTGTGTGTGTGTGTGTGTGTGTGTGTGTGCGCGTGTGTGTGTGCATGTGTGTGTTTGTGTGTGTGTGTTTGTGTGTGTGTGTGTGTGTGTGTGTGTGCACTGTACTACCACAGAATGCTGTTTCAACTATTAAATAATCATCATAAAGAACTTCTCACTGTGTTATATTATCATAATAGTTGTGAACAAAAAATAATACCTGGTTACGGTTCGTTAAATGCTCTAAAATAAAAATACCATTGGGTGAAATCTGTCTCGGTAACCCACTCACGACCGCTATTGTCAGAGCCCTATTTACTTTCACAAGTATGCGTCACGAAAGTTCGGGATGACCGGTCTCCGGGAAGTCCTGCTTCCTTTACACAGGTTAACCAGGGGCGGATCAGTTACCTCGAGGGGGGGGGGGGTCCAACCTTTTTTGTTTGGGACATTCAACCTGACACAAAGCGCCTCCCGGACGCTAGACCTTCTTTCAGTGGCCATTCAAACAACGTGTGTGTGTGTGTGTGTGTGTGTGTGTGTGTATGCGTGTGTGTGAGTGTGTGTGTGTGTATATGTGTGTATGCGTGTGTGTGTGTATGTGTGTGTGTGCCTGAGTGCGTGAGTGCGTGCGTGTGTGTGTGTTTCTGTGTGAAGACTCTCACCGCTCCGGCGCCAAAATGTCAAACAACGGGAGAGGGGTTCTAGCCTTTGGTAGCGTGTGTGTCCAGACTCGCCGAAAAAAAAAAAAGGGTTGGGGGGGGGGGGGGATTCCAAACACCCCAGAAAGGGACTTTGTTATAGCATTTTAAAGAATTTTGAGTCGAGGTCCCATGGACCCCCCCCCCCCCCCTCCCCCTACCCCCGCCAGATTCGCCCCTGTTAACCCTTTGAATGTCGGTTGCGTTTTTGTCGGCGATTCCTGCAAGCAAAAGAAAAAGAAAGACAAACAGACACCCCCCCCCCCACCACCACCACCACCACCACCACCACCACCACCACCTTCCGCCTCCCCCCCCCCCCCCCACACACACACACGCTCACTCACTCACTCACGCAGAAAAGGCGTGTCAGTGACTCAGCAGGCGACCTACTGAACAAACCAAAAACAATACAATTATTCTCAGTCTAGCGAAATCAAATTAAAAAAAAAAAATCCAATCTGTGTGCGTGTGCTTGTGTGCACCTCTGTGCAATCCCTTCACTGCCAGGGGACGCGGACTGTGTTGTTAACTCATTCTGCCCGCGACACACCGCAGCAAGATATGGCTCGACCATGATAGTTCCAGGGTGGTGGCATAATAGCTTGGCGCCTGTAGGCGCCAAGCTATTCTGCCACCACCCTTGAACTATCATGGTTGATCTGTCTCCTGAATTGTAATGCAGTCCTCAGAGGATAACTCCAAAATGTGGGTATTTCGTACCTCGGGCACATTGAGTTAAAATCATTGCAAATCTAACGTCAAAGATCTCCAGCGGTCAAAGGAAGACGGATATACAGTGGATTTAGCAAGAGCCATAGCTGACTAGTTCAAGGTATGTAAAACTGGAATATAGTGATTTCAGCAAGAGGCATAGATCCTCATGAGCACCCGCAACTGCACCTCTTTTTGTTGGGTGGTTCAAGTTTTCTCGGCAGCAAACGGAGTAAAAACAGTGTAGAATGTTGACATAAAAGACAACCAGTGTACAGTACACCCTTCCACTGCCGAGAATAAGTGAACATCACCCCCTCTTGCAAGAGGTATAGAACCTCATGAGCCCCCGCAGTTGAGGATCTAAGCCTCTTGTTGAAATCACCATATACAATATTACACACATTGAACTATTGTTATGAAAAAGAACGGCGTTCACTGCCAAGTGGTTCGAGGACATCTTATTCGGATCTACAGGCGAATGAAACCGGACTGGTAAACATCGACACAAATTAAAAACAGAATCTTTTAAATCAGAGAGTAAACCCATTCTTCCCGCCACACACCGCAGCAAGGCATGGCTCGACCATGATAGATCAAGGTTGGTGTCGGAATAGCTTGGCGCCTATAGGCGCTAAGCTATTCTGCCACCAGCGTTGAACGATCATGGTCGATCTGTCTCATGAATTGTAATGCAGTCCCCAGAGGATAACTCCGAAATGTGGGTATTTCGTACCTCGGGCACAACGAGTTATATGAGTTTTCGCAGTTATGGGGGTTTATGCGATCTGAGCCACTTTCTGTTCTTTGCACAACATACCGCTGGAGAATTCCGCGAGTTACTAACTAAGCCTATGTGGGAAAACCATGTGATCGCGTTCTTCAATACCATTGGCCTGCCCGAGAATTTGTTTTAGACTAAACGTCGAGGCTGCTAGCTAGCAAAGAAGTACCCAACGGAGAAAGAAACACGCTTAGACAAACAAACAAATAGAGATATCAGTCGCTACTTATCTTCATTTATCGCATAAGGAATGTTGCCACATTCCTACTACGATAAATGAAAATAAGTAGCGACTGATCTCTCTATTTGTTTATTTTGACAAAGGGTATTTACCCGAAATATTAATAAATTGTGTTGCAATTGTCTTTTCTAAGCGTGTTTCTTTCTCCGTTGGGTACTTCTTTGCATTTTACACGCTTGGCAGTCACCTTTTTGGTCTAGATTGCTAGCTAGCAAGAAGTGGTATGGCTTTTCAGTAGTGCTTCTAGGCTCCAGGATATATCGGCAGCGCTCCTAGATTACACATTGTGTAGTTGTTTGTTTTATTCGAAATTTTCTGAGTACCGCGCTGCGCATGCGCGAAATCGAAACGGTCTTTTTTAACATCCCTATCGATCTGCCCAGAAGGCAAAATACTGCAAGTATATTTTTTTGGAAAAGCGCGATTTCCATGGTATTACAAAAATCTCGCTTTTCATAAAGGACCTGCTGTCTTTTGCCTGCAGATGACAAAGCTGCACGTCTAAGGACTGAATTTGTAATTTAGAAATACACCAAAATAATAAAACTTGACAACTCTTTTTTTTTTTTTGACAAGACATTTCAAAACGGATATAATTATGCAGTGCGCTGAATAAAACTGTAACACATGTTTGTTTAAAACATAACACGTGAGTTAGTTATGGCGGACAAAAAAAAAAAAAAAAAAAAAAAACCTAGGGAAATGGGACTTAATTAGCGAATAAAAGAGACATAAAGGGACGCAATCAACGTCCACTGGCCAACGCAGTAAATTAGACACCTGGTATAAACATGACTGTATCAGGAGTTACGTTCAAGAAAGCACGACAGTAAAACAAGTACAGCCCCCTCCCCCCCCCCCACCCCCACCCACCCACACACACACACACCCTAGCGAACGCCACCGATATGCAAGAGGCATAGATCTTCATGAGCCCCCGCAGTTGCGGGGGCTCATGAAGATATATGCCTCTTGCTGGTCAAATTTCGATCTTGAAACTATGCATCTACGATATTGCAGGGACTCGTACAAATCAAGGCCTTTTGCTCGTCAAAGTGTACCTTTTTTTCAACATGCATTTTGCTAATTCATTCATCACTCAGTGCTTTACAGGTGGAGGAGGTTCCGAGGAGTTCATTCTAACGTACAATAATACATAATAACGTTTTCCACGAGACGGGACTCTCTCATTTCCGTGCTGGAAACAAATACTAGTAGGCTGAAATCCCGGCTATGTCCTCCACCTGCTGAGACACAGATCTAGATGTAAATATTGATGATCCTCTCCACTAAAGGCGGTGTCATTTTAAGTGAATTTCGTAAGTGCGACCGCAAAGGGCATACACAGTTGTTCGTCCATAAAAAAAAATCATCTGCAAGAATCATTAACCCATTCAGCCCTGACGCACTACAGCAGGAGATGGGTCGACCACTCGTGCATATTCATTAGATGGGAAATACGGCCGTCGGGCTGAATGAGTTAACAAAGATGAGTGACAGTAGCGTAAAAATCAAAGAAATAATGACAGACAAAAAGAAATAAAGAAAGAAAGGAGGACATTCGCTTAGAAAAGACGAGTACAACAAAAAACGTAAAAAGAAGAAAAACACCGAGAAAGGACAAGTACTACATTCTACTACACTTTCCCTAAACACATGCTAGAAACGAGAAGTAGGCTCTCTCTCTCTCTCTCTTGGCTTGACTTCGCGAACGAAGATTTTATAGGAGTTGCCCATGACGTCTGCAGGCTTGTTCGTGGCTGCGGAGGCCAATCCGAGACAGGCAGGTTCGACCGCAGTGGCTGCAGGGGAAGGTATGGCCAGGGTTCTGAGCTGCGGCATCTCTGTTTTTTCTCCTGAGCCGCTTGTCCTTAAGGCTAGCGCTGTGAGAGTCCTCAAAGGAGACAGCTGCCTTGTAAATGGTGGAGCGCCAGGTGTCACGGTCCGCAGCAAGCGAAGACCACTGGTGGTGGTCGATTTGGCAGGCACTAAGTGACTTCTTGAGACAGTCTTTGTATCTCTTCTTTGGTGCCCCTATGTCACGGTGTCCAGTAGCAAGCTCGCCGAACAGGGTGATCTTTGGTAGGCGATGATCCTCCATCCTGGAGACATGCCCCGCCCAGCGGAGCTGTGTCCGCAGCAGCAAAGCCTCGATGCTCACAGTTTCAGCCTGTTCAAGGACCTCGACGTTGGTGACATAGTCACTCCAGTGAATGCCCAGGATGGTACGCAGGCAGCGCTGGTGGAAGCGTTCGAGGAGTCGTAGTTGGATGCGGTAGAGGGCCCAGGACTCGGAACCATACAGCAGGGTGGTGAGGACCACAGCTCTGTACACGCTGATCTTGGTGCCTGTTTTCAGCTGTTGATTGTGCCACACCCGCTTGAAAAGTCGCCCGAAAGCGCTGTTCGCTTTTGCCAGCCTGCTGTCAAGCTCCTTGTCCAGCTTGGCGTCCGACGTGATAATGCAGCCAAGGTAAGTAAACTGGTGCACTGACTTTAGTTCAGACTCGCCAATGGTGATGTGAGGAGGGCGATACACTGTCTTGGGTGCCGGCTGATGGAGGACCTCTGTCTTTTTCAGACTGACCTCGAGTCCAAAGAGCTGGGCAGCATCTGCGAAGCAAGACGTGATGCGCTGCAGGGCTCTCTCTGTGTGTGCAACGAGGGCAGCATCATCAGCAAAAAGCAGCTCACGAATCAGTTGGTCTAGGGTTTTCGTGTGGGCCTGCAGTCGTCTGAGGTTGAACAGGCTGCCATCGAGACGATACCTGATGTACACTGCATCGTCATCATCGAGGTCCACTGTGGCCTGCTTCAACATCATGCTAAAAAAGATGGTGAAGAGGGTCGGTGCCAGCACGCAGCCCTGCTTTACGCCGTTGAGAATAGGGAATGGTTCTGAGAGGTCATTGTTGAGTCTGACCTGGCCTTGCTGGTCCTCGTGTAGCTGGACAATCATGTTGAGGAACTTTGGGGGACAGCCAAGTCGCTCCAGGATCTGCCACATGCCTTGCCTGCTTACAGTGTCGAACGCTTTTGTTAGGTCGACAAATGTTACGTACAGCCCTTTGTTCTGCTCGCGGCACTTCTCCTGTAGCTGTCTCAGCACAGCACAAAGACCATATCGGTGGTGCTCCTGTTTGCTCTGAAGCCACACTGGCCCTCTGGGAGTTGGTCTTCAGCGATGGCAGGTACCAGCCGATTCAGGAGCAGCCTTGCAAGGATTTTCCCAGCAATGGACAGCAGGGTAATTCCCCGATAGTTGGAACAGTCAGACTTCTCACCTTTGTTCTTGTACAGGGTGATAACGACTGCATCACGGAGATCTTTTGGTAGTGTTCCTTCCTCCCAGCAGCAGAGAAAGAGGTCATGGAGCTTGTTGTGCAGTGCTGTGCCTCCATGTTTCCAGATCTCTGGCGGTATTCCATCAATGCCTGCTGCTTTGCCACTCTTGAGCTGGTGGATGGCTGTGAGGGTCTCTTCAGCGGTGGGCGGTTCGTCCAATTCAACCTTTACTGGGAGGTGTGGGATTTGTAGGACGACTGCTTCTTGAACAGTGCGCTCAGCGCTGAAGAGGCTCTGAAAGTATTCCGACCAGCGGTTCAAGATGGAGGTATTATCTGTGAGGAGTGCCTGGCCATTCGCGCTTCGCAGGGGACTTTGTACCAGGTGCCTGGGACCATACACTGCTTTCAGTGCTTCGTAGAAGCCCCTGTAGTCACCATTGTCAGCACAAAGCTGGGTCCTCTGTGCAAGTCTGGTCCACCACTCATTCTGGAGATCTCTGAGCTTGCGCTGGAGACTGCTGCAGACGAGGCGGAAGGCAGACTTCTTCACAGGACAGGAAGGCTGGGCTAGGTGGGCCTGATGGGCGGCTCTTTTTTTTTTGCTAGGTGTTCCTGGATCTCTACATCGTTTTCGTCAAACCAGTCTTTGTTCTTCTTTCTGGCGAAACCCAAGACTTCTGCAGAGGATTTTGCAATAGCAGTTTTCAGTTGTTCCCAAAGTGTTTCAGGGGAGGAGTCTACTGGGTCCGCTGTGTCTTTGAGCCTGCGCTGTAAATCTGTCTGAAAGGCAGCTTTCACATCGTCACGCTGAAGGCTGGCAACGTCAAGCTTTTTCTTGGGGGGCCCCCATTTCTTGGGTTTTGGCTTGAAGTGGAGCCTGAGTTTGCAGCGGACAAGGCGGTGGTCAGTGTGGCACTCTGCGCTGGGCATCACTCTGGTGAGGAGGACGTCACTGCGGGAGAAGTAGGCTACAACACAGGTTATTACATTTTCTGGTTGTGACTGGTTGAAATTGTAATAAACTGCGTTGTACTTATTCTTTCTAAGCGTGTTTCTTTGATCCCAAGAAGCATAGATTCTCACGAGTTCCGGTGCTTCAGGCTGGGAAAGAATCGGCCCCGTTGGAAGAATCTAGGAATGAAGACTGAAACCCATCCGAGGTAACGCCATGACTGCTGAGAAAATGTGAACACGATGGTACTGCAAGAGGCATAGATCCTCATGAGCCCCCGCAGTTGCGGGGGCTAATGAGGACCTACGCCTCTTGCAGAAACCAATTTTTAATCGACGTTCCTTTGACGACTGGGACTCTTTGACGCTAGAATTCAGACAGATTAAAAAAAAAAACACAATTTGCGTCCACTGCCAGTCAAGGGGCAGAAAGGTCTTACGACATGAGCCATTCGCAAAGTGGTCGGGGCTCTACAGGATCTAGTCCTCTTACAGATGGAAGGATTCTCTCTCCAACTAAAAGCAGGAAGCCTGTGTGTCTAAAGCAAGCTACACGTAAGAGACACGCAATACAGTGGGGGCAGTCATTCACTGTCAAGGGAGACAATTTATTACACGGCCGCCGAGTACAGTAGCCATCCGGTTCAAGGATACAGAACGACTTTTTTTCTTCTTCTTCTTTGCCAGAGCCCTAGCCTTCTACAACTGTGACTGATAATGATAGACAGTGTCTATGCACTGTTAATGAAGACATCCACAGGTGACACACTACACTGACAGATGGACGGACCATGACAGCTCAAGGGCGGCGACAATTTCAAGGATACTGGTCCCTTTAACCCCTTAGTTGACGGTGCAAGGCGAACGCCACCCATCTGCAAGAGACATAAACCCTCATGAGCCCCCGCTGTCGCGGGGGCTCATGAGGATTTATGTCTCTTGCAAGTTCTGCGTTGTTAGGGTCTATTTTTGGTCCCAATTAGATTATGTGCTTTTCACGCGAATGCCATGTATGTGCGTTGTGGTGTCAGACGCGAAATTCGTAATATCGGCAGGGGTTAAATTACATGCTGCGCAACTTGTGTATAGTGTGTAATTAATTAATTAATTATACGTGCCATATGAAGGGCAGCACCAGATTCGCTGACAGGTTTAAGGATATTAGAAACCTTTTGGGTTTTCCCCTCTTCTTTTTCGTAACTCTTCGTATTCGGCAACTAATTATGAACAGTGTCTATGGACTGCGGATGAACGTATGCATACCTGACACACTACAATGCGAATGGATAGACCATGACAGTCTAAGTGCAGCAGCAGATTATCCAAGAAGATTCAAGAGAAAAAAGTAAAATATATAAAAATAAACAACTGGTTCGTATTCCCCTGCAAATGCCTGTGGATAAGGGCCCCCAGGCTTCAATTAAAGTCCAGCCTATAATTTTAAATTGTTGGATGCAATCCCGATTCAGCATGCATTGCATCTCTTTGTCCCTCCCTACGTCTCCATCATCATCACTCGTTTTGCTGGGTCAACTCGTTCCCTCCTCTTGTTTTCTTGAATTATTAATTTTACTTCTCATCCAACCCAGAGGCCATCCAGTTTATTTACTTCCACAAGGATGTGTCACGAGTGTTCTGGCTGACTCACCAGGGTTCTGTGCTTCCTTCACATAGGTTAACCCTTCGGCTGTCGATGGCGCCTTTTTGTCGAGGTGATTCCTGCAGGAATCAGCTTGACAAAAAGCGCTACCGACAGCCAAAAGGTTAACACATTCACCCTTTTGACAACACAGTGTTGAAAATGACACAAGCATAGCCGTAACTCATTTAAATTCCCCGCGTCAATAGCTGCGGAAGTGTCGTATAGCGTTGCCGTCGGCAACGCTATACTATGCGACACTTTCTCAGCTACTGGGGCGGGGCGCATTGAACGAGTTGAGTTTGCTAGTAGCGACTTCGATTCTAGTTCCTGCGACTTCCTTTCATCACTAGTTTCATCAAATCAAGATTTGCCTATTCGAGGGGACGGTGAAAGAAACCCAGCCGGACACACACACCCAGCCAACCACAGTAATCAAATTATATCTGCCATATAATAAAGAGGGAGGAAAGGGAGGGGGCGGGGTATAGAAATATGCGTGTGCAGAAATAGTCATACCCAGATCTACGTGACTTACATAAGTTAACGTATCCTGCCTGTTAAACAGCGGGACGATGTTCAACGTGATTGGCTTCAAGCTGAGTTGAACAATTTTCAAGCCATTAACCTTTCAGATCTGTCTACCTCACATTTCAATAAAACTTTGATATATTGGCGTGCGCGCATTATGAAAGTGCACAATAATTACGATCGAACCATTAGAAAATGCCAATCGTGGGACGGGCACATTTTGTGAGGCCCGATATGATTTTTCCTGCTGGTTGTTAGACTGAAATGAACCCCAGAGAAAATATCTATGAAGAGAATATCAGTCTGTCAACATATTATATTATATTATATTATATTATATTATATTATATTATATTATATTATATTATATTATATTATATTATATTATATTATATAACGGGCTGAGTAAGAGAATAATAATTATTATATTATATATATATTATATTATATTATATTTTAGATTATATAGATTATTATATTATATTATATTATATTATATTATATTATATTATGTCTTTACGGGCTGAGTAAGAGAATAACAATTATTATATTATATTATATTATATTATATTATATTATATTATATTATATTATATTATATTATATTATATTATATTATATTATATTATATTATATTATGTCTTTACGGGCTGAGTAAGAGAATAACTGTAGAACCAAGTCAGCTCCATCATAACTTGTGCACACACGCATACTGCCGAATCGTTAACTCATTCAGCCCGACGCACGTATTTCCCAAATTTTGGAGGCGTCATCTAACGACTGTGCACCTGTCGCAGGAGATGGATCGACCATGATAATTCAAGGGTAGTGCCATGTTAGCTTGGCGCCGGCAGGCGCCAAGCTAATCTGGCACTACCCTTGGATTATCATGGTCGACCCATCTCCTGCTGCAGCGCGTCAGGGCTGAGTGTGTTGAACGTTTATATTCCGGACAGGTCTTTGTCTCCTAACTGGATGCTTTCGTTCATAAACAGACGCATATTCAGCACCACAAGACACAAATGAACCCCATACGCCGCCACTTGAAGCACTTTGTCTCTGACATCATTGTAGTTTAACTCATTCTACCCCAGACACACCACAGCAAGATAAGGATCGACCATGATAGTTCAAGGGTGATGCCAGAATAGCTTGGCGCCCATAGGGCGCCAAGCTATTCTGGCATCACCCTTGAACTATCATGGTCGACCTGTGTCCTGCACTGCAAAGCAGCCTTCAGAGGACAACGGCAAAATTTAAAGATTTCGGTGTTGGGGTAGAATGAGTTAAACGAAAAAGAGACCCAGCCGTCCACGGTGCGCGGATACAAAGTGACGTCAGCAAGAGGCATAGATCCTCATGAGCACCCGCAACTGCGAGGGCTCATGAGGATATATGCCTCTTGCAGTTGAATGGTGTTTGTTAACCCTTATCATTCGGAATACACCAAGTGTGTGAAATAATTTTGACGAAAAAAAAAAAGTTCAAGGGTAGTGTCAGAATATCTTGGCGCCTCTTGGCGCCAAGCTATTCTGTCACCACCCTTGAACTAAAGCTATTGGTCTATATCCTTTTCTGTAAGTACTATAATGTAGCTTTTTTGCATATGGCAGTGTACAAATTCAGTTGAAGCTTTTAGCCTCAGTATGATATGGATTAAATTATCCAGGCACGTCTTTGCTGCAGTGAGACATCAAGGGTAGTGGATACAAACAAAAAAACAACAACACACAAACAATCATCAGCTCTACAATACCATGAACGCGAATAAAGCGTTGGTCAGGAGTTCGTGGCTCCAGTGTTACAGTGAGGCAGACCTGCAAGTATGTTAATGCGCCGGTCACTGACTTTAACCATCGGCTCAATAAACGACAGAACATCACACATTATGTACGCTAGATAGCGGATTAACATATGCAGATTAGCAGACGTTGACTGATGGAGCGTCGGGAAGCTGTCCTAAATCAACAAAAGCAGGAAATGACTCACGTGAACACAGAGACAACTTTTTTTCAGAAAAGTAACCCAACTTGCAAGAGGCACAGATCCTCATGAGCCCCTGCATTTATGTGAGGGCTCATGAGGACATATGCCTCATGCTGTCACGAACATTATCTGTCGGTTTCAAGCTTAGTTTGAGTCGGTCAGATGTGAATTATGTACAAAGTCTTGTAAATAATAGTAAAACACAACTGGCACATTAACGCCACCACAAAGGCACGTCACATAACAGCCAAGGTTACGCTTTACAGCCTGTTTACCTTCGGTGAGTGTCGTCAACATAAACGTAGCGCGTAAGCCGCGAGTGTTTTTGGAATGCCCAAAAAGACAGTAGTAAAGTAAGTGTGTCCTAGATGATAATATGGAATCATCATAATAATAATGCTACTACTAGTACTACTACTACTACTAATTTAACTCATTCGAGACGTACCGCGTCCGGATACGCGTCAAAAGGCCTCGTATCCGAATACAGCACGTCACAAATGTGTTAACGTCCTAATTTGAGAAATATTGCACTTTGAGAATTAACAAGTTGTTCAATTTATTAAAAAGAAATCATACCTGTTCATTTTGTTTACGCGCACGGTTCGCACATACATTTTACTCTCAAATTCACATTTTGTTCACAAAACATTCAAGTCCATTTGAAGAAATTTCAAAGAGTTTATATTCACCTCTTATAACCCAGTTTCCGAGTTCTAAAAGTTGAAGCAGACGACATTTAATTTCCCGAGCGGTAGTGTCGAAATCAAAGAGCTTTGTAGCGCACTTTTCTTACATTAAAATGGGTTGACTGCCTTTACCTGAAAACAATATGAAGTTTACAGACACCTCACAGAACTTTACCATTTTATTTTTAAAGACTTTGACAGTTTTGCAAGTGACACATCAACGTTCTAAGACCAAACTTCAAAGACCATGAGGGTTACTGAGGCTAGATGCATCAACGTCTATACTTTGTTCGTCAAATGTAAGGGTGTACATGTGCATGCATGTCGATGTTAAAACATTGCCACCTGAGGTCGCCATCCCCAACTTTGGGAGTTGTTCTCTAGAGAACACGTTGCACTTCACGAGACATATCGCTCATGATAGTTCAAGGGCTATTCTGGCACCTCCCTTGAACTATCATGGGCGATCCACACCCCGTGTCTTGAGTGTCATGGGTGGATGGGTTAAATTCAACAGCAGTACACATAATGTCACCTTTACTTTCATCAACATCACATCACATCACATCACAGTCAAGGTTACGTTTTACGGTCTTGTTACCTTCAGTTACGCATGTCGCCAAAATAAACATAATACGGAAGCCGTGAGTAAATTGGGAAATGTAGCCATAAAGTAAGAGAGTAGTAACATAAAGTATTCCAGAAGGTCGTAAGGAAATAATAATAATAATAATAATAATAATAATAATAATAATAATAATAATAATAATAATAATAATAATAAATTACTACTACAACTAATTATTATTTATAACGCGCATATCATTATCCCCAAATTCTGCAGTTGTCCTCTGAAGACTGACTTACAATTCAGACAGATCGACCATGATAGTTCAAGAGTAGTGCCAGAATAGCTTGGCGCCTACGAGCGCCAAGCTATTCTGGTGACATCCTTGAACTATCATGGTCGACCCATATCTTGCTGTGGTGTGTCGGGGCTGAATGAGTTGAAACTCGTGTATAGCTCGTGTATAGGTTAGTGTTTAAATTACCATTACGCGTAAATTTAAAGACAAATTTCAGCACCATTTGTGTTTATTATGCCTTGTCGACACACCTAATGAACTTTAACAGCGTTGGGACACGCAGCAAAAGCACACGCGTAATCGCACTTATTTATTCTGCGCAGCCGTTAGCGTGTCAATATATACTGATCAACGAAAGAAACACAAATTTTCACCATAACGCTTTTCTTCGTAAATATGCTTTAATCCGGGCTAATTTGACCTCATTTATGAGAAAATGTTATGAAGAGTGTGTTATGTCGTGTGCAAATAGAATGTTTAGTCTTAAAAATCGCACATCTATGACTTATGACATCATCAGCGACACTACCATCACAGGGCATTGAAAGTGAAATGGAGAGCATCTGCAGAGGACACAGCTGAAAGCAAAGCAATGTGCAGTGTCACTAGGGTCCGTGTGCATGAAATTCCGGCCGGTTTGGTCTTGGCCTACTTTTCGTTAACTTTGTCAAAGGCACCTAAATAATCAACATGACCTACAGACATGAAAACCAAAAAGTTCTTTATTTTTAGGTTAGCGGCCATATTTACCTGATAAATGGATATGGGTGTGTTCTTTATCTCTGTGTCAGTCAGTGGAGCATAAAAATGGTTTGAAAGTAATTCACTTTAAATCAAATAATATTTATTAAGAAAATGATGTGCACCGGAAGTTCTGGTTCTCTTATAATTTTTTCGAGTCAAATTTCGTTTGAGGCAGTTAATAACATTATAAGCAATCCACACAACTTGTGTGTTAACAACAAATACAATTTTCTTGTTTTGCTGTAAGGGTGGTTCTTTGTTTGCGGGTACACTTACAGACACTTCGCGTTTTTAATGGAAGTCAGTATATGTTAGCTGTTTCTCGTATAGACAACGTTGTATTTAAAGAACGTAGTGGAGTCATTGTCAGGTTACTTGATATAATGACGCGTGCTGAACTGGATTGTCCTGTGTCTAAATGAATCATAACTAGACCTGTGTGTAGCGTTTCCTAACCGTCTGTTACAGAAGTGTATCTTTGAACAGTTACCGCGGTAGTGGGCCTTTAATTAAGGACTACATGATGACAGTACTAAGACCGTATAAAAAGCACAGAATATAATGTACAACATATTTCAAATGCCCAACAACTTTCACTCCACAGACATAAATCACAAAATAAAGTATCGATGTAAAAATGTACCATACATCACTCATCCACAGACACCCCACAGCAAGATATGGATCGACCATGATAGTTCAAGGGTGATGCCAGAATAGCTTGGCGCCTATGGGCGCCAAACTATTCTGGCATCACCCTTGAACTATCATGGTCGATCTGTGTCCTGCACTAGAGTGCAGTCTTCAGAAGACAACGGCAAAATTTGGGGATTTCGGTGTTGGGGTAGAATGAGTTAAGAGGAATATTAAAAACCAGTAAGCAATACGGTAATAATATTATTAATAAAGGTCATATACGCACATCGCTTTTAGCCAATACTGTGAATCGGCTCAAAGCGCCGCGAACCTTACCTAACACCCACGCTTACGTGAAAGACACGCATTCACCCTGGAGACAAACACAGTACAAGACAAACACATGACATTTACGTGGTGCGAAGGGTCAGCTCAGCTATTGAGGTTTTGATCGCTAGGATTTGAAAATAACAAAGTGGTCTGAAACCGGTAAGAATCGCAGTCCAGCGTCCAAAGAGTGACACTACCGAATTACACCGGATGTTTTTCAAACAGATATGTTTTAGTTTTGACTTGAATTGCACAATAGTATTTATTTTCTCACAACTCCGTTTTGCCTAACTTCTTCTTTAAGTTTTCTGTTTCTTGCCAATGAATTCAATTGAGTGTGGTGCTGCCAATTATTACACGCAGTGTTGCAGAACAGATGACATGCTAAAGACATGTATTGTCCTTGACTGTAAATTCGTGTTCATATGCCGAACACAAGAAAGTAAATACGCATAATACGCATAATGCCACTGGCGTTAGTGATACTATGGACAATCACAGATCATACATGTTTATTACAGTGGTTAGTTAGTTATTACGGTTTAACACCGAGCAGACTAATGAGGCCATCTCACTTCGAGAAAAAGGGGAAAAAAAAAACTGGCCAGTCAGATTAACTCATTCAATTCCGACACGCCACGGCAAAACATGGATCGAGCGTGGTAGTTCAAGGGATGTGCCAGAATAGCTTGGCGCCCATAGGCGCCAAGCTATTCTGGTACAACCCTTGAACTATCACGCTCGATCTGTTTCCAGAAGTGTGATACAGTCTTTAGTGGGGCAACTTCAAAATTTGCGGATTTCGGTCCTGGAGCGCAGAATGTGTTAAAAGAAGAGTCTTTAACACACACACAAATAATAAATAAATAAAGAAATAAAGAAAGAAAGAAAAGACGTAAATACGTATAAAAAGTATTACCTTAAACTAAATTCGGAACAAGTTGTCGTATCAGGTAACAGTTATAAAAATCCTTTGACCCAATCGCTGCCAGCTGGCGCACATAGTGTTTCTGAAATCTCTGTTAATTCAGCCGTCATAGAGCCTCGAACAGATACAAGGACACAAGGTGGTGTCAGCAAGAGGCATAGATCCTCATGAGCCCCCGCAACTGCGGGGGCTCATGAGGATCTATACTTCTTGCAGTTGGGTGGTGTTCATCGTTTCCTCGGCAGTGACCGGGATAATTGACTAATGATAGCTGAAAAAAAAAATCAAATGATTGATACCGCATCACGACTAAAGAGCCAAATAGGTAACCTCAGAGCACGGGGTGAAGTGTCTAGCCTGCCCTGAAACTAGGTGCTAACAGAATACCAAACACGTCGCATTCTGAACTTCTGACAATCTCGACGTGCGAGACACAGACACAAACGTCACACGCAAGAGACGCAGATTTTCATGAGCCCCCCGCCAAATGCGGGGGAGGGGGGCTCATGAAGATCTGTGCCTCTTGCAGATGGTCGGATCTCAGTCGAACATTTTCCTAGGAGGCGAGAATGTGACATTCGGTTACAAGGAAAGCGAGAAGGATAAAAGACCATTGTTCGGCGGGACACAGACATGGCTGAGGGTCAAAGCGTTCGTGCAATGTCCGTCAGTGTGATGACCCCACAGTCTGGACAAAATCTGCAACCCCCTGACCATCTTCGTTTGAGGAAGAGAGATGTAAATTATGGTGGTCAGCGTCTGCAAGAGATATAGATTCTCATGAGACCCTGCTGTCGCAGGGTCTCATGAGGATCTATGCCTCTTGAGGATGGTGGGTGTTGGATGGCAACTGTGACCTCAGATTCAGACACTTTGGACGAAGAGATAGAAAAATAAAGCACGGGAAAAAAATCGAAGAGTTTACTCATTTCATTTGGGGAAATCCCATCCCATGCAACAACAAATACCTGGATGACATTCTTGGTTTTTTTTTGTGTGTGCGTGTTCAGAAAGGAAACACATTCAGGGCAAGTCTTAATCAAGAGAAAGACAAAGACAGCAGCAAGAACATGAAGAAGAACAACAATAACAATAAAAAACAACAAGATCACCACCAGATACAGCACAAAAGAGGAAACACCACAAAAATAAATAAATAAATAAATAAATAAATTAAAAAAAGATTAAAAAGAGAAGGAAGCAAACAATACACACACAAAAAAAAAAAAAGAATCAAAGAATCAGACACACACACAAGTAAACAAACTGACACATAAGCACACGAAAAAAAGGGCCCCCCCACCCCCTCCCCCCCACCCCCTCCCCCCCCCCCCCTCCCCCCCCCCACCCAAAAAACCCAACAAACACACCACCACCACCACCACCACCAACAAAACAACAAAAAAACAAACAAACAAACAAAAAACCAAAAACCAACCACAAAAAACCGACGCGACAGCATTACATGACGTCACACACACACACACACACACACACACACACACACACACACACACACACACACACACACACACACACACACACACACACACACACACACAGAGAGAACAGCAAACACAAGACGTTCACAAAAACATATTCAAAATCAAAATGTATGTACAACCACCATAAAGGACACAAACTACTAAACAGAAAACGGACACATAATGAACACACACACACACACACACACACGCATGGGCACACACACACACACTCACGCATGGGCACACACACACTCACACAAGGGCACACATACAAATGGACACACACACACTCACACAAGGGCACACATACAAATGGACACACACACACACACACACACACACACACACACACACACACACACACACACACACACACACACACACACACACACAAAACACACACACGACAAAAGTGAAAACACATATAAATCGTCGAACGAAGGCAATGGTAAGCTTGAAGTCCAACGCTGACTTGAATGCTGACATTTGGGGACAAAATTGGTTTTTACAATGATCTCAGACTTTGAACAATCTGCTGGATCAATGTGAAAACCAGTTTCGTGTGATCATCTTCATCTGTGCCTTGATATCCTCGTCTGTGTGCGGAACTGTTCTCGTCACTGGAAACTGCAATTGACAACATAATGATAACAAATCATCGTAAAGACATCACTGTAATTTCACAACCTAAGTTTCAACACATTCGAGATGTGCTGCATCCGAATGCAGCACGTCTCGAATGAGTTAAAGTCGAAATTCCGCAGTATGGTCAAGTCTGGTCTCGGAAGACTCATAACAGTTCAAGAGACAGGCTGGCGCCAAGCCATTCAGGCGCTACAAGTATCAAGGTCGATCCATTTCCTATGCCCTCTTGCATTCAACAGATCTCGAAAGATCTCTAAGATCGCTACATCTTCCTAGACCAAAGGACGTAGAGACTAATGGTATAAGTAAATATCAACACAAACTCCAAGTTGACAGATCAACGTGAAGTGAAGAAACTTTGCTACTTTGCTCTTATCCAATTTAGATTTGTTTGATATGCGCAGCATACGAGGCGCGAGAGACAGCACGACCAAGAATGGCACGATTTTGGCGCCTGTACAGGTGCACTATATCACTATACCACATGTAAAGGTGCACTGTACCACTATGCCACCTGTAATGGTGCACAATACGAAGGCTAGGCACTTGCATCAAGTATCATGATTCATAAAAACCTACTCTAAGGTTAGGAACTTGTATCAGTCTCGATTCATGGACACTCGCATCCAAATGATTAACTGAAAAAGATTCGAGGGAAAATTTCACTAACTGTGGAATAATGTTATGAAAGACAATTTCATATGCCCCCGATTTCAAGGGCGTCTCTATCGAGTCTGATCCTACTGAAGACATCATGAGGAATGCCAAGGATGCGACTCAGAACGAAGTCCAGCGAATCGCAATGTGCCAGCGCATGCAACACCGAACCTGTTCGCCAGCATTATCCATCCATCTGCAAGAGGCGCAGGTCTTCACGAGCATCCGCAGTTGTGGGCTCATGAGGATCTGTGCCTCTCGCTGAGCTTATTTACACCTGTGTCCAAGGTGGTCATCGGACGTTCAGTCCGCGCAACAGAAGGACACAGCATCAACACGAAAGTAGGCGCAAACACGGTCACTCTTTCCACGAAGTCCTGTCTAGCTTCCAGAGACATAGAACCTCATGAGCCTCTGGTGTTTTGCGGAGTCTCACGAGGTTATAATGCCCTCTTGGATGCATCATTTTCATCGAGGGGATTGAGGTCCACCTACAAAAGCATTTCTCTCTTCTTCGTCAGGTGTATCCATCCCAACCAATCACTCCATTAACCTTGGACTTAACGACCCCGTCTTAACTCTTTCCATCCCGATACCCTACTGCAAGAAATAAATTTGACTATACTAGTTCAAGAGTGGTGCCAGAATAGCTTGGCGCCTCTGGCGCCTAGCTATTCTGGCACCACCCTTGAACTAAAAATGGTCGATTTATCTCCTAATCTGTAATGTACACTTCATAGGTCAATAAGCAGCAATAAGAAATTAAGCCTCATGATGTAATGGGTTAAAAGGAAATGATACAGAAACACGATACGAGAGGAAACGCCAAAACGAACACTTTTTTTTCTGGAACGGTAAACAGGAAAATGCAGTTCCATGACACGTCCAGTTAAACGCCAAATGACATCAGGAACGTAATGGAAAAGATACAGAGCAAGAGGGATAGCAGGGACTCATGAAGATCTATGCCTCCTGTGGTTATGTGGCATCTGGTGGCGGCGACAAAAAAAAAAAAATAAAAACAACAACAAAAACCACCCATAATGTCGAATATGTGCGGCCTTGCACCAGATCTAAAAATATACATCGAAGTCAAATTAACCTTAAGTCAAGCTAAAGCACACTGAATATACTTGGAATCTCACCTGAAAACTTAAATGATAACGCTCCCTTTCCCGGAGTATACAAGCAAGAGCCGCTGCGGCAACTTTAAAAAAAAATTTCGCAATGAGTTTTGTCCCTTCGGAAAAAACTAGAGTTGGGGTCATTTAGAGGTCAGTTTGACCGCCTAAAATTCACAGCATGTTCGGCGAGCTTCAACTCATTCAGCCCGACGCACGTATTTCCCAATTGTTGGCGGCGTCATCTAACGACTATGCACCTGTTGCAGAAGATGGACCGACCATGATAATTCAAGGGCAGTGCCAGATTAGCATGGCGCCTGTCTCCTGCTGTATTGCGTCAGGGCTGAATGGGTTAAGAATTTGTTTGCCCGCCTTACCCGCCATTTCTAGACCAGGGAATGAAAATTAAGCTGGCCTCTTGAACCCTTTAAATCGCAACAAATTATTATACATACAGGCAGTAATAAAACCGACTCGTAAAATGTTTACACGTTGCACCGGAAGTGGACACCGTAAGCAGTTAAAAGGGTTAAAGCGCACGCCAAACCTGACAGACAAGGGGTCAAATAATTACATCAATCAAACGCTAAAGGCGACGAAACGCAACAACCACGTCCCAACCTACCTCCATCCGCAAGAGTCATTGAACCTCATGAACCCCGGCAAGAGACACAGAACCTAATGAGACCCTGCAATGCAGGGTCTCATTAGGTTCTATGTCTCTTGCAGAAGTAAAAAACTATCATGTTGTCTCTTGCCAGAAAGGACAGAAACACAGGCATGTCCCGCTGAAACTGACCCTGTCCAACGAGCGGCGTAGATGTAGGCCTAGCGGTTTTCTTGCATTCTGAAAACCTGTGAGTATCTATGCCGGAAAGGATCTCTCTCTCTCTCTCTCTCTCTCTCTCTCTCTCTCTCTCTCTCTCTCTCTCTCTCTCTCTCTCTCTCTCTCTCTCTAAGACAACGTCATGCTGATCCTTTCTCCTTCTTTGTTTCAAGACATAATACGCTTCATATTTTTAAATTTTTGCTATTATTTTTTTCTTTCCCATCTAGCCTCCAAATTGTTTGTTCTATTTTCTATCTTGTTTTTGATAGTACACAAAATATCATACCTACTTATATGTTAGATAAGGGCGGTCCGTGGCGCAGCGGTAAAAAGCATACCACCAATGCTTCGGGTGCGAGGTTCGATACCGAGTTCCAACGTCGGACTTCCCTCGATATCGCGTGTTTGTCCGGACTGTTTTCGTCAAAACACGTGCAATTTTAAACTACAGTACTTCTAATTAATCTCTTCACTTCCACTGTATGAACACTGACGGTCTGAAATGTCAATTCAACGCGAAAGAGCTCCTCCAGCCGTCCCGTGAAATATGGATACAAAGCCGTTTCAGCAAGAAACACAGATCCTCATGAGCCCCCTCTTGTAGTAGTGTTGTGTTCATTTTTTTATCGACAGTGAAGGGATTAAGGTCATTACAGCTCGCAAAACGTGAAAATGAATGCGCGTTAGGTATTTTGTGGCAATAAATGCTTTTCGGAGATCAGGAGCAGGTCAAATTTGCACGTGTTTCGACAAAAACAATAAATCAAAAGCCCGGACAAACATGAGATATCGTGAAATCGTCTATTGGAAACAACAATAATAACAAAAAAGCAAAGAACAATGAACCTTCATTTCCGGTAAAAGCTTTGTTCGCAAGATCAGTTCCTGTACACGACGTTTCTGCATACACTACACTGATTCACAGAACAGACCTTCCTACCTAATTTCTGTCCCCTGCAGATATATATTGGCAAATTCTGTTGTCTTTCAAAATGGCGACAACCGAATCCGGAAATAAAACGTACGACAAAAATGCTGGACCTGAACATGGATTCAGGTGGATTGTTTATTCGATAGTTTTCAATTCTTACATAAAATAATGTTCGTATGCATTTGAAAATCACAAATTTTTCATGGGTAGTAGGGTCTGCTTTTATAAGTAAATCAAAATGATTTACTGAAAATTAACACATATATATATATATATATATATATATATATATATATATATATATATATATATATATATATATATATATATATATATATATATATATATATATATATATATTTATTTAGAGAGAGATTGATTGATTGATTGATTGATTGATTGATTGTACATTGCTTAACGTCCCGACAGCAACAAGGCTTTCTCAGGACGTGCCTGCACTGCTTGTGAAAAAAAAAAAAAAAACCCAACTAAACAGAACATTGAATGTATGTCGCCAGCCGGTCAAACACATTAAATAAACCTAACACATGGGGCCTAAATAAAGCTAAGACCATTTAGCAACACACATCCAATATCAAGAGCTACAGGCAGTGCAGACAGTAGGGAGAGTTTATAAAAGGCAAATACAGGTGAATGGACCTCGGGTAGACAGAAACACATGCCCCAGAATAGAGAGAAAACCCCACCCTGTGGGGCTGACCAGGGTGACCCTGGGAACTAAAAAATACCTAACCCCACCCAAGTCCCCCAGGGCAGACCCGGGTGGGGTAATTTAGAGAGAGAGAGAGAGAGAGAGAGAGAGAGAGAGAGAGAGAGAGAGAGAGAGAGAGAGAGAGAGAGAGAGAGAGAGAGAGGACGATGATAATGATGAGACTTCATAAAGCAACGGCAGATGTTTTGCCAGATACGTATAAGCAAACATATATAATAATAATAATAATAATAATAATAATAATAATAATAATAATAATAATAATAATAAGAATCGGAACTAAATAAATACAGACACAAATTCAACAAAACAAATTGACAACAAATAAATACAGAAAAGGAAATAACACTTAAGCGCTAAAGTACTTAGGACAAAAAAGGTGGGCAAGGACAACCATACCTTCTTTTTTGTGAAAAGAGAGAGAGAGAGAGAGAGAGAGAGAGAGAGAGAGAGAGAGAGAGAGAGAGAGAGAGAGAGAGAGAGAGAGAGAGAGAGAGAGAGAGAATCAATGAAACTTTATTTTACAGCGGTTAAGGCATTGACATCGCCATTGACACAGCCATTTTACAAACCTGCCGTTGCTAACAACTACAAAACTATCTACACATGCACATACATATAAGTAAAACATAATACTTACAAACAATTAACAACACTATTCACATACAGAGAGAGAGAGAGAGAGAGAGAGAGAGAGAGAGAGAGAGAGAGAGAGAGAGAGAGAGAGAGAGAGAGAGAGAGAGAGAGAGAGAGAGAGAGGTGTTAGTGCACTTTGTGACCACAGGAAGACAATCTATTCTCATCAAATAAAGAAGAGCAGCATGCATACGTGACTCTGTCCAAAATGCAGGTGCGAAGCTGGTATGTATTCTTTACTTTTAAACAAAGGCGTGGCCCACAGCCCAAAATGCACTCAATCTTATTAGCTCCATGGGACGTAATTTTTCATAATTCTGAGAATGCTCTGCTGTGCTAATGCCATGGAATTCCAGGCTGGTAAGCTTACATTGTGTCATCAGGACATCATATACTGTAAGACGTGTGTGTTTGTCTTTTCTGCAAGAGGCATAGATCCTCATGAGCCCCCGCAAGTGCGAGGGCTCATGAGGATCTATGCCTCTTGCTGACATCACTTCGTATGCGCGTTCCTTGGACGAGTGGGGTTCTTGGGCTCTGAATACAAAGAGATTTCTTCAGGACAGGATGCGACCGCTGGCTATGAGGGGTCAGCGTGGGTGTCCGAGAGATGAAGTAGTTAGTAAAGATTATTCGCCTGTTCTCGTAAATACCTGGCGCCGTGACATCCACGTCACCAGGCAAGGTATTTACGGAACCTGGAAATACGGTTGCTGGCTGCACTTAGGCACATCCTCAAGTCAGTGGCTATGTGAAGACACGACGAAAGTCTCACCTTGTACATCTGAGGAACGTAAACGGATTAGACCTGTATTTTTACGTGATATGAATGCGCGCTGGCCTGCGAGTCTGGCTATTACGGCTCTATGCCATAAGGGACCAAAATCACAGACCAGCAAATAGTTACGGAAGACGGCGGCGTCTGGTTAATACCAAAAGACATGACGGCAACGGCTTACAAAACGCGTTTGTTTTAATTTCTACGTCACACGACCAATCCCGTTACCAAGTGACGTCGTAGGAAAACAACAACAACAAAAACACACACACACACACAACCCCCCCCCCCCCCCCAAACAAATAAACTTTGTAGCCACTAATGGCGGCCTCTCTTGTAGCTACTTTGTGACGCGCCTCGCATAACGGTTCTAAAGTAAGAAATTACTTAGTGTTGTTCGAATCAAAAGCCACACTGATTTATTCGAATCAAAACAACAACAAATTGTGTAATAAGCCACAAAAGAAAGAACCTTTGTAAATCGAAAGCACATGGGTGCCCTATGCCGACTATTTTACTGGGGAATTTTGAAGCCTTTTGTGCAAACAGTCGCTCACCTCTTCCATTGCAATTTGTAGACAATGCTGCTGGTCATGCAGACGGCATTTCCCAATGTCATAAACGATCACAGGTCAATGATGTATATTTCGACGTCAGGTCCAGTGTGATCCAGGTCAGAAGGTTTCTTCTTGCCGGGAAGAAATAATAATTCAGTGACCTTTCATCAGCATGATTTATTTTTGCGAAAATAGCGGAGGAATGAAATAAATAAGTTTTGTTGCACGGACCTTTGTATGTCTTCGGGAGGTCAAATTAACCACTGTACTTCTCAGGCCTTCGGCTTCCGGGGGCTCATAATGATCGATGCCTCTTGCTGACAATACCACTTTTTAACCCACATTAATTGACGATTTCCGGAAATCACACAAGTAGGCCAAAAGTGCACGTTTTTCGGCGAAAACAGTGGATAAAAAGCCCGGACAAACAGGCGATTTATCGCATGTTTGTCCAGGCTTTTGATCCACAGTTTTCATCGAAACAAGTGCTCTTCTGACCTACTTCTGATTTTCGGAAATCGTCTATTGGTCGTCCGGGTCCCCTTAACGTTGAATTCATACAGATTTCATATATGGTCGTCCGGGTCTCCTTAACGTTGAATTCATACAGATTTCATATATGGTCGTCCGGGTCTCCTTAACGTTGAATTCATACAGATTTCATATATGGTCGTCCGGGTCTCCTTAACGTTGAATTCATACAGATTTCATGATATTATGGTCGTCCGGGTCCCCTTAACGTTGAATTCATACAGATTTCATATATGGTCGTCCGGGTCTCCTTAACGTTGAATTCATACAGATTTCATATATGGTCGTCCGGGTCTCCTTAACGTTGAATTCATACAGATTTCAGAAACGGAATCTTTGACCAACGGCAGTAACAGGGTTAACTCATTCAGCCCGACGCGCGTATTTGCCAAATTTTGGAGGCTTCATCTAACGACTATGCACCTGTTGCAGGAGATGGGTCGACCATGATAATCAAGGGTAGTGCCAGATTAGCTTGGCGCCTGTCGGCGCCAAGCTAATCTGGCACTACCCTTGATTATCATGGTCGACCCATCTCCTGCTGTAGTGCGTTAGGGCTGAATGGGTTAAGGGTGAATGAGGGTTAAATATATTTTTTAAATTTTAAAATTTCATTTTATTGTTGTATTACTTGTTTTGCCCATATACAACACCAAACACGGAGGAAAAAGTCTAAGACGCCTAATGAGACCGGCATGCAAGAAACGCCTTCTCTGACTTCGCTATGTGATAGGCGCCCCCCCCCCCCTCCCGCCCCCCCCCCCCCCCCCCCCAAACACGTAAGGTAATCCCTGTTAATCCAAGGGACGTAACCTGGCCTTCAGTGGACCTGCGCCGGTTGACCGTGTGCCTTAGACCAGAGGAGAGTAAGACGGGGAGCTAAGACCAGAAAACCGGAAGGGCAAACCAACAGCAGATTCCTTCAGCTTCGGCGTCAACTGCCCGGCCCTGACTGCTTCAGTGTAGTGACTGATTGCAAACAAGCTCGAGACCAAACGAGAGTACAGGCGAGGAGTTGGGATGAGAAAACCACAAAAGCAAACCTGCAACAAGACTTTTTAAACATTTTCAGTGAAGTATTACTACAAGTCCTTCCGTCCCTCGCGACTTGTGTTCAAGGCTTAGAGCAGATGATGGAACGAACACAGGCTTGGGTAGAGACATGCGATTTCACGACGTGTAGCAATGCATAGTGTTTATTTCTTCCCGTCACTTTAACTGTTCACACAGAACCCAACTGCAAGAGACATAGATCCTCATGAGCTCCCGCACTTGCGGGGGCTCATGAGGATCTATGCCTCTTGCTGACACCACTTCGTATCCACGTTCTATGGATGCCTTGGCAATGAAATAAAGAAAACTGCAGAAACACAATCTACGCCAACTGACAGTCTTGTTTTACAGTGGCCAAAAAGATGACTGCCAGGCGTGTAAAATGCACAGAAAACCCCAACGGAGAAAGAAACACGCTTACAAATGACAGCTACAAACAACTGTCATTTCTAAGCGTGTTTCTTTCTCCGATGGGTTCTTCTCTGCAGTGACCAGAAGAAATAACTACTGTGCAAAAATAACTACTGTGCAAAAATAACTACTGTGCAAAAATAACTACTGTGCAATGACAAACACCGTCAAATCGCATTTCTCTAAACTAGCCAGCGCGATGGGAAGTGAGAATCATACCCTGAGCGACGAAAACTGCGCGTCAGTTGGCTTTTGGCCGCGAGAAAGCTAAGGCATTGATTACTTTGCAACACAGGTGAGTAGGCATTTCCCAGGGTCCGAAAGCAGAAGGTTGTTGACAGGTATTTGTGATGTTTCAAAAACTGGTGGGAAAGAGAAAAGGAAAAAAAGGTCTGCGCCTGGAAGCGCTGCGCCGTGCAACACAAGCCGACGTCGGTGCGAAGACTATTTGCTTAGTGGGCTCCTCTACATAGAAAGGCAAAAACTAATGTAATCTTCGGAAATAACCAAGTAAAAGAGGACCCAAATTGTTGTTGTATCCTACTTTTGTTACTGCCAACCTTTTTACAAGTTACGTCGACTAATAATAATAATAATGAAATTTAAAACTAATTTACAAAACACAGAATTCCGAACGATAATGCATCAAGGTGTGTCTGAAATGGAGACAATATCCTTTGTTTACGGAGGAGATTGTCAACATGTCATTTTACCTCAAGGTTTTAAATTCACATTTTAATTAACAAACGCAGCAACATCTGTAACATTGTAATAAGGTGTACCTGAAATAGAGACTTTTTTGTGTTTGTTGTTTTTCTTTTAAACGGAGAAGATTATCAAAATGTCATCCTGACCGAAGGTATCTAATTCACATTCTGATGACAACTGCCGCAACACCGCTAACACCGTAACCGTTTCCTGCCCCATCAGTAAAGTGCACCCAGGATGTCAGACAAGCAATGTCACGCTGAGTTCATACAGGTGAAATTTGGGGCGGGGCCGGAGGGGGGGGGGGGGGGGGCTCATGAAGATAGGTCTGTTCCTGGCACAACGAACATATACTTATAGCATCCGCGATGGGGATAGGTCCTGCATAGTTTAAACCCACGACGGCATTTGAAAAATACACACGAAGATGCACTCTATTTTACCTTTCAACGAAGAAAATTAAAATACATGATAAGAAATGTACAATACATGAAACACACCATGGAACGCTGCTTCAAAGGGTTTCACGGCGACAAACTGGTCTACATCTTAATGATAGGAAATCTCTTTCCCCAGAAGGCAAAACAGACACAAATGTGACCAACAAGAGGCACAGATCTTCATGTGCCCCTGCATGTTGCTGGGACACATGAAGATCATTGGCTCTTGCAAACAGACAGTCGTTGGCTGGTGTCGTGCACGTTGTGGACTAGCTAGTTTGCATCTCAGTCATGAATAGACATCCTACTGGCTTCACCCTTTGAAGAAAAACAGACACAATTGTGATAACAAGACGCATTGATCTTCATGTGCCTCTGCATTCTGCAGGGGCACATGGAGATGTATGCCTCTTGCAGAAGGAAGTTGTTGGTTTTTGGAGACTTCCGTACGAGGCAGGATGGCATAACTATATAGATAAGGAAAGGAAGTGCGACCGCAAAGCCATCTAGTGCAGCAACATATATTTACGCGGGACCGTTCCGAATACATACGCAGTTACGTGACGTAGTGCCCAATCTTTAGATTGACCCAGAGTGACGAATTACACATACAGGCAGTAATGTGACGTAGTGCCCAGTCTTTGATTTATAGTGACGAAATCCGCATACACGCAGTAATGTGACGTACTGCCCATTTTGTTGTTGTTGTTGTTGACAGTAATGTGACGTAGTGTCCAGTCTTTGATCTACAGTGACAAAATGCACGTGAAAGACCTCTTGTATTATCCCCGTGCCAAAAAAAGCAAACTGTATCGGTGATGAATGGTTTAAGACCAGTTGCTCTTGCCTCACGTGTCATGAAGGTTTTTGAGAGGGCTGTTCTTTCACATTTTCAAATATAGGTTTCTGATTTTATGGACCCCTTTCAGTTTGCTTACAGAAGGCAAAGAAGTGTGGATGATGCCATTTTGCATGTTGTAAACAACATCTACTCTCATTTAGAAAAAAAACAGGGGCCTCCATTCGACTGATGTTCTATGATTTTTTGTCTGCTTTTAACACAATTCAGCCACACGGTTATTTCGGGGTTTAACGTCCACGGCACCAAAGTGATAATGGACGAATGGACGACCCTGACGGGCGGGTTATGGGGGACAGGGGAATGTATTTCCTATGGAGTACGACCTGAACACTGATCAATTCAGGCGCACTGCAACTGTGCCACTTTGATTTACCAGGACCTTTTAACGGACATGCTATGGAACGAGCCCGTCTTTTTTCCCTGGATTGCGAGTCCAGCTACCGGGACCGGGACGGGACTCGAACCCACGACCCGGCGATTCCTTTCGCTCTCTTGCTCGGACGCTTAACTGAGCTATTTCGGATTCAGCCACACATACTCGCTTACAAACTAGTTCACATGAACATAAATGCCTTTACCATTCTGTGGGTTTTGGACTATCTCACTAACCGCCCAAAGTATGTCAGAATTAGTTCAGATCTAATCTCAGATGTCGTTTTTACAAACACCGGTGCACCACAGGGGATTGTCTTGTCACCTTTCTTTTTTTTTTTTTTTTTTTTGGTTGTACACAGCAGACTGTAGAGCCACTCATGACGACTGTGTCATGGACAAATGCGCTGACGACACGGCACCAACAGGACAGATTACAGATGAGGACGACAGACACTATCGACAAGAGATCGACGACTTTGTAGAGTGGTGCGATAGAAACTATCTTGAATTACATGTTGGCAAAACAAGAGAGATGGTCATAGATTTCAGAACAAACAAACATCATCCCGATCCTGTTTTCATCAAGGGAACAGAAGTTGAGTGTAGAGTCGCGCTCAACTGGAAACTAAACACAGCGGCCATTGTGAAAAAAGCGCATACCCGTCTTTACTGTTTGAGAAAACTCGCATCATTTAATGTAAACACTCAGCTTTTACAGATGTTTTACTACTCCAGTATTGTTAGCGTTCTAACTTTTGGACTGACGTGCAGGGGTAGACGTTTATGTAAAAGAGATCAAGATCGTCTTAGCAAAGTAATCAGGACAGCGGGTGGGGTGATTGGTAGAGCACAAGATACTTTGGACACACTGTACAACAGACGGATTACGAACAAACTGGCTGACATGCTTGATGACAAAACACATCCACTTAAATATGAATTTGACAGCAGAAGTATCGAACGAAGTGGCAGAGTTCGAGTACCCAAAAGTAGTACACCACGTTATGCCAACTCTTTTGTCCCTCAGGCTGTTACCCTTTTCAACAGTAATATCAGTAGATAGTGTCTGTCAACATTCTTTAGTTCTTTAGTACTAGCCCATTCAGTAGTTCACTGCAACATTGCTGACATCCGAAGCACAGGGGGCATAAACCATAAGTGTTTCTGATGCCAAGAGTGTTACAAAGGTAACAGTACGTCTGTTACAGTTCATCTCTTCAACTGAGAGTTACAGGTTATTTAATTAATTCAATAAGTGAATGATGATGCTATGTGTTGTATGGGCAGACAGTAAATTTCCCTATGAAGGATTAATACAGTATTATTGTATTGTATTGTACACGCAGTAATGTAACATGCAGCCTATTCTTTTGATTGACAGTGTGATGAAATGCACATACATGCAGTAATGGGAGGTGGTGCCCACATTTTTGATCGACAACAAAATACACCTACACGAAATAATATGACGTAGTGCCCATTCTTTTATATGAGGCTGAGTTCACTCTGGTTATTCTTGTGTAATCGTATGCTTAGGACAGCGACTAAGATTAGAGTTTGAAATATTTGTAATGTATGAGCCAACATATAGCGCCCAAACTGTGTGTGGATGTGGTGTAAGGTTAGAATCACATACCGAAACACCATCGTGTAAAAACGCCCATACAGAGAAAGAATTCTTTTTTCTTTTGTGTTGTCAAAAACTCTGCATTGACGACCCACTTTCCAGCAAGGGTTATAAATTTTGTCCTAACGAGACACATAAGTCGTAAAAATTCGGTGAAAATAATTACAGGACTTAGCACAGGTCAATGAAGCATGTATGAGGAATTATCCCTGGACAAACAGGCGACGGAGACTAATGATGGGCCTAGAAGAACACAGTCACATTATCGTGGATTGAAAGACAACTGTCTTCCTTAAAATTATTATCTTATATGTAAATGAAGACCAACAAGAAGCATAGATTTGCGGGGGCACATGAGGATCTGTGCCTGTTGCTGTTGGATGACGTTCGCTGATCAAGGATTCCAGTGACCTAAAGCTGAATTACATGGATGTAAACAGTACTACCAAGTAGCGCAGATCCTCCTGAGCCCCCGCCACTGCGGGAGCTCATGACGATCTGTGCCTCTTGCAGATAAACGCGGTTCGCTGTTTAAAAAAATTCTACAACACTTTCAGCCTCACACCTTTTCTCTTTTCTTATGGCAGGAACAACAAAATTTGTTTTTCGTAATAAATTTTCACCTGCAAGAGGCACAGATTCTCGTGAGCCCCTGCAGGTGCAGTGGCTCACAAGAATCAATGCCTCTTGCTAGCAAGAACTCCCTCCATTTACTTCACTAGCGCTTGGGGCGTGGAGGGCTGCAGGCTTTAACCTAAACCTAAAAAAGGGCATACGCTCCCTTCTGCCTGCCATGACTGATGCACATACTTGTCATTTTTCCAGCACGTTAGGTGATGGGATCCGTGATGTCATGTTATGCCTCTCACAAAACAGTTTACAAATTTCCATTTCTAAATGGGATCTCAACTCCTTCCTTGTCAGACGTCACTAACTGTCATTCTGCCTCATAAACGCTGCGTTGGCAACGGATTCCTCTTTCTCACACTTTAGCTGCCTAGCAGCTTTTCAGGGTCAACCCTGAACTCATTCGAGACGTGCCGCCTCCGGATACGCGGCATAAGCCGCGTATCCGGAGGCGGCACGTCTCGAATGAGTTAATATTCCCTCTTCTTGCGTTTTTTTTTTTCTAGCTGTTATTTTATTTTATTTATTTTCACTTGTGTTCGTGTGGGTTTTATTTGGAAGATTGGTAACACTTTGGTTGTCGGTAAAGCCTCATGTCCAGGTGATTCTGCAAGAATCACCCGTGCAAAAGCGCTGACAACTAAAGGGTTAAATTTTGGTTTTAAATTGACCTTGAAGGAACTGATGTCGCTTTCTGTCGTGATGATTCCTGTAGGAAAAAAAATCCGTTGCCGACAGCGGGTTAAACTCCGGTGTAGGATTGAAGTTGATAAGGCTAATGCCTCATATCATTATTTACCCTTTGGAGTGCGGCGGGGTGGGGTGGGGGGTGGGTGGGTGAAGGGGATGGGGGGTTTAGGGGAAACAACATAATAATGGTTTGGACCTGCGCGTATCATAGGTATTGTCTGACTTACACGTGTCCACGAGGAAGCTAATTTTAATGTCTTGAAGTTCGCTCTACGGTGGCCAATAAACGCGGGCAATGATGAATGGTGCCACGTGACAAAATGCCTGAATAAAATCTGACCCAATCGATGTGCGAAATGTTGTCAAGTGACACAAAACCTGATTCAAATCTGACCAATCAATGTGCGACATGTTGTCACGTGACTCCAAATCCGACCAATCGATTAGCGAAACTGGCTAATTGGTCACTTCGATATTGTTTTCATCAGTCTAAACATACAGTGGAGGAACCCGAGAGAGTTCAGACCAACACAAGGCCTAATGTCCCATTCAGCTTTTCACCCGCACCGGGAACAAGAGTGGAAAACGCCACAATGCTCCCGGGAGCAGGAACAAACAAAAAAGTGCAATGTCCTTGAATAAGATATGAACGGAATAACACAAATGAGCGCAGCACACTTCATCACCTAAGCGAGACGGGCATCTGAATAAAATTGTAATGAATGAACAAAATGGATTATCCAATTAAGTCGGGCAGGAAAAAGTATTCCATCATCTTCATAACCAAGAATCGTCACACGACCACCAGATGACTTACTCTGATGGAGGTACAACGATGTGAATCATAGCAAGAGGCATAAATCTTCATGAGCCCCCGCATTCGCGGGGGCTCATGAGGATTTATGCCTCTTGTGGAAGACGTTATATTAAGAGACATCGAGAGGCGTGCATGCTTTAATATGTCCCTGATGTTTGAAGAAGCTTATGAGACATATAATTGCTCATGGAACGCATACAACTTGAAGATGGGTGACGGCTGGGCCATTTAGAGCTGTGCCTCTTGCTGGAGAGACGAGTTCACAGCAGACGCGTCACGACGGGGCTTGATCTTAATCCACTATCACACGGAAAGTCAGGCAGACAGGTTCTGACAGATAACACTGCACGCTGGCAATAGTCTGGTGCTCGGCAGGATTGATTGTGTCATATTGCAGGACCTGAATTGTCCACAACACCCTGTGTCAACGACCTTTCAAAGTCATGAAGCCTAACTTCTTTCATCTACTGAATTAAGTGTGTCGGAAAGAGTTTATTTCTGACGAGGGACGCACATTCTTTTGAAAAACAATTCATGAATACCAAGCCCAGAAAGAACCAGTTCATTCATGCCTCATTTCGTCCATAAATTCCTCTGTTATGTTTAAAGTAATTAATGACGTCATGCCACATAAGGCGTCATAAATGAACAGAGCTTTTCCGGAAATCAGAAGTAGGTAAAATACTGCGAGCCTTTAGACTAAACCTGTTAATTAAAACGCCGGACACACACGAGATATCGCATGTTTGCCCGGGCGTTTAATCTACTGTTTTTCGACGAAACAAGTGCAGTTTGGACCTATCGTCTATTGGAATAGAAAAAAAAAAGTGCGCAGGCTTGGACTTTGTGTAGAGCGTATCTGGCACATGTCGTTCGAAATTAGTTTGGAGTTCCTTCAGACGATGTGCATCTAAGCGAGAGGTATAGATCCACATTGGCTCCCGCATTTGCGGGGGCTCACGAGGATCTGCGCCTCTTGTGGAAGGCCTCACATTAAGGGACATCAAGCGATGTACATGAGCCCATACATCCCCGATGTGTGAAGAAGCTCACGAGTGCATGGAACGCACATGACTTGAAGACGTGTCACTCCTTAACATGTAAGCCTCTTGAAGACGGCTAGCACAATTAGAGCTATGTCTCTTGCAGGAAAGACTAGTTCAAAAGGGGAGGGGGGGGGGGGAAGAGAGAGAGAGAGAGAGAGAGAGAGAGAGAGAGAGAGAGAGAGAGAGAGAGAGAGAGAGAGAGAGAGAGAGAGAGAGAGAGAGAGAGAGAGAGAGAGAGAGAGAGACGTTGTACATTTTGAACACAATTTAACTGCATCTTGATATTTTTGACTAAAACTGCAGAAGACAACATATCTGCCCTCCTTCCGGCCGAGTGTTTATCCTACCCGCTGCAGCCTGAAAGTGGAGAAACAGTGCTACACGGCAGCCACCGTTTGCCATTGTGATGGCAACAAAGGCGTGGGGATTGGGTGTCGCACCACGTCCCTAAACGTGAGCGAGTCTGTGAATCTGGACCTCGCCGCTTTCATTCAACGGAAGTCAGCACAGGAAGCGACGGACTGATATTGCCAGACGCTGAAAAGTCATATGTTAAAAGGTTAACCCATTTAGCGCCAAAGCTCTGCAGCAGGAGACTGATTGACCATGATAATTCAAGGGTAGTGCCAGATGAGCTTGGCGCCTGAAGGCGCCAAGCTCATCTGGCACTACCCTTGAATTATCTTGGACGAGCCATCTCCTACAGGTGGTACAAAGTCGGTAGGTAACACCACCAAAATTCGGGAAATGCGTCCGTGGGGTAAAATGGGTTAATGTAGACAGAAGACATCACAAGAAGGTGTGACCACGCGAGGACTTTTCAATACATCACGCATCCACGTGAGAGAGTAAGCCGACAGACATATAACGTTTTCGGGGTACAGGTGTGACGTCTATGATAAACTGACGAAACCCCGTCTATATTCTGGGAACGTCATGCCTGGAGTCAAATGAGATAGCAGCCAGGTCGCAAACGACATTATTGTCCGCAGATCTATGATTTTGGCCCTTACGGCTTCACGCCGTCAGACCAAAAACCACAGACCAGCTATATAAAACCAGCGTTCTCATTTCTGATTTCATTTCCAAGTACAGACTGTTTAACTTGTAACGAGGTCGGGTATAACACAAGTCGGATATAGCAACGCTTTTTTCATAGGTCCCGACAGCACTCTTTCTACGTAAATTACTTCGCTTATAACAAACTTCTGATATAACAACAAGGAAATTTGGGCCCCCCCTGGCCAATTGTCCCATACGAAGTTTACTGTGTAAATTGTGCGACTGTTGAAAACCAAGGTCCGTCGCTTAAGATATCCGGCTGCAACTTGCATGCTGAGTTTTCAAGCATGAGCGTGCTGGCCTGTGACTTTGCAGCTTACGGCCTCGAGTCGTAAGGTGCAAAATCATAGACCAGCACACAGTTAACTCTTGTCGTACATTTTCTTTCTCCCCTCCTTCCCGTTTCCCCTGCGTCTCTCCTCCCAACCATCGCCATGTCGTTGTCACCCACAACATTTCTCGCAACTTTTGAAAAAGAAAAAAAATGTGTACCAGCTGTGAGAAAGGGGTGACCATGAGAGTTCAAGGATAGTGCCATATTAGCATGGCGCCTTCAGGCGCATCCCAGGCTGTGGCTTGTCTTTGCGGGTACCCCCCCCCCCCCCCCCCCTCTCTCTCTCTCCCTCTTTCTCTCTGTGCAGTTGGCTGACAATGTAGCCATAAAACAGTGGGGTATGAAACCATTGTGGATTTGACGTGTACCAGCATTGCCATAAAATCACCCGCAGCGTTTGTTCCGTGAGACGTTTGGGTGTTGCTGGTTTTCATAATAATGTTTGTTTTGGAAAACATTCGCGCTCTTAGGTGTAACCGCAAAAGCACCGTTAGTGTTTGTTTGTGCAAACACCTCAACTGTACCGGTGTCCAACAAAACAAAACAAAAAAAGAAGAAAAAAGGCCCAATACAGCTAAACCTGTCAGAGGCGACACACCTCGTGAGCTGGTTTGTGATTACAAACCTTACTAGCACCACGACTTGACGGTAAACTTAGCAACACAGGGTGGAGGACGGTGTATATTGCTCACAATAAGTTAAGGACTAAACAGAGGTTCAAAACAAGTGCAAATATACTAATGGTCAAAACTTAAGGGCCACTTTTTATCGCAGACGCACCGACAACACCACACAAATAATGTAACAATACTTGGTCAGTAGTTTGTTAATTTATTCAGTAACAATTTCATTTAAGTTTTGAGTAAATCAAGCAATTGTAACAACAGCAGTACGTTAGAATGTTCACCCACCCCTCATTTGAAAAGTCACACAACACTGGTCCAGTCAGTAGCGAGTGTACCCACCGTTTGCAGCCAATCATTCAATGCAGCGTTGACGCATGGAGTTCACCAGGGTTCAGAGAACATGTTGTGGGATCGCTTTCCACTTTTGAATCAGGAACTGAGTCAGCTGGGGGATTCCTTGAGATGTGGGGTGGTTGCTGACTACACGTTGCCCCAGCACGTCCCAGAGCTGCTTGGTGGAAGCCAGATCAGGTGAACGAGCTGGCCACTCCATCCTCATGATGCCCCGTTGCTCAAGGTACTCATCCACCACACGGGCGCGATGAGGTCGAGCGTTGTTGTCCTGGAGAACAGCATTGTCGCCTATGACTTGGAGAGCAGGCTTGATGAAGGGCTGCCCAATCTCGTCCCGATAGCGCAGCCCAGTCAGGGTGCCTCGGATGACGTTGAGGGGACTCCTGCCTTCCCTGCTGAAGCCTGCCCAGACCATGACTGAGCCTCCTCCGTAGCGACCCGCCTCTTGGACGCATCCATCCGCGAATCGCTCGCCCTGCCTTCTCCAGACCCTCAACTGCCTTCGTTGAAGGACACAGTGAACCGTGACTCACCAGTAAACAGAACCTGAGTCCACTGGAGTCTGTTCCACCTCACATTTTGACGACACCAGGCAACCCGGGCTTTTTGATGAGCTGGAGTGAGGGATATTCTCACTGCTGCTCTGCATGAAGCCAGGCCAATTTTGCACAGACGTCGGCAAACTGTGCTTCTGCCGACGTTAACGCTTGCAGCTTGCATCAGTTGACGTCGCAGAGTGGTTGACGTGACAGTTTGTTCGCGCAGAGCCGCCACACAGGTATCTGTCCTCCCGTCTGCTGGTGCAGTGCGGGCGTCCTGAGCAGGGTTGTCGTTCTGCCCTTCCAGTTTCTTGGAATCGTGCCAGCAGCTTCTGGATCACTGAATTGGACACCCCAAGATGTCTCCCATCTTCTCGTCTGGAAATTTAATCCTGCAGCTATGCTAGCGCCCGGCCTTGATCTCATGGCGTTAGGCTTTGTCGTGGTGGCATGGTTAGGAAAGTGACAATTATGCCCCTACTGTACCGGTATTTGTAGCGAAACAGAGGTGCTCAGTGTTCACGACTGACCCCTTTAGCACGTGCATCACGACTTTACCGAGTTTTTCCACCTGCCTGCCTTTGGTACGCTTGCCAATATCGCACAGCTTTTCACAAAAACTGACGATGTTTCACGTGCATTTGACACGTTTGTGGAAATTGATGAATTGTTGTCTATTGTTCCCTGTACAGTGGACTGTCTAAGGTCAACTTTTAACCCATTTGGATCAAAAGAACATTCATTGTATTTTATTAGCGTACTTGCGACGATAAACAATGACACAAAAAAGTGTGGTGGCCCTTAAGTTTTGACCATTAGTACATGTCTAGTCTTGTCCAAAATGCCTACGTCAAATTTGACAGACTCGTGCTTATTTGAAATCTCGAACATTTTTTCCCCCCTTGGTGATCTTTAGCTTATTGTGAGCAATATGTGTTGGTGAGTCTGTGATATTGGGTCTTACTCTCTAAACAGTAAGGTCCAAAAAACACAGACCAACACACTTTAAATCGTATATTTATGACCCCTCACCCCACAACCACTTATGTTTTCCTCTCTTTTGTCTTTTGCCACCTAAAATGGCCAATTATTCATTTTCTTGAATGACCGCTTTATACAGGTTTCACTGTATGTTATACGTGTGCTAGTCTGTGAATTTAGACCTTACGGCTGGAACCCGTAAGGTCCAAAATTACAGACCTACATGTGTATGTATACCGAATGACGTTGCCACCCCCTCCCCCCCCCCCCCCAAAAAAAAAAAAAAAAAAAAAAAAAAAAAAAAAAACCAAGGAGATGTCAACATACTTGTTCTTGTTTACTTCAAGCCACCGCCTTCCCATCCTCAAAAAGCCAACGGTCGAGAGGCTTCAAATGTTACGCTCGCGGTTCTTTCGTAGACTGGGCGCCACTTCCGCCTTGCGTACATCGATATAAATATTGCCAGCAAGAGGCAGTTACAGGGGCTCGCGGAGATCTATGCCTCTCGCAGATGGTAGAAGATCCTGCCAGGACGGGGATTTTGCGGTTCTTCCGTGTCTCTCGTACACTGGACGTCCGAAGACATCTCATGTCGTAGACACACCGATATAAATGAGGCCAGCAAGAGGCACAAATCAACATGAGCCCCCGCAACTGTAGGGCCTCATGAGGATCTACGCCTATTGCAGATGGTACAAGTTCCCTGCTATACTGGTGCCTTTGACTCTGCGGCGCAAGACTTTTTCCGCCTAAGGTACAACGGTATAAGTTTGGCTGTAGAGCAAGAGGTATAGATTCTCATGAGCCCCCGCAATTGCGGGGGCTCATGAGGATCTATGCCTCTTGCACCTGGTTCAAATTCGTCCCAGGAACAGTGTCTTTGATTCTGTTGCACAAGATAAGGGTGCTTCAAGAGATTGTTTAACGCCAAGTGGATACAGGAGCTCTGTGTAGGGTAGGAGCGAAGTCTGTCTCGGACAGTAGTGGAGTCCTTTTGTCATCACATTCCTGCAAGCGACCCATCTTGCAAGAGGCATAGATCTTCATGGCCAGTGCGGATGCAGAGCCTCATGAGCATATTTGCTTCTGGTCAGCACTAATCTACACCCGTTACCATCAAGTCGGGGTGTGGTGCTGTGGCACTACAAGAAACCTCGCACCTTAACTATAAAATGCTGCTGTGTTGTTGTTGTTGTCGTCGTTGTTACAGTAACATTTGCTAATAACAATGTCGGCTATAACAAAAAGTCACACATAACATTTTATTCAGAGGCCCGGAGAACACCGTTTCAGTGAAATTACTTCGCCAATAGCAACTTTGGATGAAACAGGAAATAAATTTGAGTCAACTTGTGTTTTGTAATGTCTGAAGCTATTATTATTATTATCAGTATATTATTATTATTATTATTATTATTATTATTATTATTATTATTATTACTGCTGTTGTTTATATTATTGTTGTTCTCGTCCTTGTGGCTGTTATTTCTGTCGCTGGTTTCGTGTTCGCTTACTGTGAAAATCACTGCATGGCTTCAGCGATTTATCACATTCACTTTTTAGACAGTCACACTACAGCGGGAGATGGATGACTTCAAAAGGCCCGAAAGCGTCTGTGCTGGTCTGCGATTTAGGCCCTTACTGTTTACAGCCGTGAAACCAGTGCCCATATGTTCAGGTTATACGTGTGTGATCCTGGGTCAGCTGTGTGTGTACACCTATCCTTCGCGCGCCCACCAAAAACTCGGTCCCCGTCCAGGACCAAAATCTGTACCCAAACAAAATACAAACCATTCCTCCTGAAAGACACTGCTGAAAATGAGCTGAGCAAGAGGCATAGATTTTTCTCATGAGCCCCCGAAATTGCGGGGGCGCTTGAGAATCTATGCCTCTCGCATATATCCGAGGTTTGTTGCGGTCTGCGTACTGTGTTGCGGTCTGTGTTGCCCGTGTATCGGCTTGCGCCGCCGTGGGTTGTTGCTGTCTAGACGAGACAGCGGGAACACAGATTGAATGGCCGGCGAAGGGGAACTTTGGCGAGAGTAACTCCTCCACGTCCAAGGGCCAAGGGAGGCGCGTGGACACATGACAGCTCTGAGAGTGTCCCTGAACAGCTTGAAGCTTGGGCAAGGTGCCAAACTTGTCCAAGTTGCACGCATTATCCGAAATACCACTACACGTGTCAATTGTAAAACTTCGGATCAGGGGACCCAGATTTATATTGTAAGTTTCTTATAATGGAAGCAAATTACATAGAAGTGGTCGGGACCACAAAAAGCGTTGTAATATCCGACTTGTATTATATTCGAGCTTGTTATTAGCGAAGTTGGCTGTACCTAATAGCTCTGAGGAACGTGCGGAACAAATCTTGGTCTGTGCGAGACACTTGGCCCTAGCGATGTAAGAGTAGAAAGAGCGTCTCTTTACCCCAGCTTCTGACAAAAACATGGTATTGCTAACTACGTGACACCTGTGGCCGAACCCATAGCACTGTCAGGTGTCCTTGTGTGTAGTCTGAATGGCATACATCTACAAACAAACAAACAAAGTGTATGCCTCTTTCAATACCGATTTATGTAATATTCATGTAAAGACAGCAAGTCCATTTTTGTGAAAAGCGAGATTTTCATTGTAATACAATGAAATATCGCTTTTCACAAAAAATGGACTGACAGCCTTTTGCATTCACGTGACATTATCGTCCCTTCTGCTCAAGAACAGAAATTCATGGGTAACTTTTGAACGTTCAGCATGATCAAGCAGTGAGCAACTTTATACAGCTGAACATCAGTGATCCAAGAAGAGCCACGAATAGTACCTTAGCGTAATTTATACCTATGTTCTTCATGCGCAAGGGCACAGGGGATTCTAATATCGTTAAGGCCAGCAATGATTTTCCCACGAAGTTCGAACCCAGTCCAACACTGAGAACTGGACTAATGGAATAACACAATCTACTCCAGAAACCGTCATCAAAATGCACAGGCATGCGGCCCGTTCAATAGAGTGGATATTGTGTTTTCGGTGTTTGGAAAAGTTACAGCGAAGACGCGCGGATTCGTGGTGCACTGAACGTGCTTATGTGACTTAATTATTTTCTATTGCCACATAGGGTTTAATGAAACCAAGCAGCGTGAATAACGCGATACTATTTTCTTCACGTGCTGAGCACAAATCGAGCAAGTGTCCTTCGAAATGACCCGAGCAACAAGAAAGCAAGATTTTTTTTTTTTTGGTCATGGTAAAAGCAACAATCCACGACCTCGTCAACAAATGAAACACAGATGCAAATGTGACCAGCAAGAGGCTCAGATCCTCATGACCCCCCCCCCCCACCCGCGAATGCGGGGACTCAAAATGATCTAAGCCTCTTGAAGATGGATCCAGATCGCAACATTATTGATTTAAAAAAAATTCTCTCGCTTTTGAAACCAAACAAGTTCAGCGCGTGCACTTGTCCAATATTACATTGGGACGTTTCGCAAAGACCACACTGACATGCATAGGCTAAAACTGCAACAAATGCATGCACATAAAAGCACAGCCAATTTAGAAGAAACGCAACAAACACATACAATGCACACAGAAAGCTAAACAAATGAACGCACAAAAAAGGCACTACAAAAGAAACGAACACACAAAAAGACACAGCTAATGCACTCAAAAGACACAACAAGCACGTACACAAAAAGCATTTTTTTTAAAATGCAACGAAAAGACGACAGAGATTTCACTAGAAAGACAAATAAACGAATGCACAAAAATATACGCCAAATAATCACACCCATAAGTGCACAGAAAAAAGGTTGCCCAAAACTGCATATGAACACAAAATTACTCGCTTGGTCCTCATATCAAAGCGAGCAAAGAAGCTTAAAAAAATAATGAATAAAAAATAGGCGCGAAAGAGTGAACCGGTAGACACACGATGTATGAAACGAGTGACTGAATGGCACTGACTGGACTGATTAACACATTCTGCTCCAGGACCGAAATCCGCAAATTTTGAAATTGCCCCCTGAAGACTGTATTTACACTTCTGGAAACAGATCGAGCGTGATAGTTCAAGGGTTGTGCCAGAATAGCTTGGCGCCTATGGGCGCCAAGCTATTCTGGCACAACCCTTGAACTATCACGCGCGATCCATGTCTTGCCGTGGCGTGTCAGAGTTAAACATAAAGTGTACATGACATGCAGGTAACATTTCCGCTGCTCAACCTTTCTGCTCACCTTGAATATATGCTTACCTTGCATTATACAAGTATACAGATACGTACTCAAAAACTGTCAATATTTACTCACTAACCCCTTCCTAGAACCTTCCATCTGCAAGAGGCATAGATTCTCACGAGCCCCTGCATCAGCAGGGGCTCGTGAAATCTATGACTCTTGCTGATATAAACTTCTCCATATCATCGTCAATTTGAGGGTGTTGTTTGGAGTTAAACACGCGACTGTGAGTGTCCCGTCTTTTTCGCTTCTCTGGGCGCATTCTCTAAGCGTAAAACCACTCATGTTCCTTGCAACCATACAAGTGCAGGGGAAAAAAAAAACTTTTAGCAGGCAAGCAACAACCAAAAAAAAAAATAATACCTTTACTAACCAACCGCCCACATATCGCAAAGGTAAACACGTTATTGTGGATAGTCCTCCCTGCCTGACCTAGTAACCGACAGAAACCAGAGAGGTAGGGGTGGGGAATGTTGGGAGGGGAGTTTGCTGATATATATTACCAAGGCAAGACGTTAAAGGGGGAGGGGGGGAGCGATGGGGCGGGGGGGGGGGGGAAGGAGGTGAGTTTACAGATACATGTAGCAAGAATGCAAAATGAGCCTCGCAAACAAAAACAAAAACAGCAGAGGGAGAAAACGCCAGCGTGTTCTGAAGCTTCTGGGTGATTCACTGTCACTCGCACTGTGCGCTTATCGCCTGAACAGATGGGATCAGTAGCACGAGCCGGCTTAGTCCTGCGCCAGCCACTAAGCTAGGTGTTCCGCTACAGCGCAGCACCTTGCTTCGTGGGTGACGCAAGACTAAGCTCGCTTAAGCAACTGGCCCACGAAGATAAGGGTCAATGACACACAGATGTTTGAACGTTAGTGTATGCTGATAATACGATCTTGGACCTAAGCATCGACTGTTCAAGGTTTCTAGGCCTTGTACTGGAGTGTGAATTGGCCCAGTGTGTGTGTGTGTGCAAGGGGAGAAGGGGGTGGGGGGTAAAAAACAGGTAAGAAACTAAATTTTTTAAAAGTGAATGAATCCAACGGAGAAACCATCGGTTCTCAGGTTGGTGATGTACATCAATTGTTATTCAGATTGGTTTCTAGAGAAAATCCCTACCCGCCATCAACCCGAGTAATCTTGCCTAAGGCCTCAGCATGGAGCTTAAGAAATCAGGGTGTTGTGAATTTTACGATTATTACCGGCAAGCTTAACTTGTTTCATTTGGTCTACTAGCAATTTGCAGCACACGGCTGGGTGATGCTACTGTGAGGAAAAATGTAGAATACCACTGTTATCTACCACGAATTGAGGATGTCATAAATCCTCATGCGTCCCTGCATCCTTAAGAAGCCCATGAAGAGCTATGTCTCTTACAGAAGTACGGATCCTCATGAGCCATTGTGAGTATATAAAGTGGGAGCAGCCAAGCGGATGCGGCCACAAAGCACACAATGGCTACCCCCAGCAAACGACCGGGGAATTAAAAAAGAAGAGAGTGAGAAAATGAAAACTGACTGTAGAAGATGGGTAGGAGGGAGCGGGTGGTCCCAGCAGAATTGTGGATACATGTATTATAATCTTGTCACAGCACCGCACCACGCTAATCAGGCAGTACTGTAAGGTATGTATATCGGCGATTTTGATGATTTCACATGCCATCTTTGTGTATATCTCAATGCTATTCCCGCCAACGTCTTCAAAAGACAGAACTAAAGAATAAATAAATAAATACAGGTTCCCCCCCCCCCCCCCCCGGCAGACACACACCCTTACCCACCTAAAAAAAAGTTATTTCAAAGCAAAGGCGACGATGGCGTGGCTACTCTCCCCCCCCCCCCCTCTCCGACACAAACACCCACCCACCAAAAAGAGAAGAAGAAGAAAAGAAAAGAAAAAAACGTCCAAGGACGATCACCCTTTTCTTAATGATCCTCTTAACATACAAAGATTAGCGTTTAAACTTGATACCCGACTCTCAGTTGTAACACGAGCCTAATGCACTGTTGGGGAACAAGAAGAACCTGCTAGAATGGGCGGAAATGTGCACGAGGTGCACGCAATATATATTACCTAGTGCGCAAAGGGCATTGGGCCCACTGCGGCCGACTTCGGCCCGATGACTTGGGTAACGAGTCCGCCATCAAGTTCTTTCCACCACGAGCCCCTAACATGATGAACACAGAAATACTAGTATGATGCTTTTTGTAACCCGCTCCTTTACAAAACTTTTAACAACCATTAGAAAAAGAAACACGCACAGAAAAAAAAGACAAATGTGTTGTATCTGTCTTTTCTAAGCGTGTTTCTTCTTCCTTGGGATGTTCTCTGCATTCTACACGGCAGTCATCTTTTTGGTCTGGATTGTTTAACAGCCATTAGAATAGTTTAATCACAACAGACACAACCACAAAAACGATAATAATAACTGTCGTAACAACAAAACTACTGGCACTTGAAAACAACATTAACAATAACAAATAAAATCGCATTTAGGTCACACAAAAAAAGAAAAGAAAAAAGAAGTCAAACCACTTCACGGTGGCACTACCATGACGAAAATCTACACGAACTCAGGGGAGACAACTAACACTGCACTGGTGGCTTGTTGCGGACGGCAACGTAACTCAAGAAAAGCGACAAGGCGAAAAAGGTCAAGCTACGTGTATTCACTTTCATTCGAAAGAACAATGCAACCCAGAACTTGTAACCGTTGTTGTTCCTTGCAGACGTGATTCCGTGTGGAGAAATTCTGACGACAAGAAATGTCAACCCTGTGAAAGCCAGCATGTTTTTTTGCGATAATCGAGATTTTCATTTAGTTTTAATAAAATTACGCTTTACCCCAAAATGGACTTAATGCCTTTTGCGTTATTAAGGCAGGTGTGTGATGGTCTGTGATTTTGGACCTTACGGCTTCTAGCCGTAAGGTCCAAAATCACAGACCAGCACACAAGTACAGCACAGCGGATCAGAAGCGTTAACGTTTTTTTTTCTCAAGTGAAAGACAGATTGTACCATAGGGTGTATGTATTTTGTGTACACGCTCTATGGATTGTACCGATGCTGCCGAGAACACTGCACACTGGCTTAAGGTACAGATCATAATGAGATCTGGCAGAATGCGGGGATTCATTAGGATCTACGCCTTTTGCTTGTCTTTATTTGCATGTTTGTTTCTCGGATCATTTTATCTGCAATGATGCTGGCAGGATAAAAACAGCGATGTCTTGCGCCTACAACACTGTTTCAAACGCAACCACAATTTCCTCATGCGGAAGGTGTAGAAATGTAGGTAAATTTGCCGATCTCTACCAAGGAACAGGCATATATTCTTTTGATCCCCTGCTGCTGCAGGCGTAAATGAGAATCTAGGTTTTTTGTTTATGAAAGGGAATGGCTTAAAGAAACTACTTTGCCTTTGTCAAGTCGTACGTGTATAACGCAGCACCTGCACTTTTGCTGCAATCGTTCACAGTATCCAATCACTCCGAGGATGCGAATAGGACTAACCTCCACAGCAAGAACACAGATTCTCATGAGCCCTGCGGCTGCAGTGGCTCATGAGAATCTGTGCTCTTGCAGATCAAAAGTCTGGATCATGAATCCTTTGTTATTATACCTAGTAAGCCGTCACAAAAAAATCCCCCCGCCCTCCACCCTCCTCAACAAACAAAAAAAAAAAGTTACTGAAGTCATCATTCTAAAATTAAGCGCTTGGGGTAGATCAGTTTCGACATCGTAGCAGTTAACCGGATTTGGTAGAGCTTTTGGTTTCAACACCACGAGAGCGTGGACTGAAAACGGACACCAAAACTTGAACCGGAAATGGGAGGGGGGTGGGAGGAAACTTGGGTAGGATTACGCCATAAAAAGATGATGTCATTTCGACCCTAACCACAAATCCGCACTGAATCGAGTTTTCGGCCACCGCATGCGACTTTCCTTGTCGGTCTGATAATAGAAATATATCTTCACTGCAGGCGGCATGAACAAAACGTGTAAATACGCAGTTGCATTTGGCCATGAGAGTAAACATTCAAAAACACAGTCATTCATAGTTTTAAAAAGGGGTTGTATCAGAGCAAGAATCAAGAAAAACAGGAACACTTAGCCTTTCATTTTCAGTTGCAGTGCGTAGAAATAACACTATGTATTAACATAACTCGTTCGCTGCAACAGAAAAAAACTGAACCATCACCCAAATGAAAGAGGCACAGATCCTCATGAGCCCCCGTAATTGCAGGGGCCCATGAGGATCTATGCCTCTTGCTGAAACTACTTTCCTTAGACAGATCTTTGGTGCTGAATTAAACTCATTCTACCCCAACAACGAAATCCCCAAATTTTGCCGTTGCCCTCTGAAGACTGCATTGCAGTGCAGGACACAAATCGACCATGGTCAATCCTTATCTTGCTGTGGTGTGTCTGGGGTAGAATGAGTTAACAAAGATTTCAGAAGCACAATCTGCGTCCACTGGCAGGGAAAGGGTTAATGCCCTGACTGCTAGTGACGACACCGCTGAACGATATCGTCAGTAGCACTCAAGAGGTTCTCCTACACGAAACCAACAGCGGGCGACGGGCCGACCGTTTAGATCATGCGTAGTTTATAGGATACGGTCTGCGCCTTCACATCGAGCATGATAGTTCAAGTACAGTGTTCACGTGCTGCACAGCGTGGTGCACTCTTGCATCCCTATTTCTATCACTGATTGGACTGATCCGCACACGAACTGCACAAGAAATAAGAGTTCGAAAACCGACACAGTTCACTACAACCTGTTTTGAGCAACCGTATTTTGTCCAAGAAACATTTGTCCTAAAAGTCAGGCCCTCTCTCCTGAGAATCCTTAAAGGGGAAAAAAATGTCACCTGTCACTAAAGGCCACAATTTAGATGGCGACGGCCGCCTAAGTATAGGTTTTTGATGGCAGATGATCTCTAACAATGACTGTTCTGCCGTATCGCAAGCATGGCAATATGTTCTGCCTTAAATATGTACAAGTAAGAATTGCCGACGTAACAGAAAGGAGATACTATCTTTGAACCGTCATGGTCGGCTAATCTCGGGCTGAAATGTGTCAATGCCAAGTTAACACATTCGAGACGTGCTGCACCCGGATACGCGGCTTTATGCCGCGTATCCGGGTGCAGCACGTCTCGAATGAGTGAATCAGCCCCGCAATCGCCTTTGAGATTTTATCGTCGGCCATTCTCTTGCTGCAGTGTGTCAAGGTTGACAGGGTTAACGCTCTGTGCCTTTTCTATATTCGCTATATTTCACCATGCAATAATACACCGCGCAAGAAATGAAAATTTAACCCTTTGGCTGTCGGTAGTGCTTTTTTTGTCGCGATGATTCCTGCCGGAATCATCGCGACAAAAAGCGCTACCGACAGCCAGAGGGTTAGCAGTGCAGCGAAGCATTATTAAACCTTCCAATATTACAGAGGCAATAACCAGACCAGAAGTGTCAGCAGTCATACAAAAGCCGCCTGGGACCTACCCGACAAAGGCAGTGACCCGAGCTAGGTCGTGTGTACACCCGATCTCCCCCCCCCCCTCTCCACCCCCCTCCACCTACCCTCCTCCTCTACGGCTCCCACAACCCCCACCCTCCACCCGGCCAGATTCATTCACAACATGAGGCCACTCATCTGGGACGCAAAAAGGACCCCGGTAAGTCGTGTACAAAAACTTCCTGCACTGGAAGTACACAGATGTAAATGAACCCGACTCTCACTAGCAAGGGGCAGAAATCTTCATGAGCCCTTGCATCCATGAGGATTTACGCTCCTTGCAATTGAGGATTTATGCCCTTGCTGATGATTTTTTTTTTTCAAATGAAAATTCAAAGTCGCACACTCAAAACCCTCAAGAATTACTCATTCTAAAGAACACAGATAGTGATGGATCCGACCATTATTAACAATTACTGTACACCCGTGCAATCAGGAGGATTTATGCCTCTCGCAGACGGATGCAGCTGAGTTCGCAGTCACCAGCCAAAAACCGGTCTGTATCCGGGTAGAATCAACATGGCTGCCCTCCTTGATGGCAATGGGCCAAGTCAACATGATACAAGGGCTGTCAAAATCTACCCGGGGTCAAGTTCACTCTTCAGACCTTTATGTCCAATCACGCAACCGGGGAGGTTTTTGTCAATGAAGGATATTACCATCTCTAGCGCGAAATGCCGGGGACATACTCAATATGAGGACCCCAAAATACTGCAATGTGTGTGAATCTTTCAAAACGTGTGAAAGCCTTTTTATTTTTTTAATGCGTGGAAGTCCTTTCTAAACGTGTTCAAAATGCGCTTTCCGCCGAAAAGTTCAAAATCACACAAATCATATATCTGCGGTGGTCTGTGATTGAAATATTTATGATTCTAGCCTTATGGCTCAAAATCTCTGCATGGTTTCTGATCTAAGCCAAAGACGAATAAAAACGGTACGGGACGATGCTCTTAGGTTAACTTATTCAAGGTGCCAAGTATCAATAGCTGCTGAAGTGTCGTACAGCGTTGCATGAGATATATTTCTCTCTAAAGGTGGTGCTTAGCTAACCGCGAATATCACAAAAGCGTTCGCCAAATGTCTTCGCAAGGAGTTAGAGAATGTTGCGGTGGGCGAATGTTCTTCTGCCCATTACAATCAGCATTCAAAGCCGTTTTTGTTTAACTCATTCTACCCCAGACACACCACAGTAAGATAAGGATCGACCATGATCGTTCAAGGGGGATGCCAGAATAGCTTGGCGCCTATGGGCGCCAAGCTATTCTGGCATCACCCTTGAACTATCATGGTCGATCTGTGTCCTGCACTAGAGTGCAGTCTTCAGAGGACACCGGCAAAATTTTGGCGTTTCGGAGTTGGGGTAGAATGAGTTAAGTAAGTGAAGGTGTTTATTATTACTTTCTGATGCAAAACTCCTGCCGTCGACAATGAGAGGTACCCAATGCTACGAAAACCATGATTTTACTAGTGAAACAGCAACCGCTGTGCGATGGCCACGAACACATCATTGAATTTATTCGTGGTACTCGTGGTCAGCTAAGCACCGCCTACAGGAAAGACGTACGTGGCTGTTGGTCTGTTGCTTGATTTCGGGTGACTGTGGCTATGGTGGTCGGGGTGGTGTGATGGTGGTGGTGGTACCGGCGGCGGATTGTTTGTGGTGTAGATACTCGTACAGGTATCGTGTTATGACACCCGCGCGGCTGCTGGCGTTGTGCAAGCCCCATTTTAATTTTACACCTCACCTCCACACTTCGTATGAGGGATATCGCGGAGAATGATACCCACCAAGAGGCGTAGATCTCCATGAGCCCCCGCAACCTGCGGGGGCTCATGAGGATCTATGCGTTTTGCAGGCGTGCAATGTTGACTTGAGTGGACTTTCATGAAGCTGGGTTATGAATGAAATCACACCACCTTCATGAATGAAACGTCGACGGGGGACACGTTAGGAATACAATATTCACACTGCGTGCTGGTCTGTGATTTTATACCTTACGGCTTCAGCCTTAAGGTCCAAAATCACAGACCTGCGCACACATGTAAACTGAGGTCTACTTGAAATCTACAGCGTAGATACTGCGTACTGAAACACAAGCACAAATCATCACTTTGAATAACGAATTAAAACGTAAGAAAATATGAAGGACAGATCACAAAAAAGTGAACCTGGAGTATAATTTTCAATGCACACTTCGTATTTAGCTAATAATCTGTGTGTGTGTGTGTGTGTGTGTGTGTGTGTGTGTGTGTGTGTGTGTGTGTGTGTGTGTGTGTGTGTGTGTGTGTGTGAGTGTGTGTGTGTGTGTGCCGTGTGTGTGTGCGCGCGCGCGTAAGTGTGTGTGTGTGTGTGTGTGTGTGTGTGTTTTAATTTATTACCAAGGGCAGATTGTAAGAGAGGTTTTCTTTCAAGTCTAGATATCTATCCTCGTAAAATAAAGTTTATTCAATTTAAATTAATTCTCTCTCTCTCTCTCTCTCTCTCCTCTCTCTCTCTCTCTCTCTCTCTCTCTCTCTCAATATTGTTAGTGGGAAAGAAGCCGCTGCAAAGCGCACGACATTTTGTTTTCAAACAACATTGCAGAAGTGTAAGATCTCTGTAACAACATTTACTAATCTACAAAGATGGTAAAAATAAACACAACATATCTACACGGCCGCGTAAAAAACACTGAAAATAAACACGCATCAGAAACAGCTGTGAAAGGGAAAACAAGCAATGAAAAATATACAGAAAAAAAAGGCAAACATGAATGGATTTTCGTATGGGAACCACTTGCAAGAGCTTCAAGTGCATAATAAGAAAATAAACCAGTTACAGTAAAACCTCGTTCCGGAGCAAGCACCTGACTGGAAGGATAAAAAGTGGTCTCAAAAAGCCAGGTGCTCTCTCAAGAGAAGTCCGAAAGGGAAAAAGGTGTCACCTGTCATTAAAGACCATCATTCAGGTGGCTACAGCCACCTGAATGATGGTCTTTAATGACAGGTGGCACTTATATAATTTCAATAGAGCCTGCTTTGAGCAACCATCTTTGTGTCAAGAAAAAACGGTCTCATAACAAAGGCCCTCTCTTAAAAAGAAGTCTTGAAGGGCCAAAAATGTCACCTGTCAATAAAGACCAGTCTGGTGGCTATAGATGGTATTTCATAGCATATGATCTCTCATAAGGGTGACCGCGTAAAACAGGTTCTGCTGTGATTCAGTACTTGTGTCTGGTTCATACTGACCATCTACAGCCACCAAAATGGTGGTCTTTAATGACAGGTGATAACTCACAATCGTGCTCGCTCAAAACAGCATTGTGTTAAGATTTTCGTCAGTAGGGCGACCAGAGCGGCCTAGATAATAAATAAAAATAATAATAATACCGTTATTATATAGGCGCTTTTTCTCAATTTTTGGGCAAATCGACTCAAAGCGCCGCGAACTGAAACCCAACACGCACACTCACGTAACAGACACGGATATACGCCATTTAAGACACACAGTACAAGACAGACGAAGGGCCAGTTCAGCTACTGAAGTTAAGGCCCCGCCACACGAGCCGGTTGTGCCCCGATTTTGAAGCCGATTCCGATCCGATTGCGATCGGATGACGTCAATTATCCGATTCCGGTCCCAATCGGCTGGAATCGGGTGTCTAGAACCTGCTTTATTTTCCCGGTCCGAATCGGCCCCGGTTGTAAGCTTCAACCAATCAGAGCGCGTCTCGCAAAGCATGTCGTAGTTTGCAAATGGCGGAACACGCCTGTTGTGATCAGTACCACCTTCGTGCGGCTGATGTTTCGCACGCCTCTTCCCGAATATGATGCAAAACTGCTGATAATGCAACCACATCATCATAACTGTCAAAACTAGCAGCCATTTTGCAGAACAGGTACGACTTTGATCTTCGGTTCAAACCGGTCGGCTAAACAAGTCGGGAAATGTGTGTCAGTGCACACGTTTTTTAGTCCGGCCCGATCACCTACCGATTCGAAAACTGATCGGGAATCGGCCTCAAAACCGGGCATGTGTAGTGGGGCCTTTACAGAGATTTTTGATCGCTTGTATTTGAAATTTGTAAAGTGGCCTGAAACCGGTACCAAAGTGTGTGTGTGTGTGTGTGTGTGTGTGTGTGTGTGTGTGTGTGTGTGTGTGTGTGTGTGTGTGTGTGTGTGTGTGTGTGTGTGTGAGTGGAGGGGGGGGGTGTGGGTTGGGGGGGGGGGGTGGAAGAACCGGAGTACCCGGAGAAAGAACCCCCGACGGATCAGCACTGCTGAGCGTAAGACTTCATCCGGATGACACCCTCAATCTAAGGATGCAAATGGATCAATTTTCTAGTAGCCGGAGACGTATATTTTCATAAGGCCCTGCAGCCTGCAAAGACTCATGAAAATCTATGCCTTCTCGAAGCTGGAAGAGTCTGGCTCAGCGAACGTTCTCAGATGGCTGAGTTCATAGTACGTATGTTTAATCTGCATTGATTACGGTAAGGCAAAAGCTCCGACAGCATCGTTCGTATTTGAAAAAGCTGGAGCAGATGCAGGGGGTCATGAGGATCTACGCCTCTTGCAGATGGAAAAGGTTTGGCTGCAATACCGACGAGGAAAAGTTACACCACTCCAAACTACTCAACGGGAAAAGTCGCTGAAGACGACATGAAAAGAAGTTTCTCCATAAACTCCAAAACACAAGGATCGCCTCAGGCTCCCAGTCAACGCGGCTCCGACGAGTCAAGAAAATGTATCTGCATGAGAAATGCTTCATAGAGTCCTCGTATAAGAGAAAGTTTCGCCACAGACCGCAACACCCAGTGAGAAAACGGTCCTCTGATCTCATCGGCCAAAGATTTTTGCTCACTGGTATCAAGGTCCTTCTGCCTGTTCCAGACAGCGACTTAAACAAAAATGATTCTCTCGTCCACATGACTGCGCTCTGCCGCCGCACATTCTACAAAGAAACACGCTTAAAAAGGACAAGTACATTCCTATTTTGTAAATTTGGTAACCCGTGTTGTTTGTTTTTCTAAGCGTGCTTCTCTCTTTGTCGGGTATTTTCTTGCATTTTGCATACTTGATATTCACCATTAAGGTATGGACATCGTATTTCTTGCATTTTGCACACTTGATAGTCACCATTAAGGTATGGACATCGTATTTCTTGCATTTTGCACACTTGATAGTCACCATTAAGGTATGGACATCGTATTTCTTGCATTTTGCACACTTGATAGTCACCATTAAGGTATGGACATCGTATTTAGACGAGCAAAAGAAATGCGACATTTTCAGAATCATCGGAAACACTGTAGGGTTTCCGATGATTCAAAAAACCGTCGCATTTTCTTTTGCTCGTCAGTATATAATTACCCTGTGAACATGAATCGTCAAGGGCCTCACGGGGATCTATATAACTCTTGCATTTCGCTACAGCCGATTGCATGGATACACTACACTAAGCCATCGTATATTCTGTAAACAGCGACGACAAACTTTCTCTGGTACGCGTGATTTCGCACGAATTTTCAGGTCAGTGGAGTCAAATATGAAAGTTCACTGATCTACCGCAGCGACCGTTCTCTCCTCTTTGTGTCGTTTTCCCTCGCGACTTAAGGCCTGGATTCACGGTAAGGTAATGCCATACGGCTTTACCGTATCGTGGATCCAGACCTTAAAGCCCACAGTCGCAGGAAGACACAACAGTGATTTCAGACTGAAACTTGTGCATGCGAAACAGCAAAAACCTGTCGCAAATTTCAGTGAATGTGAAGTAACTGACGAATTGCTTATAAGGGGACATAATTATTCAGGGAAAGCAATTGCCTTTTTTAGTCTTTGACCAAAAGGGAGACAACTTGCAAATCGCATGCTAATTTCGCTGACGAACTAATACATTTTCGCGGCGCCTGGCACTTCACCCGGTCATGTGATTATGAATACGACGGAAAGATTACTCCTCCACGTGAAATAAACACAAGCATAAACCACACGTGAGACAGTCGTACACAAAAAAAAGCACACAAATATGCTCGGAGTGAGTGACAGGCATAGATTTGCCTTAGGTCGTACGCTTAAACCTCAAGTGACTTCTTAATCTGAGAGTGCAAATGGTTGCTCAAGTCTGCAAGCAAGAGGTATAGATTCTCATATCCCCCTGCATTCGCAAGGGCTCATGAGAATCTATGCCTCTTGAGAAAGGATTCAACTTCCAGGGAGGTTGTCATATAAAATTATTGTCTTACTTATAAGTGTTAGCCAAGGAGATGTTATGATAAATGTTTGTCCTGTAGGTGTCTGTGAAATGATGAAATGTTATGATAAATGCATGTCTCCCAGGAGTTAAGTAATGCTATGTTCGTGATAAATGCATGCATCCTTTCATTTTTATTAATTAAAAAAATACTATGAAATATGTTCTCTCTCTCTCTCTCTCTCTCTCTCTCTCTCTCTCTCTCTCTCTCTCTCCCTCCCTCTCTCTCTCTTTCTCCCTCCCTCCCTCTCTCTCCCCGCCGTGAGATGGCCTTAGTTGCCTGCTCGGCGTTAAACCCAAATAACTATCTCTCTCTCTCTCTCTTTCTCTCTCGCTTGCTCCCTCGTTTCACGTTTTAATTTATAAGTTTTAATAACTGCCGTACAAAACGGCATACCTCAGCGTAAAGCCAGAAGCCAGGTGTTAAATAATGAGATGTTTATGATAACTCCAAACCTCCCTCCATTTTTCTTAATTTAAAAAAATGTCATTAATATATGCTCTCTCTCTCTCTCTCTCTCTCTCTCTCTCTCTCTCTCTCTCTCTCTCTCTCTCTCTCTCTCTCTCTCTCTCTCATTTTGGACATTTTATTTTTTAAAAAAAATTTCTAACTGCCTCACCTTGAAGGAGTTATAGACCTGCCCTAAGGAAATAATGTTGATTAAGCCCTGTGTGTGTCATGCGTTAGGAGTAACCAGGTATAAGTGTTAACAAATGACGCCTCTGAAATCGTAATAACACTTTGGCCACAGCTAAAGGGTCAAAACGTTTCGACCTACAGTACTCGTCCTTCCGCCCGCCCCATCTCTCATCGCGTGTCGTGCAACCTGTCCATGCAAACTGGAACTTGCAGACAAAATGTCCTGCCTCTGCACGCACCTTAAATCAACGTATCTTTTTCCTTTGCACAAATCCCTGAGGTTGATGAAAAGAGAAAGATTTAATGAGGCTGTTTGTGGACATTCATACCGTCACAAAAGTCTGCAATAAAAAAAGTGCGCCCCCCCCCCCTCCAAACACACACCCACCCCCTTCCGCCCGTGAAATTAACACTTGGGCTGTCGGTACCTCCTTTCGTCGAGTTAATTCCTACAGGAATCAACTCGACAAAAAGCGCTACCGACAGCCAAAGGGTTAAAATTGACATGTCTGACTGAAGGCAGGCTGATTTATTTTTCAAAATACACTTGCGAATGATATATTTTTCAAAATACATTTGAAAATCATCTTTTTTTTAAAAAACTGACGGCACAGACATAATTACATCAACATTATTTTTAGAAACAATTAACCCATTCAGCCCTGACGTACTACAGCAGGAGATGAATCGACCATGACAATTCAAGTGTAGTGCCAGATTAGCTTGGCGCCTGTCGGCGCCAAGCTAATCTGGCACTACCCTTGAATTATCATGGTCGATCCATCCGCTGCCAACAGGCGCGTAGTCGTTAGATGACACCTCCCAAATTTGGGAAATACGGCCGTCGGGCTGAATGAGTTAAAGTCACACATGCAGATTTGAAGCACAGGCAGATTAGCCCCTTCCCGGCCAACGGACACAGATTGCGTGTCGTCCAAGGAACATGAATACAAAGTGGTTTCAACAAGAGGCATAGATCCTCATAAGCCCCCGCAGTTGCGGGGGCTCATGAGGATCTATGCCTCTTGCGGTTGAGTGGTGGTCCATTTTTTCTCTGCAGCGAAGGGCGTTAAGATGACGTTATAATCCATGCAGTCTCTTGCTTCCGTGCATGGCAGAAATGAAATAGGAGAGATTGCTGTGCGACATATCAAAACCTCGTGCTATCAAGGCAACCACGCGAAGTTAGAAACAAAAACGAGTTGGTCGGCTGCACACTGCTTAAAACCCTCTTAAACCCACGGCCGCATGTCCAAAATGTTGGAGGCGGTTGTCGAACGACCGTGTACCAGTTGTAGGAGATGGATTGATCATGATAATTCAAGGGTAGTACCAGATGAGCGTGGCGCCTTCAGGCGCCAAGCTCATCTGGCACTACCCTTGAATTATCATGATCAATCCACGTCCTGCTGCAGGGTCCCGGGGCTGAATGGGTTAACGCTCCGACATTATATGTCGCCAGCCGGACTAATATGCTAAATAAACCAAACACATACTTGAGGCGCTACACGTTTGAAACAAATGGTAAACTTTGAGACTGACAAGTGACAAAAGGTAAGTACGAAGAAGAACCCCGAATATCATCTATACACAAATGTCATCAAATAAATGTTGAGTTAAAAGATTAAGGTTGTGAATGTCACCTATTTAAAATTTTAATTTCTATTATGACAAAAAAAGAGAAAGTTTCTATTACCATATTAGATGACAAGAGACACACCCCACGTGACAGGATGCAGGTAATTTAACATTTTATATACGCAAAGAAGACATTTAATAACGAATTAAAACGCGAGCGAAGGAAAATTGCAAACGCAGCTTCCGAAAAAAAAAAAATCATGGCTGGTTGTCAACAACTTTAGCATTCGTGGTTAAACACCATTAGAATGTAACACCATTGAAACGTAACTCAAATGCACTTAAGCTGCATTGAAACTTACTATTGCATTGAAAAGGAAGCTGCTACTTTCATATCCCCTTGCTCTTGTATGCAGAGAGCAACGTAAGAAAAATAATAACTTTGACAGAAACAAATTCCATCTGCAAGAGGCATAGATCCTCATGAGCCCCCGCGACAGCGGGGGCTCATGAGGATCTTTGCCTCTTGCCTTTATGGCTTGTGAGAATTTGTCTCCGTGATCCTTAGTAGGGAAAGGTCGTGGGGATATGCGGAGGGGAGGAGAGGATGGGGGGTAAGTGAATAAACTTGAACTTGTAAATGGTAAATGGTGTCACGCCTGTAACACTGAGAAGAAAAAGCAGGAAACACTCGGCAGGTAAGCTTGCTGCGCACAACAAAAGTTCAGAGAAAAGGACCCCCCCCCCCCCCCTCCCCACTTCAAAAAAAGTTTCAAAGGTTTTCACGTGATCACAGGGCAGACTGCACTTTGACATACATATATACAATTTTTTTTTTTAAAAGCGGAACAGTCAACTGTCGAACCTTCCCAATGCGCAAAAAAGGCCATCGGACCGACGTCGGCCCGATGGCCTTTTGCGCATTGGGTTTCTATCTGCACGAATCACAGATCCTCATGTGCTTCGTGAGCTCGTGAGAAAATAAGCCTCTAACAAGGCAAACATCGACACATATAATTCTGTGACTGTGAAGGATTTTATGGATGTACTGTGCGACTGAAAACGAAAAGCTATTGCGAAAGGTTAACTCCTTGGAGACGCGCCGTATACGGATACGCGGCAAGTCTCCAATGAGTTAATAGAAAATGACGCAGGTAACACATGCACAGTCTACGCAATAGGTCTTATTTGGAAATCTGAATCAGCCGCCAGTTGCAGGAAACTTGTCCAAGTCAGTAACTGCCGCTGCAGCGAGATTTTTTTGCGTGGTGCTAAACACAGCTGAAAATAAAGCTGCTACGACTATGACAGATAGGCACTGGCTATTGCAAATTACGTGCAATTCCACCCACATCTCCAAGGCAGTAAGTCAACTCATTGGAGACGTGTCGCATACGGATACGCGGCGAATAGCCGCGTATCCGTATGCGGCACGTCTCCAATGAGTTAAATCTCTTCATAGTAAGGACATAGCAGGCTGCGCCCCTTTACAGTATGCGACCGTTTCGCGTGCAAGACACGTCGGTGTAATCAAAATCACTGCCTGCATGAAAATCGCTGTGCGTCACAGAGGCTCCCAGCGAACCAGCCACTGTCGAGAAAATTGAACACCATGTAGCAGTTTCGGGGGCGCATGAGGCTCTATGCCTCTTGTTGCAAATAATTTAGATACACGTTCCTTTGACGGAAGCGGATCTTTGACGTTGAACTTACTATCATGTCAAAAATACAATCTGCGTGAAAACGTAGCCATCGGTACCGTGAACAGTACAGGTGGCTCCATGCACACGAGGAGTAACCCATTCAGCCTCGAGTCCCGACAGCAGGAGATTGATTGATTGACCATGATAATTGAAGGGTAGTGCCAGATTAGCTTGGCGCCTTCAGGCGCCAAGCTAATCTGGCACTACCCTTCAATTATCATGGTCAATCCATCCCCTGCAGCTGGTACAAAGTCGTTAGGCAACACCACCAAAATGTGAGAAATGAAACCTTGGGGTTTAAAAGGGTTATGCTATCACGGTCGGCGTATCTCCCGTGACGTGCACGCAGTGTTCTTAGCAGGACTGTGAGCCATTTCGGCTGTGGAAATGAAAATGCTATCTTCTGACGGGCGTCAGCAGTCAGCAAAACGATGAGACAGTCAACATGCATACACACTTCCTCAGCAGTGTGTCTTGTCCACCAGCAAAACTCTTTCCATCTGCTGAGGAACAGACCCTCAATTTCCTCAAGAACTATCGCAAAGTCTAACACAGGATATAATGCCTTAGCTGTATTTGCCTTCTGTATGCATTCCTCAGACGGAGGAGTTTAAGTAAAATTCAACCTATGACTGAAAACAGACCATGAAGTGGATTTTTCCTCTAGGCTTCCGCAGCGAACGCTACCCATCTGCAAGAGGCATAGATCTTCATGAACCTCCGCAATTGCGGGGGCTCATGAAGATCTATGCCTCTTGAGGGAGGCATTTTTATCTGTGCTCTTACAGTTAGATTAATTAGCAATCGTCAAATCTGCAATGACGCAATGATCCCAAAGTTCTAAATGAACAAACTGAACTGTTCACAGATTGAGAACGACAGATGTACAGAAGCACTAGATTAAATGTTGACCTACCTTCTGACGTGGGTCTGTGCCCTTGTGGCATTTACCTTTTCACTGCTAGTTTGGACACCTCCGTTCTGGTGCTACTGGGACAATGACGTCAGTGCGCGCGCTGTCCCAAGGTCAATGGCCCAACCCCCCGAGAACATCTAACGTCAATCTGAAAGCAAACAAGACACACAAAAGAGAACATTAATATAAATTCAACATCAACAGCATATCTGCATTAACAAAATTACGAAGAAAAGCACCGATAGGAAATACACTTTCAAGTCTGACATGACTCAATACTACAAAATGAAGATCAAATTGTTGCCTACTTCACGCCAACAGATAGTCTAGAGATTAACACGTGTTATGAGCAGTTATCTCACAACAGCATCGCCCACTCATACACACTCCTTCACAAACGAGTTCCTCCGGATAAACGCGTCCATCCGCTAGACGTACAGATCCTCGTGAGCCCCTGAAAGGCCCTGGGACGTATGAGGATTTTAAATCTTACTAACATGAACCAGTCTCCTTTTCCCTGCATTTGTGTTTTTAGGAAGGAAAAGCCCTTTGTGTTGTAGACTGTAACTGCAGGAACTAGAAGTACAAAATCCAGACCAAAACGATGACTGCCAAGGGTGTAAGATGCAAAGAAGAACCCTACGGAGAAAGAAACTCGCTTAGAAAAGACAGCTACAACACAACTGTGTTGTACTGTCTTTTCTAAGCGTGTTTCTTTCTCCGTCGGCTTCTTCACTGCAAGAAGAAGACTTGAGACAAAACTTGAATGTTATCAGTTATCACGCCCACGATGGACTGCGGGAATTTCAAGACCATTTCGCCTGGCTCTAAGGGTCATTCTACGACGTCAGCAACATTGAAATTATCACGGAGATGAGAAGAAAAGAGCTTGTAAAACGACGTCTGGATGCGAGATTAGAGCACCCTTTTTATTAGTCGTTGGTCGCACAGAACAACAGTGATTCAAAATTGTTACCTCAGATCCCAGCAAGCAAAGGTCCTCGGGCACACGACGGCCGCAGTGGGCCCGCGCACGGCTGTGCGCGGGACCACTGCGGCTGTCGTGGGCCCGAAGACGATGTGCTACTAGGGGTTTTGTCCGACTTACTCGGATGTCAGAGGAAACGCAAAGGTAAACCCAGTTGCGATGTGATTGACTGGTATTTGGCTAAGCCATCCGCCGCAGAAAAACACGCTGATAGTTCAAGTAAGAGGCATAGAGTTCTATAATTATGGTACGCGCCCACGCCTGCGCAGGACCATGAGGATGTATGCCTCACATCCTTAACTCATTCTACCCCAGACACACCACAGCAAGATAAGGATCGACCATGATAGTTCAAGGGTGATGCCAGAATAGCTTGGCGCCTGTGGGCGCCAAGCTATTCTGGCATCACCCTTGAACTATCATGGTCGATCTGTGTCCTGCACTGCAACGCAGTCTTCAGAGGACAACGGCAAAATTTAAGGATTTCGGTGTTGGGGTAGAATGAGTTCAACGTGTTAGCTCCTGTCTAGAATAAGGTGACTGTCAACGCAAAGTATGGATCTTTTTTATCATTAAACAAATCCAAATAAAAACTATCCTAATAACAGTGAAGTTTTAATTGTGAATTTTGCAAAGGCCTGTTCTCTCTCGCGCGCGTGCACGCACGTGCAAGTGTGTGCATGCATGCACACGCGCGCGCGTGTGTCTGAGCGAGTGCGGCTGCTTGTGTTTGCGTGCGCGTTGTGTTTTCGCACTCTCATGCAAGCGCTTCTAATCCAGTTCCACCGTTCAATTTCACACGGCGACTGAACAGGTCCAAATTTATTGGTTCCTCTTTCAGCGCAACCCAAAACCAAACAAGCAGGCATTAACAACACGTCGCATGCTTCAACCTCGGGTAACACCCTCAAATTGAGGAACATCTGGAACCGATCTCGGTCAGCAAGGGGCATATATTCTCATGAGCCCCTGCGTTCGCAGGGGCTCATGAGAATCTCTGCCTCTTGCTGATGGAAGGCCGCAGAAGAAAATTGTGAAGTGAATTACGCTCCGTCCGAACATGCAAAGTGTTTCGACTCAATTCTACCCTTATTATCCATCCCTCCACCCGTAATAGTATGTTGTCTCTACGTGGTTCCCACCAGCTGTTGGCGAATGTTGTGTCAGCGTCATTTCCATCACTTTCAGTTAGAAAGCCAAATGTCTTAAAAACAGAAACGTGTGGCAGCGCTACGAGCAAAGATATTTACAGCAGTACCGGATAAGCTTAACCCATTCAACCATGACGCACTAGAGCAGATGATGGGGTCGACCATGATAATTCAAGGGCAGTGTCGGCGCCAAGCTAATCTGGCACTGCCCTTGAATTATCATGGTGGATCCATCGCCTGCAACTGGTGCATAGTCATTAGATGACGCCTCCAAAATTTGGGAAATACGGCCGTTGGGCTGAACGAGTTAAAAACGACTGTGTCGATCGTAGCAGCTTGAAGGTAAAGCATTAGATGTGTACGTAATTCGGTTATTTATTGAGTTTCGCGGCAGATGGAGGGATCATGGTACTTCTAGAGTAGTGCTGCATCAGATTTTCTCCTCCGTCGATTTCAGTTGGTGTGTATTTAACGCGTATTTCGCTTTCCACTAAACAAACTGGAAGCTGCCAGGACTTAAATATGAACTTCAAGACAAGCTGGACAATTCAGCCACCAAAGACAGGCTTGGCAACTGAGCTATCACCGCCCATCCCTCTCCTATAGTTGGTTCTGGATGCTGAAGCGTCGATCCACCCGTATTATGGTTTTTACCTGCACCCCCCCCCCCCCCACCACCACCACCATGCAAGCAGGTAACAGGTCGTAAAGCTAGCAATGCAAATGTGACGTCTGCTGAACTCCGGCTAACCCACGCTAGCTTTTTGCCTCAGTCTCTCATCCATATCCACCCATCTGCAAGAGGCATTGATTCTCATGGGCCCTTGCAGTCATGCAGGGGCTCATGAGAATTTAGGCCTCTTTGCTAGTGTGCGTCAAACTCACTTCCCTACATCACAGCGGGGCAAGAAATTTTACGGGACTGGGAATAGGAATGGCTACCCCGTTAGCCCATCGCGCTGGCCGAGGAAATCAAATTCAGAATTCTAGCTTCATACTCCCGCAACGAGCCCATTCCTCCTGCAAGAGACACAGTTTCACATGAGCCGCTGCATCCGAATGGGCTAATGCGAATCTATGCTTCGTTGTGCCCAGAAATAGCTTCTGTATATCCACCAACTGAGCGTCATACTTCCATTAAGCGTAAACTATTTTCACCCGTTTCATCTGCAAGAGACATCGATTCACATGAGCCCCAGCGAATGCAGCGGCTCATGCGAATCTATGTCTCTTGCTCACCGCGATGGGCTTCAGCTCTGCCTCAATTTTCGGGCGCTATTTTTAGGCCAACTTCCCCCTCTGCTCGGTTCTCTACTTAGCACTACTCCTATTGTCCCATGGGCGACAGGGCCGTTATTTAAGGTCCTAAAACTCTTTTCTTTCCAACAGATCGGAAACGTGCCGACTATATTAACTTCTTGATCTCCTCGTAGGTAGAAACGCCCCGGGAGACTATTTCCTCCGCGTGGGAGAGAGGTGAATATTGAGACAGCCTAAAGCAACTCAAAGCAAGCAGAATGTCCTTGAGCAAATCGAATTCAATCAAAGTATTTTACAGTGCGCACATGGGAAGGGGTTTACGCTCGTGGGGCACAGTCAGGAAAGGACAACTTCTGCCAGAGTCCGTATGAGGTGAACCTGGGGCTCAGCTGCATGAGTAAACTTAGTCCTGTGCCTGCCACTAAGCAAGGTGCTCCGCTATAGCATCTTGCTTAGTGGCTTGCGTAGGACTGAGCTCACTCATGCATTTCTGCGGTCTACTGTGAGGTACGATCGTAGGTATCCACCAGAGGCACAGATCCTCGTGAAACCCTGCAGGTTGTGGAGACTCATTAGGATCTATGACTCTTTCTGCCGTCACGATGCTGCGTCATGATGACACGAACATCAGTCATCACTCTCGGCTTCTTGCCCGACGCAAGGACAACAACCGCGTTCTAGAATCATAAGCTTTGCATCTTGAACCTCTCCCGCTGTGGCCCTTTAAGATCTATGAGATCTATGCCATTTACGCACTAAAGATGATTGTTCTAGGACTGCCCCCCCCCCTCCCCCCACCCCCTTAAAAAAAAAGGGGGGGGGGGCTGTGAAATATGCCAGTTTTACCTGTTAGTTTGCAAGCGCTACCCTCTTGCCGCTGTCGGTGGCGCTGGGACTCTTTTCAATATTGATTTATTCCAAAACCCCCGCCACGTCCTGTTCCGCGGTTTTTTCCTTCTTCTTACAATCGCGTGCTGGCCCGCGGTTTTAGACCGCGTGTGCTGGTCTGTGATTTTGGACCTTGCGGCTGAAAGCCGTAAGGTCCAAAATCACAAACCAGCACACGTGTTCCCGGACCCATTCTATTCCTTGCGGGTACGACACAATGGTAACCCGCATTGAATTTGGGTGGTCCAGGGTCACTGTTGTGAGACTGAAAGCTCAAAGGAAAACAAAAGAAAAAAAAAGACGAAGTTCAGAGCTGAAAATCAGAGCACAGCGGTACGAGACTGTAAAAGTGCAATGCAGAAGAGACCTGTGACGGATTCCTCAATTCATTCTACCCCCAAGACCGTAATCCTTAAATCTTGCCGTTGTCCTCTGAAGACTGCATTTGCAGTGCAGGACACAGATCGACCATGATAGTTCAAGGGTGATGCCAGAATAGCTTGGCGCCCATAGGCGCCAAGCTATTCTGGCATCGCCCTTGAACTATCATGGTCGATCCTTATCTTCCTGTGGTGTGTCTGGGGTACAATGAGTTAACGCATTAGCCCTGACGCACTACAACAGGCCATGAATCGACCATGATAATTCATGGGTACTGCCAGATTAGCTTGGCGCCTCCAGGCGCCAAGCTAATCTGGCACTATCCTGGAATTGTCATGGTCGATTCATCTCCTGCGGCTGGTGCAGTCCTTAGATGACACCTTCAAAATGTGGGGAAGAAATGCGGCCTTGGGGTTAAATGGGTTAACTTTACTTTTTTAAAAAATAATCCGAAACAAGCAAGGCAAGACTGTTTTCACGAAGGCTGCTGTTGCTTCTACATGTTGTGTCGTTTACTGTTAACTCACAACATCCTGAGGATCAAATTGTCAATTTATTTTAGATATGCTTTAAGGTCCAAGTCA
>BTPG01000008.1:120262484-120562484 GCA_036245525.1 Semisulcospira habei
CGCCCGATTTAACGGTGACACTTACCAGAGGAGAAAAGTCCGACGCCGGAACCCGTTTTCGAACCTCGCACCTTTGGCATTGGTGGCAGGCGCCTTAACCACTGCGCCACGGACCGCCCCAAATTTATTCAAATTGACCTATAAAATGTATTCGAAAAATATTTTTAAAAAAGATAATGCTAATTTCCAACCATCCAGGAAAGTACATTTATAATTCCTGCTGACGAACAGGTACATTCGTATCCTGTCACGAGTGTAAGTGCAAAGATTTAGCCTCATTTTCGACGAACCAGTTTACATGTATATGAAACAATAAAATACATTACAACGGATGTACCCGATATGATTTTCGGACATAAAGTCTTCAGGATGAGAACTGACCTTTTGGATTCAAATAAAGTGTGTTTTTGCCAGTGAGTTGTCCATATTCTTCAAACTATAGTCTTCTTCTATTTCTATTCAACACCCCCCCCCCCCCCCACTCTTGCCCCCCTCCCCGGCCCAGACGACCGCAGTGGCGCCACGGAATTGTAGTTGGAAGTGCATTTGTAACAACAGTCGCTATTTAACAAACCATCATTACCTGACCGATGAACAGCGTCTTCGGACTAAAGAGCACATTTGGAAAACCATGGGAAAACGAGGCGTACATTTTCGTGAGCCGGAATAGCAAGAGGCACAGATCCTCATGAGCCCCCGCAACTGCGGGGGCTCATGAGGATCTTTGCCTCTTGCAGACGGATGGCTGCTGTTGCAGAAGGTTTTAACCACAAGAGGTCTTTGCCCATCAGAGGTCTCTATCACCTAGTGTGACCCTAGCTGTCCTCTTGGTGCTGTCTGTGCACACAATACCACGTCACCTCTGGAGTTTTCAGGAATACCATTACATCTGCAAGAGGTATAAATACTCATAAGACTCTGCAGCCTGACGGGCTCCTCTTTCACAATGGGTTCATAAGCATCTGTGTATCTCGTTGTAAAGTATCAGAAGAAAAAAAAATGCAACCCTTTTCGGAAGAGGTCAAGCAGTATCCAAGTTCTCAACCCTCTCTCCGCTCAGCAACACAAACTTCTAATATCTGCTAGTGGCATAGATCCTGCTGCTTACAGAAACATGTAAGATCTCAAATCTCCTGCTGCACGGATCAAACACATTTATCCCTGTGATCAGAAAAGGACATGGGGGTTGTATATCACACCTCCAGTTTTCCACAGAACCTCTCCCGTGTGTAAGAAAAGCAGATCTTCAATAGCCCATGCAACATGGTGGGACTCAAAAAGCACAGCTGCCTCTCAGCAAAAAAAACCTGCTGAACAATTTAGATTAGTTTACGTCTGATTTTGGCGGAAGTAATGATAGCCCAACAGCGTTAACCCCCTTGCGCATGCAGACACCGGTACTGTAAACAGTACCGCTGGCTGCATTCTCAATGGGGTTAACACCGTGTCCTCTGCTGGAGGGAGTCAGGAGGGCCTCGCGGTTGGCCCCTTCTCTCCCGTCCCCTCTGCTGCACGGCGGGGCCAATATTGATGTGACCAAATTGGCCAAACACCGCCACCTAACGGCAGCTGTTTGCTCCGCAGCGATCGCTGTGGACAGTTTATATTAGAACGGTGGGGCGGCCAACACGGGGGACGAGGCAGCACTTGGCTGTTTGCTGCAGGCACATCGAGCGACCACAAAGACAGTCTTTGATGGCCCGAGCATCAGTGTCCACACTCCATCTTGTCAGGCGCAGGGAAAGACGGAGCGTGGAATCTGGAGCATCTGGCTAGAGGCATAGATCCTCATGACCCCCCCCCCCCCGCAAGATGCTGGGGACTCATGAGAATCTAAGCCTATAGCTCGAGAAGGCCTGGAGTTTTATATCAGTGAACACACCACATCTTGTCAGGCAGAGGGAAAGAAGGGTCGTGGAATCTGGAGTATCTGAGTGTCAGTTCTGGCGGTATCATGCGGTGAGCGTTATCTCAGCAAGCAAGCTGAGATCGGCCCGACAGCCTTTTGCTGAGGTCTATCTGCAAAAAGCATAGATCCTATAGGTGACCTTATGGTGGGCTCAGCTCTAGTGTCCACATGAGAGGTGAAAAAAAGGGTTCTGGCATCTGGTCTAGCTGCGCAGTCCAGCACTTAGTGAACGAATGACAGCATCATTCTCAAGGACAGGAGAGGTCACAGAGCTGGCGAGCAACAAAGATAAGAAGTGAACAAACTTTGGTCTCTAACAAACTGAAAACTTAAAATTACCATAGACAAACACCAGTTTTCCACTCTCTCTGACGCGGGACAAAACAAGTGTTTAGTTCTTAAGTCTGATTTTGGCTTCTCACATGAAAGTAATGTCAAAAGTAAGTCACAGGAAAAATTCCAGAAAAATGTGTCCTGCCCTGTTTTGCGCTCGAATTCAACACTTCACACATTCAAGACGTGCTGCACACGGATACGCCGCTTTATTCTGCGAATCCGGATGCGGCACGTCTCAAATGAGTAAACCAGCTAAACCCTATCGGTTCCCACTTTTCGAGTCAGTTATGCTCGAATATTGAGACCAAACGCCCAATGACGTCCCCGAATACAAGACAAATACCCTGGGGATGAGGCACAAGGTCTAATTCGGATAGCAGGCCTCAGTCGCAAAAGCGAGCTTAAATTCTGCGGAAGCCACTAAGCAAGGTGCTTAGTGGCTTGCGCAGAATTTAAGCGCACACATGCAACTGATCCCATGAGAGAAAGAGGAAAGGGGGAAACTACGGGTCAAACACGGCCCGATGCTACGGATTTTCATGTTTCGCTACCCCTCGCCTGCCCTTGTAGCCTCCAGCGGAGGTCCGCACGCGAACTCAATTTATCCAAAAATGTCGTGTTCGGGTTGGAGGACGACCAAGCTCTTTGGGGCTGCACTCCTACCTCAACATTTCAAGTCGAGTCCACTGCTGCAATTAATGAACGTGTCCTGAATGATCAGACAGTATAAGTTTTCTCTCCGGAGACGATGCACACAGCTTCCTCTTTTACGGTAAATTACTTCCCTTTAATACTTCCCAATTAACAATGAGCGCAATCTACTGTGTCTGCCAAAACACAAACTTTTACATTTAGTAGGTCTAACAAAAATAAACTCAACTCCACCACGGATTCAGCCTCAAAAGATATGACTGCTGATCACGTTAATCTGAAAGGCTGCGGGACTCACAACTGCTTCAAGCAAGAGATAATGTATATCTGTACATTCGTCCACCGAGAAGACACTCCCGTTCACAACCCAGATGACGGACAACGGCACAAGGCGACTCTATTGAACTCGCCCGACTATACAACATGCGTGGCTATCCGATGGCCAAAGATTAAGCGCTCCACGATCTGCAGTATCTGTCCAAGCTACGCGGACGTCAACGTGTGCTGGTCTGTGATTGTGGACCTTACGGTTTTCAACCGTAAGGTCCACAATCACAGATCAGCACACAACTGGATACAGCAAAAACACAGATGGTCATGTCCTCCCGCAGACTGCGATTGATTATGAGGATCTTGGCCTCCTTCTGATGGATAGAGTTTGCCAAATTGTTGTGCGGGGTCCAGCTGAACTCGCATGGCTACGTGCAAGCCTGTCCGATGACCCTAGAGGACCCTTGTTTTCGAAACGCCACACGTTTGAGTGACGCATAGATCACTATGTGCCCCACATTCAGTAAGGGCTCATCAAGATCAACGCCGTCGTGTTGGCACACAATTACATCTGTTTTTACCCGTGGAAAAAAAGGCAATTGAACGTTGATTCAACTGCCGCTAAGGGATTGATACAGAGCGATGTGCCGCCCCCCTGTCTGTTGCCAGTTGGGTGACAAAGTCCGGCAACTTTTTGCCCTGCCAGTCATACGTTGAAATCATTGACCCCTACTCTGTGCAGACAGCAGCGATCCAAATATGTCTTACTAGCAAGAGGCATACATTGCCAAGAAAACCCTGCGGCGTTAGGGTTTAATGAGACTCTGTGATTCTTGCAAATGGACAGACTGTCTTGGAGACTGCCGCTTCATTCTTTGGCCTCGTGCCAGATTTTGCAACATTTGACAACATTTCTTCCCCAGCATCGCGTCCTGACAATGTGTGTATCTAAACTAGTAGCGCGTCCTCCCAATGTTGTGCGTCTGGTTAAAGAACCAGCGGCGTGTGTATCTAGTTAACCCTTTGGCTGTCCTTGTCCGGGCTGATTCCAACAGGAAATACCTGGACAAAAAGCGCTGCTGACAGCTACAGGGTTACCCCTTTTTGCGCGATGAAATGCTCAAGTAATCAGTCACGGGCAACGATTCTCAACAAATTTCTCCGATCACAAATCGCTTTTTACTTCGTAGTCATTCGTAGGTGTCTCAACTACTTCGCTTTTGACAAGGTCGGATATTAATAAAGTCGGATATAACAACACTTTTTTAGAGGTCCCGACAGCAAGCACTTTTTCTGCACAAATTTCTTATGACAAACTTCCGATATATAAAAAAAACGAAAACATCTGGGACCCCAGGCGACTTGTTATACGAAGTTTACTGTTTTCGGCTACAATATTTGCACAGGCCACAGGAAAAGATCAACCATGACAAACTGACGTGCCACACTGGTTGTCTCCCTCGATTCGCTACCGCTGACAGGCGGTAGCGAATCGAGGGAGACAACCAGTGCTATTTTGTTCTGCCTGATCAGCTTGGCGGCTACCTGGCTAGAGACAGTTACTCCGGCTTCTCCTGAAAAAAGTGTCTACTCACCTTTGTAACGGTCCTACGCCTAACATCGGCTAGGTGCATCCTCGAGACATCAATATTGGACTCGGAAATATGCAAATTCAAACATGCGTTTATGGATCTTGACTGACAGGCACAGAAGATGCGTGCATTCAAACATTTGTCTACAGGAACTGTGTGATTTCCTGACGGGGTGGGGGTGAGGGGAGCGAATGAGGGTGTGTAGGGTGGGGGGGGGGAGAGGGAGGGGGAGAGAGAGAGAGAGAGAGAGAGAGAGAGAGAGAGAGAGAGAGAGAGAGAGAGAGAGAGAGAGAGAGAGAGAGAGAGAGAGAGAGAGAGAGCCCTTCAACGCATTAGAAGAGAAAGAAAGATTTGTGTTCAATACATCAGAAGAAAACATTTACGGCCAAACTTAACACCGAGCGCGCTATAATTTTTGGGCGGTCTTCTACGGCCATGCATACGATGTAGGAAAACAGTCACTATCCCCAAACAATCACAGGTCCTCCGTGTTCCGCGGGTTGTGCTGCAGGCCTAACAACAATACAAGCCTGCTAAACAGACTTCAGACAAGCGATAGCGACGTGAGGTGCGATTCGCGAACGTCCGCCCTGGCCCTAAATTCTATGATGCAAATGATCCTGTTATCTAATACTGAGCGAACAAGAGGCATAAATTCTTATGAGCCACTGCAACTGCATGAGAATATATGCCTCTTGCAGACGGAGAATGACTGACGTGGTGTTGCGCTGTTTCGGAAGGCCGGCTTGCAAAAAAGACACCCGGTGTTCCGTGACCCAGACAGACTCAGCCACCCAAGTAGACACTCGCACAAAAGAACGGCGAAATCCACCCGTGTTCTAACCATCCGATACCCGAGTCGTATCTAACTTACTCCTGCCACACCAGCTTGGTGTGAAAACGCAACTAGTTACACTGAAGAACCAGATTCTAAGCAGCATAGGCCCTATCTTTGAACTATCACGGCGTCCGTGAAAACCCATTAAGCTGAAGTCCTCGAGCGACTGTGTTTGTCCAGTCTTTTAATCCACTGTTTTCGTCGAAACTCGTGCACTTTGATCTACTTCTGATTTCCGAACGTCTATTGCCACTGTATTATATACTGTGTATGCAGAGTGTTGCCGGCTGAAGGCAAAAAAAATAAATAAATAAATAAATAAATAAAAAAATCTTCACAGCAATTTGTGGGGTTTGGGTCAGGACTGACGCGCCTGTGAGACTCCCCACAAGAATACATAAATCCCCAACGTCCTAAAGTTTTGCGAAGCCATCTCAGGTTTTTTTGTGTTTTTGTTTGGCTAATCCCTCTAGCAAAGAACTCCAACGCTCATTCGCAAGAGGCACAGACCCTCATGAGTTCCCACATGGTGAAAATGTAACCCTTAGCTGCGACTAACAATACCATTCGGCGACAAGGCGAGTAAAGATACGCCATGAGCGTTTAAGGTGCTAACTGCGGATGTCACCAGGGTCTGATGGTTTGTTTCAAGTAGAGGCAAATCATCAGGCGTTTCTGGTTCGCTTATTCTGCCCGGACAGACCACAGCAAGACATGGATCGAGCATGATAGTTCCAGGGTGGTGCCAGAATAGCTTGGCGCCCATAGGCGCCAAGCTATTCTGGTACCGCCCAGGATCTATCATGCTCGATCTGTCTGTAAAATTGCGACTCAGTACTTCAGCGGGCAACTTCTAAATTTAGGGATTTCGGCCCTGGGGCAGGGAAGGTTAATCCTTTGGCTGTCGGTAGCGGTTTTTGTCGCGATGATTCCTGCCGGAATCATCGCGACAAAAACCGCTACCGACAGCCAAAAGGTTTGCTGCTTAACACATTCGAGACCGTTTCGCATCCGGATACGCGGTAAAAAAAAAAAAAAAAGCATTATGACACATCACAGGTGCCTGCCAAGATACGGCATCATATCGCTTCACACACGCTAGTGACACGCACAAGGTTAACTCATCAAATTTTCTATGAAGGTCGCCGCGTGTTGCACGACAAATTATCAATTCATTCGAGACGTGCCGCCGCGGCATAAAGACGCATAAAGCCGCGTATCCGAATGCAGCACGTCTCGGATGAGTTAATTTCAAACTATGAACATTCGGATCGCCTCCAGTGACGAGTGCGGCCAATTTGTATCTGGTGCCCTCAAGAGGAGGAAAAGGTAATGCAGTGTTGCTCTCACGACCTAAATTTAAAACTGACACCACCTTCATCGTCTCTTTTGGTCTCATTTGTTTTCTCAGACGGAGGGAGGTCACCGTGTGTTCCACCAACGACGTTAATCTACAACCTCTAAGAACTTAATCGCCCTCTCAATCCACTGGGATTAAGGCGGTTGCAAAAGCACAGGAAGCGAGACGTCAAAACTGGTAGTAATTTACAACCGACCTGTCTATCAGAGGTCTAAAGGTCGAAGCTCATTATGTCAGTTTTAATTGACCGCCTTATAACCTCCTCAAAATGAGGATAATAGTCCTAAACTTGCTTCAAAGAGAGGACGAGATCTTCATAAGCCTCCTAAAAGTGCCGGGTTCATGAGAATGTACAGACGGAATATTCTGAAGTGGACAAAACTGTCGACGGCTACAACCGAATAACATTATTCTAGTTCAAACTGACCTCACTATTACTTCCAAAGTGTGAGGAAGATTGATCAAAAACAGGGCAAGCATGAGGCATATATCCTCATGAGCCCTCGCCAACCCCCGCCGTTGGCTGGGGCTCATGAGGATCTATGCCACTTGGGTTAAGAGGGTTAAACTATGGGGTGAACCTGTCATCGACTGACGACACTAAGATTGATTCTGGTCAACAGGGGATACTTGGCTGGAAACGGCAGATAGATCTTCACGGCAATCGATCAGATTTCTATGGACAAAGGTGTCACAAAACAAGGGATCCTTGTGCGAGCGATTCTCATTGACAAGATGGCAGAATTGACTCATTAGTTCATAATTTCTTGCGCAATGGAACCCGCTTTGCTGAAAACAATCCGACTGAAAACAACAATGTCATCTACAGATATTTAAATGACATGCAATGTCCAACACAAAGACACACTGTTTAAAACTTTGGAAAGACATGGACCAAACAGTTTACTAAATTAAGCATGAAAAAGCGTGTTTTGATTTTCTTGTAGGTGAATTACATTCGATCCCATTTGGCAATCACTCTTCTTTAAATATGTAATGGAATAGCTGAAATATTAAAATATTTCTTCAAACACTTTAATAGCTTATAATGATACTGTTAATCCTTTTACAAAATGTGGTTTTGATATAAAAGAACCCTTGCACAAGTACCACATCAAATTGCGGCTAATTACGTTTTGATTAATGACCATGATTAGGAATTGTTTTGGCGCTACGGTATCGACACATAACACAGTCGATCAATCATCCGGGTCATGTCTAGATCTCATGACTTTTAGCTCTTTCCCAGGACTTTATGGCACCGCATGCCAACTGTCTATCTATCCGCCATCTGCAAAAGGCGTAGATTCTCATGAGCCCTTGCAGCCGCTGAATCTCATGAGAATGTATGCCTCTTGCCAACAGCAGCATGCATCGGCTACAACTACTTGCTCAGACTGAGGTTGAAGGTTGACTCCGTGGCACCGCACGTCAACCGTCGATCTATCTGCCATCAAATCAATGTATCAGTCTCCTGACATCTGGCAAAACATATCTAGAGTCCAACATCTAAACCTCTGCAAACTTCCTCATTAACAGAGGAAAGTATGCCCGCAATCTCAGCAAAAGACTTCTAACAGGTTTTCGTGAATCCATGAAGAAACTTCCGTACATCTAACATCTAAACACCGACTAATTGTTTTTTTGTTTTTTTTAGAATGCGCACACTGTAAAGTCAAATTCACTGCGTAGTTGGGTGGGGGTGGGGGTAGGGGGTGCACGGTAGGTTTAGTTGGCTTATACATTAAATGTGAACAGGCGTATCTGTGCAAAGCAAGAGGCATAGGTTTTCATGAGCCCCTGCAACATCAAAATCTATGCCGTTTGCAGAAGGAACATGCTTGGTGAGGGGGTGGGTGGGGGTATTTCATGAAAATCGATGACTTATATGGCAGACACCCATCGCCATCTATACCCCGAGCAGATAGTGGGGGCTGAGTGAGAGATTTTATAAGCAGAGACGGCCAAAACGATAACATCCCGGTTATCGCTGCTCATCCACATTGACAAGGCAAGCTATCGCTTTGGGAACCGAAGGCAGGGTCCCGGTTGGTACACTATATACGGGTACAAAAACAGCAGGGTCATGGTGGTACGTTGGGCATAGGTGGATGGTAGAGTAAAAAGAGTTCATAATTCCTCCAGTGCCAGTTGCAACAGCAGGATTGGCCGTGATAGCTTAGCTTAACCCCCTCACTGCCAAAGGACGCAGGTTGTGTTTCTGTAATCTTGGTTAATTTCACCGCCAAAGAGCGCCAGCCGTGCTATGAACATAGGATTCAAAGTGGGGTCAGCAAGAGGCATAGATCCTTTTGAGCCTCCGCTGTTGCGGGGGCTCATAAGGATCTATGTCTCTTGCACATGGATCGTGTTCATTTTCTACCGGCAGTGAAGGGGTTAAATCGGTCATCTCCAGCCACGTCTTTTCCACACTTCTTGCCACAATCCACGTCGTGAGTCGGCACACAGAAGTTTGCTGCTGTTCTTTGTGCGCAGCGGGGAGGAAGGGGGGGGGGGTTGGTTGTATACTGCTTAACGTCCCGACAGCAACAAGACTTTTTCAGGACGTGCCTGCAGTGCTTGTGAAAAATAAAGCTAAACAGAATATTGAATATGTCGCCAGCCGGTCAGATACGCTAAATAAACAAAGCTAAGACCATTTGGCAACACACATCCAATATCAAGAGCTACAGGCAGCGCAGACAGTAGGGAGAGTTTAACCCATATCATGCTGAGGCGAAAAGCTTCAAATGTGTACACTGCCGTATGCAAGCTACATTATAGTATTCACATATAAGGATATAGACCAATGGCTTTAGTTCAAGGGTGGTGCCAGAATAGCTTGGCGCCTAGAGGCGCCAAGCTATTCTGACACTACCCTTGAACTATTTTAGTCAAACTTATTTCACACACTGGTGTATTCCGAATGATAAGGGTTAAAAAAGGAAAATACAGGTGAATGGACCAAGGGTAGACAGAAACACATGTCCCAGAATAGAGGGGAAAACCCACACTGTGGGGCTGACCAGGGTGACCCTGGGAACTAAAATGTAGTTAACCTTACCCAAGTCCCCCCGGGCAGACCCGGGTGGGGGGGGGGGGGAGGGAGGGGTCCTCTTCTATACATACAACGACTAAACAAGAAAAACAGAAAAGTCTTTCATCTTACGACATTCACACTTTGACGAATTAGGTTAGGCAGTCGGTCTAGCATTACTGTCTAATCCAAACCAAAATGACGAATTAGGTTAGGCAGTCGGTCTAGCATTACTGTCTAATCCAAACCAAAATGACGAATTAGGTTAGGCAGTCGGTCTAGCATTACTGTCTAATCCAAACCAAAATGACGAATTAGGTTAGGCAGTCGGTCTAGCATTACTGTCTAATCCAAACCAAAATGACGAATTAGGTTAGGCAGTCGGTCTAGCATTACTGTCTAATCCAAACCAAAATGACGAATTAGGTTAGGCAGTCGGTCTAGCATTACTGTCTAATCCAAACCAAAATGACGAATTAGGTTAGGCAGTCGGTCTAGCATTACTGTCTAATCCAAACCAAAATGACGAATTAGGTTAGGCAGTCGGTCTAGCATTACTGTCTAATCCAAACCAAAATGACGAATTAGGTTAGGCAGTCGGTCTAGCATTACTGTCTAATCCAAACCAAAATGACGAATTAGGTTAGGCAGTCGGTCTAGCATTACTGTCTAATCCAAACCAAAATGACGAATTAGGTTAGGCAGTCGGTCTAGCATTACTGTCTAATCCAAACCAAAATGACGAATTAGGTTAGGCAGTCGGTCTAGCATTACTGTCTAATCCAAACCAAAATGACGAATTAGGTTAGGCAGTCGGTCTAGCATTACTGTCTAATCCAAACCAAAATGACGAATTAGGTTAGGCAGTCGGTCTAGCATTACTGTCTAATCCAAACCAAAATGACGAATTAGGTTAGGCAGTCGGTCTAGCATTACTGTCTAATCCAAACCAAAATGACGAATTAGGTTAGGCAGTCAGTCCAGCATTACTGTCTAATCCAAACCAAAATGACGAATTAGGTTAGGCAGTCAGTCCAGCATTACTGTCTGTCTAATCCAGACCAAAAAAGGTGACTGCCAAGCAAGACGTACAGATCCTCATGAGCCCCAGCAATTGCGGGAGCTCATGAGGATCTATGCCTCTTGTTGAACGGGCACTACTCCTGAGCTGCACGGTCGATCCATCTCCTGTAGCATTACTGTTTGACATACCGAGGGGGAGGGGGGAGGGACCATCAAACAACCCATCTTGCATAATAATTGATCACACAATGCAACCGGTGATCGAAGTTATCATGCATCCTATCACGGTTTACTTGTCCACTTCTTCATGTTCGGGCGCGCACAACCACATTACAAAGACGGAAATTAAAAAATATTTTTGGAAATATCGACTAGTAGATCATACTTGTAAAATGCCAAGCTGCGTACGGATTGCACCAACGATAATGAACTTTTATGCAGAACTCCAATAAATATTGTGCTTCATACATGTAACAAAGCAAACGGAAAACCCTGCAACTCATTTGGAATTGAAATGAATCTTTATTGCGACTGGACACGCGAAAGTTTTGAATTTTTTTCCAAATCCCAGCTAAAACTAATGAGCCATGGAAGGCTTATTCATGCACTAGATTAAAGACTGTCTCCAACTGGGAGACCATTTCAGGCAGAAAATGCACAATACTGATAAAAGATCTCATTTCCAGCGTACACGACGAGAGGGTGTGTGGTGTAGAAGAGGGTTCAAACCTGATAGCGAAAGAGTAGTACCTGTTCAGCTTGGCGCCTCAGGCGCCAAGCTGAACAGGTACTACTCGTGCGCTTCAGTCACGGTCGATCCAACTCCTGTAGTGTTCAGGTACTTGTCGGCACACGTTCTGTCGGCAAGCACAGGGGATGAAAAATTGAAATACGTGTGACAGTTTAGGATCAAGCATACCGTCACATTCGGAAAACTCTCTGCAACAGGCATTGCTGACATTTGTGTGTTCGGGTCTTTCATTTGTACACTATCTTAAGACACTCGACGCGGCTGACCTGACGCTAGAAATAGCCACTGACAACTATCCTCTCCAATTCCACCGAGGCTTCTGAAGACTTTCGGGTATTCTTTACGTCGAACGAACCGAAGAAAACGTCCGCAACTATCCTCTCCAATTCCACCGAGGTTTCTGAAGACTGTTGGGTATTCTTTACGTCGAACGAACCAAAGAAAACGTCCCATAGGACAGCAGCGCAGTAACCATCTAAGTGGGTATGTATCTTGAATCCTGACACTAGCTTTAGGCAACCTTTGACCATGAGAAACTTAACCCTGTGAGTGTCGGTAGCGGCTTTTGTCGCGATGATTCCTACCAGAATCATCGCGACATAATCCGCTACCGACACGCAAAGGGTTACATACTAAAGCTTTACATGGAGCAAGAATGTACCTTTGAAATTCCTACACAGTCGTGTCTTAATAAAACGTGCAAAAACATGTACCTGTTCAAAACAAAACCGTAAATGTCACCTTAAATTTGAGGCACCACTGAAACGGGTCTTGGTCAGCGAAAAACATAGAAGTATATACTCAAACAAGACACTGATTCTCGCGAGTCTCTGCAGCCGCAGGACTCATGAGAATCTATGCCTCTTGCGTGCATAATGAGACATGGACGTGGGACTTTAAACTTCTGAACTCCATTAATAAAGGTCTACATGACAGTTTACGAATTTATTGGCCGTAAACGCTGTAAAACGTCCGTCAGCCCTCTGCATCTACATTTCAAAGGAAAATGCATCAGTGAGGTTACATTCATAGAGACAAGTCCAAATGGGTCGCATCGACTGCACACTGCATGTCGTTAGTTGCAATCTGCATGCCGTTAATTGCAGATGGGAGAGGGGACTGATGGATGAGTGCGGATGCAACCTGCAATATTCCACTTGAGGTCACACACCTCTGGCTGTCGGCAGCTCATTTTGTAGAGGTGAAGCCTGCAGGAATCACCTTAAAAAAAAAAAAAAAAAAAAAGCGCTGCCGACAGCCAACGGGATGACCATTTAACCCCAGGACCGCACTTCTCAAATCCTGTAGGTGTCACCCGACGACTGTGTACCGGTTGCAGGAGATGGATGGGCCATGGTAATTCAAGGATAGTGCCAGCTTAGCTTGGCGCCATCCGGCGCCAAGCTAAGCTGGCGCTACCCTTGAATTGTCATGGTCCATCCATCTCCTGCTGTAGTTAATTGTAGCCTGATTGTGTTAAATGGGTTTAGCATGTCTTCTGGTAGGGTTTTTCTTTCTGACGAGAGAAACATATGAAAAGAAACGTGAAACTTTCTCTCAGACATTGTCGTTATTATTATTTTTTTCTTGAGGGGTAAACGAAAACAACAAAGACGAAATAGCAGTTTGTAAAAGATGTTGTAATTGCGACATTTTGCCTTCTATATCTGTGAAAATCCCAAAATAAGATCTTCGTGACTCGTGACGACGTTCTGGTTATTTGTGAAACATTGAAGGTCTGCTGCCACACTGTTAACTTCATCGCCCATTAATGTAAAAACTGACCGTTTTGACTGTTCAGAGGTGATGCCGGAATATACTGGCGCCTATGGACCATTATTGTTCAAGGGTGGTGCACTGTTTTCAACCTTTCATTGCCCGTGGATGCAGATTGGTTTTCGAAAAATATTTTCGAGTCGAAAAGCCCAGTCGTCCCAGGAACATGGATTCAAAGTGGTGTCAGCAAGTCGCGGGGGCTCATGGGGATCTATGTCTATTGCAGTTGGGTCGCGCTGCCTTTTTCTCGACAGTAAAAATAAAGTATCATAGCGAATGCACGCGTGGATGCATCAACATGTTCTTACCTCATAACCGGAGCTCATCAAGACGATGCCGCTGCTGTGGGTCGTTCCGAGTTTCCTTGCAGGCAGCCAACGGCCGAGGTCCCCCCCCACCCCCCCCCCCCCCCCCCCCCATCGTCGTCAGCTCAGAGAAGTCTGCAATCATAGAAAACATACACACACTTTAAAGATAACGCCAAACTTGTTCGTGCTCCTAAATACTAATTATTATACAGTGTTCACATTACACGACATTTTTGAAGGCATAAAGGTATGTATACTCTAGTGAACAGTCTTCGGGCCGACGTCGGCCGCAGTGGGCCCGCGCACGACTGTGCGAGGGCCCAATTCGGCCGATGTCGGCCCACGAGTCTTTTGCTTTTTGAGGACAATACCGATTAGAAACGAGAGACACCTGTTGTGAAATATCTGGAGAACAGAGAAATTTACAAAGTGGTGTTGCGATATTTGCGTGCGCCTACCTACCCCTTCCCCCTACCCCTTCCCAGCGCACGTTTTCTTTTGAGGCCGGCGGGAAGACGGTGGTGGGTAGTTCGATGTTCATGTTTATTTGTTAGCCACGTTTATTTTATGATGTCTAATCAGTCAAATTACTATTTATTTGACATTATTCAAATTGATTAATGAACGTCTTGGTCTTTGCTCATTAATCTTTTTATAATTATATTTTTAACAAGATGAGGGGTAGTTGAAAATCATAATACGATCTTAAAAGAAACTGAAAGAGCAACCAATAAATAAATAAATAATTTTTTTTTTAAATCGAGCGATTTAGGACCACCCGATTTCTCAACTTTGCTCTTTCTTTTTGTTTGAGAGCACTCTGGTTTGAAAATTGACACAAAATTTGTTTATTAAAACTGTGTGATGCGACATGCATTGCTTATTAAAACCGTGAACGAGTCTGAAAAAATCGGAACGCTTTAAACCCATTGACAAACTGCTTTGGCCAATCACAAGAGACAGCTGACAAACAATTAGCTCGGCAAATCTCGGGTTTCTCCGCGTGTCGATGCGCACGACATCACAGGAAGTGGAAACCAATACAATTTACGTCCCCTCGGCTATGTGGGTGGAAAAACGCCGAGTCTGACACAGTCACTGTTGGGCGTCCAACACGCAACGGGCTATGGAGATCTGAATGGATTTGACGACAAGGAAGGGGCGGTGCGCGTAAAACTTTGGGACGTACATGTGTGCAGTGCTGCTCTGTGATTTAGAACCTTACAGTTCTTGAGCCGTAAGGTCTAAAATCACAGAACAGCACACATCCTGATTCATGTCGCAATTGTCACACACATTTATAATTATGTTTCAACTGCATCATCGCCCATCGTCTTACTACAAGATTGAGTACTTAGTTACAAATCTACAGTTAAACCCATTTTAACCCAAAGGTCACCTCTCCCAAATTTGGAGGTGTCGCCAAACGACAACGTACCAGTTTCAGAAGATAGATCGACCGTAATAATTCATGGGTATTACCAGATCAGCATGGCGCGATCAAAGCTGATCTGGGACTAACCTTAAATTATCACGGTCGACCCATCTCCGGCTGTGGTGCATCGGAGCTAAATGGGTTAAACGCCATTACTACAAGTGCCACCCGACCACCACCACCACCAATTTGGCGACAATAGCAACACTTAACAGTGAACGTTTGGTCTCTTCCTCCGCACGTTGTTTAAGAAATTTGCTGACTCGGCGAAGTTCTGGTGGCAATGGAGCCCTGACCTTCAAAACTGGTTTGAGATTTCATCCGCATGTCCTTCCACACCCTAAACGTCTTTTTATCCATACTGTCCCCTCCCGATCCCTGCAAAACCCCTCAACCCCTCCCCCCCCCACCCCCCGCTCCACACACGCACACCATCTTTCCCATTCCACATACCAACGTATTTTCCTTCACTCGCATCGGTCATGTCGCGGCTATTGCGTTTTAGCCCTCAATGAAACTGGCATCACAAGTTCCTCCACCGTACATTGAATCTGTACACTTAAAACGCGCCGAACACTCTGTGTGAATTTTACCTGGGAAAACTGAACATTCTATGAACCCAACTCGCTCTTTCCTGCGGCATAATTAACAACAAGAGTGGCCGCGGCAACTTCATAATTTGGACGTTCGCAATGACGAGTCTCAGCCCTCCGAGCAAAAAACAAACAAAAACTGGACGCGAGGGTCTAGTTAGACTTCAGTTTGCCCGGGTAAAATTCACACTGTGTTCGGCGCACTTTAAGCCAAGCTAACAAACACATACAGGTGATCCGTACCCAATGCGCAAAAGGCCCGATGGCCTTTTGCGCACTGGGTAGAAGCCGGGTACTCGTACAGATCATGCACTTTTAGATGAGTGTCGTCCACTAAAGAAACGTCAAAATGTGGATTTAAAAATAAAAATTTAAAAAACTGTTTTCAATTTTCGCCGTTCTCCTCTTGTGAGTGGTCCTAAAAACAACTGTGGCACAGTCACAATTTGACGACACGTGCGTGTAACGTCAAATGACTTACCACAGTTGTCCGCGTCCGAAACTGCGACTGTGAGCCTGAATGCAACGACTCCGATCACACAAAGGCTCCCAGAACTATTTTATAGAATGGAAGACATTCAATGTTGGGAGTAACGGGGTTAGCCTGTCACCGAGATGCGCGCACACACAAAAGATGAGTAGCATGTGACGAGCATGTGACGTAAAAAAAAAAAAAAAAAAAAATCAAATGTTACACACGCTGACAAGTTTCTGTAAAGCTGTAGCAAATACATGTTTAGCCCATTCAGCGCCGAGAGAATATAATTATGAACACCAAATTACTGCAAGACGAATAGATCCTCATGAGCCCCCGCAGTTGCGGGGGCTCACGAGGATCTCTGCCTCTTCCTGACACCCTTTTGAATCCATGCTCCTGGGACTGCTAAGGTATTTACGTGTTGAACTAACGACCATTGCAGTCGACTGGCACTAAACGAGTTAAACTAACCTAAAGGGTGACACGCAGTACATTTTATGAATGACGTTTTCGCTGATGAATCACTTTCTCCAAACGTCTCAGCATGGGAAACCGCACGCTCTAAACGTCTCAATGACGTGAAAATGAAAGACACGCCAGGCGACGAGTTGGCGCATGAAAGGTTCGTGCTCACGTGAGAATCTGACATATGTAATCCAAAGACCTGTAGCACGGGGCAGCATTTTTATGCTTATTCTAAATGCTGTGCACAATGAAAACACAGGTGGTTAACCCCTTCGTGCCTGCGGAAGCAGACCGCGTCTCTCCGAAATATTGCTTAAATTCAACTCTAAAGATCACAATCGTCAACGGAGCATTGACACGAAGTCGTCTCAGCAAGAGGCATAGATCCTCATGAGCCCCCGCAACTGCGGGGGCTCATGAGGATCTATACCTCTTGCACTTGCAGTTGGTGGAAGTTCGGTTTGTTTGTTTTTCTGGCCAGAGTTGGGGTGTTTTTTTTCGGGGGGGGGGGGGGGGTACCCGGGTGGGTGGGTGCGGGGTGTCCTGTTAGTCCCGACTGGAGACACATGCCGTATCTATTACTTGGAGGCAACAAACAGCAAGTACAGTTTTGTGAAAAAGCGAGATTCTCATTATATTACAATAAAAATCTCGCTTTTCACAAAAACGAATTTACTGTCTTTTGACTTCACAGTGCAGAAATGGCAATGGACCTGGTTTGACAGACCACGACTGCTTTCCAGTTGCAAAGCTAATCAGACACTAACCTCCTAGTTAACTAGGTCGATCTCCAATACAGCAGACCCTGTTTTGAGCGACCACTCGTATGCGAGATCACCTGTCATTAAAGACCACCAAGTGTAGGTAGCTGTAGCCACCTAAATGAAGGTCTTTACCGACAGGTGACACTTTTTGCCCGTGAAGACTTCTTGAGACACCTGTTTTTCAAAACCACTTTTTTTTTCTTGCAAGAAAAGTGGTCGCTCAGAACTGGTTCTGCTGTAAACACGCCATCTAAGGCAGGGGATGGAGGGTGAGGGAGCATATAAAGTATCTATTGAAACTGCCATAACTGGTCTCCAGCCAAATTGTCATGCGACCAACTCGATCTAGCCTGGTTCCCAGCGTCTGAGAAGGCTGGCGCCACAAGTTCATTCATAACATAGCCGGGAATTTCTTCACGGTCATCCATCACCATTCATCTGCATGAGGCATAGATTCTTATGAGCCCCTGCCACTGCAGGGGCTCATGAAAATCAATGCCTCTTGCCAGCTGCAATACAGCTGCAAAACTATCCCGTTTACCTCGAACGAGTACAACATTTTGAGCACTCGACTGCTACGAGATTTTTTCATGTCATCCCGCCTTTTCTCCGTCTGATTGAATGAGGCACAGATTCACATGAGCCCCTGCAGCCGCAGACGGTCACGAGAATCCATGCCTCTGGCCAGTAGACATTTACGACGTACGTCACCCACCTCCCTCGCTTCTTCTCAGACGGAGGAGGCAATCTGGCGCTAAACCTGTGACCGGCAAGGGATTTCATTCACGGTCCCATCACGCGATGGTGGGGGCGGCATAGGTGACGGATTATCAGACTTCTGACAGGATCATGGGGTCTTCACAGATGAGTGACACGCGGTAAAACTGTCTGCCGTCTTCGTCAGGTTCGCCTTGAGACATGGTCCTAATAAGATTGCTCGGCAATAAAATAAAATAAAATAAAATAGTAAAAAAAAAAAAAAATTAAATATAAAAAACGCCGTGTTGAGTAGTATGCTTAGCTGTGAAAAGAATGTGTGCTGGTCTGTAATTTTGGACTTACTTCTTGCATCCGTAAGGTCCAAAATCACAGACTAGCATACACACCTTTTTTGCGTTAATAACGTGCATATTAATTTTTTTAACCGACCCTGAAAATCTGTACAAATTAAATTATACAACGTTGAAAACCGCGCGAATGAAGGATTTAGAAAGGAGAGTGATAAAATAAAAAGCGATGGTGTGGACAGGGGGGGGGGGGGGGTAGATGTTTAACCCGTTCAGTGCCAGCTGTCGCAGACTCTGTTTCTGCAATCTTCGTTAATTAAAGACAACAACAAAGATGTCCCAGGAACAAGGATTTAATGTGGTGTCAGCAAGAGGTATCATGAGGATCTATACCCTTTTGCAGTTGGGTTGTGGTCACACTGAACAGGTTAAAAGCGAAAGATCGCTTTTACCAGAGAACCTGGCTTAGTTTGACACTAACCTCTCTCTCTCTCTCTCTCTCTCTCTCTCTCTCTGTGCCCCCTCTTCCTCTTCCTGTCACGCGTAACTGGATTGCAAACACATTTTGCATCTATGCACCCCGACAAAATAAATGTCATTCATCAAACGTAACAGGAGCATCCTGGCCGCCATCAAAACGCATTTATTGACACCGCGTTGCGCGGTCATTACACCCAGCAGTGCACATGATTTTCCGTCTTTTGGCCAATTTACGGGGTAAAAGAAAACATTGAAAACCTTGAGTGTTCGCTCGTGATATGTCAGATATGTCCTTCATATGTACCGTGCCTTGCGGTACATAACCCGAGCAGCCAACGTATTCTATGTCGGTAAAAAGAAAATGAGCAAGATGACTTTACACATAAAATGCTTACACCCTGCAGTGATTTACAATGGGATGGAAGGGCAGTATACGAAAAAAACGTAGTACAAAGTACACAAACCAAGGGGAATCACTCAGCGCTGGACAAACAGTTAGATCCCCTGCCCCCGCCTGATAGGCGGGGGCAGGGGATCTAACTGTTTGTCTGTCCAGCGCTGAGTGATTCCCCTTGGTTTGTGTACAATTCTGTCAGCGTTAGACTCACCTATCTGGTTTGTGAGTCGTACAAAGTGAAATTGTATGCATTTTGTAACTTTCCATGCGTAGTATTTACATCTACCCTACATGATGTTTTTTTTGTTTGTTTTGTTTCTCTCTCTCTCTCTCTCTCTCTCTCTCTCTCTCTCTCTCTCTCTCTCTCTCTCTCTCTCTCTCTCTGATTTGATTCTTTGCTGTCTCTTTTCTTTAAAACCTCTCCCTACAAAGCGCTTTGAGCATTCAGCACTGGGTGGAGAAATGCGCTCCACAAATTAACATCATCATCATCATTAATGACCATACTCTTAATCCTTTGGCCGTAGGTAGCGGTTGTTGTTGCGATGATTCCGGTACCAACAGCTACCAACAGCCAAAGGGTTAAAATATAACAGATAACTCAGTCATCATCACTAGTAATTGTCAGTAGTTCTAACCCACACCTTTTGCCTCTGCCACTCATCTGTCTGGTCTTAGCATACAAACTGGAATTTGACCGATTCCTGAAAACATGCTCATAGAACTGTCGTTAGTAAGTTTATTAATTAAAATAGCTGTGAAAGCGAGGACAAGGTCTGCGTGTCCACGTCTTTGGTCGTTTCATTCAAGACAAGGTACTGATCGAAGCCGCTGTCCTTCAAAGATTTCTGTGCTTGCCTCACAGGTTGTGTACCGGGTGCATGCAGTCTCCCCGCTGTTACATGTGACAGCACTTACGATGTTTGTATAGAGTCAACGCAAAACAGTCTCTCAATCAGTGCCGTTCATCTGCAAGAGGCCTAGATTCTCATGAGCCCCTGCGGCCGCAGGGGCTCATGAGAATCTAGGCCTCTTGCTGACACACGTATATTGTTCCCTGTTTAGTGAATGTTAAAGGGTCAAGCTGGTCAGGTTTCGAAATAAGCAGTTGTGCTTTCTCTGTCCTAAAAACTAAAATGGTGTATTCAGAAGGCAACGTGACGGCTCTCCTGTCAAAATTTAATGTTTGCGTGTCACAGGATTAAACAATCACCTTGAACTCTGCGGCGGTTAGTAAAGTCAATGACTGAAAGAAAGCTGCAACGGAGAGAGGGGCGTCTTGGCTGGGGGCGGGTAGGGGGGAGCGGGTGTGTGGTTTTTGACGGCGATTTCTGTGGTGATCTGTGGCAACACAATTCTAATGTTGATTTTCAATCCGGCTTATTGCCGACACATCTCATTACATACGCAAACCAGTGAGTTCCTAACTGTTCATTACTTACTGCTCAGTTCAACTTCAGGCTTATAACGAGGTCTCATACAACAAATGTCAAGTTTCCTTGGAGACTGCGACCGAGCGTTTCCCATGTAAAGCAAACGTTGGAGATAACAACCAAAATGTTGCCCTGGGAAGGACGACAAGTCCATTTTGGTACATGCAAAATTTTCATTTGATTACAACACTATAAAACATAATGTCTTTCGCCTTTGCAGGGCACAGATTGTGGTTCCCCGGTGTGTGGTTTCGTATTATGGTTTCATAATTTAATGTTTACGAAAGGCCAATTTTTCCCCCCTTGAATGCGATGCATGCATATATCTCCATACACATGGGCGACCCCTTGTGATATCGTTTACATGCGCCATGTCATCACCTAATGCCAGTCACAAATTTTGCGAGTGAGCTAAAGGACCTCGAGCCGACGCCAGCCTTAGCTGGCCCGCGCACATCCGTGCGCGGGCCAGCTAAGGCTGACGTCGGCCCGAGGGCCTTTCGCTGACTGGAAGTGAGGAGACACGCACGTGTCCAAGCGAAAGCGCCCAACGCCCCTGGAGTTGCGTACATAGGAAGGGTGTTTCCGCATAGGCCTCTTTCAGTTCCGGCATCAATTTCTCCTGGCGCAAAAGCTAATAAGGACAAGACACTACCCTCGAACTGTAATGATCTCCAGGCCTTGTTATCACAAACACACCCCCGTTTCCCTTTCTGGACGAATTAAATGTCTATAATTATGATTTGGTCAATGATTTTGGATCATAGGACCGGAAGGCTAAATCTGTGATTTTAGAATTTATGGTTCTAAACCTGAAGCACAAAAGTTAAAGACCGTCAGCAAAGTCATGATACTCACTCGAGTTTGTTTTTTTAATTTTTTTTTTTTTTTAGTATAAAAAAACACACACAAAAAAACCACAACCCAAACACGACACGACGCAACAAAACAAAGAAATAAAAACAAACACGCCATTTACACACTCCCCTTTTGGCTAGCGGCAAGCTCGGTTAATTTACCTCTGTGGTCGCCAAACAAACACTCAAGCTATCAGGGTCGACAAACTACATCTGCCATTTTGAGACGATTGTAAAATAAGAGCTGCTTGGCTCTGCTCGCGATGAGGACACAGGACAGATTTCCAATGTTTTCATGCCATATAGAGGCGTCTTAGGATTCCGGGTCTCGCGGTCACACACTCCCGCTGGTACCAGTCTATGTGGGTGTGAAAGTTTGGTTTCCAACATTGGCTGCTGCAAACAACTTTTCCATATGCAAGAGGCACAGGCAACGCGAAAGGGGCCCAGCCGTCCCAGGAACGTGGATTCAAAGCAGTATTACAAGAGGCATAGATCCTCATGAGCCCCCGTAGGTGCGGGGGCTCATGAAGATCTATGCCTCTTGCGTCTTGATCGTGTTCGCTTTTCCTCGGCAGTCAAGGGGTGAAAGTCGTGAACTCCACGATTGTTGTTGGTCTTGCGCGAGTGCCCAAACATCCGTGTGAGCAGATTACTATTTGTATCCGCGCTATAAATATCCGAGGATATTATGTCGAGGAATGTTCAATGGAACATAACACTGAGCCAAGTCAGTGGTTCACGACGTCAGGCATGGAAGAAAACTGTTGTAGGCACGATCTTCAACCAATGGAAACCCCTCTATGTACGCTACTGTTAACATCGATTGGTTCACTAACCATTATCCAAAAGCGTGCTTGGTCAGGCCGCTTTCAACACTAGCGAGCTTACCGCTGACCTTCCACCAATGGAAAGAAAACCTCTCCATCCACCCAATGGTGAATATCGGCTGGTCAGTAACTTAAAAAAAAATGGTGCTTGGTTAGTCTTTCAACAATAACAATCTTACCGTTGAGCGAAAACACTACACAACACAAATTTACATCAAATGGGCGCACACTTTGCTACATATGACGCCGAAAACCAAAAATCTTGGAACGATTCTTATTATTTCGAAGAAGTGAACTTTTAACTTCAGTTCTTAAAAACCAAAAGAAGGAAAAAATCAAAGTTACTAGCTCCGAGAACAATTACAGTTAAAAAAAACAAAAACACTTAGGTAAGTCAAACCTGTACATAATGGCCACCTAAGGGATAAGACAGCTGTGGACACCATAGACAGATGTGATGAAACTGAAGGGGAGTTATACTTCGCTGGTGGCTGCTATAGACAGGTGACCACTACATAGAGGTGGCCTCTATGACAGGTTCGACTGTACTCTTATCGCGTACATAGTCTACTATAGGTGTCCTAATAAATACCAAGCGCAGTATTAATTCGTTCTCTCCATGTATGAGGGAAGTAAATTAACCCTTTCACTGTCGATAGCAGTTTTGGTCGCGATGATTCGTGCCACCGACAACCGAAGGGATAATAGTGCTCTTGGCATTCACGAGGACGCTTACGTAATTTATTTACGCAATATATTACATTGCTAGACGTCATTTTTATCCGAACGTGACGCAAACATCAGAGAAATGTCAGTAAATCGTCGGAAACCTTCAACGCATGTAGGCCTGCTGTCGGCGTTTACTTACAATCTACAACGTGACCTTGCTCGTGCAATAAAAACCGTACATATACGTACATAATTATTCTCATTTTACATCCGCAATCTGAAAGCATCTATTCTCATCCCTACTTTATCCTTACTCAGAAATTATGCATACATGTGACACGTTACGACATATTATAGCACAAAGGAATGCAGATAGGTTAATTATACCCCTACAACGCGGTGGTCATCAAAGAGATACCTCTACGTCATAAAACATACGACACATACTCATTATGTTCATGTACATAGTTAAATTATTACCGTTATAGCGCACTACAAAGCATACTAATAGTATACTGGTCAATGTACCGTTTAAGTGCGAGATCAAAGGAAAATCGGCTTTATCTCTGCGTGAGAAACACAGATGAAAATGTGTCTTTCTCTCGCAAGAGAATGGTGTAAAAGCACATACATGGGAAACTACGAGACTTTAATTTTATATCTTTTACGTGACAAGTTGGCTTGACTCTCATGAGGATATATTTCTCTGCAGATGATTAAAAAAAAAAAAAAAAAAAAAAAAACTACTTAGGGTACCTTCCTTTGATGAGGAAAGAGATCTACTGTTGTCTGTTAGAGTAGACTGCAAATACTAGGCGAACTGGTCAGCGGTCATTTGTACGCGGCCACAGTTCAAGGTTAGTTAATGAACGAGGTTGCCCAACGCTCACCTGTCTCTGTGGCGCAATCGGTTAGCGCGTTCGGCTGTTAACCGAAAGGTTGGTGGTTCGAACCCACCCAGGGACGTCCGGGTTTTATTTTCGTTTTGGAATTTATTTTTTTTAATATTTTTTTTATTTCGCCATTTAATTTAGAGCGGCATAGCCAAATGAAGCTTCTGTTTAACGTCAGTCGCAAACACGTCAAATTAAGGTGGGGTGACGTTTTGACGTAATAGGAAAACAACCTAATTAATTACTAAAAGAAAAAAGTGTGTGGTTTTTTTTTTTTGTTGTTGTTGTTTTTTTTGTTGTTTTTTTTTTTTTTTTTGGTTGTGTTTTTTTTTTTTTTTTTTACAAAAATTATGAAAGGTATAACATGAACACTGCAAGTGTCATCTCATCCCTCCATGAGAAATGAGTCGTCAAGTAAGCGATGAACTTTTCATAAAAAGGGGGAAAACAACACACAATGTCACTTCATGACTGAAAACGCAAATATTTCACTTTCAAATAAATTGTGGAAAGAACTTTCCTCCGTGTGCATGCAAACACCTGGAAATGTTCACACTACCGGTGGCTGATGCACAAAGAGGTTAACACATTCGAGACGTGCTGCATCCGGATACGCGGCTATAAAGCCGCGTATCCGGATGCGGCACGTCTCGAATGAGTTAACCTCTTCAGGCAACAAGGTTACATGACACTACCCTTAACCCATTTATCCCCGACGCACTACAGCAGTAGATGGATCGACCATGAAAATTCAAGGGTAGTGTCCGATTAGCTTGGCGCCTTCAGGCGCCAAGCTAATCTGGTACTACCCTTGAATTATCAAGGTTGGTCTGTCTCCTACAACTAGTACATAGTCGTCACTTGACGCCTTCAAAATGTGAGAAATGCGGTCTTAGGATTAAATGGGTTTAAACAGCACCGAATTATTTAGTAAGATAAATTTACAGAAACAGAGCGACTTCGTAAAAAAACGCACGCACATGTATAATTATGTTAACGCTGCAAAATGTATGTGTTCAAAACGAAACAAAAAATGTGCCGAGCATCCTACCGAGGTGAAATGTTCCAAGGTCAAACGCATGTACTTTATGGCCGCTGTCTCCCGCCAAAGAGAATGTGTGCGCGTGTGCGTGCGTCTCTGTGTGCGTACAGCTGAACCTGTTTTCAACAACCCTTTTTTTCCCCCAAGAAAAAAGTGGTCTGTAGTGACAAGTGCGAAGTATTCAAGACCATCATTTAGGTGGCTACAGCCACCTAAATGACGGTCTTTAATAACAAGTGATCTTTTATAAGGGTTGCCGCTCAGACAGGTTATGCTGAAGTCAAATAGTGTCACCTGTCATTAATGACCATCATTTAGGTGGCTTCAGCCACCTAAATGATAGTCTTCAACGACAGGTGATCTCACATAAAGGGTGGTCCCTCAAAACAGGTTATGCTATATTTAAACACGCAAGCCAACATACAAGTAATGCACATAAACAGGACATGGTAGATTTGAAATTCCAGTCGGATTACAACGTCCCGCAGCTGCAACGGGACATTGCAACCATCCAGGAAGAAAAAGAAGGAGAAACAAAATTGAGAAAGTTGAGAAAACAAACACAGGAAGATTTCCCTACCCACACCCCCCCCCCCCACACCCCACCACCACCACCACCACCATCCCTACCCCACCCCGACACTACCACTACCACCACTACTCCTACCACCGCCAACCACCTTACCCTCTATAATTTATATATATATATAAAAAATCCATCTGTGCATCTTGTCTCGTTTGTTTACATCTCGGCTATCTCGCCCCGAGCGGGACCCTAAACATCCTCTACACCAAGATCACCAACCATGTACGCCTTTTCACATCCAGCGCCCGTTCCGCAAGATGGAGCAGGACAGGTCAAGGGAACATGGCGGATAAATCGACCATAAAAGCTAAAGGGCAGTGACAGATTAGCTTGGCGCCCTGAGGCGCAGCCTACCACTCCTTTAGATCGTCGTCAAACACAAGTTCAGCTTGTCGTCGCCAAACACAAGTCGATAAGAGATTATCAAGGATAGCGCCGGATTAGCTTGGCGCCTGAAGGCGCCAAGCTAATTCGGCACTACTCTTCATGAACTCTTATCGACTTGTGTGTAGTATTTGAAAGACTTAAGGTCTTAATTTACATCAGAGACTGGCAATGCAGCACATTATCTGGAATTGAAAGCGGTACCAGTACATGCACACCCGTACCATTACTTCCAAATTTAATTCCTCAGCAATATCCCCTTATCATCTGCTAGGAACACAGACCTATATGAACTATATCTGCGAACTACAGGGTCTAATAATAATTTTTTTTTAAATATCACGCCTCTCGGTAGCCCCGTGGATTATGGATCACTTTTTCTCAGATTGATAAGGTTTTCGAAGTCGCCACCAACGCGTGAATACCCTCTTGGCTGATAGCAAGATCCATTTTTGACCAATGTTTACAGACATGCGTCAAATCAAAACGTGTTTGCGTGTACAGCTAAGCATCTGAAGCTGGACCACGAGTTTCTCGCTGAATTCCCTCTATCTGCTCGAAACGCAGATCCTCATTCCACGTTCCGAACGACAATCGAAGGTATGACTATGATGCTAAGCGAAAGGCCGTCGGTACCATCATTTGACCACCAACTGAAATTTAAAAAAAAAAAAAAAAAAAAAAGCCGGAAGGGGAGGTGTGTGTGTGTGTGTGTGTGTGTGTGGGGGGGGGGGAGAGAGAGAGAGAGAGAGAGAGAGAGAGAGAGAGAGAGAGAGAGAGAGAGGAGAGAGAGAGAGAGAGAGAGAGAGAGAGAGAGAGAGAGAGAGAGAGAGGGGTCATCGCAGAAGAAAACATCTTCGAGAAGACAACCTACGGTTTAAAAAAAGTTGGGTTCTTTACATTTCAAATTTTGATTTCGTTGCTTTGGTTTTCTTAATCCTTATTATTCGGAATACACCAGTGTGTGAAATAAGTTTGACTAAAATAGTTCAAGGGTAGTGCCAGAATAGCTTGGCGCCTCTAGGCGCCAAGCTATTCTGGGACCACCCTTGAACTAAAGCCCTTGGTATATATCCTTATCTGTAAGTACTATAATGTAGATTGCATATGGCAGTGTACAAATTTGAAGCTTTTAGCCTCAGTATGATATGGGTTAACTGTGAATGATTTTTTAATTATAACTCTGGCTTTTTAGTGATGTTCATTTTAACTGTTCTTTAAAATTTCATTCGAATTGTTTGTTGTTACGGTCGACTGCTTGGTTGGTTCGCTTGTCCGATGGTTTTAAGTTGATTGAAGGTATGGGGATTTAACACAGACACAGCCAAAACACCTACACAACCTAAATGCACCTGCGGACATGACTGTGTCTGCAACTGCTAGCACTGAAAACAGACAGACGTACACAACAGCATCACAACTCGACAACCTGCCTGACAACTCGCCTGTCTCACTCTTGTCGAGAAATCCCTAACTTACCTTGACATTAAGTAAATTCCCACTAGTGACTACGCAACAAAACCTTACATCCGCAAGAGGCGTAGATCCTCATGAGCCCCAGCAATTGCGGGGGCTCATAAGGATCTATGCCTCTTGCTGGTAACCATTTCGTCAGTGATAATCAGACAGGGGAGGTAATTGGGAAACGTCTGAACTGATTCTGGAAGTAATGCACCCTGCCTACACCTTTTTAACACTGCTCGCATCCCGTTGTTTCACGTAACGGTAAACGCAATAACAGCTAACGAGGCTTAATTGCACAAATACGCTGGTTGGCGTAAAATTGCAAAACCTGAGCCATATCGATTTAGAAGTGAAGGGCTGTATGTATACCCATACATTCGACACCTACCAGGGGCAAACCTCTGTTACGTTTGCTTGCTCACATGGACTGCGAAATAAACGGTCAAAAAAAAAAAAAAAAGCCCTAGTCTTGATATGACTATGATGCTAAGCGAAAGGCCGTCTGTTTTCAGTGCTAGCAGTTGCAGACACAGTCATGTCCGCAGGTGCATTTGACCATCAACTGAAATTTGAAAAAAAAAAAAAAAAAAAAAAAAAAAAAGCAAATGCCACTATGTCTATTTTTGAGAAACGCGCGATTTTCATTGCCATACAATGAAAATATCGTTTTTCTTAAAAATGGACATATTAACTTGAGTCATATAAAGGCACGACTGTGGCAAGACGACACTGAAAACTCGTTTTATCTGCGAATTGTAGCAACCAAATGAGCAGGCCGCTTTAACCCTTTGCGTGTCGGTAGCGGTTTCAGTCGCGACGATTCCTGTAGGAATCAACGCGACTAAATCCGCCGCCGACAGGCAAAGCGTTCAGATGCCAGAGGAGCCCGTGACTGCGTCCTGACCACTCAAACAAATTCCTGTTTTACACGGACCTCGAACCAACCTTACTCAACCCTTAACTCATTCAGCCCGACGGCCGTTTTTCCCAATTAATTTTGGAGGCGTCATCTAATGACTATGCACCAGTTGCAGGTGACGGATCGACCATGATAATTCAAGGGCAGTGCCAGATTAGCTTGGCGCCGACAGGCGCCAAGCTAATCTGGCACTGCCCTTGAATTATCATGGTTGAACCATCTCCTGCCACTAGTGCATGATCATCGATCCATCTCCTGCTGTAGTGCGCCAGGGCTGAATGGGTTAAGCTCCCAGAAATAAATGGCCTCCATCCTACGGATTTCAAATCATTTCGTTCTGGTAGCTCAGGAGTTGAACCATAAACACCTTTCAAAGGCGCCATGAGCACCAGACCTAGAGCCCCATCAGCGAGTCGTCGCTCCACCCTCGCACAAGTCTTGTTTTATGCGAGGTACCTGGGACGTGGAAACACTACAGTGACTAATTATCACACGCGACGCAGACTTCACATGAATCAGACATGGAAATTTAACCGCTAACCTTTTTCATGTCCACAACACCTGCACGAGACGAATGAACCGTGATAGCTCAGAAGTAGTGCCCGATTATTAGCTCGGCGGGAGATGCAACTGCGACCTTGATAGTTCAGTTCAGTTCGGTCAAGGTCGGATCGGAAAGGCCCATACGCACTCCACCCCACCCAGCAGAAGTCCTCCCAGAGTTAATTTCGACAGTTGAAGGGTGGTGCCTCAGTAGCTTGGCGCCTGGGGCGCCAAGCTACCGAGGCACCGCCTTTGAACTCTCCCCGATCGACCCATCTCCTGCATCACGTACACACTGCGCAGTATGGTTGATATGCTAAGTAGCCTATGTTTGGTGTGAACAGACACTTCGTCCTGGGTGTGGACCTGGAACGACTATTACTGAAGAAAGACGTAATTATGACAAAATATACTCGCACACAACACCTGCGACTCATCCGCCCCCGCCACCCCCACCCCCCCCCCCCCCACACACACACATACCCACCCACCCCCAGGTCCTCCGATACGTTGTAAAAACTAATCCTTGCATCAAGGATCAAGGCCGGCTGTAATAGGTCATGTAACAGTAGACACCCATCCACAGCTCGGGGGGTACTGCTACAAAAGGTTCGGATCAGCGCAGTAGCGGCTTTGTCTACGCGAAAACAGACTAATTTCCCCAGATTTATATCACACGAAGTTGGTCTCCTTTCAGTAATCGGACGCAGATCATAGAATAAAATCGAGAAGGGGTGGACATTGTGACGATGGTTTAGTCGGTAATGAAGCTGTCATGTCGTTATTCCGAACAGAGTTACGCGAGCCGCGCAAGAAACGCACAAAAAGAGTCAAATGGCTTAGTTGTACGAAAATAAAATCGTGCGCGCATCAGTTCAGCCCTGACACACTGAAACCATATATCGACCGACCACGCTGGTTAACCTATTCAGCCCTGGGTCGACCATGATAGCTTAATCTGGCACTGCCCTTGAATTATCATGGTCGATCCATCTCCTGCAACTGGTGCATAGTCATTAGATGATGCCTCCAAAATTTGGGAAATACGGCCGTCGGGTTGAATGAGTTAAAGGACAAACAAGAGACATAAAACCCTCATGCGCCCCCGCGACTGCGGGGGCTCATGAGGGTTTATGTCTCTTGCACCTCGTTAGCGTTCGCCTTTCCGCGAGAGGCAGCGACCATTACAGCTGAAAAACAGTGCCTAGCTAACTAAACAGTGTCGCCTCACCGGGAAACATACACAGCCACGAAGCTTCAGCGCCGCACTTTTTTTTCAACAGAAGATTTCTTTCCCTCATTAAACGCACGAAAACTCCTCCATTGCAAGGAGACAACCAACAATTCACGTACAGCAAGGCAAACAGTCCATAAAACGTCCCTGTATCTTATGACCAGAAAACGAGGTCACAGCAGCATTTTTGCGCCGTTGTCACTGAGCTGTAAGTAATGTTATGCACATATAAAAATCAAACACGTTTCGGCCTGCTGTGGCGGGCTCTTTCATACACCCAGCCCCCTCCCTGCCCCACCCGGGGTGCGCTCTCCCTATACCCGGGTGCTTTTTATGCAGAGCTGGCTACCCGAGGCCCGGCTTTGTTCGAGTCACGGACGAGCTCAGCGTGTAACAAACGTTTGTGAGAACTCCGCAAAAACACAAGTTTGAGCAGCTCCTAACATCTCAGTGTATCAACTGTATCCCGTTTCGTCTGCAAGAGGCATAGATGCAGATGAATAGACGTAGAGGCATAGAGAATATATGCCTCTTGCTTGGTGGAGATCGGCCCTGGCTGTTTCTCTCTCAGATTTAACCCCGCCACTGCCACTGCCGACTGGACGCAGGCTGTGTTTCTGAAAGCTTTGCTAATTCGACGCCAACGAGCCGCAGCCGTCCAAGGAACACAGAGACAATCTGGTGTCAGCAAGAGGCATAGATCCTCATGAGCCCCCGCAAATGCGGGGGCTCATGAGGTTCTATGCCTCTTGCTGTTGGATCCTGTTAACTTTTCCTCGGCAGGGAAGGGGTTAATAGCGCAAGCATTATGCCGGGTTAAGTGTGCGTGTATAATCTGACATCAGAATATCTATGCGAGTGTACAGATTGCGCAACGCCGATGAAAATCTCATGATCAAATGTAAACAGACAACTCATTTTTTTTTTCTCTCGAGAAATCGTCTAGCCACCCTTGATCTATCCTGGTCGGTCCATCTTCCACAGCTAGCATATTTCAGACAGTCCTTATAGACGTCGCCAAAAGTTGTGAAAAGTTATTATTAGGTGTGTGTTACACTTCTGGAAACAGATCAAGCCTGATAGTTCAAGGGTTGTGCCAGAATAGCTTGGCGCCTATGGCACATCCCTTGAACTATCATGCTCGATCCATGTCTTGCCGTGGCGAGTTGAATGAGTTAAAGGTTTATTTTTACACGTGCTGTAGACGGATACGCGCCTCGAATGCGTTAAAACTTAAACGTCTGCCAAAACAATCACAACGCGTGCGTCCGAGACAAAAGGAGGAAACAAAATACTTTAATTATCTTCCACAAGCAGCTGTCAGACGGGCATGAAAGGTAAGGTTAAGTGGACGGCATGCTTTATCAACGTCCATTTTAAAGGGGATTAAACTTGTTTTGTTTATGGAAAACGTGGGCGACTAGTCACATCCGAAATTAACAGTTTTATTCATATTGCTGTTAGACTAATACATAAAAAGGGTCCCCCGATTATTATTTTTTCCTTCTTTTTTTTTTTTTTTTTTTTTTTTTTTGGGGGGGGGGGGGGGTGGGGGGGGGGGGGGCATAGTATGTTCACTGCGAGTGAACCTCATTGCAGAAGAATTTACCCTTTGGCTGTAGGCAGCGTTTTTTGTAGCGAGGATTCCTGCCGGAATCATCGCGACAAAAACCGCTACCGACAGCCAAAGAGTTAAATGAGAGATGTACGGTGTTTGTCACCTGTCAGGAGCTGAGACACAAACACGTGGGCATGGCGCCGCGGTCGTTAATTTTGTCACTGCGGTTTCCATTTCTCTTGCCGTCTGACAGACTGGACTTCCACAATGTCTTGTTTTTTCCTACTTCCCGGTTGGGTATCGCTGTACCTCATACCTCTCGCGCTTAATCTCACCGCTGCCATTGAAAAAAGAAAAAGCAACCGCGGTGGCCATATTCAGCGTTTTTGTTATGACAGAGGCACGCATCAAGATTGAATCTTTCTGGTCTGCAAGGGATTACGGGAAGGAAATTATATCAAGCAAGTTCATGAATATTAACTTGCTTGTTACACAATATATCAGTGCATGTGTCAAAGGAGACATTTTATGGAGTGGGTAGATAGCGTTACAGCCTGCTCGGCAAACTGGCTAGTACTTCATCTATCTATCTATCTATATCCCGTAGTCTTGCCGACCGTTGGAGCACCACTGATGACTTGGCAACCAGCTCCCTCCTTTCCTCTCTGTTCTCTGCCATTCTCAGCGTATCGCCCAGCTTCAGTCCTGTCCACTCTGAGATATTGTCCTCCCATCTTTTCCTCTGTCGTCCTCTCCTTCGTCCTCCTTGCACAGTGCCTTGCAGAATTGTTTTGGCAAGCCCTGCTGAACGCGTGACATGCCCATACCACTTCATTTTGCGTTTTCTCACAATGGCTAATAAGTCTTCATAGGGCCCGATGGCTTGCCTGATTCTGCTTCCCACTTCCTCGTTTGTGATGTGATCTCTGTATGAGATGCCAAGCAGCCTTCGAAAAAATCTCATTTCAGTGGCTTGTATCCTCCTTTCAAGGTCTGCTGTGAGGGTCCATGACTCGCAGGCATACAAGAACACTGAGATGACGAAGGAGCGCATCCGTCTGATCTTGGAGCAGAGTGTGATGTTTCTTCCTTCCATATGGTCTTCAATCTTGTCAGTGCTGTTGTTGTCTGCGCAATCCTGGACAGTATTTCTGGTTTTGATCCCTCATCTGTCACAATGGCTCCTAAGTATTTGAATTTCTTAACTGTTTCCAGTTTTTGGCCTCCAACCATGATTTCAGTGCCAATGCCACTGGCGTTATTGGTCATCAGTTTGGTCTTCTCTGCACTGATTTCCATCCCATATGCAATGGCTGTACTATCCAGCTTTTCCACCAGCTGAGCTAGCTCCTTCTCTGTTCCTGCAAGGCCATCAATGTCGTCCGCAAAGCGCAAGTTCGTGATTGTTCTGCCTCCAATACTGACAGTTCCTTCATGATCTTTCAGAGCGTCCGTCATGATTCTTTCCAGGAAGATGTTGAAAAGAGTATGTGAGAGCAAGCAGCCTTGTCTGACTCCAACTGTAGTCTTAAACCAGTTTCATATTTTGCCATTGAAGCAGACTGCGCTAGTGGCCTTGTTGTAAAGGTTTGCTATGACTTTGATCAGGTTGGCATTGATGTTGTATAGCTTCATGGTGGACTAAATTGCTGCATGCCACACCCTGTCAAACGCTTTCTTACTTCATACCTTACCTCAGATACAGCCAACATTCTTTTGCTTTTGTGGTGTCTATGAAGACTACATGCTGTGGGAGATGGATCGATCATGAGAGTTCAAGGGTAGTGATAGATTAGCTTGGCGTTTTGAAGTCTTTCATAGTCAACCTCTCTCTCTCTCTCTCTGCGTTGTAAAATAAAGATTCATTGATTCTCTCTCTCTCTCTCTCTCTCTCTCTCTCTCTCTCTCTCTCTCTCTCTCTCTCTCTCTCTCTCTCATTCATTTGATTACTTTATTCATTTAACTCATTCTGCGCGTGACACACGACAGCAAGACTGATATGGCTCGATCATGACAGTTTAAGGGGAGGGGGTGGGGTGGGGGGTGGGGCCGAATAGCTTGGCGCCAATAGGCGCCAAGCTATTCTGCCCCCACCCATGAACTATCATGGTCGATCTGTCTCCTGAATTGCAATGCAGTCCTCGGAGGATAATTCCAAAATGTGGGCATTTCGTACCTCGGCCGGGCACAATAAGTTAAGGTTCCTACCCAAAGGTTTCATTGAAAAGGGACTGTTGTGTCATACAGCTCCACCGTCTTCAAGTAAAGTACTACTGTGCAAGCACGCATGCATAAATCAACATCTGCTTACTTCATGAGGTCACCTCAACAAGGCGAAGATACCGGTCATTCCCGCAGTCCCAGCATGCAGCACGCTGTCGGACCCCATGCAGGCGTCATCTAGAGGCTGAAATTATACAAGACATGCACACACCTTTACACATTGTAGGAATCATCGCGACAAAAACCTCTACCGACACGCGAAGGGTTATAAAAAATAATAATGCCAAAGTCATTCTTGATCATGTCTAATTATTTTAGTTGACCGTTTTGATTCTACAACAAAACACTATCTTTCTGTTGACGCAACTTTGAAGCTGTGACACGAAACTAACCCTTTCACTGGCACTGGAAGCAGACTAATAATTTTTTTTTTTTAAGCATTTATTTCGCGCTTAACTCCCAGAAACAGCGCGCACTAATATCTAAGATAATATTTTTTAAATCGTTGAGAATTCAACGCTGAAGACGCCCATTTGCCAAAGGAACACAGGTACAAAGTGATTTCAGCAAGAGGCATAGATCGTCATGAGCCCTCACAAATGCGGGACTCATAAGGATAGAACTGAACTGAATTGAACTGAATAAACTTTGTTGGCCAATAAACGACATGTATAAAACCGGAAATGTCCTATACCACTTATAGTTGGGACAGTGCTCAATTTCTTTCGGCAGTGAACAGGTTAATGTATTAGAATGGAAGTGTGTAAGAGATTCATGTGCTTGGTTGGATGAATGTAACACATTCGAAACGTGCCGCATCCGGATACGCGGCATAAGGCAACGCATCTGAATGCCGCAAGTATGGGATGTGTTAAAAGGAGGCTTGCCTGTTGGATGAGATAAACCCTTTTAGCCTCCAGGTCCCATTTCTGAAATTTTGGAGGTGTTGCATAACGACTATGTACCAGTTGTAGGGGATGGATTGATCATGATAATTCAAGGGTAGTGCCAGATGAGCTTGGTGCCTGCATCTGGCACTACCCCTGAATTATCACGATCAATCCATCTCCTGCTGCAGGGTCCCGGGGCTAAAATGGTTAAGTGCGAGGGTCTAACTGGTGGTTAATGACTATGATGCACAGGCCCTGTTCGACTTTTGATGTGGAAGGATGGATGATCGTATTTTTATTTGTATAATACTAAATAGTATCATTGCTTTCTTTTATTTTTAGGCTGAGGAGCAAGCCAAACATTCTTCCTGCTCTTTTCTCTGCCGGTAGCGAATAAAGGGAACCGATTTTATATGATTTTTATTTGCTTTCATTTGAGATTTGATTTCAATTTGCTTGTTCACAACTCACTACTGCTGGGTGGGTATCATTTCATTCGATATTTGATTTCATTCGACTTCACAATCTCGGGACGGTGGAAGAGAAAGAGAGAGAGAGAGAGAGAGAGAGAGAGAGAGAGAGAGAGAGAGAGAGAGAGAGAGAGAGAGAGAGAGAGAGAGTCGGGGAGGGGGGGGGGGAAGAGAGTGATCGGGGATTGATTGATTGAGCGGGGTGGGGCAGGTAAGGTCGATCTGACCAGTTATGTTCAAATCTAATCACAGCATCGGTGCATCTGTATGACCTTCCAAACTTTGGAGATTTCTATCCCGGACGCAGACTGATAAAGTGCCTGGGCACCTGTTTTAAATAAACATTTCTGCTCACGACAGCGTCAAACTATAAATCCACGTGTTCACTTTCTTTTTTAAAAGAAATTCTGTCAGACGAAGGTGATGTAAGGTGGTTTCCTTTTCAGAGTTCCCTGGTGCTGGACATGCACCATTTCATTACCTGTGCCAACCGTGGGAAATGACTTGACTACAACCACAGAATCCAGACTAGAACGGTGACTGCCAAAGCTGGTAAAATGCACAGAAATTAAACCATTAAACCCTAAGGTGGAAATTCCCAAATTCGGAAGTTGCCCTCTGCAGACAACAAACCAGTTGGGGATACATCGGCCATGACAGTTCAAGAGTTCTGTCAGAACAGCTCGGCGCCTAGAGGCGCCGAGCTGTTCTGGCACACCCTTAAACCATCATGGTCGATTCATCTGCTTGTGGAGTTTAACAGGGTTTAAGGGTTAACACAACAGAAGAAAGACGATTAGAAATATTTGTTTATAAAACTAAGTGTTGAGTTTGTCCTTTTCTAAACGTCTTTCTTTGACTTTAACTACTGCTCGGAGAGAACAGCCTGTCAAAGTAGAAGTAAGCTACAATTTCTTACATCTGTAACATTTTTTGTTATACGCCAGGCACCAAGCTAATCTGGCACTAACCTTTAAGTATAAACCTCCCGTGGCTAATGCGTGGTGTTTTTTGTTTTTATTTAATCTATGAATTGTAAATGTATACATGAAAGTAACTCGGCTCAGAAAGTCATGAATTTAGAGAAGTCATTTTCACAAATACAAGTTCACTCAGGCATTGAAATTATGCATCCGAAATGGTCGCTAAACCCAAAACTAAATTGCACGTGTCCAGTTTATTTCTTGTTTTATTCTTTATGATTAAGACACTGTATGAGACGTCACATAAGTTAATTAGCACACCAACACTCCAGTAGCCATATAAGCTTACATTTCCGACACGGCACCTAACTCGATGTAACGTGTCCGACACAAATTCTGATCCCTGAGTGGCGGCTTATTGCTGTCTCCGAGAAAAGAAACCCTGGACACTCGCCACTAAAAAAAAAAATAAAAAAAAAATAAAAATAACTAGCATAGAGTTGCATAAGCTAGTTAAGGATGTAGGTAGAGTATCTGATGTTACTCTGGGTTTTTCTTTTTTCATTTCTATTTGTCTTCTGACTGCAGGCACCGGAAAAATGATGACAACTTCCAAAACCATGAACACGGAAAACACTACAAGTTTCTTTGTTAAAGGAACAACAGACGTACAATGAGTTAGCAAGAGGCATAGATCCTCATGAGCCCCCGCAATACGGGGGCTCATGAGAATCTATGCCTTTTGCAGACGGGACAAGAATGCAGCACCAAGGCGAACGCACCTGCCAAGCCACCTTCTACTCTGCCTCTCCGATTACGGGACTCGCATCTCGCATGGGTAAGCAGGCTTGACAATTTCCGTAGTGGTGGGACAGGGGTAATAGAGACGATGATGACGTGCCAGTCCCCAGGTCAGACAGTCCATTCCGCGTGTAAGAGGCACAGATTCTCATAAACCACTGCATTAGCTCATGAAAATGTGCCTACTGCTGGTTTTGGATAGGCAACAATTTGCTGATATAATTATCTGGTTGTCATAGAGAGATAGTTTACTGATTTAAGTCTGGAGATGTGTCTCGAAGTGCCAGTTTCTATGCGACAGTCTTACATTCAGAAATGCCTGCCCTCGAGAACGGCCACCTGAGGAACATAGACGCCTGCCGTCTCGATCGATCTGTCTCCGGAACTGTAATATAGTCTTCAACGCTTCAAAGCAGTATCTGTGTTCGAGGGAAAACTCTCCAAGATGTGAATTTTGATATTAGGCCTCAATGTGTTGTGCATCACCTTGGGTCCCATTCATTCGAGACGTGCCGCATCCGGATACAAAAAGAGCAGACAAAAGGCCGCATATCCGTATACCGTAATGTATGTCTCAAATGAGTTAATCCCTCAGGATCTACTCCTTCTATGCACACAGATCGACCAAAGGCGGATCTTTGCAATCAAGATACACATATTCTCTTAGTCCATGCGGCAGTCTGCACTACACAATATGGATCTGTACCACTCTATAATCTTTTAGCAGACACAGTAAATTTCGACTACATCAAGGTCGTATATCAAGGTTAGTCATAAAGACATGGGCTATATAAGAGACCTGATGCATCTTTTTGAAGATGCAAATGATCGTCTTATTCTATACCTGCGTATTTCAGTCTCTTTGGGCTGGCGATTGGGTGCCTGATAGGCGGGGGCAGGGGATCTAACTCTTTGTCTGTCCGGCGCTGAGTGATTCCTCTTGGTTTGTGTACAATTGTGAGTGTTTATAACTACAGGCGGATATAACAAAAAGTCTCCATAAGTCCCGACTACAAATGCAAATTACTTTACTAATACGAGGAACAAACTAGTTCGGATATTACCGTTAAAAAATGAATCCTTTCGCTATGTGTCATATCCAAAGTTAACTGTATGTAGGATTATAAAGACCTCATCCGGATACGGGTCTGCCTCCGACGGACCAAGACCACTCGCTGCTTTTCAAGGTGGGCGTCAAGTGTGACACGTACCAAAATGGATCGACCGGATTAAGGACTGAAGCCTCGACACCAGACTATTTTGGTTATAACATCTGCATGATAAATAACGTTTTGCGCACGGTTAGGTCATTAAGCTGAACTAAGCCAGAACAGGTTTCACTCTTGCGAGACGTGTCCTTTAGTCTAACGCAGAATTCCTTCAGCTCTGTCCCTTTATCTGCAAGAGGCATAGATTCTCATGAGCCCCTGCCTTGCAGGGGCTCATGAGAATCTATGCCCCTTGATGACAAAAAATCTGAGCATTTACCCCTGAGGCTGACGACTGTTTGCGTGGTTTAAGCCGAACGTGACAGTTCGTGTAATAAAGAAAATTAAAAAAGAGAAAAGGAGAGACAGAGAGAAAAAAAAAAAAAGGTACCAAAGGTCGGACGAGGAGGTGAATCATCACTAGCAAAAAGGGTCGCCCAAAGATGGGCGCTAACCGCAGAGTCCTGTGAGCAATCGCGGCTGACCAATCGCGCGCAGAAGAACACTGACCTATTAAAATTGACTGCTAAAAATTCTGTTATAGTTTGCGTTGGTGCCTGGAATATGTGCGTGAGTGTATATTCCTATACTGTGTACACATTTTGTAATTTCATTTTTTTTTTAACATTAGAAATTTTTAAGACACCTCGAGCCCTATCTGCGGTTTGGCGCCATACAAAATTATATTATTATTATTATTATTATTATTATTATTATTAAGAAGAAGAAGAAGAAGAAAAATAAGAAAATAAAGATACAAAATAAAAATTAAAAACGTTAATCACACACTACAATGCAGGGAAGAGTTGGGTTGCGTTGACCTGAAAGTTTCTCGAATATTTTCTAATGAGCGCTAAAGTCGTGCTTCTAACTGAAATAAAACTACAGGATACAACAAATAAGAGACCCCCACACACACACACACCACACACACAAATAAAGTGCGTTTACACCTACCATCACATCCTCAACAGGATCAGGAGGTAGGTGCGTGACGCAGTCAATACCTTCTCACGACTTCATGCCGCGTTAATATATGCCTTGTGTGCTGGTCTGATATTTTGGACCTGACGGCTCTGAAGAGCCGTCAGGTCTAAAATATCAGACCAGCACACACATGTTCTGTGAATTTAGACCTTAATCTCGAATCCGTCAGGTCCACAAGTGCAGACCAGCACACGTTCAAAAAGTCTACTGTGTACAATTCTTCGCCGCTGAAGTAAAAGATACAAAAGACGGGAAGTTGCTTTTGTCAATCGCGCAAGTTCTCCTTTTTTTCCTGTAAGTCGCGGGGACGTGTTTTTTTTTGTTTTTGTTTTTTCTTTCTTTCTTTCTTCTGTCAATTTAGATATGAAACGCAAAGATTGGAGAGTGTAAGTTAACAGTACGTCCGTGCCTGATCTCACGCGGTGGAGGAAAAATCCCAAAGTTAATTGACGATCAAGCGCTGCGTATTCTGAGATGAAGTGTTACTGAATATGTAGAGAAACACCGCGCTTAAAAAAACAAACGAACTTCTGTCGTCTGCAAGAGGCACAGATCTTCATGAGCCCCTGAATTCTGCAGGGGCTCATGCGGATCTATATCTCTTACTGATAGTTTTAAATATATGTGTTCCGCAGCCAGAGGAAAGAAGAACTAGACAAGGCAGCTCATGAAAAAGGTCAGAAACACAGAACTATTTCAAAAGAAAACACATTTCTTATCATCTTCTGGGGGCATAGATCTTCAAAAGCAGACCTCAAAGCAAGGTCCAAGGCCTTGATCAAGCAAGAATACATCTCACTGACGTCTGTTTCCTTGTATGTAAAAGACCTAGGCACAACAGGGGCAGGTTAATACATAAATGCAAATAATGTTCGTCCTCAAGAAGTCTAGATCCTCACTCATCCGAATTCAATCAGTGGGACTCATGTGAACCTAGATGTGTTGCAGGCAATGCACAGTCTCATAGACATCTCTTCCCTCAGACGTAGAAGGCCAGTAGTCATCAGGCAGCTTAACCCTTTGGCTGTCGGTAGCGGGTTTTGTCAGAATCATCGCGACAAAAACCGCTACCGACAGCCAAAAGGTCAATAAATGTATATCCTGCATTTTCTTGTTTTCTCTAGATCTTAAAGCACGTCCGTTGGTCCGCTGCTGCCAGAGAGGCGTCAGTCCGGGTGTCGGGTTGCACGTGCGCATGTACAGTTGAATGAGGTCAGCGAGAAAAGGTGGCGGCTTTTCTTCGGGTAGCATTACGGGTACGCGTAGTCAAGGGCTAACCTGTTTCAGCAATGAGACAGCCTAACAAGATAACGATGGAATATTCCAATTCTGCCCTGTGAAGGCAAAAGACGTTAAGTCCATTTTCGCGAAAAATCGAGATTTTCATTGTAATACACCGACAATCTCGCTATACACTGAAATGGACTTGCAAAGAAGTACCCAACGGAGAAAGAAACACGCTTAGGAAAAATGGTACAACACAATTTATTAATATTTCGGGTAAATACCCTTTGTCAAAACAGACAAACAAACAGAGACATTAGCCGCTACTTATCTTCATATGCAGAAGGAATGTGGCAACTAAGCGTGTTTCTTTCTCCGTTGGGTACTTCTTTGCATTTCACACGCTTGGCAGTCACCATTTTGGTCTGGATTACTAAAATGGACTTACTATGTTTTGCTTTTTATCGCATAGCAGTACATGTACTTCCCTTCTTGCTGGTCGAATTTACATCTGTGCCTCCGTACGGTAGTATGTCTCTGGGTGGTCAGTGTACAGTGAGAGATTGCTCGTATTTTAAAACCTATTTTGACAGTGTTAACAGCAGTACTGCCAGGGCAAGGCGAACGCTACCCAGCCGAAGAGACATAAACCCTAGCTGTGTCCTTCCCGAGACTCAGTGTGCATAGCAGTTATTGTTGTGTGAATTTGTGCTCATTGGCAGCAAATGAGTCAAACTGGAAAACTAAATGTCATGATTCTCTCCTCCGTCGCGCCAACCTGAACTATCTGAATAAAAAGTGCCGCTCCTCTGCCGTTCCACTTTTCACGAGTAAGAAACAAAATAATGGTTGGGAATCTGCTGACATACTAATTAATAAAGTGACTCTTGCATTTTATTTTCACAACCCCATCTGCACCCCCACCCCACTTCCCTGCGACCTAGTTTCTTTGCCCGCGGGACGCCCTGCTCCCCCCTCCCCCCGCCACCACCACCAAACACACCTCCCAACCACCACCACAACCAAGAAATGACATAAATTATAACTTTATCTGAATCGTTCCTTAAACAGTCAAGGTATAATCTTAATTGAATCTATTACGCGAGCAAGACACTTACCATTTATTTTGTGTTCATGGCCATCACACGGTACTGTTCTACGGTTATACAGCGGGTCTGCATTGGATTCTGAAACAAACAAAAAGGAACGAAACTTGTATAACAAACCCCACGACATAAGTTTTAAGTGCTCTGAATTTATTATGTGTTGCTCTGTAATTTTGGACCTTAAAGCTTTTCAGCTTTCAGCCGTAAGGTCCAAAATCACAAACCAGCACACAATACAAAAGGTCCTAAAAACGCAGCGCCACGAAAACACATCTGCATCTGGTAATGTTAACGATGGCTATATTTATGGGGGGGGGGGGGGGGGATATGAACTGTAGAGATCAAGGGCATACTTTTTTTTTTTCTTTAATAAAGTTGTCGCACTTTCTCGGACCTCAAATGAGAACGAAAAAATTTAAAGTAAAAAGTGTTGTTTTTTTCCCGCGCCTTTTTCAGAAAAATAAATAAATGAATAAATTAAAGCACCACAAACCCACCCCGAGTAGCAAAATGTAAAAGGTTTCATGGAGCATCAGAAGTTTTCACCCAAACATACCAGGCCTCCCTGAGTGTAGGCAATAACAGACATTTCTGGGCCAAAAGAATGGAGATTTTTAGAGTTCTCACAATGAAAAACCCACGCTTGTGAATGGATGAGGGCGAAGTAATCCCGGCACTCTACTCATCCCGGTGGCCTTACGTTTCATGTATACTTCCTTCTGAACACGACATGCATCTGCAAGAGGCATAGATCCTCATGGGCCCTCGCAAATGCGGGGGCCCATGAGGATCTATGTCTCTTGCTAGCCTAATTTAAATCCGTAACAGTTTCAAGCGCAGAAAAGCTAACGGTTAAATATCATGCACGAATTCATACTACGACACTGTTATGCAATGGCTTTATGACTTTGTTCAATAACTTTGTAACATCTGCAAGATTTACTGAATCGGAAGCTAGTTATGATCTAAGTCCAGTGTTTCCATGTCATTTACATCTATTTTCCTGAGAGTGGGAGGTCATGGGCCGTTCACCCAAAGACGAAACATTTCGACTGCTACTGGATCTTCTTCCTCTCATTAAACACCGAGCAGAAGATAAGTAATCAGACAACCTCTTTGCTCCCTTACAAACAAACGCGACAACCAAGTAGTTCCCCAGCGAAAGCCATTTTCTAACTACAAGAGACACAGATCTTCACGACACTTTGCATTCTACAAAGACTCACAGCGATCTAGGCCTCCTGCTAAAAAGCATCGACCTTATTATAACAAGTTTTGGCTACAGCCTCATTTACATATATTATTATGTAGGGACGGAAAAGGTGGTCCGGAATTCAGACTGCCTCTGCAATCACCCAGTAAACAAGGCCGGCAACCCGACACTTCCGGGATACCAGAATCTCAGCAAGGCATGCCGGTCAGTCCTGGAGAGTGTCATGGCGGGAGGTCACGTGCTGGGGTCAGGCGGGTTCACGACACATCTCCACCCTTCTGTCAGTAAGGATGTTGGTGGTAGGCAGTGTGTTTATTTCTGCGGGATTTATATCTAGTCGCATATCTCAATCTCGTTATATCTGCAAGAGGCATAGATTTTCATCGGCCGCTGAATTTGCAGGGGCCCATAAGAATCTATGCCTCTTGTAAACAGTGGTCCGGTCAATTTATATCCTGAAACGCATGGTATGAAGGTTGGGTCCGTCTACAATGTATATCCTAAACCGTCTTAACTGTACTTATCCGACACCCAAACTTAAATGTCAGACGCATCTATCGCATGGCTGGTTGGTTTGATTCGAGTCAAGCAGACTTCCGTGCTGAAAAACGCACCACAAATTCAACGTTCAAATTTCCAACCCTTTGTAATATGCGTTCTTGCACCGATTTCTCATAGTATTTTTATTTTATTTTATTTTATAAAATCACTTGCCAGGTCTAAAGTTAGAAAAAAAGTTCCTAGGATTAATTTTGGAAACTGCAATATGCTATTTACTACTATATTCCTTTCATATAATATTTTACAAACAAATTCTACTTCTAAAAAAAAAAATCCCTGAAAAGAAATGAGACCACAATGGATGTTTTGTAAATGAATGTGGAAACAATAAAACAGTTTTCAACAATATTAATTGTAAATAAATCGATCTTACAAAACATTTCAATTAAAAATGATTAAAAACGCAGAAACTCAAAGGAATGGTGAACACACTCTCATTAAGATGTGCTAAATTTCCCGGATTCGTTTGCAGACGAAGTGCGTCATCGCAAACACGTAGATAAATACTGTAAACAAGGGGTAGACAAGTTTTCTGAGCAGGTTACGTCCCCTCTCGCAACCACGCGGTCACCCACTATCGGGCAATCTGATTGGTTCCTGACCCAGCCTCATCAATATTGATATCAAAGTCAAACTGTTGAGACTTCCAGTAAACTGTAAGAAACGGCGATTTGCCACGACTTAGGTTCGCGCCAGTCACGTTCGTGACTCATTACGAGAGATGTTTCTCAAACTGTATTTTGTCTTCCATTTTATCACTCAAGTCATTCGGGACATGCCGCATCCGGATGTGCGGCTTTATGCCGCGTATCCGGATGCACCACGTCTTGAGTGTGTTAACCTATGAATTCACTTGTAAAATACCAAATCACAACCTTAGATGAATTGACCGACTCTACAAGTTGTGAAAATCATTAGGATACAATTTACCATAGTACTAGTTAACTCATTCGAGACATGCCGCATACGCATACGCGACTATTGCCGCGTATCCGTATACGGCATCTCTCGAATGAGTGAAAACTGTCAATCTACCTCTTAACTGCTGCTTAGTACAAAGGACCCTAACGCATAGTTCATTTTGAACGTACTTTTTATCCTTGCGTTATTTTAATCTTTGTTTGAAATGTGACCCGGACTGCGATTTTGGATCCCATGACTTAAAACCGTACGTTCTCCGGGCCGTACGTATTGTCCAGAGTCAACGACCAGCACACAGTATGTATTTCACGACTTCGATTATTTTATGTGTCAAACCAGGGAAACCAATCATTGTTGCACCGTGTGGTGGTCAACTGTTACTCGTCACCCATTTTGGAAAAGACGAAAAAGAGGCATTGGGGAAGGGCGCAAAAGGAAGGCTGGGTCGGAGAAAGTGAAGGGGGGGGGGGGGGGAGAGAGGGGTCCAGCGGAGGGAGCGGGGGGTAGGGTGTAAGGGGACGGCAGGGCAGGCATTAAGTGAGGCAGTCCACCTATGCAGAAGCGCCCGGGAAGACAAAAGAAAGACAAACATGTCCGTAATTGTCCCTGCAAACTGTCCTGACAGTTTGTCCAAGCACTCGCCAAGCCCCGCGCACAAAAACACGCACAGCCCCTGTTTGCGCCGGAGGTGGAAAAGCAAACCGCCTTAAAAATTGTTGCCCTCCTTCGGTTGTCGCGGCGTGCCTTGTCCACGTTATTCCTTGGTGCTTCACCCCTTTACTGCCGACAGCCACCGCAAGCGCACCAATAATAATAATAATAATAATAATAATAATAATAATAATAATAATAATAATAATAATAATAAAGAGGATTTATAAGGCGCCTATACATGGTAAGATGCCCTGTGAGCCGTACATCTGATCAAAAAAAAAAAATTACACAAAGTCAAAAAGTGACAAAACCAAACCCACATGTACAATTACACAAAAGAACAGAAAATGACTAAATACATGAACACTGATAATCAACGTGGGAAAAGATGGGTTTTAAGACTTTAAAATACTGGTTGTCTCCTTCGATGCGCTGCACGGATAAACGCAGCAAATTGAGGGAGACAACCAGTGTGTGAGGCGTACCTTGTCCATAATTAATCTTGGAGGATAACCCTTGCTGATATTCCTACACCAGTATACTGATCAAGGGTGGGACCTTAATAGCGTTGTGCCTCTAGACGCCAAACTAAGTCTTGTGCCACCCTTGAATTAATAGGTTCGGTAAGTTCTCCTCAACTGCTGCAGACGCCACAAGCTATTCTGGCACCACCCTTGAACTGTCATTGTTAATCCATCCCCTGAACTGAAACGTCGCAGTTTTCAGTGGACAGCTCCCAACTTCTGGCAATTTAAACCTCAAGGCTCAGGGTAGCAACATATCATTCGCTTGCCGCCCCGGTACTGTAAATTGTCCACCACGTTACTCCTGGAGATTTAACCCTGTCACAACCAGGAAATCGAACACCATCCACGAGCAAAAGATCCTCCTAACCCCATTAAGTTGTCGATAATCATGGAAACGCAGGCCTCTTTGGTGTCCCCTTTAGCATCTGTGTCCCTAGGACAGTGAGTCTCCTCAGTACATGTTTAAAGGTATGATCGAGAAAAGGACCGGGGCCCAGTGAGCAAAAGGTCCCCGGGCCGACGTCGGTCGCTGATGACCTCCGCACGGAAGTGCACGGGCCATCAGCGATCGACGTCGGCCCGCGGTCCTTTCGCTCACTGGGAACCACAAGGAATCACTACGACCCGAAACGTTTCGACGCCCAGTAGGGGTTTACAACTGTTCTGAACGATAAACACCGGTACAGACCGATCGAGCCTCTTGTCATTACCTGCGCATGACGAACACAGATCAAAACTGTATCACCAAGAGGCACAGATCCTCACGAGCCTCCGCAGACGCGCGTACTCGTGAGGATCTATGCCTCTTGATGAAGGATGAGCTTTTGGATTAAGGGGACACGCGGAGTCTAAATTCTGGACACACTACAGCGAAAACTTGAGGGAGAGCGCAAACATTAGCACAATTCTCTCCAGGCAAAGACCAAATCTTTATATCAACTTTATTTTCCAGAAATTTAAACGCAAAAGAATTAGGCGCTTCCTTCTCTACGCACACAAAGACTAAAACAGGAAAGTTGGGGGTAGGGGGTGGGGGGTGGGGGGAGCGAGAGAGAAGAGAGAGATTGATTGTACATTGCTTAACGTCCCGACAGCAACAAGGCTTTCTCAGGACGTGCCTGCACTGCTTGTGAAAAAAAACCAAAACAGAACATTGAATGTATGTCGCCAGCCGGTCAAATACGTTAAATAAACCTAACACATGGGGCCTAAATAAAGCTAAGACCATTTAGCAACACACATCCAATATCAAGAGCTACAGGCAGTGCAGACAGTAGGGAGAGTTTTAAAAAGGCAAATACAGGTGAATGGACAAAGGGTAGACAGAAACACATGCCCCAGAATAGTGAGAAAAACCCACCCTGTGGGGCTGACCAGGGTGACCCTGGGAACTAAAAAATACCTAACCCCACCCAAGTCCCCCAGGGCAGACCCGGGTGGGGTTAGAAAAGAGAGAGAGAGAGAGAGAGAGAGAGAGAGAGAGAGAGAGAGAGAGAGAGAGAGAGAGAGAGAGAGAGAGAGAGAGAGAGAGAGAGAGAGAGAGATTTCAGAAAAGAAGGTAGCGGGGGTGGGGGAGGGGCGCGCGAGTTCGGATGTCAAGGTAGGGGGTGGGGGGGGGGCAGAGAGAGAGAGAGAGAGAGAGAGAGAGAGAGGAGGAGAGAGAGAGAGAGCGTCTGGCTGTGTCAGAAAGCGACACGAAGATGCTTGGGAGGAAAGATTTCACCCCCACCCCTCCCCACTGCAACCCCCTGTTTCCCGCTTCTCGACCCTCCTCCCTCCAAGCTTCATCCTCAATCCCACTGCCTCCCTACCTTCTCCTTCTCCCAAGACTCCGCAACAATAACACGCCGGAAGGAAGAGACACACTGGTGTGACAAAGGTTACAGGGTTCCTGCGGTTAGTTGACAGAACCTTACTGACGCGAGCCTAGTGGCATCATCTGATCAGTCAACATGTTTAGGACAGCAAAAAAGATGAAGTCCTGCCAGCGCTTAGGTCCTACCAAACTTGGCGATTGGCAGAAGCTGGCGCCGCATATTAACTCATTCTACCCGCGGCACACCACAGCAAGATGTGACTCGACCATGACAGTTCAAGATCTGTCTCCTGAATTGTCACGCAGTCCTCCGAGGATAGCACAAAAATGTGGGTATTTCGTACCTTGGGCACAATGAGAAGAAGCACCTCTAACAAATAGCGCTACCCACAGCCAAGGCTTAAAACATTAAAGGGAGAGAATGATTTGTGTCGATGTCGGCACAGTGCTAAGATGTAAGAATTCAGAAGCAAGCCCCGAGCCAACCAGCCCTATCTCACTTCGCCATGGATTCACTCAATAGATAGCTGCAGAACTTCCGCAGCTATTGATACGGGTCGGGTCGCCTTGAATGAGTCAATTTACTTGTTAACTATGAATTAATAACTCATTTCAAGATGTACATAGGGGCTGATCACAACAAGGGGCGTCGTATATATCTCTTGCAAACGGAATGGTCTGGCTAAAACTATGATCTATTAACACTTTTCGCGTCGGTAGCGGTTTTGTCGCGATGATTCCTGTCGGAATCATCGCGACAAAAACCGCTACCGACACGCAAAGCATTTTTTTTTTTTTTTTTTTTTTTTTTTTTTTTGTTAAATCAGAAATCGTGGGTACCAGTTAAGCACGAAAAAATTGACCATTAGACAAGCCGATAGGTGCATTATACTATACACGAAAAACGACACCAGGCAGAGCGCAGTTAAAAGGCACTGGCCAGGCCATTACTCTTTTCAAATAGGTCCCCCTCATTTGGATTTCATACCACACTGGCGCCGAATGGTGAACTTTCACCCTGCCAGTCATCTCTCTCTCTCTCTCTCTCTCTCTCTCTCTCTCTCTCTCTCTCTCTCTCTCTCTCTCTCTCTCTCTCTCTCTCTAATTCGTAAACTTTGTCAACGTGGAATTCCAGAATTAATCTTTCAACTCTAGCGCCAACTATGACCACTGCATTGGCAGATTTCTCAGGGGTGGTGCTTATCGTACTTCCGGAAAGGGGAACGAACGAACGAACGAACGAACGAAACTTTATTTTCCAAGGATTGAGATATTAGGCGCGCAGGGCTTTCTTACAATCTGTCCTTGCTAAGCTACTTAAGGGGAAAGGCGTCAAGCTATTCACCTACTAGTACTTCCTTGCAGCTATCTTTTTTCGAATCAAACCCATCGCGCCCGTCTTAGAACAAAATGAAAAAATAATCACAATGTGTGAACTCTTGGGCTCTGGAAGCGAAATGAATAACAGGACCATAAAACATGGTCTGGAAAGGGGAATCAGGTTCACAATCTGTGAAATCTAAATGCAAGTTTTCGGCGGTTGTCTGCAGTGAAAAACAAACGCCAGTTTCCGATTTCTTCATGTTTAAGCATGAGGCTTGCCGCTTTTACACTTTTATGGCCTTTTTAGCAGGAACCGCCGCACATAAAATCAGTGTATTTGGGAAACAGCTTTATTCTGACTACAAATGCCGGAGGAAATTGTCCGATTGGAGGTCTTCCATCCGAAAGAGACATAGATTCACGTGAGCCCCTGCTTTATAGGACCTAGCAGAGAAAACGACAGAGAAAATACTTCAGACAGCACCTTCTATCTGCATGAGCCCTGCGCCTGTGCTGCATTATAGCATAAGGCGTAAATTTTCATGAGCCCTGCGCCTACAGGCGCAGGGCTCATGAAATTGTACGCCTCATGCTATAATGCAGCACACGAATCAAAGTTTCTCACAAAAACCTCCTCTCTGCAAGAGTCATAGAGTGTAAGAACCCTGGAATGGGTGTCTCTTGCGTTGAGTTGGAGGATATGCCACACAGTTTTGTATTTATTTTTATACGGACAATTAAGGTTGTGAGTCTGGAGCACAAATTTATTTGAATCTTGCGTTTGAGTCTATGCGCCTCTTTTGCTGGCGAAGGGTATATGAACATCTATGCCTCTCGCCACAAAGGAACCATAAAAATCTATACGTGGCTTCAGCCTGTTGTTTCTAATGCCTATCACGTCTTCTGCACACTACACAGGAATCATTTAAATCCCAAAAGACTGATTGATTGACTGATTATTTGGTGTTAACGTCGTGCAAGTGACGGAACTATCGTGATGTTATACACCACACACACCATAAAAGAAAAGGGGAAAAAAAACCCACAAATAAAACATAAAGAAAATAAGATAAAGTGAATAAAAGAAAAGTGAATAGAAGAAAAGAAAAGAATATAATACAAAAATTAAATTACCAGAACGCCCCTGCAATAAGCGTTAATTATAAAATAGCGCGGTTTCCACCTAAAATCGTTCCATACCCTGCCCCCGCCTCCAAACACATGTGATTCTCAGAGTGGCCTTTTACCAGCGATATCTGGAAATGCCCACCAGACTAGTTCGGCAACAGAAATAGGCAAAGGACAACATAAAATTCCGAAATACATACAAGCAAAGAAATCCTTGACGACTTGCTGTCCTCAAGTCTATAGACCTAAATATTGTTGACCTGGCAGCAAGAGGCATAGTTTATAATAAGCTCCTGCGGATGCAGGGGCTCATGAGAATCTATGCCTATTGCAGATGGCATATGGGTTCGACACCCGCACCTCCAACCACTGACTCACAGATTAGGAGCAAGTGAAAGACTATCCTTGGCTAAGTTTAGATCTAGTTTATAAATATCCCGCATCTTACACACTTACTGTCGGGTCAAGGGTCACCACCCTAGGGTTAGAATCACTCTGCAATTCAGGAGTAGCTAATGTTTAAAGTCGACTTCCACCTCGAAGGTAATATATCGGTAACAAGGCACCTTACTGGCAACGAATCCTGTGCCAGGACGGCAAAGACTATATAAACCAGAGAGCGAAGATTGAAGAATTTGATATTCACCACACCTCGTATTATGAGGTAATATTCTAATATTCTTGCTTCACCCTGTGCCACGTTTTGAGGCCCCTCCCATAGTTCAAAATGCCACGAGGAGGTTGATTCAGTTCGAGAACGACAAGTCACTCCGAGAAACACATACAAAAAATAAACTCTGTAACTGGTACTGCCCTTGAACTAACACGGTCGATCCATCTCGCACAAATGTTACGAAATCGGTACATACCACTCCCAACATTCCGAAAGCCATTATTAGTTTGCCAGCGAGTTTTTAACGGGTAAGATGCGACTCCCAGAGTGCAAGATCTTTCACGCAGTGACGTCCAAGTAACCACAAGGTCCCCGGGCCGACGTCGGCCGCAGTTGGCACGCGCACGTTCGTGCGCGTGCCAACTGCGGCAGACGTCGGCCCGGGGACCTTGTAGTTACTGGGTTTTTTTGTTTTGTTTTGTTTTGTTTTTTGGTAGGCGTGTGGGTTTGCGTCATGTAAACAGCCTTAACGATCGTGTGACAGAGAGGTTTAAATTTAGCATCTCTCGCCACAGAGATAAGCCCGGGAGGTAGATATTTATCCAGCGGATCAAAGAGGCGAGGGAGAGAAAATGTTAGTCGGAACAATCTGATTAATAACAAAGTGTATGTTCGTGTGTGTTTTATCCAAGTATGCACGAATAACGGGTTGTCAATAGCACCCCCCCCCCCCCACACACACACACACACACACACACACACCCCCAAAAAAAAAAAAAAAAAAAAAAAAGGAAAAAAAAAGAAGACGAACGTAACGTCCAGTATATCCAACACAACCATCACACATAATCAGGAATCGATTAATCAATTAATCAATAACGTTTCTTGATCTCATAAACACCAATGGCAAAACTCGCTCAACAGCTAATTAGATATGTATCCAGCAAATGGCCGACTTGTATTTCATATGGTGCAATTTCACAGCTTATTAAATTATTTTTGGGAATCGCCAACTCTCACCATAAAAAACATGCATTTTAAGCATGTGGCTGTAAGAAGCCTACACTGGTCACCTCCCTCGATCGCTACGCACGACAGTGCGTAACGGATCGAGGGAGGTAACCAGTGTGTGCGTAACGACCCGAGTCACGTAGATCATTTCCAAGACACAGCTTCATACCCATTATTGGGACGGTGGTATTTGTGCAGCTGTTCGGCTCGTGTGCTGAACAAGCAGTAGACTGCGCTTTTCACACGGCGCCAGGGATAAATATATCAAAATAGGGGGGTTCCCACATATCAGGCTATGATATTTACACATCAGTTGACGCCGCCTAGCCAAGGGGGACGACCCCGGCGCGCAAAAGACGCTGGGGCCGCTAATCGGCCCGCGCACGAATGTGCGCGGGCCGCCAGTCGGTCCCAGCATCTTTTAAGTGAGGGGTGTGCGGGAAAGAAAAAAAAAACCCACACAGCCGGCTATATGTATTATGGGAGACCACCGCCGTTTCAGGCTCCAAAGGAACGCAACCGTATCGCTGCAGTCGCACACTCCAATAAGGGAGGCAATCGTGATGATGACAGAATTTCCATTCCCCGCGCCAGCTGTCTGAAATGGTGCTCACACACGGCTCAGTCCTAAGGGAGGAATAAAACTGCAAATTTTGCGTTTAGCCGGAATGTCGAAAATCACATGATAGTACATGCATACAGGTGACGACCTCGAAAGGATTGATTGATTGATTGATTGATTGATTCGTTCATTAATTAATTGATTCACTGACTGATAGATTGTCTGATAGATTTATCAGTTCAGTGATTCATCTTTTCCATTCATTCATTCACCGATCGACTGATTTACTCATATTTGGGTTTGGTATCATTTTCTATAATATCATTTTTTTTTCTTCTTTTCATCGATTTTAAATGTACACTTTTTGTCCCATGTAACGGTATGTCGCCAAGGTGCAGCGCCACCCAGCATATCCACTAAATTTAAACGACAAAATCGCCAGCGTCTGGAGACGTGTGTGACGGCTGCACTAGAAACCGCGCGGCAAAAAATAAAATCGCAGTGCAGGAAACCACTGTGGAATAAAACCAGACTTTTTTCATAAATATGTTATCGCGACAAATCACGAAATGTCTGGAGACGGCGGGGGTGGTGTGATGTCCTTGCCGCCCTGGGAACAGACTTTGCGGATGCAGCAGATTTTTTAAAAAATCTAAATGGGCCCAGGCCACCCTATTGCAGCAGCAAGAGGCATAGATTCTCATGAGCCCTTGCAGCAGCACAGGCTCATGAGAATATAATTATGCCTCTTGCTCGCAGAAAAAAAATTGCCACATTTACTTACTCAGGCAGACCTGTAGCCAATGTAGCAGATTTTAATATATATATATATATATATATATATATATATATATATATATATATATATATATATATATATATATATATATATATATATATATACTTTGCGGCGATATATATATATATCGCCGCAAAGTCATCCTACTTCAACCGCAAGAGGCACATAATTATTCTAATTATTCTCATGAGCCCCTGCCGATGCAGGGGCTCTTGAGAATCTATGCCTTTTGCTCGCAAATATCGGCGACATTTATATCCTCAGAGAGGAAGTCCCCAGGCCTGAGCGTGCCGCGGTTATAAATGTGTTTAGGTAAAATTAAATGGGTTGCTGGTGTGATACAAAAGCTGGGAAAATGGCACCACACTTTACAGCCTTTTTGAGGTTGTCACAATATTTAAAGTGGCCGGTTTAGTTTCAGGCCACAGAAAATGGATTTAAAATTGTGTGAACTGCGTAGAAACACCATTTTGGACACTTATGCCACTAAGTGCGTCCATAGATTGAAAACATCTGAAATACAAAGAGTCCGAAATAGCTCAGGCGGTTAAATGTCGGAGCAGGAGAGCGAAGGGAATCGCCGGGTCGTGGGTTCGAATCCCGTCCCGGTCCCGGTAGCTGGACTCACAATCCAGGGGGAAAAAACGGATTAGTTCAATAGCATGTCCGTTGAAAGGTCCTGGTAAATCAAAGTGGCACAGTTGGAGTGCGCCTGAGTTGATCAGTGTTCAGGTCGTACTCCATAGGCAATAGATTTCCCTGTCCCCCATAACCCGCCCGTCAGGGCCGTCCGTGATCAGCTCGGTGCTGTGGACTGTGGACGTTAAACCCGAACTAACCAACCATCTGAAATAGAAGCAATTACACTGCAGTGACCCGCAAGTTGTTTTTTTTTCTGCAAACAATAAAGCGTAAATATTTACAATGTTTTTCTGTACATTTTTTTTTCTACAAGTATTTGGTCATTTCTACATTTTTTCCACCCACGAAATTTAGGCAATGCAAAGTGTTTTAAAAATATTGAGTACAAATGTTCTCACAAAAACTGAAACTCTGCAAGCAAGGCACTCTGTAATGCTTGAATGGTGTTCAATATTAAACACTGAACCAATTCACTTATTTCCGAAACCTTTTTCTTTTTGTTAGCCACCCTCTTCGCTTAACGCGCGTGAATTTACAGTTTCAGACACGTGATGTATTTTCTAAATGACAGCAACCAAGATTGAATATTACAGTGCATTTTCCGTCAACAGGCACCGAACAGATTAAAAGATTTTTTTCTGGTTTTATAACATCCAGCTATTTTTCCTGTATTTGTATCTGCCTTCGTTTACCATAAATACAGACACTACCAGGGTGCGGTTTGTGTACGGGGTTTGGTAGACGCATCTCCACGGCAAAAAAAAAAAAAAAAAAATTGATGTGACCCGAGATTTTTTTGTCGAGAACAGTCCGTATTTAGTGTTTTGCACATGATGCATAAAAGCATCTTTAAGGAACCGTAAGTGGGCGCCGGTGTTGGTGCAACTTGCGGTGCCGGACAGTCTGCCACTGCAGAGTTCTCTCCCCTGCTATCAGGACACACGGTGGCGCCACTAGCATCGTTTTTGCGCTTTAACTCACGACAATCTACAGTCCGGTCTCCGACAGTCACAGATCCAATCCCCAGCACCTTCCCCCCGTCAGAGGAACACAGATGCAAGTTGGTGGGCATGATTTCTGCAAGAGGCACAGATTCTCATGAGCCTCTGCGTTCGCAGGGGCTCATGAGAGTCTATGCCTCCTGCAGGTGGAACGACGAAAAACACGTCCCACGTTGTGCAGCCTCCAAAGCGGCTAAGCTATGGTCTCGACATGGGAGTAATCCTGCGTGAGCACTTCTTGCGAACAAGACTCCCGTGATTTCATTACCATTTCTTGTAAGCGTGACTATTGTAAGTGCGAATAGGAATTGCATGTTTCTATTACCAGTTCTTGTAGGCGTGACTTGAGAACGTCTAATGCGAATAAGATTTCTGTGAGTTTATTATTATTTCTTGTAGGCGTGACCGCTATAAGTTTATTGCGAATAAGACTCCTTCGATTCTGAGAATCGTCTCGAGTGTCTAGACCCTCGTTTGACTCTGTGACCTGTTACTGTTTCTTGTAGGCGCGTCTTCTGAATGTCTATCGTGAACAAGCCCTCTACGATTTCTTTACTACATGTATTTCTTGCAGGCGTGACCTCTGAAAGTTCCCTTAAGCAGCGTCACTTAGACCACAAACAGAAATTAGAAAACCATCAGCGCAAAACACACAAGTACATGTAATATCCATAACGCGCCCAGCTGAATTTGTGTTTAACGACTTGTTGTGTTTTTATCAGTCTCGGCGAACAGAGGCTTTGGCGTCGCCTGATGTTTAGTCTGAAGGACTCGGTGCATGGATAGGAACCGCTGGATAAACTTGTTCTCTTGTTCTCTCAATCCTACGTCACCGCCGTCATATAATTTGTGCTGGTCTGTGATTTTGGACCTTACGGCCTAAGGCCGTGAGGTCCAAAATCACAGACCCGCACACACACACACACACACGCGCGTATATTAGTCTACAAATACACCTGAACCTGGTTGCAGGTGGGGAGGTTTGTGCGTGTTTTGTGTGTGTGTGTGTTGTGGTTGTTGTTGTTCTTTGCCGCATCCACCCTTATGAGATCAACTGTCGTCAAAGACCATCCTTTAGGTGGCTGAAGTCACCTAAAGGATGGTCTTTAATGGTTACTTTTAGCGTTCAAGACTTCTCTGGAGAGAACCTGTCTTTTAAGACCATTTTTCTTTCTTGCGAAACAGGCGCTCAAATCACGATCTTCTGTACCCTATCATGAGAACAACAGGCGCTCAAATCACGATCTTCTGTACCCTATCATGAGAACAACAGGCGCTCAAATCACGATCTTCTGTACCCTATCATGAGAACAACAGGCGCTCAAATCACGATCTTCTGTACCCTATCATGAGAACAACAGGCGCTCAAATCACGATCTTCTGCACCCTATCACGAGAACAACAGGCTTCAAAATCTACGCCACTTCTGACACTGTGACTTATGACTTTCAATTGGCAATTCTGGTATCATTCTTAAACTATCATGGTCGATCTGTCGCCTGCAAGCGAAAATTTAACCTCGTAACTACCAAGGCAAGACAAACGCTACCGAGCTGCAAAAGATTTACGGATTTACGTCTCTTGTTAGTCCTATGATCATATGCCTAGTTTTGTCTCATTTACATTTGTGCGTTCTTAACGATAATGTCGGTCAGTGTGCACTCTTTTGTGACGCGTTAAGATTTTCAAGGAGGGATAAATCGCTGAAAAGAATATCCACTACAAAGCACTTCGCAACGTCTCTTCTCTTTTCTTTCTAATGCACTGTTCAAATCGCCAGCATCGTGAGTTTTTTTTTCAACTAACATCTCCATTAGGTCACTGCCCCAGTTAGCAAACGATCCTCGGGAGGGCCGAAACTAGCCAGCGAGACTCCGCGCCGGTGCGAGGAACTTTCGCCCACCGAGAAGGTGCCTGCCAACGGTGCATGCTACTAAAAGGAAGAGATTGCAGCCTCTCGGAGCGAAATTAATATCGCTTCAGGACAGGGGGGTCTTATATTATCCTGCAGGCGAGACATCGCGCTCGAAAGAAAAGTTCTTATTTGCCGCAGACATCGCGGTGTTCCCAAACATTGGCCGAGACGCAAAGAATCTATTACGACGAGGAGCGAAGGTAAATACTAGATGGAGGTGATACTACCGCGCGCGAGACGGATGCTTTCCATTTGAGAGTCGGTGAGGACGGTCCCACGGCGAAATGTCTCTCTGTCCGCAAGGAGCATAGATTCTCATGAGCCCCTGCATTCGCAGGGGCTCCTGAGAATCTGTGTTCCTTGTGGCAGGAGATAAGACCCCTGTTGCGTCCTTAGAAAGGAAGATAATAGGACTTAGGCGGAGACTGAGGAGAGAAGTTGCTTTCCTTGTATTGTGGACGTCCCAGATCTGGTCAGGTCTTCGAGGCACCATTCTGTCAGACAACCATTAGCAAACACAAGTCCCAGTGTGAAACCCACTGGTTACGTCCTCCATGTGAAGAACAGAGACCAAGTTAGCGATGTAAATCACCGCTGGCAAGAGGCACGATTCTCGTGAGCCCACGAAGATGCAGGGGCTCATGGTAATCTGTGACTATTGCAAACGAAACGGCTGGCTGGCAGACAGGTGAACAAGCACAGGTTATCTTCACGATATCCCCCAAAAGTCGGCAATGTCCAAACAGGCTACACCTTTCCCTGTAACCAAAAGCCCATCGGGCCGATGTCGGCCGCCGTGGGCCCGCGCATCGCTCGGGCCCACAGCGGCCCACGTCAGGCCCGATGAACTTGTGCTCATCGGGTTCCTCCTTTGACTTCTTCTAGACCCACAGAGCGGTAGACTCACAGCCGATATATCACACTTCTGTGTACTTTGTACTTCGACACCGCATACTCCTTCAGTGGACTTCGATATACGATGTACTTTGTAGATACTTTTGAAATACAAGAATCGGGTCACACATTACCAAGATAAGCAGAATAATTTACTATTTTTCATCCGACTTTTCCCAGTGGTAAAAAATACCTCACCCCACATTTTCACCATTTGAGCGTAATAAATTGCTATTAACCATGCTAAAGTAATTTCATGGACAAACTCATGTGCAGTTTCGTTATATTTTTTTTAAAAAATCATTCACAATCTGTTTGCTGGTCAATAATTTTGGACATAACACCGTCCAGTCGTATAAAACGAAACTGACAGACATGTCGTGTAAACATACTTCTGCAGTGGAATTTGGCGGAATTAACTTCGGACCAGCAGTTTACGTTTCACTGACGTCTTGGGGTTAAGACGAGTTAAGAACATACTATATACCAAACAGACTAAATAATAAATAAAACGTGTTCGTTTCTAGATCTGTTTGTGTGAGAATTTCTCTCGAGGTGTGGTCGCCAGAAAAGAGACCCTGATAAATGAGCACTGAGAATACGTTTAATCCGCTTTGGGGCGCCACTGCTTGGCACCTCAGACTTACGCGATATCTAACGTCTTTTTAACTTTAAGAAGCCATCCAACTGCAAGATACACAGATCCTCATGGGCCCCCACATTCGCGGGAGCTCATGAGTATCTATGTCTCTTGTTTGTCCCATTTACACATATTCCGCTCATTTCTTTCAGTTGCAAAGAGACTATATGTGACACAGACTTAAGCAATTTCAAACTGAAAGCACGACGAGACTTATCTGAGAGACAGGCATATTACCCAGCAAAAGGAACAGATCCTCATGAGGATCTATTCCTCTTGCAGATTTGATTGTCTTGGTGGCAGAAAAAAACTTAAACGCTTTTATCAGTGTCGGAGGTGAATTTACGATAGTTTTCTTTGACTGCAGGCGCCTGGTGTTTTGACCCTAAGTACTCGGCGATGTTCAGACCATTTCCTTGCTTATACGCCTTAGTCGCTGATTAGATTTAAATCTGGCTTTCAAGTCCCTGATGGGTAAACCAGTGACTTCAATTTCACAAGGTCTGCTGATAGACCGGCCTTGGCATCTCTCCCTACCCAACCCCATTTCAGTGGGGGAAGGGGAGATGGAAGAGTGGGCGTGGGGTAGTAGTATTCTGTGTTAAGTCAGTCAGACCTTCGAAAAAGCTTTTCGTTTGACTTTAACAACGTCAGCCCAAAGGTCGACGAAATTCATATCCAAATTCCCGAATATCGGGATCCTGGAATATCATCTCATGGATAATCCACATAATGTTGTAGGGGTTAATGGATTGAAAAAAAGGTTACGACTTTGGATTTCGTTTTTATGTTAGACGCGCAACAGGTCATTTTAACTGGGGAGTCCGTGTTGGTCGTGATGTTCGAATCCAGCTGGGATGAAAATTTGTTCAGACCCTATTCGGTGCCCCGTCATTGAAATCCCTTTGCGTTGGACAAAAGTTTAAGTTGGGTGAGTTTGGGTTTTTTTTCATTCTTTACATGCAACTGAAATGCTGAAATTTCAGTTTAGTCCAAAACGAATTCGAAATGATACACCAATGCGTACGTGCGTGGGTGCGCATGCATGTGTGCGCGCATGCATCTGCGCGCGCACAAGACTGTGTGTGTGGTCGGTCGATTCTTTGCTGCAGGTAGACATACAGACAACGAGACATGGGAGTCGGGGACCCTGTTGTGGAAAAACGACACATATTTTTCATATTTAGCCAACAAACAGTCTAGTCAATCTGTAAAGACCCGCAAATGAAAAAGCAACACCGTTTATTTGAGCCAGTAATTCGATAACGTTAATTATGCCCTGGAGACTAAAGTTGAAAGAACGCAGCAGTACATTACACGCGATGGGTGTGCACCATTTGAAATCCAAACGCTTTAGGGTCCCTCCCTTTTGGGAACACAGACACAAATGCGGATGGCAAAAGGCACAGATCCTCATGAGCCCCCGCATTCGCAAGGGCTAATGAGGATATATGCCTATTGCAGATATGTGCACTTCGCTGCAGTGGTGACTAAGAAAAACAGCATTGGAAGAATTGCAAGATATTGCAGCCCACCTCAAAAGACGTAGATCTCACAACAATCTAAAAGATCAAGTCAGTCGCAGATTGAACGTCAGGTTACCTTCTCCGGAGTAAACTGGACCAGCCAGGAACGATGAAGTTTAATACAGCTCCCGTTAGTCGCAGAGGCACTTGCGAGTCTGTGCCTCGTAGAGATGGTTAGTTCTTACTGAAGGAATCGGAGAAGGTTCTACTCTATTGCAATGGGGACCAAGCGCAGTAAAGTGTCAATCGACCCTTTTACAGCCTTAGCCCTGAAACACTGCAACCAAAGATGGCTCGACGTTCAAGAGTGTTGATTGAATAGCTTGTCGCCTCTAGGCACCGCCCTTAATTTATCGTGGTCGACAGGCCAGATCGAGAGGTCAACTCCCTAAGCTGGGAATACTGTCTTTCAGGACTCCATTAGCTATGCCCCATGAGCATCTCTGAGTCAGTTCTGATGAACTCGTACATCTATCTTGCACTTCCTCACAATTTACAGCCAGGGGGGTCTCAGTAAGAGGATGTCATCCGTAGGAACGCTTTGTTACCTTTGCAGGCAGATTCTCTGAAAATGGTATCTGAGGTTTTCGGGAAATCAGAAATAGGTTTAGAAAATTGTGCGCCTTTTGACACAACCAGTGGATTAAAATCCCGGACAAACAGGCAATGTCGCATGTTTGTCCGGACTTTTAATCCACCGTTTTCGTCGAAACTCAGGCAATTTTGACCTACTTACGATTTCCGAACGTCTATTTGTTTTTCACTAATTTCTTCACCAACAGAAAGTTACTAACAGTATCCTAACGAGTTTTGTCCCGACAGAGCTGCAAGGAGGGCCCTTTTCTATCGTGCCTGGGTGTCGCTTTGTTTCTGGTTACAGCGTCTTGGTGGCTGCTTGAGTCAACAGCCCCGCACCTCCTTTACAAGGTGATACTGCACTGTTGCTCTTGCTCGTCTGTTTTCGTTTTGACTGGGAGTGCAGTTACGCCTGAACGTTTAAGTCGGCCTCTCATCACGCCCTATCTGACCCCTCCCACATTTTTGTCGCATTTTTTGTGTGTAACCCATATTTTTTGTCGCCGCATTTAGTTTTTTCCGTCTTCTCTTCTGGAGTGCTAGGCTCAATCTTCATTTTTTCCCTTTACTTCGTTCATGCTAATGGCGTCAATCTCTGCCAGCATGACGTGGCTTCTCGTGAGATCCTGCAGCCTGTATGGACTAATGAGAATCTACGCCCATAAACCGAGATCTATGATACAAATGGGACCAATCTCTGCTAAAAAAAAAAAAAAAAAAAAGGCCGTACATTCTCGTGGGTCCCGCAGCCTGCAGAGGCATATATATATTATGTGAATCAGTGCCTCTTAAAAACGTAATACACTGAGTTGAGTTGGGTTTCACATGGCCTACCTCAGTTTGAGAGCGCGACTGACGCCTACATCTCTGCGAGCAAGAGGCGCAGAATATCATCAACCTCTGCAGACTGCAGGGACTTATGAGACGCAATACCTCTCCCGGACGGGCAACACTGAAAGAGGAGATGGGCGCCAGCTGCACGAGTGTGCTTAGTCCTGTCCCAGCCACGAAGCAAGGTGTTCCGCGACAGCAGAGCACCTTGCGTAGTGGCTGGTGCAGGACTACGCTCACTTATTCAACTGGCTCAAGGGCCTTTTCTCTGGAAGTAAATTGTGATGTGTGCACGTGGCCCATTTAGGGCAATACTTAAAGCCAGCCTGCAGGGGCTCTTGAGAATCTATACCTGATACAGGGCCTCATAACAATCTATGCCTGATACAGGGCCTCACAACAATCTATGCCTGATACACGGCTCCATAACAATCTATGCCTGATACAGGGCCTCATAACAATTTATGCCTGATACAGGGCCTCATAACAATCTATGCCTCTTGCACGTGCACAGGACTGTGCTGGAGGAGCGACTGACTTCTTTCTTCTTCTTGTTGTCTCATGTCCTTTGGCTGGTCCACCAGATGGCGGTGATTGTGTTGGACATCTTTGTTATTGCACCGTGCAAGATGCGAGAGCGGCTCCTGAGGCGAAAGCGTGGCAATTGCAAGAGGCATAGATCCTCATGAGCCTCCGCTGCCGCGGGCTTCATGAGGATCTACGCCTCATGCTGAAACGATTTACGCAAGTATCCCAAATTTGATTTTTTTTTTCCCCCGACCGACCGCAGCGTGACATGGGTTGTTTGGTCTGGTATGAGACTTGGCCACACGTGGAGAAACACACATACTTGTTGCACTGTTTGGTGTGTGTGTGTGTGATGGTGTGTGTGTGTGTGTGTGTGTGTGTGTGTGTGTGTGTGTGTGTGCGTGCGCGCGCGTTCGCGCGTGCATGTGTGTGTATTCGTGCATCCGCTCATGTGTTTGCTACAATTATCATGTAGATCCCAGCATAAATAGTATCCGATTTCCGGCATAGTCGAATCCATGCGGTGTAGTTTGTTTGTTTGTTTGTTTTGGCTGCTTTTTGGCTGTTGTTCTTTTTGTTATTGTTATACTGCGTTGTTGTTGTTTCCACAATGCACCTGAGGCGTCTCTCATTGTTGAGCCGGTATAATATATAATCGTCCAAATCAGTACAGACAGTGTAAACGGCATCTTCCCAAAAATCAGTAAGCTACAAGATATTAACACAATGAGGTAAACTGCGTCGCACCAGAAGAATTCATATCAAGGTTAAGTGTCCCTCCATCTAGACAACTGTTTTCATACAACACAGCAGGTAGGAACACTCCCAACCAGCAAATAGCCTATTTTTTTTGGCAAATACGTATCTCTCCAACAAGCCAAGAAAAGCTTACAAGTGCCGGTCGGTGATTTGGACCTCACGGCAATAACAAGGTCCAAAATCACAGACGAGAACATTCAACGCATCTATCTCCCAACCCCTACCCTCTTCCACCCACCCTCACCCTCCCTACTCCATATACACGTGTATACTGACGAGCCAAAAAAAAAAAAGCGACGTTTTGGGAATCATCGGAAACACTTTCGTGTTTCCGATGATTCCCAAAATGTCGCATTTCTTCTGCTCGTCAGTTTAGTATATATATATATATATATATATATATATATATATATATATATATATATATATATATATATATATATATATATATATATATATATATACACATTTTTCGTAACACCCAGATATCTGAAACTGGTTGACCACCTCAAGCCAAAACGAGCGAAAGAAAATGCATGGTCAACTCGACAAAATAAAAACATTCCCGAGTTGTCTCAGTGGCTCAAGCAATATACACAGTAAACTTCGGACATCACAAATACCCAAGAGACACAATGTTTCTTGTTAAGTTCGAACTTTGTTATAAGCGAAGCAATTTAAATGGTCAGAGTGCTCTCCTGGATGCCTGAAAAAGTGGCGCTATATCCTACTTGTGTTATACCCGACCTTGTCATAAGCGAAGAAGACTTTAAGTTACTGACCGACATTCTGAACTGTAACACATTCAACTCAAAGAGAGTCTCTCAGAGGCACACAAGGTCTGCGGGCCGACGGTGGCCTCAATGGGCCCGCGCGCACTGTTTAGGACCTTTTCGCACTCGGCAAGACCATCTCACGGCGACAAACAGTTTGCGAAGAGAATATTACCTGTCACTGAAATAATACACATGCACGGGTCTCAGTAAGCAAAGGTCCTCGTGCCCACGAGGGCCGCGGTGGGCCCGCGCACGGCTGTGCGCGGGCCCACTGCGGCCGTCGTGGGCCCGGACGTTTTGCCACTAGGGGTGGTATTTTCAGCTCATTAGGCAGGCTTGAGAGTTGTTGCGACTCGACGGATTTTAATCGCCTCAGAGCTAGGCTAGTAGTATCCCAAATTACCATAAATCTAAGTTCCACCGAAAATAAGCACAACCCTCGTCGAAAATTAACACTTCATCACATCAAGACAACTTGAAACACATAGATGTACATATGATCAGCAAGAGGTAAAGATCCTCATGAGCCAATGCGGGGGCTCAAGAGGTTCTATGCCTCTTGCAAATTACACTCGAGTTGCAGCCCACGTGCAGTCCACGTGAAAATTGCTTTGTTGAGATCTCAACAGAAAGAGGCCAAAACCGCCGAAGCAAATCTCAAACTAAATTGTCGCCCTTTGACAAAACACGGCGCGGTTACCGCGGGCGATCAAGGGAGGTAACAACGTGAGGTTTGGCCGCAATCATAAGAAGGTCGAGAGGCGCCTCAAAATGCATTTCTTAAATATCATCAGAAACGAATATGAAAGACCTGAGCGGGAGGAACTTAGGGGAAAACGGCTTTGTAAAGTCGCAGGCTGAATCCCATGCGTCTTTCTCAGTCTGTGAAACATAGACTGTGTTTGTCTGTGATTTTGGAACTGACGGCTTCCAGCCATAAGGTCCAAAATCACAGACAAAGCACATTTACAGTCAAAATAAAATGTGTGCAGTCAAGAGAAAGATTTTCACAGCTTCGGGAGACCTGCACGCAAAATAATTACGCTTATGATGCCAACTTAGATGTTAATTCTTCTTGGAGGAAATATAAATGGACCGAGTCTTACCTCAGCAAAATAATATAAAAATTGACGGAGTCCCTGCACGCTGCTGAGCTAAACGAGAATCTGTGTTGTTTTGGCAGAGAGAATCATGCAGATGTTCGTTGCAAATTGTGCAGCCACAAAAAGTAACAGGGGACAGGGGCATTGTAATGGAATCATGCAACCTGAGCCCCAAAATCACCCCAAGTAACAAGTTTCAGAATTGCTTCAAAGATTGCAGACTGAACACCGACACATCGCCTTGGTAATAAAAACGTAAGTATGAATTTCACCCGCTTAATGTGTTCTTCTTCATAGATACCTACGGCGAAGTTAGATCTCCAAAACAAAAATCCTGCAATTCGTTAAAACTCCAAATCGGGATCAGCAAAAAAAAAAAAAGAAAAAAAAGTACACACTCATAACGCTAGAGGAATAGATCCACATGAGCCCCCCCTTCTCCGCACATGCGGGGGCTCATGTGGATCTATTCCTCTTGCAGACGGGTTAGAGTTCGTGTCACGTGTAGCCACCAGCAGGGGAGAAATCCATTTCAACACTCAGTGGCTCGGAAAACCGCCAGCCTCAAATTTCCTTCGTAAATGGACTTCAGTATGGATGCATATATAATGTGTCATATTCTAAATACGTGATAATAGTATTACACTTGCACATAATTTATAAAACAGATTCAGAGGGACTCTGCTCTGTGAAAGTACATTTTTGTGACAAAAAGCGAGATTTTCTTTGTGTTGAAATGGCAATCTCGCTTTTCACAAAAAATGGACTTGCCGTCTTTTTGCCATCAAGGGGTAGTACTATCCTGGTGATGCTTAGCTTCATGGCTGGACGCGCCTACAGCTTTTGTCGGTGTCAAAAAGGTACCCCATTTAGAGAAACACCAGGTTGTGTCTCCGTGCAGCGCGTAAAGCGCTGCAGAAGATTTTATTCCAACCGTCCATTTAACGCCAAGGCCACAATTTTATAGACGTGTCACTTATAACAACTGTGTACCAGTTCCAGTAGATGGTTCGACCATGATAATTCAAGGGTAGTACCAGATTAGCTTGGCGCCTGAAGGCGCCAAGCAAATCTGGCACTCCCCCTTGAATTATCATGGTCGAGCCATCTCCTGCTGTAGTGCGTCGTGGCAAAATGGTTTAACTGAACCAGGGTTTCACTTTTTCTTTCCACGAGCGACTGCATTTCTGCCACGTGTCAAGGTAAAACAATGAAGTTTAACGAATTTTGTCCACCATGAAGATGATCTTAAGGAGGGAACCGAATAAGGTCGGATTTTAGCTGGATTCGAGCTCGCAACCGTTCCATGTGAAGTCAAAAGACTTGTAATGCAACGAAAATCTTAAGATCTTTTTCTTCACACGACACTTCTGTTTGAGGACCACATACATAAATACGACCAGCCTAGCAGTGCATAGCATACGCTCCCGCATTCTACGGGGACTCGTTAGGATCTTTCTACTTGTACGTAAACCACAATCGTCGACATAGTGATTTTCTCAACCTAAATCCCATATTCGATTTATATATCAATATGGTGAAATAATGTATTATGCAAATGAGGATTAAAAATTATTACAACTTTCTCATACAACAAATGACTTTTTCTGACGGCCGCCTAAGCCGTTCGAAAAAGTCATTTGCTGTAGGATTCTTCTCCGAAAAATATGCACAGCTCAATCATATCCTTCAATAACCGACGAACAAAAGCGAGGCGCAGATATCGCACTTAATTATGAGAAATAGTCATAAATCTGCAACGCAGAGATATTGTTGGCCAAATCTCTTGCAAAAAGAAAGTCTAGGCTGGGTCATACGATGTCAAGACATTGTTGTCGAAATTTTATACAAAAGAAACGTGAAAGAAAATTGTATAGAAATTGTTGCCGCTCGGGTCAGGTCAGAGCGTGTCAAGATGAATGTAGAACAGAATGTGCGCGATCGGTGATTCTGGACCTAACGTTTCCACAGGCGGGAGGTCCAAAATCACGGAGCAGCACGCCAGGTTGTCAGGTAAAAAGTCACAGGCACACACACAAAATAGACACAATAAAAGATACAAATTTGCGCAGTCAAAAGGGAGGCTTTGACAAATGAGTTAATTTTCCCCCCCATTCAGGCTCTCCCCCGCCCTTCCTATCTACAAGAGGAATAGATTCTCATGAGCCCCTGCGGTGCAGAGGCTCATGAGAATCTATGCCTCTTGCTCGCAGCTACCCCTACGTCTGCCCCTTATCCGATCTCTTCAGTCTGCAAGAGGCATAGATTGTCACGGGTCCCAGCAGCTGCGGGGTGTCATCATAACTTTGCCTCTTGCTGACAGACGTTAACCCGACTTAACTCTTTGCTCCTCAGACGGATTTTAGACGGGTTCTGAGCCTGTGACTAATCTCCGTATAAAGGCGTTGACCGCACAGCAAGACATTTTCTAGTGATCCGATTCACACGGGAGATTGAATCATTAACACCAAGACCTTATCTCATTTGCTGATATAAAGATTTTGCCTCGAGGGGGGAAATAAAGTTCGTATCTCAAACCGATGTGTCTGCAAGAAGCATATATTCACACGAGTCTATGTAGCAGTAGGGGCTCATGAGAATCTATACCTCTTGGTAGAAGAAATCACTCCCATTTATATACTCTGAGCCGTAATTCCGGGTTAACACACCGACCACTAGGGTCGCAATTTTCAAAAAAGAAAGTTGTCTCTAAAGACTATACTACGCGTCGGGGGATAGTTCGACCACGGAAGTTCAAGGGTGGTGCCAGAATAGCTTGGCGCCAAGGCGCCAAGCTATTCTGGCACCACCCTTGAACATATCATGGTCGATCCAGACCTACTTGTACGAGGTGTATCGGCGCGGAAAGTGTCAACTCTGCCACTAAAGACTGAAAAAAGATCGCACAGGAATCAAGATTTCGTAAGTCAGATTAGCATAATCCTCTCTAACCACTTATATTTTTGGGACATGAAAGCTCTCAGCCAAATCAACCGTTTAGTGCCAAGGTTGTCAACTCATCCATATTCATGAGTCAGCAAATTCTACTCCGTGCGAAAATGCGAGAATCTGATCTTGTTATTTTGGGGGAACAAAACAAAACAAAACAAAAATAAAAAGACCCAAAAAATAGACCAAAACTTCTGCGCTAAACCAAAATAGAAAAATAGATAATACACAAGAAAATACAACTTCAACAATACAAGAGAAAGGTAAGAAACAAAAATAAAATTCATGCTATTTTGTCTAAAACAGAAGAAAAAAATTTAGAAAATTAAATAGGCCACAACAAAATAAATAAATAAATAGGCAAAGACGAAGCAGCAGCCCGAAGTGACAAAAGCATTCTTTTTAATTAGAAGAAAAAGTATTAACCCGTTTAGCCCCGACGCACTACAACAGGACGCCAAGCTAACCTGGCACCACCCTTGAATTATCATGCTCGAGCCATCTCCTGCAACCTGTACATAGTCGTTAGGCGACATCTCCAAAATTTTGGAAATGCGGCCGTGGGGTTAAATGTGTTAACTACATGTTTCTTTCTTATAAAATTACCTCTGCAACCTCATTATCATAGTTCCTTGTTTTAACTCATTCGAGACGTGCCGCATCCGGATACGCGGCATCAAGCCGCGTATCCGGATGAAACACGTCTCGCATGTGTTAATGCAAACGTCCCATAAAAAGTATATCACTAAACGGCTCTCTCATGCAGAATCGGGTCTGCGACCACACAGTTTCATGTATTTAAAAAAATACACGTAGAGCACTGGCACTCAAAAAAATACGCGGAAACTCTGTGGCTGGTTGCACTCCCTCGTTCCAATTTTATTTATGACCACTTTTTTCAACATTTCATTAAATGCCAACGTTGGTTCCCATGAGAATTTTATTCCCCCTCAACACATCGTAAACCTCAACCCCCTCCCCTACTTCGCCCCTCCCCCACCCACCTCGATATACCCCCCTCTCGCCCCTTTTTTCTTATCCAACAGAACCTCTTTCGCTGTTTCTTCCACAGTCCTGCAAAAGATTTGCAGGGAGCATATAACATCATATGCGGGGACTGCAGATGAAATTAAATCTACGGCGATGGAGGTCTCAGGCGTTGGTCTAGCACAGTCCCTAATTTTATTCTCTCTCTCTCTCTCTCTCTCTCTCTCTCTCTCTCTCTCTCTCTCTCTCTCTCTCTCTCTCTCTCTCTCTCTCGTCTTTATTTTATTTTTGCTTTATTTTTATTTTTTATTTTTTTTTATTTCTATTTTTCTCGATTCCTTTACAACCTGTCACCGTGTCGTTGCGCTTGATCTGACCTGGGGATAAGAAACAAAGTCATGTTCCCTGGATAAGCGTGAACATGATGTAACTCAGAAAGCGCACAACGGGCAGTTTTATCTTGTACTCTGCAGTCGGCAATTATCAATGACCACCCCCCCACCCCCCACCCCCACACCCCTTCCCCCCACCCTCCCAAGTCTTCCTTCAGCATCCAACGGTGCGTGCTTTTCACACGCATACAAGAAACAACTGTTCGGATGGTCGGAAGTGAGGTGACTTTACGATGTATGCTTGAGCAAAGTTAACCCTTTTCATAATGATGAACTACTGCTTCAAATCAGATTGATAGTTCAAGGGTGGTGCCAAAATAGCTTGGCACCACCCTTGAACTAAAACGGTTGATTTATCTCCTAATCTGTAATACAGTCTTCATAGGACAATAAGCAAATTAACAAAAAAAAAAAAAAACAATAAATAAAATAAAATAAAAAATACAGCCTCAAGATGTAATGTGTTAAGGGGATGAGGTGAGTGCGAGAAGGGAGGTGTGGGATCAAAGGGGGGGGGGGGGGGGGAGGAGAGAGAGAGAGCAGAGTCGAATCTTACTGCTGGCCTCATTTATATCCGATATCTGTTTCTGTGTTTGTAGAAAACGGAGGATAATACGACTTTTCACACGTAAAAAAGAAACATATATCTGAACAGCCAAAATAAAATGTCTTTTCGATGTATGCTTATACAATGTTCGGGAGATTCGGGGGGGGGGGGGGGGGGGTTGGGGGTTGGGTGGCGAGTGGGGGGAGGGAATGGGGGGGGGGGGGGAAGAATAGGGGTCAGGTGGAGGTGCGGTGGGTTGGGGTGGGCCGTTCTTAATGCTGGACTCATTTACATCCGAGATGTGCCGTTATTGGGCAAAAGCCAGACCGCACCATTTCGGAGGAAGGCGACCTTTTATTACTACACAATGAAAATCTCGCTTTTCTCCAAAATGGACACACTGGTTTTTGCCAAACAGCGCCAGAGACATCCGTTTACAGGACATCACGCATTCGATCGATCTACCTCAATGCTGCCCGACAAACACCGCAAGTCTGGTCACATCACGTCAAACGGCAACACAAGTCACCCAACAACCCACCCTTTGGCGAAGGCTCAAGTCATTGTGTTTGCTCACAACCTACTTGCTTACCTCTCCATTAAAACTTAAGCTGATCTGTGATTTTGTACCTTACTGCCTACGACCCTAAGGTCCAAAATCACCGACCATCATACAGTTATCCCCCCATGCTCTATGCCCTAACCGCAACACGTCTCTCCATCACCTGAGCTCCGTCAGTCCCATTCTGTTCACGACAGCGTTTCTGCCCATGGCAGCATTTTTTTTTTTTTTCATGCGACAGCGACGTGTTTGCTGGTTTGGGACCGCTTTTTTATTGTTGAGATTTATCTACGCTGTATTAATATGTACTTAATTAGTCTCATTCTGTTCACGACGGCGCTTAGCCCATGGCAGCATTTTTTTTTTCTTTTCCACGCGACAGCGAGGTGTGTGTTGGTCTGGGATTTTAGACCGAAACCCATTTAGCTCCAAGGTCGCATTTTAAAAAAATGTTGAGGTGTTGCCTACAGTGTATTAATACGTACTTAATTGATCAATTGAGGTAATCAATATGTACTGGCAGTTGCAGGAGATGGATCCATCATGTCAATTCAAGGGTAGTGCCAGACCAGCTTGGCGCCTGAAGGCGCCAAGCTAATCTGGCAATACCCTTGAATTATCATGGTCTATCCATCTTTTCCTATAAGTCGATCCAACTCTTGCTGTATATCCATCTCTTGCTATATCCTTGGATTATCACCGTTCGACCTATCTTCTGATATCTGGCACTACCCTTGAATTATCATGGTCGAACCATCCCTTGCTAAGGGCGTCGGGTTAATAAGGTCCAAATTCACAGACCGGCACACAAAACAACATGAGGGCTCATGAGGATATGTGCGTCTTGCGAAATAAGGCCGCATTCGCTGCGACACTTATGTCTTCTACTTTCTCCTAACATCACGAATATACACACACAGCGCTCTCTGGAAGATTTCATGTTCTAACTTGATGTTTCCTGCATTAAAGGCCGATAAACATGTTTCAACGACAAGACACTGACAAATAATCTAGTAAACATGTTTGTGCTGACACATATTTTTAAAACTTTTTCTATCATCATTTTTCTACCTCTGAACTCACGACCTCGAAAGCATCCGGTGTTTAGCGGAAAGGAGTTATCTCAACAGTCAGTTTAGGGTTGTGATTTTTTTTTCTTTTTTTTTTTTTTTTCCTTCTTCTTCTTCCCTTGGACAAAAAGAAAATGTTACAAGCTTCGTGCTGAATAAAAGGCAATCTAGACTGTACAAGGGAGGTAATCTCATTGTACTGGGTCTCAAAACTCTCCTTACTCTCGCGGTTACTTCCCTTGGCTTGTTTCCGCGAAGACGTGTCTACTACACACAAATTGCTTGTAAAACGAAAGCGTGATATAAGGCAATAAAATAAATAAATCAAATATATTGTAATATAATTTTGGTATGATAGGACTAATGTTTCATCATGTTTAACCCTTTTAGCCCCAGATCCCTACAGCAGGAGATGGCTTGACCATGATAATTCATGGGTAGTGCCAGATTAGCTTGGCGCCTTCAGGCGCCAAGCTAATCTGGCACTACCCGTTAATTATCATGGTCAATCCACCTCCTGCAGCTAATACATAGTCGTTAGGCAACACCTCCAAAATATGAGAAATAGGACCTTGGGGCTACAAGGTTTAATGGCAAAATGGAGAATGTCTGGTCTGAATTTTATGAAATAATAGTTCTCCAGACGAACAAACAAGCACTTCAGTAAAATACACAATCTAACTTACCATCATGGCCTGCGGATCCTGCTTGGTTGGTTGCTATGTTGGCTTCCTCTGTTCCCTATCAACTCACTGCGATGCTGTCAGCAGGTTCTATAATTGATGACGATGTCTGCAACAAACGAAAACAAAAACCGTCATAAGTTTGAAGGTGATTCAATGTATGACGGGGATATATTTCCTTCACTAGAAAATTAGTATCGCGCCAAGGGCTAACACACGGACTACATGCACACATCGTTACAAACCCTTGTTCTCCAATGTGGTAAGCACATGAGATGGATCGACAGTGATACTTCAGGGTAGTGCCAGATAAACTTGGCGTCTTCCAAGAACTATCAATCACAGTCCATGGCCCAGGCGCCGAGCTAATCTGGCACTACTCTTTAACTTTAAATCATCGTCTTGGACCAGGCGTCGAGCTAATCTGGCACTGCCCTTGAACTATCATGGTCGATCTATCTATAGTGGCTTGTACAGTCTTTATGGCCGGCTCCGCACGTTGTGGAACATTACTATGTGTGAATATCAGCAAGTGCCTGAATACATGGATTCATAAACAAGGTAAACACGCAATTTCGTATGCAGATGATTATACACGAGAAGAACAACAACAGGGACCAAGCTGTGACTACGGTCCAAACGACGACGGCGGCTATGACGACGATGACGATTATGATGATGACGGTGAGTACACAGACACAACAAAAACCGGACCGGCCATTTTATATGTTTTCCTCTTTAGATTGATTAAAGAAAGCCTGTGATTAAATAATCTGGACACCACCCCGTGACAATGAGGAGAAAATATCGGTTTCATTAACTCATTCGAGACGTGCCGCCTCTGGATACGAATGATTTAAAAGTGCAGTGTCCCCAACCTAGCCCCCTTCTGTCTGCAAGAAACATAGATCCTCATGAGCACCTGCAGTCGCTGGGGATCATGAGAATCTACGCCTCTTGCTGCTACGTACGGATAGGGGGGGGGGGGGGGGGGGAAATGGTTTCCATTCCCGTCGGACGGGCTTCCTTCCATTCTCGTCCAGCTCTGCTTACCGTACTCTGAAAGCGGTGGCCATACATGATTAACGCATTGCCCTCTGAAGGACTTTACTACAATTCTACAGACAGATCGAGCATGATAGTTCAAGGATGGTGCCAGGCGCCTATGCTCGATCCATGTCTTGCCATGGTGTGTTGGGGCTGAACGAGTTAACAGAGCTGCCACTGTAATAACTGTAACAACTGTATCCACAATGTAACAGGAGTCCCTTAAGTCAGGATTCAGTTCAGTTGGGCCGAGACCCTCTCCACTAAGAAAAGGCAGTGGATGATGTAAAGACTAACTCATCAAGTCCCGAGGACGGAATCATCAAATTTTGGTTGAGGTCAGCGTCACTGTTCTGAAGACAGATCGACCACAATAGTCCGAGGGCGGTGTCAGAACAGCATGGCGCCTACAGGCGCCAAGCTATTCTGACACCGCCCTTGAACTATCATGGTCGGTCCTCGCCCTGCGGTAGCGTGTCAGGGATTAATGGGTTAACGGCCCGTTTCGCTGGATCGCTCCAAAAGAAGATCACTGCTGCGTGCGTGTCGTACAATTAACCGTTTAAATCCCGGGACCCTGCAGCAGGATATGGATTGATAATAATAATAATAATAATAATAATAATAATAATAATAATAATAATAATATGATAATAATAATAATAATAATAATAATAATAATAATAATAATAATAATAATAATAATAAAACATAGTATTTATATGGCGCATTTCTCATATTTATAATATAACTCAATGCGCAGGACATAGCCGCGAACTGAACCCAACAAGCACGCTCGCGTGAATCACGCGCATCCCCTCACACACTGTACATAAACACAGAACATTCACGTAGTGCTAAGGGCAAGCTCAAGCGAGCTACTGAAATTTTGGAAATTTAAATCGGTTTTTATATTTTTTGGAAATTTGATTAAGTGGACTGAAATTAATATTGATCATGATAATTCAAGGGTAGTGCCAGATGAGCTTGGCGCCTGAAGGCGCCAAGCTCATCTGGCACTTCCCTTGAAGTATCATGATCAATCCATCTCCTATAACTGGTACATAGTCATTAGGCAACACATCCAAAATTTGAGAAATGGGACCTTGGGGCTAAAAGGGTTAACCAGTTTAACCCCACGCCCGCATTTCCCAAATTATGGAGGTGTCACCTAACGACCATGTACCAGTTGCAGGAGATGTTATAGTTATAGTTATTATGAAAAGAAGTACCCAACGGAGAAAGAAACACGTTTAGAAAAGACGGATACAACACAATTCATTAATATTTCGGGTAAATACCCTTTGTCAAAATAGAGAGATCAGTCGCTACTTATCTTCATTCGCAGAAGGAATGTGGCAACTGAAGGAGGTGACGTAAAATAAAATTTTTAAAAAAGAACAAAAGTGCGTAAAAAGTAAAATAAAATGACGTCAACGAAAAACTCATAAGAGCGATGATGATGATGATGATGATGATGATGATGAAACTTTATTTATCAACGGTAAAAAGTTTTGACAGAAACAAATCGTCATTTTACAAACTTGACGTTGCTAAAATCTACTGATTGATTGATTGGTTGGTTGTTGGTTGATTGATTGATTGATTGATTGATTGATTGATTGATTGATTGATTGATTGATTGATTGATTGATTGATTGATTGTTAGAGGAGGGGAAAGCGAGACTCGGAGAGAAACTGAACACGAGAGACAAAGAGTTATCATGGTTTAAAAGCAAAGAAGGGTAAAAAGTCGGGTAACTCAAGGGTAGTGCCAGATTTGGCACTACGCTTGAATTATCATGGTCGATACATTTCCTGCTGTAGTGCCTCGGAGGTAATCGGCTTAATACAGAATAAGTACCTCACAATGTAGATGTAAATGGGGCAGCTCTTTGCGAGCAAGAGGTGTATATTGTCATGAGCCCCTGCTCCTGCGGAGGCTCATGAGAATAAAAGCATTCTACAGATGGAGCGGAATGGATGAACGAACTCAATGAACTCCGTGCAATTTTTGGGTCACTTCTCGACTTAGGAAAGACTCTGTTCTTCAATGTAACACGCGCCAATTGCCTTTTCCGTATTCCTTTCAAATAAAATATTTACGATGATTAAATGTCCAGACATGATAATTTGCCGGTCAAGGAGCGGCTGAAACTCATAAGTCTCAAATTTTCCATTAACAATGAGAGAGAGAGACAGAGATAGAGAGAGACACACAGAGACAGACAGATACAGAGACAGACAGACGGACGGACGGACGGATAGACACAGACAGAGACAGAGAGAGAGAGAGAGAGAGAGAGAGAGAGAGAGAGAGAGAGAGAGAGAGAGTGAATCAGCGTGACATGCCACAGAATGCTGTAGGATGAAAAATCGGTCAGAAGGGAAATCGGTCAGACAGAAATTGCGCAATCCAAACATTTTATGTGATGAAGGAAACTCACAGAAAGAAATCCAATATCAAATGAATAAATTAGTTTGTAAACACGTGCTTCAAAATAAAATGTCGTCGTATTATTTTACTGACCCAAGGACAATTCCACAATAACAGATCAACCCTTTGGCTGTCGGTAGCGCTTATGTCGAGGTGATTCCAGCAAGAATCACCTCGACATAAGCGCTACCGACAGCCAAAGGATTAATTGGGAATCGTCTGAACGCGGCCATACTTCACAGCCCCACTATCATTCCCTGAGAGTGGTGTTTTCCCGAGCCCCAAACGCCTGCGATGCAATGCTAATGCCACAGTAAGCACACTTCAGAATTCGGCGTCAAGTGCCTATGGTACCATGCAAGGCCCACTATTCCCGCACGTCTATTCCTTTCGCCTGATGAGAATGTGGTTACCTCCCCTGCATCAAGCTGTTCGAGGTTACGCTCTGGTTTCTCACTTTCATAAAATTAATTGGAGTGTTTTATTACACCACGCTACTATTTCCCCACAAATTGAAGGAAAACCATGTGACCCACAGAACGGACGATCACTTGACTATAGAAAAAAACTTGATTATTCCATTTAAGCAAAATATATTCTAGAAAAATATTCCGTCTGCAAAAAAACAAACCAAAAAAAAAAACCTCTAGTGAAGACTCTTGACAACGGTGTTTTGTAGCAACGTCCTTTCCCCTCCTCTAATCAATCAATCAATCAATCAATCAATCAATCAATCAATCAATCAATCAATCAATCAATTCACTACACTCTTCACATACCACAGCACCACAGTAAGCAACAGGTCCTCAGGCCGACTTCGGCCGCAGATGACATTAACGCCTGTGTACTCCCAACTGCAAGAGGCATAGATCCTCATGAGCCCCCGCAGTTGCAGGGGCTCAAGAGGATCTATGCCTCTTGCTGAGACCAAGTTGTATCCATGTTCATTGGACGGCTGTGCGCTGACCACGGCCGACGGCGGCCCGAGGACCTTTTGATCACTGGACTCTGTTGACCCCTCAAAAGTCTGGCCGATGGAACTCTGTTGACCCCTCAAAAGTCAGGCCGATGGGACTCTGCTGACCCCTCAAAAGTCTGGCCGATGGGACTCTGTTGACCCCTCAAAAGTCTGGCCGATGGGACTCTGTTGACCCCTCAAAAGTCTGGCCGATGGGACTCTGTTGACTCCTCAAAAGTCTGGCCGATGGGTGAGAAAACACTAAAACACTGCAGCACTCGGTTTAACTTTAAATCGCTCGTGCGACGGCCCTCTGGCAATCGTAAGTGTGACCCTAGAACTAAAACTGAGCCGATGCGAGGCAAAAACAGTAACAAACAGTAACTCTGTGGCTGCATAACGCCACTTCTTATCGACGCGCAACCTACAGACACCCACCAAGGAAAGCATGCACTACGCTGTACCCATCAGGGTCGATCCATCTACCACGATCCCAAACGACAAGCGACAGGCGTTATAAAACTACCATGGGGTCATGATCCCCTGCATTCATGACCCGAAACTCCGAAACTCCGGTTAAGCATTTTATAACAGACAGCCGTCGAAATAGAAACCCCCCAACAGGCCTCCAACGTTTGAGAAGTACCGATACAAACCGATACATCAAGAGGTATAGCTCCTCATGAGCCCCCGCAACTGCTGGGGCTTATGAGGATCTATGCCTCTTGCACGATGGGTGGGGATCGTTCACGAGAATTGAGAGGGCTGAGGAATGCTAACCCCGCGATAATGCTGCTCTCTTATACGGCTGTGCAGCTTTGTCACTCGGAGGCGCAGGTTTGTAAACAGTTACTCAAACAGTTACTTTTTGGTATTGGTAATGCAGCACTCGTATCTAGGAGTGAACGAGTGCATGTGCGCGTGTGTGCGAGCATGCGTCAGTGCGCGAGTGACGGAGTGGCTGAGTGGGCAAGCGGACGAACGAACGAACGGACGGACGGTCGGATGAATAAATGAATTAATCAAATGAAAGACGACCGAACGACCAAACGAACGAACGAATGAATGAATGGGCAGGCGGACGGACGTATAAACGAACGAAAGAACCTACACACACACACAAAAAAAACAACCTCCAAGTAAGCAAACAGAAAAGCAATGAATAAATGAATGTATGAATCTGCAGCCATTAAAATGACAGGTGACACCTCTCGCCCTTCAAGACCTCTCTCAGACATAACCTGTCTTTTAACTCATTCTACCCCAAAACCGAAATCCCCAAATTTTGCCGTTGTCCTCTAAGACTGCATTGCAGTGCAGAACACAGATCGACCATGATAGTTCAATGGTGATGCCAGAATAGCTTGGCGCCCATAGGCGTCAAGCTATTCTGGCATCACCCTTGAACTATCATGGTCGATCCTTATCTTGCTGTGGTGTGTCCACTTTTCTCTTGCAAATGGTGGTTTGTTTCAAAATAGGTGGGCTGCTCAAAAAGGTCTCACTGTGTCTAGCCTCCATTTTCCCATCCGGTGTATAACAACTTAGTAAAGCGAATGGAAGAAAGTCGGTAGGTCAATCCTCCTTTACATACCTTGCTCTCAACAGTACGATCGCAAAATTAAAACCCTCAAACCTACCTCTGGGAAACATTGACGTCAATTGCCCCAGCAAGAGGCACTGATCCTTATGAGCCCCCGCAACTGCGGGGGCTGATGAGGATCTATGCCTCTTGCACTTTGTCATAGCATGCTGCAAGACTTGTACGACTTGTGCAAACATTCTGCATACCTCGACACGCGGACTTGCATAATAGCGGCGAGTCTTACACACGGGATCAGCAGGAATGCTAGTTGTGTGTTATTACAGCTATAACGGTACTCCGGGTAGTATTGTCAGTGCTGTGAACGCACATAACAGGTCTGCCGACTGACGGCGACGCGGAAGGGGGATGTGTGGGGGTGGGGGGGGGGGGGGGGCGTAGGCATAGTTTAAAACCGTGACTATACGCGTTATTTTATTCTGCCGCTGTTAGTCTGTTGATTTGCTTTCTATTATGTCGCTATTGTTAAGCTGTTTTTTTTTTTTGTTTGTTTTTTTTACCGTTATATGCTCTTTTTTTTCTCTTTTTTTTTTTCTTTTTTTTTTTTTGGGGGGGGGTGAGGGTTGGTTGTTGTTTTGTGGCCCTTTTGCTGGGGAGGTGAGGTGGGGGGGGGGGGAGGGAGGTGTTGGGTGCAGTTGCCGTTGTTTTATAGTTTTATTGTTTTTCGGTGTACTGTTGTAATGCTTGTTTTGTTGTTGTTTTGGGATTTTGTGTGTGTTGTTCCCCCTATTTCGTGCTGTCGTCATTGGGAAAGGTGTGTGTGTGGAGTGGAAAGGGGGGGGGGGGGATTTGTGACAACACATCAAAGTGATGTGTGATTCATGGACAAAATATTCGTGATGGAAAATTGTGTAAGCGTGATATGATGAGTCAGGCACTGACTGACCGAATGAAGTTACTGTGTCAAGCCGCGATACTTGGGTTAAGATTCATTCATTCACATAATGTTCCTCTAGGTTACGCCCGGTAAGGTGAGGGGACTAGGTCAAATCAAGCACGGAATCTTGCCGACCAACAGTGCAAAACAGTAAGAGGGATGATGGCAAACGATGCATAGAAAGATACGATAGACATTAACTCATTCGCGTCCAGCCGCATCCGAATGCGCGGCTTATGCCGCGCATCCGGATGCGGCTGGCCGCGAATGAGTTAACCTATTGGCTGTCGGTAGCGCTTTTTGTCGAGGAGATTCCTGCAGGTATCACCTCGACAAAAAGCGTTACCGACATCCAGTGGGTCTATAATTAGATACAAGACTGAAATAATGTGCTAGAAGCCGTCCTTCCAGACTCTCGCACACATCTAAACAGTTATTTAAAGGTACACATTTTACCAATCAAACCTACATCGAAACAAAAACCTGAGGGCAACCTCTAATGACTGTGGGGGGGAAAAAAACTCAATTATACAAGACAACACAAAACTACATCTGCAAATAAAGTTGTTATTGAGGTTACGACAGAAAAACACAATCCAATAAACAGATAAAACAAAAAGAATCAAAAACAAACAAATAATCAAAAACAAAAGTCACAAATACACTAACCTTAGACCGCCCTAATAAAAATACCCCAAACCATTCCACTCTTCAAAATTAAAGAGGTGTAATGGATATAATCAAAAGCAAACACCCTCAAACTAACTCCTAGGGCAACGGACACTAAATGACTAGACTAATTTACGCTGAGTGTGTTACAAATATATCCGCGTGGAATGCACGGCGAGGACCGCCTAACTTCACAGACGAGAAAGGAAAAAAATAGACCATGAAGACGCAGCACACAAAAAAATGAGGACGGCACAATCTCTCATTCAGACCTTGCAATCTGCGAGAGGCGTAGATTCTCACGAGCCCCAGCAGCAGCAGGGGCTCATGAGAATCTATGCCTCTTGCTGGCCGAGCTCGGCTTCAGCTGGTCCTCAAACTGAGGTTTAATTTCGGGATAAAAGTGCGGACAGGCAGTTTGCATACCATACTTATCCCGACATACCTTCTTCCTGATTTCCCGCCTTTACTGAGGTAACACTGAACACCCCAAACCTCGTGCAAAGGGGCAGGGGTGGAAGTTGATCCAGCAAGAGGCATAGATCCTGATGAGCCCCCGCTTCATGAGGATCTATGCCTCTTGCAGGTGGAAGCATATAGGCGTTAGTGTCTAACCTAGCTTGCCCACATTCACGAGAGGGCGTGTCCCTAAGTGTACGCTTACGGCCAAACGGCCTCTTTCGCCTCTAACGCCAACCGCAGAAAATGCACATGCCTTCAGCGCTCTAGGGCGGTGCTTGATTACCTTTGTTAAAACGAAGGGTATTTTTGCATCGAACAACAGAAACAATTCACAGTCATAAGAGCCAAAAAGTAAATCAGCTGATACAATTATATATGTAGGCCGTCCCTAAAAAAATAAATCCCTGTATATGCAAAGCTATTTAGGCACTACCCTAGAAAGCTCTCACGGCGGCTCCATTAGCGAAGAATTACACGTAGTCTGTAAGGAAATCGTGCGTGTTCTGAGCTATTCTGTGTTGTATAGTGTCTACTAAACCATTCTAAGACTTGAAGTGCAGTAAACTTCATATATAACAAAACGCCAGAGGAACAAAACTCTGCTGCTCTTAAATCCGAAGTCTATCATAAGCGCAGCAATTTACATGAAATGTGCGATCGGAACCTCTCAAAAAGCGTTGTTATATCCGAATTGTCATATAACCCACCTTGTTATAAGCGAACTGGACTGTAATTAAAATTTTGGGCTGTGGACATGAAACGGTTAATACGAAGCTATGTGCACTAAGCGAGACCTCCAGAAAACACAGTCAAAAAAGAACATCGGGTGTCCTTTATACTAAGTCGGCCACAAAAGGAGGCGCCATAAATCTCAGTCGCTGCTGTCAAAGGCCTTCTAATTTTAACAGCCGGGAGATAGGTATGCTAATTTCTTACACACACACCTCCATCTTCGTGTCATCAATGAAAAACTTTCAACTCTCCACGTGTGTGATACGCTTTGAAAATACGTGTATGATAATTTAGCGATATTACGCAAGGGGGCGGTTTCCGCGACTTGAGGCAACGTTTTGCACATTCGGACACCACAGTAGATGGGTCGACCATGATAGTTCAAGGGTAGTGCCAAATTATCTTGACCTCATTTCAGGCGCCAAGCTAATTTGGCACTGCCTCTGAACTATCATGGTCGATCTGGCCCCCACAGCTGGTACGCTGTCTTTATAAACACATAAAAAGTATTGCGTAAGTCATAATTATTAAGTGTGAATGAGCTAATCGTAAACGAAACAGGAGGGAATTTCACATAGTAAAATGATTTTATTAAGATAATAATTATTCTCGACGGATGAAATGAGGTACTTGACTTGAGCAACTACCTTATCTGCAAGAAAAAGTGGTCTTACAAGACAAGTTCTCTCCAAAGAGAAGTCTTCAAAGATCACCTGGCATTAAAGAACATTTGGGTGGCTACAGCCACCTACATGATGGTCTTTAATGACAGGTGATCTTTCATTTGGTGGTCGCTGAAAACAGGTTCCGCTGTAAATGCATGAAATAACACTTGTTCGTTCAACGTCAAGAGACCATACACATCGCATAAATCCAACGACAAAAATACAAGTTGCTACGATCTACACACATACCGATCTTAACGTTAAGGCATCTAACTTGTGTTCCGAAGATGGGAACATAACCATAAAATAACACAGCTGCGGGCCAGGCATGTCATCAGATCAAAATACTTGAGGGTCCCGTCCAAGACGTTAGGGGAAAAAATTACGAACAAAAATTCGCCTCAAGACTCACACGAATTCAAAACGAACACCCATCTGTCTGTACAAGGAAGCAATAAAATAGAGGTATAGACAAAAATCTCACACCTTACATGCATGCAGTCCGAAAAACAAACAAAAACCTACACTGTCCAGCCGGCCAGCTGAAACGATGATCAGCTTGTACATGTGTGCCGAACCAGGGAGGCGGAACCAGTTCAGTCCGGCGGAAAACCAGTGAGGCGGATCGGAGAGGTCCCCGTCAAGAAGGAAGAGAAGAATATTCAATCAGAGAGAAGGTCCCGCTATGGAAAGGAATGCGACGCTCAGTCAGACCAGTCTTGTTGTTCGCTCGAAAATAAATCCGAGAGAGAGAGAGAGAGAGAGAGAGAGAGAGAGAGAGAGAGAGAGAGAGAGAGAGAGAGAGAGAGAGAGAGAGAGAGAGAGACAGACAGACAGACAGACAGACAGACAGAGAGGGTGGGGAGACGTGGGGTGACAGAGACCGACAGAACGAACGAACGAACGAACGAACGAAACTTTATTTTCCAAGGATTGAGATATTAGGCGCGCAGGCCTTTCTTACAATCTGTCCTTGCTAAGCTACTTAAGGAACACCAACCAAACAACAAAAACTAACTAATAATAAACGTCACACACACGCATACACACACGCACACAGACACACATATACATGTACTCGTGCACATGCGCACTTCTGTACATACACATACACACGTACGTGCGCACATAATTATCTAACATATAAGTAGGTATGATATTTTGTGTACTATCAAAAACAAGTTAGAAAACTGAACAAACAATTTGGAGGCTAGATGAAAAAAAAAATTAAAAAACATGAAGCGTATTGGGGGGGGGGGGGGAGATAGGCAGAGAAGGAGAGGCAGAGATCCCCTTCATTAACCCATTTAGCCCCAAAGCAGGAGTGGACTGACCATGATAATTCAAGGATAGTGCCAAATTGGCTTTGGCGCCTATCGGCGCCAAGCCAATCTGGCACTACCCTTGAATTATCACGGTCACTCCATCGCCTGCGACTGGTACCTAGCCGTTAGGTAACATCTCCAAAACTTAAGAAATTTCGGCCATGCGGCTAAATGGAGTTAACCCTTGGGCTGTCGGTAGTGCTTTCTGTCGAGGACACCTCCCCCTCAATTATAAATGCAAATACGCACACGCAGATGACTGATCTGGGAAAAGTCGCAATAAAGGCCTGGCGTCATACACTCAGCTATATAATGTTGGACCCGCTGTGCAAAGTTAAACTAAAACACCACAAGTCCACTGAAGAGCAGAAGAAATGCAACATCAGTCATTCGAGTCACCGGAAACACTTCATTGACTCGAACGTTGTCGCATTTCTTTTGCGCGTCAGTGTGTATGACATTCCATAGGGGCACCTCACCCTCAATTAGCTATGCTCAGCGTAGAACACACAGGCTTAGCTAGGTTACAAGTTGCAATGGAGACCTTTCAGTCTTGACGTAAACCTTTTGACCCGCTGCTAAACGCAAACTTCACAAACACCTCTGCCCTGTGAAGACAAAAAGACGGTCCGCTATCTTAGCGAAGAGCGAGATTTGCACTGTCATACAATGCAAATCTTGCTTTTCACGAAAATGGGCTTGCGGTCTTTTTCCATCCACAGGGCAGACCTCAACATCAATTACAAAACTGCTTAGTGTTGAAAGCGCACCTCCACGAAAAAATCGAGCTGAGCAAAAACTTAAGTCGAGCTAAAAAAAACTCAGTAGAAACCTTGATGTCAAACCGCTGAGAGAAAAGCTAGCACCACAAGTACAATGAATACCACTGGGGCACCTCCCCCTCGATAATAAATGCTTAGCGTGGAAGGACAGCACTTACCAGCGCGTGATCTTGGAGCCGTGGTGTAGTCGGGTCGAGGTCTCACACCAACCAGGACAGTCCAACAGAACACATTCTGCCTTGGCCGGCCCCTAAATAAGTAGAGACCTTCGGGTGATAAGATCTCTCGGGCCTAAGACAGTATCGCTGCCAACCCCCTTCCAATCTGGACTTCTACCACAGATCCTCGCGTGACCCGAGGGCCTAGGACTGTCGTTACACTTTGACTTCAAAGCCAGAGTAAGTTTACATCTGCGCGACGTGAAGACTAGTATATGCCCTTCATGGACTCAAGACGCAGAGGAAAATAAAAAATTTTTCTTAAGGCAAGAGGCACAGATCCACACGAGGGGCTCGTGTGGATCTATGCCTCTTGCACAATCAAGTCCATCCACGTGATCGTTGATAATGTATGGCATTTACGTCCATGTTTTATCGCGGAGGAGGGGCAAGGGGGTCAGAGTGATACTTGAGAGGTCTGGTTTGGTCACAGGTCCGATTGACTTGAACTGTGTGGTGCCTGGGGACTGATAATGAAAGTGTGAGACTGAGAGCAGTTAACCCCTTTAGTCCCAGGACCGCGCAGCAGGAGATGAATTGATCACGATAGTTCAAGGGTTGTTCCTGAAGGCGCCAAGCTCATCTGGCACTACCCTTGAATTATCATGCTCAATCCATCTCCTGCAACTGGTATATAGTCGTTAGGCAACACCTCCAAAATTTTAGAAATGGGACCTTGGGGCTGAAAGGGTTGTCAGTGAACCCTCGGTGTCAAGTTTGCTTGTAAATAAATAGTGAATACAAAGGGGGCGGTGAGAAAGTGTGCGTGCGTGCGTGCGTGAACAAGCGAGTATGCCTTAACTTGTGTGTGTGTGTGTGTGTGTGTGTGTGTGTGTGTGTGTGTGTGTGTGTGTGTGTGTGTGTGTGTGTGTGTGTGTGTGTGTGTGAGGTGGGGGAGCGGGGCTTTCAAGGGGGTGAAGGGTGCATGTTCTTGTGTACAACTACAAGTGTGTTTTGTATGTACATGCAGTATGCGCATAATTATGTCAAAAGCCGGCGCGATTACGTACGTGCGTGCGTGCTTGTGTGTGTGTGTGCGCGCGCGTGCATGTGCGTTTGGATGTGCGGGCGCGCTAACTAGTACGTCCAGACAGATGCACGCTAGCTTGCGAGCACATGTGTGTGCGAGGCCGCAATGAAATTAGCGAAATTGTATCCAACTGCCGCGATAATGCCACGGTCTAACTTACAATCACTCACTCCACTAATGTAAGATACGTGAAGCACTGTGACACTTTCCCTTCCAGCCTCAACAGACGGAAAGACGGATCTATCCACACTGGTTGTCTCCCTCCGATTCGCTACCGCCGGTAGCGAATCAGAGGGAGATAACCAGTGTGGGACCTATCAAAACCGCCAAGACACACCACACAAGGTGCCTATTACCTAATCCCCATTCATTTCCCTTGACGTAAAAAAATATACTTGTAGCAATTGCACACACCCACTTCGACCTCCAAGCCTTATCAACCCCTTCATTGCCGAGAAAAATGACCACAATCCACATGCAAGAGACACAGATCCTCATGAGCCCCCGCAGTTGCGGGGGCTCACGAGGATATATGCCCCTTGCTGACACCACTTCGTATCTACTGACTTGGCCGGCTGCATGGGGTTCTTCGGCGTTAAATTAAGAAATATTTCAGCAAACGCAATCTTGCGCCCCCTGGGGGTTAAACATAAGAGAAGCGTGTATAGCCCATGGAGTCGCGTGGAAGATCCCCACAGCAAAGTGGAGGTCTGGACTGGACTGTAATGCAGCCGACCAAATAATCAAGCATCAAAAAGAGAATCGTGTATAGCCCATGGAGTCGCGTGGAAGATCCACAGCAAAGTGGAGGTCTGGACTGGACTGTAATGCAGCCGACCAAAGCATCAAGCATCAAAAAGAGAATCGTGTATAGAACATGGAGTCGCGTGGAAGATCCACAGCAAAGTGGAGGTCTGGACTGGACTGTAATGCAGCCGACCAAAGCATCAAGCATCAAAAAGAGAGTCGTGTATAGCGCATGGAGTCGCGTGGAAGATCCCCACAGCAAAGTGGAGGTCTGGACTGGACTGTAATGCAGCCGACCAAAGCATCAAGCATCAAAAAGATTGATTGATTGTATATTGCTTAACGTCCCGACAGCAACAAGGCTTTCTCAGGACGTGCCTGTACTGCTTGTGAAAAAAAAAAAAAATAAATAAACAGAATATTGAATGTATGTCGCCAGCCGGCCCAATACGTTAAACAAACCTACAACATGGGGCCTAAATAAAGCTAAGACCATTTGGCAACACACATCCAATATCAAGAGCTACAGGCAGCGCAGACAGTAGGGAGAGTTTTTAAAAGGCAAATACAGGTGAATGGACCAAGGGTAGACAAAAACATGCCCCAGAATAGATGAGAAAACCCACTCTGTGAAGCTGACCAGGGTGACCCTGGTAACTAAAAAGTAGTTAACCCCACCCAAGTCCCCCAGGGCAGACGCGGGTGGGGGGCATCAAAAAGAGAATCGTGTATAGCGCATAGAGTCGCGTGGAAGATCCCTACAGCAAAGTGGAGGTCTGGGGACTGGACTGTAATGCAGCCGACCAAAGCATCAAGCATCAAACAGTCCCATTGTAACTGAATACCTCTCCGTGTGTCAGTGATACGCCAGTCTTTCTGTATTTCGGTGTGTCGTCCAGGTTTCAAGTCACCGCCATTAAGGGGAAAATGTGATAAAAAAAATATTACCACACACGCTGTACTCTCAAATTTCGCCAGACTGAATACACGTGTGAAGTCAAAACGCCACAAAATGATATCTGTAGTGCGAAACTGTCATCAGCCCTTTGGGTGTCAGCAGCGGTTTTCGTCGCGATGATTCCTGTCGGAATCATCGCGACTAAAACCGCTACCGACGCCCAAAGGGTTAACCCGATGACTGCAACTCGCGATCCCGTTCGGCGGAGAAGACGCGTAGTTACGCGTCTTTTCCGCCTTGCGGTTTTGTCAGCAGCACTCAAGGGGTTATTAAAAGCAAAAGGGAAACACGCACAATTAATCAATCAAATTTTCTAGCATTAAATTTCCAACGCAAATGCCTCATACTAAACGCATCCGACCTCATACTCGGCCTTTGAATTCAATGGTGTGGTTACTTCCCTTTTGTCCCCCCCCCCCCCCTCCCCGCCCCCCACCCCTCAAAGTCGAGGTTATTTCGAGCTAGACTGTGTTTCGAATGAATATATAATCTTAAATGCTGTACGATTATGTTGTACAGTGATTCATTCACTTTCTATACAATACACCTGTTTACTAAATGCACTTCGATGAACTGCAAAGAAAACAGTAACTTGATGGAACGGATAAAATAGAGGCCTTGTTGCGCGCTTAAAAACAACTGCATGTTATTACTAGTCAGCACCAAAGTCAGTCGGGCCATTATAAGTGCAGACTTCATGTTGTCTCTGTGTTTACACCACACACCTGTTCACAAGAAGAAATACTTCGCGTGTCCAGTGTATTGTAATAAATGTACCGTTTAACTGGTTTGTACAGCCAACCCTGTTTCCCCCAGAACCAAAACAAACAATTTTATGAACCCTTGCAGGACAATACAAACAAACTCGCGGGAGATACCCAGATTGCACAAGGATAGCACACAAGGCACCAAGCTAATCAGGCAATATCCTTGTGCTATCACGGTCGATTCATCCCCAAAAGTAAGACATCTACATCCGGAAGCGACAGGGGTGTCCCGCAAGCTCTATGGAGGCCTGGAGGACCTGCGGCGCACGGCAGCATTTATAGAGGAGACCGGGCTGTCCATATAAAGAGTGTTCGAGGAAGAAGAAGAAGAAGACATCTACATAAGGTAAGTCGGTCACTAGGTCTCCCCTCACGCGTGAAGGCCGCTTATGAAAGAGTGGTCGATTTACCGTCCCGGCCCCGGTAGCTGGACTCACAATCCAGGGGAAAAAGACGGGCTTGTTCAATAGCATGTCCGTTGAAAGGTCCTGGTAAATCAAAGTGGCACAGTTGCAGTGCACCTGAATTGATCAGTGTTCAGGTCGTACTCCATAAGCAATAGATTTCCCTGTCCCCCATAACCCGCCCGTCAGGGCCGTCCATGATCACTTCGGTGCCGTGGACGTTACAACCCGTCTCCTCCCTTAATTTACCGAGGCCAGGTAGCCTACAGGTGAAAGTCGGAGGACCTCCCCAGACGCAGAGACGAAGACAGTGGCGTCAAGAGAATCACAACTGATCGCTATACCGTTTCATTACAACAACAAAAATCCCCCCCACCACCACCACCAACAATAACAACAAACCACCAACCAAACGTAAACATTTTAGTTTTTGATCACACAACAAGTAATTCACAGCGACGAACTAGACTGTGGCTGTTATGTGATCAAACAGACTGGCTTCTTGTTATTTTCGCTAATGTCTTCCAAACCATCGATTTTTTTTTTTTTTTTTGATTTTTTTTTTTTTTACTGATTACTTTCCGGGGTGATGGCGGAGGGGAGGGGGGCGGGGACTCCCGTCAACAAATTCCGCTCGAAACAAACGTAAACAGCAACAAGCATTTCTCTTAATAAGCCGAGGTTCATGACACTTCGTTATACTTCGTATCTCTTGCTGATGGGCAGAGTTTACTGTGTCCTGGCAGAGACGGTACCAAGTAAGCAAAGGTCCTCGGGTCGACGACGGCGGCAGTACGGGCCGCTAACTGCGGCCGTCGTGGGTCCAAAGACGTTTTGCTACTGGGATATTACGCTTCACAAAACCGAAACAGTCCGGGCGAAAATTGTGGACAATTAGATGTATTTAATTTAATTAACTCATTCTACCCCAACACCGAAATCCCCAAATTTTGCCGTTGTCATCTGAAGACTGCATTGCAGTGCAGGACACAGATCGACCATGATAGTTCAAGGGTGATGCCAGAATAGCTTGGCGCCCATAGGCGCCAAGCTATTCTGGCATCAGTCTTGAACTATCATGGTCGATTCTGACCTTGCTGTGGTTTGTCTGGGGTAGAATGAGTTAAATGTATACTGGGCATTGTCCAACTGTCACCTATTTTCGCGTACAGTCTGCGCGAAGAAATGGCGACGACATCCTGACACTGTCTGTGTTGACGATGAACTCTCTGCACTACTGCTGACTGAATAGGCTTGTGATGTTGAACCTTGCGGTTTTGAGCCGTAAGGTCCAAAATCACAGACCGGCACATACAAAAAGAGCCAGCATACATACAACCGACGATTCTCGGATAATTCCCCACACTTACCCAACCCACAACTCCACCCATTCCACCCACCCCACCCGTTCCACCCCACCACGTCCTCCCCTATCGCCCGCCCCCGCCCCCATCCCCGACACCTACCCCTTCGCCAATTCCTGCACTCCCACAAAAAGAAGTTCCATTCACTGTCTTGTTCCAACACGATTGCCACTCAGACAAAAGTGCAAACGTACCTCCTGATCAACTCCCGCATTAAGCCACCCATATAAAAGATTATCGCCCTCAGTGGCTTCTAATACCCTATTTCAAGTACCTCCGTGTACCTCACCTCGAGAGAGTCCTTGGGTATAATCTACTGCGACGGTGTTCCGTTAACTCATTCTACCCCAGACACACCAGAGGAAGATGAGGTTCGACCATGATAGTTCAAGGGTGAAGCCAGAATAGCTTGCGCTTATGGGCGCCAAGCTATTCTGGCATCACCCTTGAACTATCATGGTCGATCCGTGTCCTGCACTGCACTACACTCTTCAGAGGACAACGGCAAAATTTGGGGATTTCGGTGTTGGGGTAGAATGAGTTAAACGGCGCACAGTGGTATTTGAATGGCGTTTTGTTTCTGGAGTGATTTAGGACAATATATTTAGTACAAGTACCCAGCCGACTGTGTAACCCCCTTCACTGGCACTGGACGCAGATTGTATTTCGGAAATCGTAAATTCAACGTCGAAGATCCCCAGCCATCAAAGGAACATGCTATATGCACTGGTTTAGGCAAGAGACATAGATCCTCATGTGCCCCCGCAACTGCGGCGGCTCATGGGGATTTATACCTCTTGCAGTTGGGTGGTCATTTTTTTTTTTCTTGGCAGGAAAGGGGTTACGACACTAAAGCGGGACACGGATTAGCCATAAAAGTTCAAGGGTAATGCCAGATTTGCTTAGCGCCTTGACAGGCGCCAAGCTAATCTGGCTCTATCCTTGAACTATCATGGCCAGTCGAAAGAAATCCATCTAATCTGCCTCTACCCCTGAACTACCACTTCAAACAGTTAGTAGACAGTCTTTATTATTTTTCACAACAAAAAAAAAAAGGAAAAAAAAAAAGAAAAGAAAGGACAAGCAAACAAGGACACAATGCGCTACTCATTTACTTGAAGAAAGATAAGCAGCGCATTGTATTTGTATTTGTGTGGCACTTTTGAAACACGGGTTTAACCGAAATTTAATAAATTGCTGTGACTGTCCTTTCAAAAACGTGTTCAACTCTGGCTGAGATTTTCTTTAAAGCTGCATTATTAGCGTCAAAAAGGAATGGCAGACAAGTGTGTGTGGGGGGTGGGGGATGGGGGTGGGGTGGTGGGCGGTGGGGGGTGGGGAGAGGTGGGGGAGGGGGAGGTGGGGGAGGGGGGTGGGGGGGTGTCAACATGCACTTCTTTTCTTTACAGCTACTCTGTGACATCACGCAGATCATCATCTAAACACAAAGAAAGTTTTCAGTTTGACTGAAGTGAAAAGGAAGACATGTACCAACATGACTGCATCAACGATTCAGCAGCGGCTCAAACATGCAATGTCAATTCAAACCGGACTATGCAGTATGTAAAACAAAATTCTGACGTGCTACTGTTATTGAGTCATGTCACACTGACCGGATTGGACACGTGCCGGATGCCCATTGGTCGGCACAATGCGTGTCGGACGCTGATTGGTCGGAACAGTCTGACCGCGTGTAGGAACTTGCAAGATCTTGAATGCATCTGGCCAAGCAATAAAACGTATCCGCCTAAAGCCGTATCGCTGTATCGCGTTACTGAAAACAAGAACTTACTGAGCTGTTGAGACGGATCAAGTGTATGTGTGTGCCGGTCTGTGATTTTGGACCTTACGGCTTTTGTCAGAGCAGGTTCGTCGCCCATATCGACATGTGCTGTGTACACAAACCAAGAGATTCACAGCAAACAGAGTTGCTTATCTCTGGCCTGAGAAGTCTAAATACCTCTTGAGAAAGCAAGTCCATTTTTTTTATGAAAAGCGAGATTTTTTTTATTGTAATACAATGAAAATCTCGCTTTTCCCCATATCTCGCAAAATGGACTTACTACACTATGTGCGCTATCACCGTCGGTCAACGAACTCAAGTGATTCAGCACCACTGTGACCATCCGAGTCTTGAGGTCGACATTCCAAAATCTGGGGACTATGCTCTGAAGAGGACTGCAGTTGAGAAGATAGCGCAACGGGGGCGTCAGAACAGCTTGGCGCCTAGAGACGTCAAAAGTACTCCCTTGAACTATCATGGGGGATTCCATATCAGCGCATCGATGCCGGGTTAAATAAGTAATGCTCATCAGTCGACTTTACAATAAATCGGGCAATGTGGCTGTGGAAGAAAAAGAGTTAACCCGTTCAACCCCACGACCACATTTCCCAAATTTTGGAGGTGTTACCTAACGATGATGTACCATCTGCAGATTGACCATGATAATTCAATGATAGTGCTAGATTAGCCTGGCGCCTTCAGGCGCTAAGCTAATCTGCCACTACCCTTGAATTATCATGGTCATTCCATCTCCTGCTGCAGGGCGTTGGGGCTAACTGGGTTAAATAATGGAAAGACGTTGGTATAATCTTGCACCAGGGGGAGGGGGGGGGGGGGTGAGGGAAACCATCTTATGACGAGACAACCAAGAACGACAAACACGCCCCCGTACAACATTTTAGCATACAATGGGGGCATTGTCTCCCCTCGGGTCGCTCATCTCTCAACCCGACCCATCTGCGAAAGGCACAGATTCTCATGAGCCCCTTCCGGATGCAGGGGCTCATGAGAATCTATGCCTTTCGCCCGCAGAGAGTGTCTTTGTTAGCATTGTCATGAAATCATTCGTGTTCATACCTTTAATTTACGACTGTCTCGTGATGTACTCATCAACATTGTCGTAAAATTCTTAGTCCTAGGAACGGTTAGCCAACACAAGGAAGAGACACGGATTGTCATGAGAATCTGTGCCTCTTGCAGATGTCACAGGATCATTGTCTTCCCTTGGGAAAGTTCAAGAATGTGATCCCTGACCTCCCTGTCCGTGCATATTTTCGTTGCAACAAAAGGCTGAATCAAGGGAGGAAAAAAATCTAGGGGCATCCCCGGCCCTACCTGATTTTAATCCCCTCGCGCATACAGTCAGCGGTACTGTAAACACTGTAAGCAGTACAGGTGGCGGCATGCACGATTAAAAGGATGTTAACCCGCAAAACTATGAAGCAAGTTTTACTTCGTCAGAGCATGCCGATAACAAGTCAGATATGATACTGTGTGGGATTTCATGCGCAACTGAAAATGATACCTAAAATACCTAAGAATGAAAATAGAAGCAGAAATGCTGGGTAAATAACCTGAGCCCACGCTGAAAGTTGTTTTCCGAGGGAAGACGATGACAAACTGTCTTTAGAGACATACACTTCCGAGGAAAATAAACTGATGCAGCGTTTTGGAATCACTTTTGTGTTTCCGACGATTCCAAAAATGTCGCAGTTTTGGGGCGAGTGGGTATGCACAAAACAAAACAATAAATAAGTTTTTGAGGGTTTTTTTTTTTCAAATAAGGAAAAACTTGCAAAGTGTGTGTTTAGTGTCTGGATCAACATTAACACATACGAGACCTGCTGCATTTAAATTCGCGGCTTTGACAAAATGAGGCACATCTCAAATGAGTTGACCCATAAGACACCGGCAATGACGGTTCCAGGGAAGTGCCGAACTAGCTACCTAAACACCAATCAGTTAAGGTGCACTGCAACCGTGCCACTTTAACTCATTCTACCCCAGACACATCACAGCAAGATATGGATCGACCATGATAGTTCAAGGGTGATGCCAGAATAGCTTGGCGCCTATGGGCGCCAAGCTATTCTGGCATCACCCTTGAACTATCATGGTCGATCTGTGTCCTGCACTGCAATGCAGTCTTCAGAGGACAACGGCAACATTTGGGGATTTCGGTGTTGGGGTAGAATGAGTTAAGTGTTGATTTTATTTATTTAGATAGTTATGGGGATCTTTCAGTGTGTACATAACCGATTGTATAGTTATGCATCTGATATTTAAGCCCTTGCAACGAACGCTACAGCACCGTCAGTAAAGTGCAAGTCGCAGATCTTCACAATATCAGCTTCCGCAGACCGCTGGCCTCATAAAACCAAAATAAAATTACTACATCAAGGCTGTTTCAGTCAATGTTCAATGTACTACAGCCATTATGACACTTTCTATTCCAGCACGCTTTGTGTGGGGTCACAAAAGTTGCCCTATGTAATGTCTACACGTAGACAGCAAATTAAAACCTGGACAGTTCTCTACAGAAAAAGAAATCTGCAAGTGGCATAGATTATCATAAGCCCCTGCTAGCAGGGACTCATGAGAATCTATGCCTCGTGCAGGCACACGTTACATCTGTGTTGCTCAGAGGGTGGGAAAGCAGGGTTTATAGTCTTCGGCGATCACAGACATGGCGACAGACCTTGGAACGCGATACCTCGCGGTGCGAAATTAACCATTAACTACGTTGACAGTCCTGATCACAGGCAATTAATAATTACACGTGCACGCATCAAACAATACAGCGCTGAAAGGAAAAATATCAATTGTATCACTCTTACGCGGAAAAGTCTTCGAGGCACCGATGGAGGAGCATACGCGAGCTGAAGGAGACTGGCCCCAAAATAATTCCGGCATCAACCTTGAACAATAACCATGATCCGTCACTTGTGTGACAAGCCTGAATAGATCAAGAGTCAAAATAAAAATGTTTGGTCAACTTAAAATTATTGCCGCATACGGACAGTACATATCCGTATACGGCGCATCTCAAATGAGTATTCTCAAGTAGCCCCAACACATCATTGAAAGATAATTGATCGACCATGATAGTTCAAGGGTGGTGCCAGAATAGCTTGGCGCATGCAGGTGCCAAGCTATTTATTCTGTCACCACTCTTGAACTATCACCATCGATCTGTCCGGGCTCAGGCGTGTAACGCAGTCTTCAGGTGACGACTCCGAAATTTCTGAGAGTCAACATTATGGCACAATGAGTTATGCCGCCTGCCCGCTGAATGCCAGTACTGTATGTATAACATCCAAAGTCCAAAGCCTGTGCACGAGACATGGTGAAATTGCTCATAAACTCTTATCTGCCGAGGTGTCAGATGGAGGAAACAAAACAATTGCCAACAACTTGCTCCAGCCTATCACAGAATCGTATCAGCAGTCAGTGGTCTCGTGGTCATACAATACGGTCCCGTATCTCATGAGCACTAGTTGTACATGACCTTTTTACCCACAGAGTACTAATACAACGGCACTTGTATATTTACGGTCCTGAGATAGTCTGCGTTGTTTTCAGATCGGAACCATCATAGCACCGCATTGGATGGTTGTGGTCACGTGATCAAATGATAATTAAGTTAAAACCGTTACTTAGACCGCGTTGGGTGGCTCGACGTTCAGGCCGTCAAATAATTAGCCATTGTAACTGCGCACAGGCATCGTTTAGCGTGTGTTCGATATTTACATCAAGCAGAAAGTTCAGATTAGCCTACGTAAAACGTGTTGATGTGTCTGTTTTTGGTAGGATCATATTGAATCACTGGCATCATTAATGATTCCTTACGAGCCATCGTTATCCAGTCAACCTAACTCCATCACATTACTTAGGTCTACAAGCGAAATGAGGAGAGATTCACGAAAATCTATATATTAAGTATACTTCGGATATAACAAATCGCCTGGGGACTCCATTTTTTCGAAGTTTTTTTTTTTTTTTTTTGTATATAAGAGAAGTAATTTACCCAGGAAACCTACCGTCGGGACCTCTGAAAAAAGTGTTGTCATATTCCGCCTTTTGTTCCATAGGACCTTGTTGCATGCGGAGTCAACTGTACTTCTTTATAGGAATCGGTCCACTTGTATTCCCGCTTTACATCTCCGTACCTCAGACGGTGGACACCCATGGGAGTTAAGCCTGATACTGCACAGACTCGGCATTTTTGTGACGATTCCAATCGGCAGTCACAGCACCCTCAATTTGAAAATCAGACGAAGACAATCTTTGGCTAGCAAGCAGGCATAAATTCTCGTGAGCCCCTGCGTCAAGAGAATCTATGCCGTTTGAAAATAGACTGCGTGAGGGGGGGGGGGGGGGAGGGGTCTGTTCACGTCCGACTCCGACTAACGCGGCTGTACTTATCCCTACACACTGGCGACAGATGTCCGGCACTGAAACTGCAATTACATTTTACTGTTCATCGTACACTTCACACTGTACGCCAACCGCTGGAGACGGATCGACCGAGAGCGAGGCCAACATGGCTGATACGAATCGACCGAGAGCGATTGATTGATTGTACATTGCTTAACGTCCCGACAGCAACAAGGCTTTCTCAGGACGTGCCTGCACTGCTTGTGAAAAAAAAACTAAACATAACATTGAATGTATGTCGCCAGCCGGTCAAATACGTTAAATAAACCTAACACATGGGGCCTAAAGCGAGGCCAACATGGCTGATTCAACGCAACATGGCTGATTCAACTCTGCACAGAGTGCAAACAGGACGGGGGGAAAAAGTGGAACGGGGACAAAATACATATATGCATAAAACTGCCACATGCCAAATAATGTACCTAAGCGCCTCCACGAACACCAAGTGGAGTGGTGCCTTCATTAAAAATCACTCAGCGCGCGCGTGCTGCGACAATCACCGAGAGCCAATTAATTCCAGTGTTTCAGCTGATAAAGAGAAGGGGGAGGGAGGAAGTGTGTGTGTGGTGGTGGGGGGGGGGGGGGCGGGCGGGGGTGGGGGGGGGGGGCGGGTTTGAGAGAGAGAAAGGGGGGGGGGGCCTGGGGAGTGGGTAGTAAAACAGGGTGAGGAGGATGGGAGGGGGCGGCACACTCCACCCATCTGCAAGAGGCATAGATCCTCATGAACCCCCGCAGATGGTTCGTGGTATCTATGCCTCTTGGTGGACAAATGCATGGTCCTGTTTACATCTACGTCCCTCGGAGGGAAGAGCTCTCGAGTTTCCACGTGAGATGGCACATGTCGTTACACTCAATCAGTCCAAGTGGGAGGGAAGCTGATAATAAGTAACAGGGCTCGGGAAGTTACCCGCGTTGCCTAGGAACGTCGGCGCGTCAGCCGCCATCTTAAGGGGATAGAATAGGCTTTAGATAGTAGCGAAGTGGTGTTTCAACACGTTTTTCTTTGTTTCTTCCTCTTTGGAAACAAACAAAAACAGATTCTGGTTAGCGGTTTCCTACGGTGATGGCAAGACTCGCTGTTATTGCCTATAGCACGTCAGGACTTTCCTGATTGTCCTGACAGCGATTGCCCTATGAGCGCCTTAGTCCCCTATCCTCTCAAGATGGCCGCCACGACTAGCGTGATGACGTCAGCTTCCCGAGCCCTATTGAGTCTAGAACACACAGACAGAACCCCCTTTCCTCTCCCTCCGTCTGGGAAAGTAGAAAAGACGTACACTGATGAGCAAAAGAAATGCGACATTTTGGAATAAAAAATGTCGCATTTCCTTGCTCGTCTGTCAGTATACATCACTGAGACACTTCACCCCCCCCCCCCCCCACCACCACCACCCCCCCCCCACCCCCCTTTCCATGCAAACCAACTGTTCCAATTGTTATTATAGACAACAGCAAAAACTACCCCCCCCCCCTCCCCCACCCCCTTCGCAAAAATTGCTTTATTTTTTTTTTTTTATTATTTACTAAGGACATCAACAATAACCTGGGTCGTGCGGCTCTGAACCTGTAGCGACGCGGCACTCCCCGGAGAAGGCAACCCGTATAGATCTCTCTTCGAGGGACAATACAATTACATAAAATTTGAAAATAGTGAAATAGCAAGAGCCACTGCTTCTCATGGCAATATGTGCCTCTGTCAGACGGGACGGGCCGGCTGCGACACAACATGGTAACTGATTGAGTCTAGCTGAAGTCAAACATGCACGTGGTGATTTATGACTGAAACGTGGCACAGTCTGAGAAAACTGACACAAGCGCCATCTGCCGTGTTGGACTGACCGTGTTAGCTCAAGCATATGTCCGATTAACATGGTAACTCTCGCCCTTTGAGCTATCACGATCGATACATATTCACTCCCATCTGTCCGGCCACCGTAGTATATACACTTGTTCTAAGCTCCGTAGCTCCAGAATAGCATGCGCCAAAAGTTGATCAAGTTGGTACAAGAAGTGAAATTTATAAACATTAATTCTAAACATTAATTCTATCGGTACTTTGTATGCGGACGCGTACCTACAACAGGTGTCGGTACGCATGCGCGGCCTACATCGTACTGATGGATAGCACTGGGCGGAGCCACACACAATGAATCTACCATCCAGCTGCTCACAGGTGTAGTGGAATACTCAAATTACTAGCACAGAAACTAATAAAACCGAAAGACCAGCGGTTCGCTGTACAAACACTGGTCGTCTCCCTCGATTCGCTACCGCTTATCAGCGGTAGCTAATCGAGGGTGACAGCCAGTGTGATACAGTCGATGATGTCCTCATTTAGAAGCGATTTTGCCTCTTGAAGCTGGACTGGGATGACTAAACAAAAATATATGAGTGAATATTCACACGGGACAGGACATGGATATCTCAAAATTAGGATATAAATATGCACGGGAAATTTTTGCATGTCAAACTATTTTTATGGTCAGTACGGTACATTTGATAAAAGTCACAGCAGTAAGTTTGAAGTAGGAAGTACAAAAGGAAGTGAAAAGAAAATTCCAAGAAAATAGAGTACACTCACCGATTTACCGTAGTTTCGCTGCTAAAACATGAAATAATGTAGAACACTGCTGAAAGTCGATTCTTCTGCGTTTCATAAAAGTGGTGATGCCGTGTTACACTTTTGAAGCCAAGTATTGAAACACCATACCAGTATAGTTAGCGTCCACTTTCACAGGAATGTATATATATATACATAATCGAGGCACTTCTGAAGCCAAGTATTGAAACACCATACCAGTATAGTTAGCGTCCACTTTCACAGGATGTATATATATACATAATCGAGTGATTCACAAAATTCTTGAAATCGTCTATGTCCCTGTCACACATGAACAGACTTCCTTTGGGGGAAAAGAATGATAGTTTCAATGTCAAAATTCGTACTATAAACTAGCGTGATTCACATGCATGCTCCCTGTCACACAACAACGGACGCCCTTCGAAAAATATTTCAACAGAAATTCAATGACAAATTTGCATGACTAATGTGTGCTGGTCTGTGATTTTGGACCTTACGGCCGTAAGGTCCAAAATCACAGGCCAGCATATACTGGCCTGTACAACGTGAAATCATGTCATCTCATTTAAGTTCACACAGAATAGCGTACGGATGTGAATATGACATACATTTTGTCACCCTACTGTACGGCTGACGCTTGCTCCACTGTCAGTAACTGACTTGCAGCTGGGCAAATGTATGAATGCCATTCACATTACTGGCGACGGTATACGTGATATAATTTCAGTCACGTGGAAAATCCCATGTCCGGTCGCCGCCTGGCCCCGCCATTCATGCATCCAGTCATCATCCTACCATCAACTGTCTGCGCGACCAACTTTTTGTTATAATATTCCCCGTCAGACGTGACACATATTTAATCCTGCATCAACTCTCTGTACAGCCAATTTTGTTGTAGTATTTAATGGCACACTTGACACATATTTTGTCATATATCAAGTCCCCCTGTACGACCGACTTTGCTATGATATTTATTGTCTGACGTGACACCTATTCAGTCATCTATCAAATGTATAACCAATATTGCAATAGGATTTCTTGTCGGAGGTGACTTAGTGATTTAGTCATATATCAACTCTCCGTAAACCGTTTTTGTTCAGTATTTCTTGGCCAATGTGACACGTATTATACATAATTATATTAAACGACTGTACGACAAACGATTGTTATATAGTATTCCTTGTCACACGTGACTCTCCGAAGTGCCTCCTGTTCGCAGCCATACACTATAACTCAGATGACCGCCTAACTCTTGAGTACATGGATGTAAAGCAGGCCGATCTATGCGAGCAAAAGAAATAGATCCTCATGAGAATATATGCCTCTTGCAGATGGGCTGGGTTGAAGCGGCTCTCAAAAAATTCTAAGGGCAGTCGTCGATCCGCCGATGACTAATACGGCACTTAGTACACCACTTATACTTACTGGTGCAGTCCGCGCCCCATCACAGCTGAAGTACACACTGAATTCATTGGCAGTGGCAGCACATTTAGTAGTACAGAAAGTGGTTGTACTAGTCACAGGAGTAGGAGGAGGCACAAGACTGTATACAATCGTACACTGAAAACCCGACCAACCTCTCTCATTTCAGGAACACAAACGTAAAAGTGTTCTCGTCAGCCTTGTCCAGCCACCCACAGGGAGGTTAAATCACCATTAATTAACCTCCACAGATCGCAGGCGGATCTGACTTGTATTGCGGACAGATGTACAACGCTGGAGGTTTGGGGAACCAGTCACACACAGAACACACACAGACCTGTGGGTCCAGTATATCATGTTGCATGTTATAACCACTTCCACTTCTGCGGCAGCCCCGTGAACGCAAAGGCCAGCGTGTCCCATTTTTGGTGAAAAGCGAGAGTTTCAATGTAATACATTGAAAATCTCGCTTTTCACAAAAATGGGCATGCTGGCTTTTGCCACTACACAGCGGACTCCCACGGACGGTTGGTTGTGCCTTGTTTCTACCGACAGCAACAAAGACATGCTGCAGGTGAAAAAAGAATCACAAAACGAAACATTAATTTCATTCAGCCCGACGGCCGTATTTCCCAAATTTTGGAGGCGTCATCTATTGACTATGCACCAGTTGCAGGAGATGGATCGACCATGATAATTCAAAGGTAGTGCCAGATTAGCTTGGCGCCTGTCGGCGCCAAGCTAATCTGGCACTACCCTTGAATTATCATGGTCGACCCATCTCCTGCTGTAGTGCGTCAGGGCTGAATGGGTTAAAAGTATGTGGCCAGCCGGTCTAATAAGCTAAATAAATCTAACATGTATCCACTTCAAAGGAATCTAGGTCATATTTTACAATCGCCAACACATTAGCGATAAGTTCACGAATCGAACGCAACGGCTTCGTCGATTTGTCCGTCCCGAAATGCTGGCGGACGATTGTGTTACAATGGAACTGTCCGAGTCTGGAAGTGAAAGAAGAGCTTTACCACGTGCTCCCATCAAGAACCGGAGAAAACAAGCCTGGGCAGCAGGCATCATTCCCTAGGACCCTCCATGTCTCCCCCCTCCTCCGAACTCCACACCCTCCTCCCCCCCCCCCCCTCCCCCCCGCCCCCCCCCCCCCCCCCGCCCCGCCCCCACCCCCCACCATCCCAACTCATTAAGCCCCGACACCGACTTTTCACATTTTGGAGGTAGATATCTACCCCACTGTTCTGGTGATAGATCGACCACGAAAGTTCAAGGGTGGTGTCAGAATAGCTTGGCGCCTGAAGGCGCCAAGCTATTCTGACACCACCCTTGAACTATCATGATCGATACACTATACTGTCACGTCGTGTCAGGGCTTCGCGTGTTAATCCCAACTTCATCACCGATCCATCTCCCTCCATCTCCCGCCCCAGCCGTGCGCTTTGCTACAACTAAAACCATAAACCTGCGGCACTGCTGTCGTACGGCAAGAGCTGGAGCCGATCTCGGTCTGCAGCAGACAAAATATTCTCCTGAGCCCCTGCAAATCAAAACATGCTGCCCCCGGCAACTCCTGGAGTTCATGAGCATATAAGTTTCTTGCGGACAGACTGCCCCGGATACTGGTTCATCGACGATCCCTATCGGTGCAGCTGTACCCACAATTCAGTCCTGTGCCCTGCAGTCCAGACTTTGCTAACTGCATCGGTCTGCGGCTGTTAACCCATTTAACCCCAAAGCCGTATTTCTCAAATGTAGGAGCGTCACCAAACGACAGTGTACCAAGTTGCTGGTGATGGATCGACCATGAGTCCATGACAATTCAAGAATAGTGCCAGATTAGCTTGGCGCCATTAGGCGCCAAGCTAATCTGGCACTACCCTTGAATTATAATGGTCGATCCTTCGCCTGCTGAAGGGTGTCGGCGCTAAATGGGTTAATGGAACCTAACTGATAGGATTAGGCCCAAAATCGCAGAAAGAAGAGATTTGGGAAGGAAGGGGGGGGGGGGGGCAGAGCAAAAAATTCAATTGACGAACAAATAATGGCAATAAATTTGTTTTTAACTCTACGTTACCTTTGATAGGCACACCATGGCAGAGGTCAAACTGGTTACCTCCGTCAGGCTGCGCCTCGGGAGGTAACCAGTGCGGGCAGAGGCTGGGAGAAGTTTGACCAGGATTGGCTACAGACCAGACCCACTTCAGTCATCCAGCCCGTTTCGGGCGATTAATTTTGTCAACATAGAGCCTGATTTATAGACAGGGGGCGGGATAGGTATGGATGGAACGGGGGCTAAGGAAACGGGGATGGAGGTGGGGGAGGAATGGATCCCAATTGGCACGCCTGTCACTGTGTCCAGCCATTACTGATATGGAGATCCTGGTAGGATAAGCGAGATAATACGGTGTAGCGATAGGGAGGTCCTGCTGGCTTGTTCATGGAGTATCCCCAATGCCACGGACTAGAATGACGACTCTGACGTCATAGACCCACTGCTTGGGGCACACAGGTGTGCATTAGGCCAGCAAGAGGCATACATCCTCATGAGCCCCCGCGGGTCTCACGAGGATTTATGCCTCTTACAGTAAGAGTCGAAAGCAGTTCATTGAGTACACCCATTGCCTGTGGACTAAAATGACGACTCTGAAACCATCGTAGATTCATTGCTTGGGGCACATACACGCATAAGGACAGCAAGAGGCATAAATCCTAATGAGACCCCGCATTCGCGTGGGCTCATGAGGATATATGCCTCTTGCAGTAAGGCAGTTCATCGACTACGCTTACAGTTATACGGGCGCGGTTTGCGGTTTAGGAAGCGGTGTGAACTTTTCGCTAATGTTGACTTTACCGTAGATCTTTCGCGTCAAGCGACAACTGTGAGCGAATGATGATTCACGTGACCCTAGGAATGAAAGGGAACGTGCGCTAGTAAGGAAAAACTGAAACTGCCGAAATGAAAGACTAAATTCTAATAAATGACGTTCACATTTACGGACTCTGAGCAAGGCCAACATTCAAGCCTCTCAGAATGGTTGCAGAGGGTCCAAAATGTAAAATGTAAGTCTCATAAAAAGTTTTTTTTAAAAATTCTTATTATTATGTAAAACAATTTATTTATATTACGAAAAACTGAAGGAAAAAGATCACGACAGCTCTAGGAAAGTAGCTGACCACAGCTAACTAGACGCAGAAAGCCCAAAGTGATGTGTCCACAAGGGCCCGGACGAGGTACTGGCTAGCAATAGTGTAGGACCAGCTGCATACCACACAACGTTAACATTTGGGAGAGGTACCAGCCTACCTGTGCCCCATATACATCGCCACAATCTTGCGGTTTGGCAGTGCCAGCTTGCACATTCCTCCAGCCTGTGGAATGCAGTTACTCTACTACACAATCTGCGATCCTTTAGCTCCCTCCCCCCCCCCCCCCCCCCCCACCCCCACCCCAACATCCCAACATTTCCTCTCTCCTTCCCCTGTATCCCTCCCTCACTCAGGATTTAGATGGCCCCTAAGTCACGTCCACCTGCAATAGGTATAGATTCTCATGAGCTCCTTCTCTATCCCTCTATTTATGTCTGAATATAGATATTCCCTGAGTTACATTCCACTGCCAGAGGCAACGATTTTCATGAGGCCCTGCAGACGCAGGACCTCATGAAAAATTATACCTCTTGCTGGTCGGACTCTGTGCCTGTTGCTGACTGAGACTGATTCTCATTGTTCCTCATATTGAGGAGACCATTGAGGTTTAGCCTTAGAAATGTGGAAGGAATCACCTGTGCTGCTCTTGGGTCAACAGGCACTTGCGGTCGAACCTTGGGATTCCATTCCAAACTAATTCGGAGAGTTTATTTTCAATGTCCAAATCAAAAGTTGTTGCCCACCCTACACCCATTCGAACACGGTCCGTCGATGATTGTTCACTACAAAGTGTATAGTTGCTGTTAGTGTTGACCGTGCCAGCTCTGAAGCTGTGCCTGATTATCTTGCCACCTACTCAGTGAGACACTTTATCAGGTGATCGTGGACCTGGGCAGCTCAGGTGGTAGATTCGATTGCCTGCCTCCCGAAAGGTTTTGATTTTAAATCCAGCTGGGCTCACAAACTTTTTCCCAGACCCTTTTGGTGCACCGTCTTTGATTTCACCAAAGTGGTGGTAAAAGACGAGAAGATCGACTCTTTAACCCATTACGCGCCGAGGACGAAACTGTCAATTTTTGAAGATATAATAATAATAATAATAATAATAATAATACATAGTATTTATATGGCGCATTTCTCATATTTATAATATAAATCAATGGCACTTTGAGGTCTAGGTCATAGTTTAGCAGAGAGATCGACCATGATAGTTCAAGGGTGGATTCAGAATAGCTTGGCGCCTACAGGCGCCAAGCTATTCTGATTTCACCCTTGAACTATCATGGTCGATCCACATTCTGTATAGTGCATCAGGGCTTTATGGGTTAACCTTTCCTCGGCTATGCAACTACAGATCTCATGCCTGTAAACCGTACGCTGCACATCTGTGCTGCGTGCACCTGCCCTGCTTCTGGAATGCAAACCCAAGTATAGACTGGGGAGCAGGGAGACGGCGCACTAACAGTGTAACTGCACACAAGAAGAATGAAATGCAGCGTATGTGTGATGGAGGGAATCTTGCACAAAAGAGTACACCAGTCCGCAAACTGTCCTCGGACCGTCGTCCGGTCTCGCGCACGTCTAAGACCGATAACAGCCCAATCACCTTCATCATCTAACTGCGATCTTACCTAGAGACATGTATACCGCACGCAGCACATGATCCGAGTACCCTCTGCCAAGAGTACACTACACTACTTGTTCAGATTTGGCCAACAGGTCACGACAATGTATTCAATGATGAAACTGATAGAACACGGATCGCCGCGGCCCGTGGAGCAGCGGTAATGCGCCTGCCACTAAAGCGCCCCGGTTCCGGCGTCGGACTCTTCTTCTCTCTTAAGGGCCAGAGAATCCGAAGAAAGAACCCCCGACGATCCGTCGGGGGTTCTTTCTCCGGGTTCTCAGGCTCTAGACTTTCTTCCCCTCTTCTTAGGCCAGGTGCCGGTTTCAGCCCACATTATTAACAACATATTTCAATTACAGACAATCCACACACCAAAATCACTGAGAGTAGCTCGCTAGAGTGTGCATGTCCGTTGCACCACGTATACGTATGTACTGTATTTGTGTTCAGTGCGAGAGTTAAGTCATTCAAGGCGCTCTGTATCAATAGCTGACAACGCCGGCAAAGCTATACACTTACACTTTCGCAGCTAGTGATGCGGGGCGCCTTGAATGAATTAATGCTTGTTCAGCACAACTCGCGGCGGCGCTTTGAACGGATTTGCAGTTGGGATAAAGCGCCTACATAAAGCGCGGTCTTAATAATGTATTATTCAAACAAACGATATAAAAGTCGTAGTTTTAAATATATGAAACGTAACAGTTTGTCCTGGCTCTTTTCAATAGAAATTTCGTTGATATTCTTTTCATGTCAAACGACACGACACAACTCAAAGTTTGCTCTGTCCATAGCGGATATATATATATATATATATATATATATATATATATATATATATATATATATATATATATATATATATATATATATATATATATATATATATATATATATATATATATATATTATGTACACGTATTGCGATTCAGGCGGAGGGGCAGACGATACTGGCAGTAAGCTGTCCATTCGCCGACCCACCCACCCCCACCCGCCGTCCTTTCCACACCTCGCATTACCTGACACCCCCTCCCGCCAGACAATCCCAGACTCACCTTCCTGTCAAAACAATCTCTGGCTAAAAACTCACATGACCACCAAAATACACTGAACGCCCAAGCACACTCTCCAGCTGAGGAAACTAGAAATAAAAAGTGATCTAGCATAAAATAGGTCGTCATGAGCAGCAACACCCCCCCCCCCCCCCGCCTCCCCTCCCCCCCCCCCCCCCCCCCCCCCCCCCCCCCCCCGTTTCAAAACAGTTTCTAGCTAAAAACTCGAATAAAACACTGAACACACAAGCACACTCTCCGGCTGCGTAAACTGGATAGAAAAAGTGATCTAGCAAAAAGCACTGGTATTTATGGCCCCCAGTATTTCAAAACAAGCTGTGGCTAAAAAATGTCATGACCGCCAGATAAGTTGAAAACCAAAGGATTCTCTCTAGCTGACGAAACGAGACACAAAACGGACCTAGCAAGACATATTGATCCTCATGAGCTCCCGCAAACGGATATATCTAGACACAGATCCACATAAACCGTCGTAGCTGCAGTGGATAATGTAGCTCTATTTCTCAGTATTAAAGATGGGGCGATATTGCTGGAAAAAAAAGTGAAGACACGGATTTGAAGATTCTTGACGCAAAAAAAAAACCCAACATATAGCAAGAGGTATAGGTCCGCTCATGACGATCTGTGTCTCTTGCAGACGTCTCGAGTTGGGTGCTGGAGCAGTGAAGACAAGGGATCAGCCAAAGAAAACATCCAATTTCTTCCTATCACTCCACATCAGAAGGATCGAGTGTTTTCGCTCCCATTGTTCCCCCCGAAGTTTCTTTTCAATTCTGCCTGCTAACGAGAGGCGCACACCCTCCAACACTCTGGCAAGCCATCAGCTTTCTGAAGGTCTGGAAAACTTCAAGACAAAGCCGGGAATCAAAACTCATAAGCACTGATAAGCTGTCTGCGGAAAAGACTGGCATATTCGTTTGAAGGCGCGCACCTTACATCCACGTGGGGTCAGTGTATAGTTTTACACAACAAAACCTGTTTTCCACTAACACCCTTATGAGGAATCACCTGCCATTAAAGACCATCATTTAGGTGGCTGTAGCCACCTAAATGAAGGTCTTTCATGAAAGGTGATACTTTGCCATTCAAGACTTCTCTTGAGAGATTGATTGATTGATTGTACATTGCTTAACGTCCCGACAGCAACAAGGCTTTCTCAGGACGTGCCTGCACTGCTTGTGAAAAAAAAAACTAAACTAAACAGAACATTGCATGTATGTCGCCAGCCGGTCAAATACATTAAATAAACCTAACACATGGGCCTAAATAAAGCTAAGACCATTTAGCAACACACATCCAATATCAAGAGCTACAGGCAGTGCAGACAGTAGGGAGAGTTTTAAAAAGGCAAATACAGGTGAATGGACAAAGGGTAGACAGAAACACATCCCCCAGAATAGAGAGATAAACCCACCCTGTGGGGCTGACCAGGGTGACCCTGGGAACTAAAAAATACCTAACCCCACCCAAGTCCACCAGGGCAGACCCGGGTGGGGCTCTTGAGAGAGAACCTATCCACAAAAAAGTGGCAGCTCAAAAGAGGTTCTACTATTATATCTTGAACAAGTCCCGTTTAGTTTAGCGACTGTGTTTCAAGATATTACCTGGTAGTCGTATTCGTAGTATGATACAATCACACTAGACGCATGCATGTAGGGTTCTTTTAAAGAAACTTCACTCAGCTGCAATTCGTCACACGAGGCACAAGGTTGTAGACCAGACTGGAGTAACAGTTCCAACAATATTTGCAGCGATGCAATCTCGGCACAATGCATCCACTCACTGATACACTGTCGCCTCTACAATGCATCAACACTTTTGACACACTGCGTCTCTCATACAATGTACACACATATTTCCTAACACCGTCTTTTATACTTTACAGATTTCCAAAACATTCGACCAAATTCAACTAAAAAAATCAGAAAAGAAAACGTAACCCAAACTTATTAATATTCATGAAAAAGAACACTCTAGATCTGACTACAAATTTCCTCTTACCATCTAGGCGCATTCGTTAAAACGTTGCGAAATGTAACCAACAACTTTGACGTCATATTTGAGGTCACTAGAATAATCGCGCCTTTTCCAGAACGTTCTAGGTCAAACGAGGTTGGACTACAGCAACAATGTAACGAAAAAACGCGTCATTTTAGCTACACAACAGAAATCGATCGCAATTCTCCAGGCAAAAGAAAATGAATCCTACTAAAAAGGTACGTCATTCTTATCCAAAATAACTCAAATGAATATCGGGTCCTTCCTATGATTAATACACACATGCTCTCAAAAGAAGAACACAACCACAAACGTAACACAAGACTAAAATATTTATTGAAGGTTAGATATTTGTCTTTATCAGTTAAATACAAAACTCTGCAGATGTTGGTGCGTTGTCCTGCGGAAGAGTGCATTGACCAACTTAGTCTACTTTGTCCCCTTCGAAATAACCGTGCCATTTCTCAGCTTACTCAACGACAAATGACATCGGTGGACGTTCACCTTTCAATTCATATAACTCCGAAAGTCAACGCATTTTTTTTTTTTAAACAAGATTTGTCTACGAAGTTATTTATTGTTAACGTGTGAACTATAATCGCAAAAACAATGAACATTATCACATGAAAAATTAACAGTTTGTAATCAGGTAAACTTTGACCTGATGGAATTCTCTCCACAGTCATGAGTTATCCAAGCAGTTTCTTCAACCACGAGGGACTTTTTTTTTTTTCAGCCGTTCTGCTTTCTTTGCTTGACAGTTTTCGTCAAAAACTCGTGTATCATGTCAAACGTTGCCTGTAAGTACTCTTCGTTCGTGCACAACTCTAGAGAAAGTGACGTATTCTGTTTATTGGTAAAAACACCACGGGAAACCCTTGTGGCATTCTGGCCAACAACTGAAGTCTAACGTTCCACAGACCGTAGTCCTTAGACAGCTCTGTATGGAGACTATGACTAACTGAACTACACTTTTCAAACTGCAAGAGGCATAGATCCTCATGAGCCCCCGCATCTGCGGGGGCTCAAGAGGATCTATGCCTCTTGCTGACACCTCTCTGCGTTCACGTTCCTTGGATGGCTGGGGCTCTTCTGCGTTGAAGGAACAAAGGTTCAAGAAACGCAGTCTGCAACCCACGGCAGAGAAGGGGTTAAGTTTAGTGTCAGTTTTCAGCGCAGAAATAAAACCGAAAAGCCTGACATATAAACACGGAAACATAGCGCACAAAAATAAACCTGATAAACGTATAGCCTGCCAAACTTATAGCCTGCCATTTTCAATGCACTGGCCAACTGAAAGTGCTTTTCGAAAGCTGCAATTCCTTGAAATAATTATGTCAGGCTTTAGCTTTCTCAATAATTTATAAATCAGTGAAATATATTGTAGCCAAAAATAGGAAACAACCGCCATATAACTATCTCACAAGGAAACAGGAAACCCAGCAATATCTCTAAAAAATTAAACACAATGGACTAGCAGAGGGTGGGATGGGGTGGGGGTATGCCCTAAAATCGTGATGCTTGACTGGCGTTTTCTCGGTTCTAGTGATTCGTAACTGCAATCGTTCCATCTACGTCATCCATAAAATTAAAGCACGAATAAGATCTACGTGAATCGTGAAAACGTTCTGGTTATTTCAACATGAAAAGTGAAATGCCTGCTGCCGCCCCCCCCCCCCCCTCCCAAACAACAACAATAATAATAATCGTTACAGGCACCGTACAAATGACACACTAAAATTACATATACCTTGCGTCATACAACACATAATTATATCTCTATATTGCCATATGGAAGCGTCCTGGTCTGTGATTTTGGAACTTACGGTCGAAAGCCGTAAGGTCCGAATTCACAGACCAGCAAGGAGACTGCGATTTAGAAACCCTGACCCATTTGTCCAAAGTTCTACAAATAAACGGGTGCGTATCGATATATGAACAGCACCCGTATCGATATGAACAGGTCAATGAGCGCAGGAAACCTCGAGATACATCATATGGTCGGCTAGACCAGTCACGTTTGAAAAGGGTTTGCCACGTGAAATCTGATTGGTCGTGACGTTTCACGTTTCGCCATGCGCACTGAAAAATGTTCAGCGCGAAATATCATTCGTCTTGCCTTTCTGGGCTCTTAACCCTTATCATTCGGAATACACCAGTGTGTGAAATAAGTTTGACTAAAATAGTTCAAGGGTAGTGCCAGAATAGCTTGGCGCCTCTTGGCTCCAAGCTATTCTGGCACCACCCTTGAACTAAAGCCATTGGTCTATATCTTTATCTGTAAGTACAATGATGTAGCTTGCATATGGTAGTGTAAAAATTTGAAGCTTTTAGCCTCAGCATGATATGGGTTAAACGTGGAAAAAATGTAAATATCACAAAACTCAGAATTTAGAAAAAGAAATTAATGTCAGTTTTAAAAAAAAAAAGAGGACATTTTGCAAAACAGCACAGAGAACACTATGCTAAGCTAGGAGGAAGGAAAAAAAACAGAAAAAAAGGAACAAAGCAAGAGGCACAGATCTTCATGAGCCCCCGCACCTGCGGGGGCTCATGAAGATCTATGCATCTTGCAGATGGGTATAATTTACGGTGGGGAAAAAGGTCTACAGGGTCAAAGACGCGACACGGAAAATTTGCGATTTATGGGAAATGTGACTCCAAACTGACGGCTTCTGGAAAGATTATCGGTCAAACTAAAGCGATTCCCAATATTTAACATTTAGCGCCCAAAAAAAAATCTCGGTCAGGCGGCGTGCTTGGACGTTGATCTCAATCCAGACGTCCTTGCACGTACGAAACAAAGCAAAGTCATATGATCTCAAGTTTAAAGAAAAAGACAAATCTGTTATTCATTGTGAATGTCCTGTGTTTGTCTTGTACTGTGTTTGTCTTCAGAGTGAATGCGTGTGTGTCACGTGAGCGTGCGTGTTGGGTACAGTTCGCGGCGCGTTGACCCGATTCGCAGAATTGGGAAAAAGCGCCTATATAATAACCGTTATTATTATTATTATTATTATTATTATTATTGAAACTAACCCCCTTCACAGGCGAACGCCACTCAACTGCAAGAGGCAAAGAATCTCAGGAGCCCCTGCAGATGCGGGGGCTCATGAGGTTCTTTGCCTCTTGCTGACCTTACTTATATCCACGTCCCTTGGACTGAGGTGATTATTCGGTGTCGAGTTTATTCTGCTTTCAAAGATACAATATATTTTGCGTCTACTGGCAGTGAAACACAGAGTGACTTCAAATGTTGTCCAGCACCACACGATGACGATGGCAATGAGAAAGAAAGGAAAACAAGGCGAAAACAAAACACTTTTAGTCAGTGGTCATAATCACTGTGATGGAAGATTTCTGACTATACAGCACTAAACCATACGAATCGCAGACAAGAGCAAAATTCTTCAAAGAATATGATACGATACAATGTGATGCGCCGATACGTGACAAGACGAGACGTGACGTGACGGTACGATACGATACAATGGGATACCATGGGATGCGATAGGACACAACACGACACGACAAGATGCGATGCGATGCTATACGAGACGATTTGGTAAAATAATGCTTGTTTGCTGTATATTCAACTATAGTACATTTGCAGATATAAGGTTGTATGCATCTCGCTGACTCGCTGTGTGATATTCGTGTACCAGATGTTGCTCTTTGGCATTGAATCTGGCCCGTGGCAGTGAATGAGTGAACCCTTTGACTGTCGGTAGAGCTTCTAGTCCAGGTGATTCCTACAGAAAGTACCTCGACAAAAAGCGCAACCGACAGCCAGAGGGTTTATAACCCCACCATAAGGGCCTGACGATGGTGCTTTGACTAAATGCAAATCCGCTGCGCCACCGCGTGCGCGCCACCGCGTCACTAGCTCAATTCAGAAAACAAGGGGGGAAACGAGCGACACGCGCGAAATTCTAGCTGTGACTCAACATCTAGCGTTCAACGTTAAACCTTTTAGTAGAGTGCTGTTAAAGACGCTTAGCATCCATTGTTTTCTGCCGTGTTTACTCTAAAGTCGGAAGTGAATTACTCGAGAAGATACTACAACTGAGCAGTGTTTGAACCAGACTGACTCCATTAAAGTAGAGCTTTTCGGGCTGGGGGAAATGCGTACCAAAAGCGATTGTCATGTCGACAGTAGATGCACTCTTGTTTTAATTTCATTGAATATGCTAATTTACATAAGCCAACGAAAAATGAGCATGACGCGTATTTCCGGCCATATCTAAAGCGTAACAAATGGACGTCTGTTAAAATGATACTTGACTGTGCAAAAAAGCCTTGATATTAAACTATCAGTTTTGATCGGCGGACAAGGTTAGTATAGGTTTGTGGCAAAATATCTACTGAGTTTGTTCAGTTCGAGGTTTTAGGCGGATGGTTGCTTCGAGGTTTGAAAATTGCTATGGAATGACAGTGCATCGCCGCGTGCCGTGTCGTTCGTTTCCTCCCTTGTATTCTGAATTGAGCTAGTGATAAGGTGGCTTGCACGCGGTGGCGCAGCGGATTTGCATTTAGTAAAAACACCACCGTCAGGCTCCTATGAACCCATGAGCCCCACCCCCCCCCCCCCCCCTGCCACAGAGGCTCATACTGATGTATGCATGCCTAAAGTGATCACTGATCATCATCACAGGATAACCCAGATTGGCCCTAAGCCTCTTCCGACACTGCAAAGGGTAATGACCGTGTAATTATGGTATAGATGGGGTATGAGTGTCAAGAAAAGCATCAACACTCACAGATAGGTAACGACTGTTCAGTTGTTCCCTTGGAGTTGGAGCTGGAGTCAGTTCTTGTAGGCTTTATGTAATCAACACTGTGTGACCACAGGCGGGCCAGGCAGCCAGTGTAGTGTAGCGTTCACCGCTCACGTACTCGACAGTACAGAACCTAATGACAAACAGAAGAGAAAAAAAACCAAAAAAACATAAGCAACAACATCATGTGACTACATTATCCCCTAACATGCCAAGTGAGGTCATGCGACTCACGTCAACACATTCAAGGCGCCCCGCATCAATAGCTGAGGAAGTGTCGTATAGCGTTGCCGCTGGCAACGCTATACGACACTTTCGCAGCTATTGATGCGGGGCGCCTTGAATGAGTTACCTCCCCCTCCCCCGGGGCTGCAAGCACATGGGCGTTCATGATTTTTCTAAAATCTTATCGGTGGAATAAGTTGTCAGGCGATAATTTGAAAACTGTATCTTCTTTCTATCTCTCAGCATGTCTTTCAAGACCAGCTTGTATCGAAAGTCTGTTATAAGCGAAGTAATTTACACAGAAACGGTGCTGTTGGGACCTCTGAAAAAGTGTTGTTATATCCGACTTGTGTATATATCCGACCTCGTTATAATAAACCAAGAGGACTGTTCACTCAAGAAAATCCAGACCCAAAAGGTGACTGCCAAGCGTGTGTAAAATGCAGAGGAAGAATCAACGAAGAAAGAATCACGCTTAGAAAAGACAGTTGTAACTGTCTTTTCGAAGCGTGTTTCTTTCTTCGTTGAGTTATTCTCCGTATACGCCAGGGCTGAGGGCTGTACGACCTGCTATTTGGAGGAGGGCGCCTGAGGCAGACTAATAATTAGCTAGAACAATGCGGCGTCCGATACAAAGGTAACAGGAGACCCTCCACACTCGGATAACCCCATGTGCCCTTCACCTCCACACAGAAAGAAAAAAAATGAACGGGACAATACAGTTTGGGGGGGGGGGGAGAGAGGGGGGTGGTGGGGGAGGGGAGGGAGGAGGAGAACGAAACGGTCACACGGGAAACACAACAGAGGAATGTCATCAAAGCCACACCTACAAAACAGGTATCACCTAACGAAACGTGTCGACAGTCAACACTGACGGTGTCAGCAGCTCAAAAACCTACAGACTTTGCCCATTGGCAAAATCAGCCGAAAGACATCTGAACACAATGGTTGATTTACACTGCCTAACGTCCCGACAGCAACAACGTTTACTCAACAAGACATCTATTATGGGGGACGAATCGGCCATGACAGTTCAAGGGTAGTGCCAGATTAGCTCGGCGCTTCCAGGCGCCAAGCTAGTCTGGCACTTCCCTTGAACTATCATGATCGTTCTATCCCCTACAGCTAGTATGCACACATTGTTTTTACCGACGCCTCCAACAGTTTTGCAAAATTCATAGTAAGTATGACCGAGTGGACCTTTGGCTGTCACCTTGACGAAAAGCTTTACGGACAAAGGGTTAACTTATTCTATAGGTGCTGTATCCGGATACGCGGCATAAAGCCGCGTATCCGGATGCAGCACGTCGACAACGAGTTAACAAACCTATGATGAAACATACCGACGAATTTAGTTTGCAGAATCGAACATGAAGATAGCCAGTCGCTTCTCTTCTTCAAATCACAAGAGAAAAGCATGTTTTGTAGTCTATGTAATTATTGAGTCCATGCGTTCTACGAACAAGGCAGACGAGACTACGCTTAAACGTTAAACGTGTAGGGCTTAATGTCTTTGTCCACTACGAAGGTGATTTCAAAGACGGGACACCGAACACGGTCTGCACAAATCTGACTTCCGCTGGGTTCCGCAACCTTTCGGACCAAGAGTCGAATGCTAACCAGCTTCCCCATGAGACCACGGCAGTCAAACCCGGGATCTGGTTGTGAGTAAGAACAAATGGGCACCGTCGTATTGTTACCACAAACAGGATGAGACAGTGATTTAACTCATTACAAGCAAACAGATGACACAAAAACGCAGCGCGATTTTTTGTGTGTGACCGAGAGAAGAAAAATCTTACCACAATCGCTGATTAGGTCTTCCACACTTGAAATTGGTGCACACTGCCGGGCTTGTGTTTACGTCCCGACAGCAACAAGAATGTACCCAGGACGCAGAAAACGAAGACTACAGGCACGAAAACACAAACTCGACGTGGTGCACCGTACAATCGAACCGCAGGTGAAGAAAAACATCGCCCAACTCTCACCTTGCGTAGTCTACCTGGCTGAGGTGGTACACGATAATAAGATCCCCCGAGCGATCTTTATGCACGAGAAGATAGCAAACTAGGTGTGTGTGGGGCAAGGCAGAGAAAGGTACCCTCTTGTTGTAGGGTCTCTAAGCCAATCCCTATCCTTCTGCAAGAGGCATAGATTCTCTTGCGCCCCAGCGTAGCACGGGCTCATGAGAATCTATGCCTCTTGCAATGAGACGTTATAATCAATTATTCATTCATTTCAACCCCACTTCAAGCCAGTTTATTTAATACTCCACGAGGCATAGATTCTCATGGACCCCTGCGATCGCAGCGGCGCATGAGAATCTATACCTCTTGCTGGAAATCTTTGCGTCTTGCTAACAGGTGTGAGATTCGTTCGTGACCTCGCAGAGAGGAGAGTTGGTGGGGTGTATTTCTTGAGGTAGGAGGCCGCAGGCTATTTTGCGCATGCCGCGCATACCTGGCCATAGTCCCTGTCACTAGAGAACCCCTCTCGCCTCCGAAATCAGATATGACAGCAAACTATGCACCCCCCTCATCCCACACACGCACACACCCTGCCAACGACTTCTCTCCGCCCTCCCCTCTTTCACGCCCTGAAAGTACTATTAAAATATGGCGTGACGAGACAGTGCCCCTCCCCATAACCCCATCTCTCCTCTAAAACAGTAAAAGGTCAGTCTCAGTGTAGCCTTTGGTTATAAGGGTTGGACATGAGTTAGTTACTAAGGTTTGACGCCAAGCAGGTTACTAAGGTCATCTCTTCAGAAAAGTTGGACATAATATGCTTTATCGGAGATCCCGACGACATTTTTTAAGGAGTAATTTCACTATAGCTTATAACAAACTTTGGCAACCCCTCGGCCACAACCTCAAACTTTGGAGGCGTCAGCTTACATCTATTTTCTAGCTGCAGGAGAAGGGTCAACCGTGATAATTCAAGTGTAGTGCCAGATTAGATTGGCGACTGATGGCGCCAAGCTAATCTAGCACTACCATTGAATTATCATGGTTGATCCATCTCCTGCTGTAGGGCGTTGGGGCTAAATGGGTTCATACACACTACGGCACTGTCATATTGAAACGTTAATGTATGTTTACACGTAACACGTACCTCTAGATGCCCCCCACCCCCCTCCACCTGCACACAACCCGTATAGCCTACTGCTGTGTACCCCCTCTCCTTCCAGGACCTTCCCCTCTCCCTTGCCCCCTTTTACGCCCTGAAGGTACGATCAAATCGTGGTGTGGCGAGACAGTGTCCCTCCCACTACCCCTCCCCAAGGTCGATCTCAAACGATACCTTCAACCTATCTGTATTAGCAGTACACCTACTACTACGTAACCCCACACTTCGCGTACCCGTTCAGCAACTTACTCCTCCAAATTCCCCTCATTCACACTCTGAAAGTACACACCACCAAACTGAGGTGTGGCGACACCCCTCATCCCAAAAGCCGATCTCAAACGATCCCTTCAAACGATACTGGCGAAAAAAAGAAACGCGACAATTTTGGAATCATCCAAAACTTGGCGCATTTCTTTTGCTCGTCAATATACCTACGTGCTACTATGTAACCGCACCCTTCGCCTTTCCGACAAGTTCCCCTCCCCCGTCACACACCGAAGGCACTTTCAAACTGCGGTGTGGCACTGGCGAGACAGTACCCCCTCCCACTACCCCTCCCCCATACACAACAGTACTCCTCCCAAAGGGCCTGAGGCAGCGAATCGAGGGAGACAACCGGTGTGCCCAAAGGTCAATCTCCAAACAACGCTACGAGACAGTACATCTCCAACAAACGTACATTATCATGAAAATGTGTGCAGCTTGTGTGCAGGGGTTGACTGAATTTACATTCATGTAGTGCAACCGTAACTGCAAGCACTCTGCAAGGCAAAAGGCAGGAAGTCCGTTTTTTGTTTGTTTGTTGTTGTTGTTTTGTTTTGTTTTTTTGTTGTTGTTGTTGTTTTGTTTTTTGTTGTTGTGACAAGCGTGTTTTTTCATTGTATTACAGTGAAATTCTCGCATTTCACACAAAAAAGAAATTGCTGTCTAAACTTAACAAGTTTGAGACGTGCTGCATTCGGCTACGAGGCATGAGCCGCGTAACCGAATGCAGCACGTCTCAAATGATTGATTGTACATTGCTTAACGTCCCGACAGCAACAAGGCTTTCTCAGGACGTGCCTGCACTGCTTGTGAAAAAAAATAAACAGAACATTGAATGTATGATGCCAGCCGGTCCAATACATTACATAAACCTAACACATGGGGCCTAAATAAAGCTAAGACCATTTAGCAACACACATCCAATATCAAGAGCTACAGGCAGTGCAGACAGTAGGGAGAGTTTTAAAAAGGCAAATACAGGTGAATGGACAAAGGGTAGACAGAAATACATGCCCCAGAATAGAGAGAAAAACCCACCCTGTGGGGCTGACCAGGGTGACCCTGGGAACTAAAAAACCCTTTATTGTCTATAGAAGGACGTCTCAAATGAGTTAAGACGACCTTCTATAGACAATAAAGGGTTAATAGTTCTTAAAGGCCCACTACCGCCGTAACTCTCAAAGATACACTTCTGTAACAGATGGTTACGAAACGCTACACACAGGACTAGATATGGTTCATTTAGACACAGGACAATCCAGTTCAGCACACGTCGTTTTACTCCATAAGCCAGTTCTGGCTACCGTGCACCCCACCCCCCCACCCCCCACCCCAGTACTCAATAAGATGGGTTTCAAAGTGTACCTTAGTATGTCCTGATATGTTTAAGCCATGTTCCCCTAAATCCTTAGGAACACACCAGAGGCATAGCCGATGGCGCAAGGGTACCCCCATTCAGGCTCTTCGCGGATGCTAAAATGAGGTTGAGAAATATTTTTCTCTAAATAATCAGAATTCATTCCAGAAGCCCAAATCAGGCAATATTATGTTAAGGCACACCTTCTGCGTCCTCTGCCAAAAAACAGAATGAAAAAATATCGAATCTCTGAGTCACAGTGAAGGTATTTGAGCACCCAGTAAACAGCCATTTCCGTGAAATCGCCAAAAAAAAAGACAAAAATAATGTGTCAGATGCCTTCAGACATTTTCTATAGCACTGGCAGTCCATTTTCATTCTTACATCATTAACACAGGATGTCACAATTATTATAAACTTGACTGCGTGATGCTGTGATCACTGTGAGTGCCACAGTGGTTGATTTTGTATCCCTACCCCCAAGTTGTAAAAATACACAAAATTGATTAGAAAAAAAATACTAAAGTTATTCCATTTCATTTTGACCTCTCTTTACTTATTAAGTTTGAATAATGTGAGCATAAAGTGCAAGAAAATAAGGAAAGTCGGCATCCTGTCCGTGGTGAATGATAGCTTTTGCCCATTTAAAATTGCTGAATTGGGAAACGTACGTTGTTTCCGATGCCCTCAGAAATGTTATATACAACTGATAGGTCTTTTTTTTAAAGGTTTTATTAGATAGGATAGAGTACCACAGTTACTCCCAACCTGATTTTATGATGCCGTGATGCATTTAGGGGCCACAGTGGCTGAATCTGCTGCCCTACCCCCATTTTACCAGAGCGCAGCGGAAGGCAAAATGATCATAAAAATTGCTTACGTCATACTCCTGTTTAAATATTTTTTGTTGCCAGTTTTCTTAACAAAGTATGCATATTGAGCATAACAATTTGTAATCATTTCATTAATTTCATTGTGACCCATCAATTTAATTGTAACTATTTTTAACTGGCTGGTCTTTTAGGTGATATTTTATCTAGTGTAAGAGAGGTCTCCCTTTTTATTTTCATTTATTTTCGTCTAGAAATGTGCAAATATAAATATGCGTAGTAAAGTTTCATGGTTCCTAACAGCCAAAACAATGTTATCAAAATACTTAGTTTCCACATGTCCATCACGAGATCACCACTTCCACCCCCATTTTTTGCCTTCTTCTTCTGCAACGTTCAATTCCTTGATGACCGTCTTAAAAAATCTTATTATTGTTCTGGCTGCCAATAAGTGAGCTCGGCAGCATGTTTTCAGAGTAATGTATACAGAGGCGTGTCTTCTGGTCAGAACTGCCAGCGGACCGCTTCTCTGTGTGGACATGTTTGGAGAATGTGCTAAGGAGACAGATTTTCAACGCCACATTCGCATTGGGCTGTTTCTGCATGACCCAGTCTCACGAGTGATCAGAGCCTAGAAGGACGATGGTGGCCTGGCTCTCCCTGTTCAGCTTGTTGATGTCGTCTGCCCACGGGCTGCAGCCGCCATTCTGCTGTTGCCAATCACTTTGTTGCTGTAGTGTCTTGGTTTCAGGAGGTTGTGATCTTGAGGTAGTCTGACGCCTGCTTTGGCCAGGCTGTCAGCCTCTCCATTCCCAGCTACTCCAGAATGCACTGGAATCCACTGCAGCACTATTTTATGGACAGGGCATCCAGTCTATTTTGAAGCTTCCTGGTGAGGAGATCAGTGGATCAAGCTGCTGCCTTACCATAGCTAGTGCTCGGCTGCTGTGTTGAGCACCTGCAGATCTGTACGATAGTTGGAGCTGCTGCCGCCAGCTGGTAAGGAGAAGGAGGTAGTAGTGCGGTCTGAACAACAGATGTACACGCCACTTCCTTCATTTCCGCACGGCGTCTTGTGCGGACCCGACTGTGTAGATGCGAGCACAGCTGCTGTGAGGGTAGCGCTTGTGCATAATCTCCAGCGAGATGGCTTTGTGCAGTGCGCGACCTTTGGCTAAGAGTCCTGAAACATCGTTTATGTTGTCTAGAAGGCTCTTTCGAGATGTCCAGGTATCTGAAGGGAGCTCTTCACATATCTTTGGGCTTGGTTCCAGGACGTCAGTTTTAGCCCTTTGCAGGACCTTCAGTTGACGGTTTTTGGTCTGCTCCTGTAGTCTCCAGTGTTTAGTAAGTCTCTTCATCGTGTGTGCTGTTCTGCGTTCCAGTGGCTTCAATGTCCTCCATTTCCTAAATTGGGGTGCTCCAGATGGCTCTAAGAATGTCACTGCATCATGAGAATTACCTATGTTCTGCATCTTGTCAAGCCTGGCTCGTTTGGTTTTGCAGGCAGTGTTTCATGTTGTCGATGTATCTTGGTACCCCGCACTTCTGGTCTGACCGAGCTGGCGTTTGCTTGCGCCAGGATGCTGCCCTGGCAATGTGGTCCCCACCAGTTTCTTCACCAGAGTCTCTTTTTTTCGCAGCTCTAGCTTCCATGGCTTCGATGTGAGGCCTCCACGTGAATCCAGTAATTTATTTGTTGCCAGTAAAGTTGGCTTGTCTGTCTTTGGTACTGGAAGGTCTCAAGTTTCAAGGTGACCTCTTCCATCTGATTGAAAGAGATGGTCTAGCTCAGTTTGAGTGGCCATCTTTCAGTCCAGCTGCTGACTCTATTGGCAGCATTCTGGATTCTGCAGGATGCTATTTCTTTATGTTCTGCTGCGCTCTACACTGCAAAGTCATCCGCATGGAGGATGTTTGAGACGAACCTTGGTACTGCTGTACTGATATCATTAATGTAGACCAAGAACAGCATCAGACACATCTCCCTGAGCACGTTCCCCGAGTTTGACAAGACTGCTGAATGTGCAGAAGGTACCCTAGTAGCATTCGATGGTCGCGGTTACGAACTCATTTTGGAAACAGCGTCGCGCTATGGTCACGGGCGTTTTAAGGAGTTAAAGTTACGTAAAGGCTCCGCTACACATGCCCGGTTTTGAGGCCGATTCCCGATCAGTTTCGAATCGGTAGGTGATCGGGCCGGACTAAAAAAAACGTGTGCACTGCCACACATTTCCCGACTTGTTAAGCCGACCGGGTTGAACCGAAGATCAAAGTCGTACCTGTTCTGCAAAATGGCTGCTAGTTTTGACAGTGATGATGATGTGCTTGCATTATCAGCAGTTTTGCATCATATTCGGGAAGAGGCGTGCGAAACATCAGCAACGGCGGTGGTACTGATCACAACAGGCGTGTTCCGCCATTTGCAAACTGAAACGACATGCTTTGCGAGACGCGCTCTAATTGGTTGAAGCTTACAACCGGGGCAGATTCGGATCGGAAAAATAGAGCAGGTTCTAGACACCCGATTCCCAGCCGATTGGGTCCGGATCGGATAATTGACGTCATCCGATCGCAATCGGATCGGAATCGGCTTCAAAATCGGGGCACAACCGGCCCGTGTGGCGGGGCCTTAACTGCGATGGACGATTCAACTTCGTCGCATTTCAGGCTCAACACGACGTCGCGGCGACCGCCCATAGATAGCTCACATGAGTTTGTGAGTAGTCACATGAGCTCAACTCCGAAGACATATGAAATGGTACTGCGACGTCTATGCGACCTGTGAATGAGCCCAAAATGTGACTGTCACAAAACAGAGATCGCTGTGCAGTCGCAACACTGGCTCACACGAACTCATCCCCAAAAGACTGATGAGACAGTCCTGCGACCAAATGGGACTATCATGAAATGAGAGGACGCAAAATGGTCGCACGTGCGTATCATCCACTATGATCTGTGGAGGTTAATTGCCCTTGCCACAGAATGCCATCCATCCATCCATCCGTCCAGTCCAGTCCTCTCTCTCTCTCTCTCTCTCTCTCTCTCTCTCTCTCTCTCTCTCTCTCTCTCTCTCTCTCTCTCTCTCTCTCTCGAACACGGCAAGCTGACTGCTATTGTTACAGATGTAACTTGTTCTTACCGTAAATCAGTTAGAGTGACTACCAACGTTATTGTCTGCATCCACTGTGCTGTTTATTGATTACTTTGGTTCTACCTTCTAGCCGCGTTGGTCATAAACTGATGTGACAGTAACATTGAGTGTTACCACCAGAGACTGTGTTAGTTTACACTGTAAAGATTGTGCTCATTTAAGAAAGACTTAATTTTCAGCCTCTTTCGTGTCTTTACAGTGAGACAGACTATTAGCTTGAGTGATTTAATTAAAATTGTACTGGAACGACAAAGAAGGGAACTTAGTGACAGCCGAACATACAGGTGTTCCATGCGGCGTTTCAAGTTGCGTCACTTTTTTCTTGTGGTTCAGTCACTCCCGCAGCGAGTTTTTTTTTTTTTTTTTTGAGACCTCAGTAGCTTAACTGCTACTTGTTCTCTGGAGGACTTTTATTCAATTACGTGGCCTTTTATCGTTTTATAGTTTTATAGTATTTTTTATTTCCGTGTTTTTCTGTATTCAATTGTTTCTTCATTGTTTATCTTGTGCACTCTGTATTTTGTAATAAGTCCAAGCGAATTTTCCATCAAAGGTGCAGTTATGAGAATAGGGCACCTCAATGTGTTTCATTTGTACAACAAACTAGCCGACATATCTGTATATATTAACGATCCTACACCGTTCCACCTGTTTGGACTCAGTGAGACGCGTCTGAGTTCCTGTGTAAGCGATGCAGCAATCAGTATCCCCAATTTTTCAGTTATTAGACGAGACCCCTTGTCTCCCGGTCAAACTGGCATCGCTGTCTATATTCATAATTCTATCCAGCATTTAGTTCATCGACGCGTCGACCTAGAAATGATGGGGGTGGAGTGCGTATGGGTCGAAGTCAAGTGTCCGAAATCAAAACCGGTATTAATTGGGTTCTTATATAGAAATCCCGCCTCAACTTTTGAGTGGTACGATCAGTTTAGTCATAACCTTGACAGAGCTTTAAAAAAAGAAGGCCGACATTCTTCTATTGGGCGATTTTAATATAGATTTACTTAAGCCGCACCCCGCCTGGGGCTCAACGTCATCTCTGTTTGGCTTAGTACAGTTAGTGAAATCACCCACCATAATTACTCCAACTACTCCCACGCTTATTGACCACATATATACTAATAAACCCAAAGCCGTCTCTGACGTTGATGTCTCAAATCTTAGTGTTAGTGATCATTATCCTGTGGCTTGCTCCTGGTCTTCTAAACTCCCTAAACCAAAAAAGAACGGCCATACAACTATAACGTATAGGACATTCAAACACTTCAGGAAAGACGAATTTCTATTTGATCTAGAAAATACTCCTTTTAATGACGTGCTCCTGTCCTACCGCCCTCAGTATTTGGTACTCTCTTTTCCTAAATGTACTTAATAAACATGCTCCTCTACGCGAGAGGAGGGTAAAATCTAACACTCTTCCTCCCTGGCTTACTCCGGAAATCATGCAGGCGATGGCGCTTAGAAACGATCTACGTAGCAATAAAATGTTCACTGAATATAAGCAACAGCGTAACCGTGTTAAATACATGATCAGAGAGGCAAGAAAAAAGTTAGTTCGTGACACGGTTAAAGACAGCAAAGATACCTCTACTATATGGCGCCTTCTAAACACACTTACTAGGGGGTCTCCAAGTACCGCAACTACCATTCCCACTAATCTTACTGCTGATACATTCAATGACCATTTTCTTTCGATTGCCAAATCTCTAATATCGCCAAGCCAGGATAACACTTATCACCGTTCAAATTTGCTGTCTGAGTTTTGTCAACAAAGAACAATGGGCACAGCCCCCTTCAACATCCCTATGTTAGCTGTTCATGAAGTGGGTTTACTTATAAGTAACCTTCCAAATAAAAAGTCCTCGGGGCCTGATGACATCAGCCCGAAAATACTTAAACTGTCTCTCCCATACATTGTAGAATCCTTAACTTATATTTATAATCTCTGTATCCAGCATAACACTTTTCCTAACGAACTTAAATATGCCAAAGTAATTCCACTTCCAAAAACAAAAGATCGTTCTGATCCTAATAATTATCGGCCTATTTCTTTATTATCTGTTTTGTCCAAACCACTGGAAAGGCACGTTCATAAACACCTGCTTGCTTACCTAGAAAACCGTAAGCTCTTCCACCCTTTCCAATCCGGATTTCGTCCGCAGCATTCATGCCACACAGCACTTACACGCCTTGTTGACACATGGCTCAAGGGTATGAATAAGTCACAGTTAACATGAGTAGTCTATCTGGATTTTAAGAATGCTTTTGATCTGATTAACCATACTATTCTGACTGCTAAGCTTCACACATACCTCAATAACGGAGACGCAGTTGCTTTTTTCACATCTTACCTTACTAAAAGAAAACAAAAGGTTCTTGTTCATGGCTCATACTCCTCTCTCAAAGATGTAAGCTTCGGTGTGCCCCAAGGGTCTGTACTGGGCCCTCTACTGTTTTGCTTATTTATCAATGATTTGCCTCTACATATTACTTGCCAAGATGTACAATGCGACCTTTTTGCTGACGACACCTCAGTTCATACTACTAGTAAAGATATACAGGTAATTTCCGACAACCTACAACAAAGTCTTCATGAAGTATCAGCTTGGTGTATAAACAATTCTATGGTTGTTCATCCAGCCAAAACGAAATCGATGGTAGTCGCCACGCGCCAAAAACAGCAGATAATGCCTCTATTACTTAACCTTTCACTTAAAGGTAGTCAGGTAGAACAGGTAAATGAACATCGAGTACTGGGGATTAAAATCGACAGTCAGCTAAAATGGCAAGCTCATACAGACGCCTTATGCAAAATAGTAGCCAAAAATCTCTTTATGTTATCAAAACTGAAATATTATACTGATTCAGATACCCGTAAACTATTTTATAACGCTCACATACGTTCTTATATCGATTACGCGTCATCGGTATGGGATGGGTGTAGTGAGGTCCATTTAAAGAGACTCAATTCCCTACACAGACGAGCGGCCAAAATAATCTGCCCTGATCAACACCTTAGCACTGAAGAAAAGCTCTCAAAAGCAGGTCTCCTGCCACTTCAAGATCATTTTAAATATAACAAAGCAATCTTTATGTTCAAAGTGTGGAAACGCAAAACACCTGAGTACATCTCCACTTTGTTCCGTAAGTCTGAGTCCAAGCTTGGAAACATCAGAAAGCTTTTCATAGTCCCAAAACCAAGGATCGATCTATATAAAACTAGCTTATCCTTCTCAGGGGCACTTATCTGGAATGCCCTTCCAGACAATGTAAAATCCGCCTCCTCGCTAGCCTGTTTTAAAAAGGGTCTCTTCAAATATTTTGTGGATCACTCGTAGGGATGACTCAACCACTTGTATTATATGTTTCTTTTTATGCTGGGTCCAATTTATTCCCAATTAAGTCTGTTATCCTTTTCAATTATCATTTGGACTACTTAGCTCTGTCTATGTGTGAAGGGGGGTGGGTGGGGTGGGGGGTGTCTGTGAGTCTATGAGTATGTCTGTCTATGTGAATAGTGTTGTCATCTCTTTGAAAGTATTATGTTTACTTATATGTATGTATATTTGTAGTTAGTCTTGTAGTTGTTAGCAACGGCAGGTTTGTAAAATGGCTGTGTCGATGACGATGTCAATGCCTAAACCGTTGTAAAATAAAGTTTCATTGATTCATTGATTCATTGATTCATTGATTCTCTCTCTCTCTAGCTCGGCTTTTTCCAGGTGAGCGTGTAATCATTATCTCAAAAATAATTTGTCAACAAACTGAAAGTCACTTTTGGCATGATAACATTGATTCAATGATTGTGTACATTTGCGTCACGCGTTCTTTGGAACTAGAGCGGCTGACGCGTCATATGGAACTAGCCAGTGCGTCACTTGGAACATGAGCGCTGACGTCGATCACTTACCTCCCGCTCGCAAGTGACTTCCCCTAACTAAGCTCTATCCCTATCACGCACTTGTATCATGCTGGTATAAATAATTCCTTGCAGTGTGGTGTCCTTTTTGCAGTGCACTAACAGCTCCTTCCAATAAATCCATGTTTGACTGTCTAGTGTGTTCGTGTTAGCAAGATGGCGGACTAGTTCACTCCAGTGAAGGACACTAAACTAAAGCCATGCCCCCTCACACGAGATCTATCAAAGCCAAATACTCCATTGACTTGGAAAAAGTTAGGACAACAAAAGACTAGCATCAGATCACTTTTGATACTAACGGTCTTCACTTGCCGGTGTGGAGGCATGCTTTAAGAGAACGATACCAGTTCGCATACAAACCCCCCGAGCTTTCCTCTACATGGGCTGATCACCAAAAGGACCACACAAATACGCTCTCTGTCACCCACCCCCTGGCCACTGACCTTCCTCCTGAACTTTTTTAATCTGTGCTTGATCTCTCGCTTGATGGAAATAAGCTATTACAAATCTACATCTACTATACCACGGGCACAATTCTAGTCCAGGGGAACGCGTGTGTGGACTGGGTGCATGAGGAATTCGGCAAACTGAGGTCAGTCGTGAACCTCCTCCTCTCCAGCTATAGCATGTCTGGTGAGCCTCCTGATCAACGGGCCCTGCTACTCCATGCGCCATTATGTGCCCACAGCTCCCTAAAGCTGACGCAACTGACACGGTCGGTGTAGGTCTCGAGCAGGTAGAAGGAAGTGCCAATAATGACCATGACCACGACAGCGCCAATGATATGGCTGCCAGTGCAGACTCAAACAGCGCGACTGGCAGTACCGATGTTGCTTCAGCCGGCATTGACCGCAGTGGCTGTACCTGTGACTCCACCTCTTCGGTGGCCAGTGACCAGTGTGACAGCCCGGGCGGTTGCCCCCCTCTCGCGGACGCCAGTTCTGCCTTGAAACCGTCTACTTCCATGCTCCAAGCTGACACGGTCAAGAAGCTGACGGAACTCGGCCGTGTTACAACACTGGCCGAGCCTCATATCAGTTTCAGCCCACTTAATCAAATTTCAAATACAAACGATTTTGAATTTCCAAAAACTACAGTAGCTCGCTTGAGCTTGCCCTTAGCACCACGTGAATGTTCTGTGTTTATGTACAGTCTGTGAATGAATGCGCGTGATTCACGTGAGCGTGCTTGTTGGGTTCAGTTCGCGGCGGCGCTTTGAGCCGATTTTCAATTGGGATAAAGCGCCTATTTAATGCGCTTATTATTATTATTATTATTATTATTATTATTATACCGTGACGTTGTAGTCGCCGCCGTTCCTGTGTCCAATCGCTTTGCTGCCCTCTCTGTTGACGGCTGCACTAACGACCAGGTCCAAAATATAGGCATGGAATCGCTAAGCAACACGTGCCGCCCCAAGCGAGATCAACATCAGGATCACCCTATCCCCGCTGACGTCTTGTCCAAAGAGACGATTTGGCCTGAGGTCCCTGCTGTGCTAATAGGTGATTTAATCTGCGAGAGGTGGGTAGCAAGATTGTATCACCGACTGTACCTCTGCAGAAGATGTGCGTGAAAGGCATGTTCATTGCTGAATTGATGGCGTGGCTCGACTCGAAGCCTCCTGCACCGCACATTGGCTTAGCCGTGCTGCATGTCGGCATCAACACATGCAAACGCCGACAAGTGACCAGTGTGAACACCTGGGCCGCCCTCCTCAAGCTGGTAAAAATTAAGTTTCCATGCGCCTCCGTCAAAATGTCGTCTGTCTTGCCTGCTTTTGGTCGACACCCCGCCAACAGCGCCATCATCCCATCCAACAGGAACCTGATGGCGGCGTGCGATCAGGCGAAGGCTCTGTACATTGACAACGTGCCAGTGTTTCTGTCTCGTGGTGGGGCCCCACATAAATTGCTCTACAGACAGAATGATAATTTCCATCCAAGCACTGAGGGGGCCTCGCGCCTTACCTTCAACCTTAGATCCACAGCTCGTGCATCCCTGCCGTCTATGCGGTCTAGCTCTGCCCATCAGTCTGGGCTGAGGCCAACTTTGTGTGACGACCCCGTGCAATACGGACCCTCCATGCCGCCTCTAGGAGGCTTGCACCGTAACGGTCACCTGCCCATTGATCTCAACTGTAAAGTACCCATTCTCCCCACCCCACATTATCCACCCCAGCCAATGACCAATCAGCGTGTTTCCTACCCCGTGGCCCCTTACCCCAAATTTTCCTGTGATCCAGCCACTTGGAGTGTTGCTTTCCCTGTGCCACCTGTTGCTCCTAGCCATGGCCGGTACAATGGCCAGAGTACCATGGGCGGTACAATGAGATCCTCGTCTGAGTGAATTTCAGTGTGAACCCACACTGGTTGCCTCCCTCGATTCTCACCAGTGGTTCGACGGGCACAAACAATGTCGTCTACCATTCGTCCCTTGACTGAGTGAAGTGACATTCTGAACCCACGCTCGTTCTCTCCCTTGATTCGTTATGGCGGAGCGACGGAGACAACTTGCGCGGCGTGCCATGATGTCTCAATGTCAATGTCGTCTTTATAAGTCCACATGGGTTGTCTCCCTCGCTTCTCTACGGTAAATCGACGGAGTCAACCAATGTGGCACACACCTTCCCTCTCATAAGGAAAGAGAGTCAATAAGTGTGGCACAACCCTTACCTCTCATTAATTATGAAATCTGAATCTGACAATCTGGCCAAATGTTTAGTGTCCGACATTGAATATATCGTTTTATAATCAATTAGCCCTTTGGATTTAATTCGTCAGTGACACGAACTTTTCTTCTGTGCATGGTGAGTGACGATTATTATCTTCCTGCATTTTCCTTTCCTATCAAAACTGAGGAAACTTCTTGTTATAGCGAAGGAGCCAGTGTGTGTATCGTATATTATACGGTCTCCGACCAGTGACTCATTTATTTCGCTTTTCAGACCGTAATAAATCCACTATTTCCCCTACGTGGGATGTGACGCTAAGGCGCCAGATATTATATATATATATATATATATAATATACGGTCAGTGACTCATTCGCCTACAGACCGTAACGAACTATTATTTCCCCTGCGTGGGGCGTGACGTTGTCTGCAGCGAAAGCGATAGAGCTGCAATTTCAGCACTGTAGTTTCTCCTGGGTTTTGTTTAACTTTGTTAGCGTTCAAAGTATTCATTTGTTCTTCTTTGACTTTTATAAACATTTTCCCCCACGTGTTGATTCATTATGCCTGCCTGTTGCCCAAATGTACACCAGTGTTCGCTGAATAAGCATGATTTACGAATAGGGCACCTTACATTTATACAACAAAGTGCCCGACGCCACTGTTTTACTTTCACAACCCCAACGCTTTCATATATTTGGATTTACAGAGTCTAGACTCAGGGAACATATTAGTGACGACTTGATCTCCATTCATAACTATGCTGTATTCCATAGACATCCTCAGAACACTAAGTGGCGTGCGTGCATTTGTGACTAAAAAATGACGGCCTGGTATTCTCGAAAACGATCTATGCCGGTCCCTGATTCTGGACCTCCCAGCCAAAAGCCGTAAGGCGCAAAATCAAAGACCAACACGCCTTGATATACACAGGCCGCGCCTCCTCATACAACATGTTGTATGCTTCAAAATCTTCTAACTATGAGTGTGACGCATACCAGGTCTGTTTCAAGCTCCGCACAACAGTCCCTATACCCTTCCACATGCAAGAGGCAGAGATTCGCGTGAGCTGCTGCATCCGCAGGGGCTCATGCGAATCTATGCTTCTTGCCAGATGTGATGACCTCTGGCAGACAGTGGGAGCTTTTCACCTGTGCGCCTCACGAATGAGGTGGTCGCAGTGCTTACAAGTTACAAGATTTCTGAACACTACGGACAGGTGAGTCAAAGCACGGCCAGGTATCCTAGACAACCACGTGAAACAACCCGTGTTTGCTCCCCTTTCCGAGAGATAATCGGCCCTGGAAGGTCACAGGTGGATGTACAGGCTACCTCCTCAAACGAAGAGACTGATGCCTCCTTACCGTCTGTTTAAACGTATTCTGCGCTGTGCAGGAAAAAGACAGCAACAAAGCCCTTTTTGTGTGAAAAGCTAAAATTTCTTTCAATTGCATGCAAAATCTCGCTTTTCACAAAGACTTTTGCCTTCACTGAGCAATATGTTCCAGTTTGGCAAGGATGTTTAGTCCAAATTAGATTTTTTGAAACCTTACCTTTAACATAAAAAATTAACATGTAGCCCCAACACACTACAGCAGGAGGTGGATCGACGATGATAATTCAAGGGTAGTGGCAGATTAGCTTGGCGCCTGAAGGCGCCAAGCTCACTGCCACTACCCTTGAATTATCATCGTCGAGCCATCTTCTGCACTGAAATCTCCTGCAAAATGGTAAGTAGTTGTTAGGAGACATCTCTAAACTTTGAGAAATGCAGCTGGGGGTTAAATGGGACAAGCATGATGGCAACAGGTTCCCCCGCACAGGCACTTGACACAATCGAGACGCGCTGCGGTCGGATACGCGGCTTTATGCCGGCTCATTAACACGTATCCTGATGCAGTACGTCTCGAATGGGTCAACTGGCAGCGTCCCCGACACAAGGCAGCTGCAGAACGTCATAATATAAATCCGCCGCATCGTTTTTCATTTGGTATGACGTCATTTTGTGACGCGTCGCACCTGCCTGCAACCTAGACAAAGGGTATCAAAAGTCCTCATAGTAGTTTCACATGTAAAGCAAAAACGAAGACATAAGTATTATGCACAGATGAAACAAGTACACAATTTCTGCCCTGTATAGGCAAAAGACACTATTTAAGTCCATTCCATAAAAAATCGAGATATCTTTGTATAAGATTAGAAAATGTCGCTTTTCACACAATCAGACTGACCGCCTTTTGCCTACAGGACATACTTTACCTTGAACCGATCAAATGAACCTACCCATAATTTTAAAGACTTCAACCAGTCCAATCAGGCAAAATTAAATTCTGCAACCTCCAACACTTGCACTTTCATTTTTTATTTTGTACTGCTGCTGACGCGACTCAATTCTTTTAGCTAAGTACTTTCGAGCGGTAAGGACTTAAGCTAAACACACATCCGTGCATGGGACTCTTCGCAAGTAACTCTATGTTTCTAGTCCCAGCGGCACTTCTCTGCTAATCTGGTCCGCAGCCAGGTCAGACAAAGCTTGGATACGCCAATAAACTAACAGCTGATAGGGGTAGATCTCACATAAAGACACCCTCGCACTCAATTCCAACCATCTGCCAAAGACATAGATCATCACGAGCTCCCGCATATTGCTGAAACTCATGAGGATCTATAACTCTTGTTGAACCCATTTAAAGCATTTCTTTGAAAGAGGGGATCATCCGGTGTTTTATCCGTGAAGAGACAGCACTGCAGAAATCATACCCAAACTGCAAGAGGCATAGATCCTCATGAGCCCCCGCAACTGCCTATACCTCAAACAGAACCCATTTATGGTCGTGCTCCTTGGCAGACGGGGTCAAGGGAGCTTAATCTACGTTTTCAGAAAGAAACCATTTACTTACTCTTTGGGACCCTTGCCAAATTCCCCTCCATCACGCTGCTCTGTGTTCCGCCCCGTGGAAGAGTGGAGGTGCACCTTTAGACACCTTGTAGAGCTTTGAAAAAGAATGTGATGGTTGTCTGAATTCAAGCGGACATCGTAGAAAATGTGGAATGGATGGACCATGGCTAGTGACTGTACGATTAACTTGGCGATTGGCTGAAGAGTTCGGAATACACCTGTGCAAACCTTGCAGATCTCTGTTACGTAGACGAACAAGACACTTATTGGCTTAAGTGAAATGCGCGTCAGTATATCGCGGACAAGTCCCTGCAGACTCCGAAGCGGACATTCGGTGATCAAAGCTATTCAGTAAGACCGACGTTTTTCATAGCTAGCCCCACGCACGAAACTTACAAATAAGCGACCGTCGCACCATCGGGGACCCGCAGGTTCCAGCTTCTTGAGTATCTGACTCGCAGGACATGGTGACGGTAGACCACAGCCCACAAAGAAGAAGTTAGATTCATATGCTGGTTTCGTCCAAATCGACGTCAGATCTCCATTTCAAGACTCAAGATTCAAATGAAAACTGATTTTCTTTAAAGATCCTTGCTTTGTCGTGTCAGTTGTCTTCTGTCCTTTCTAGGGACACGCCAGTACGACTGACTCCATTCCAGCAGCCGACGCATACACACCGCCCAGACCCCAATGATCCAAATCCTCCTCTGCCGTCCAGTTACGTCTGAGAAGAGTCCTGAAACAAAAGAAAGACACTGTCAAAATTGTGAGCTGGACAATCCGCTTTATACCGATCTGGACCAAACAACTGCTACTGAACTGTCAACAACTTTACCGTTCCACGTAAGGGCATTTGGCTGCACTTCCCCGTGCCAGAGAACAGGGCCTGCCGACCTGCTAGCTTCATTTTTAAAACCCCTTCGCTGCGGGAACACACAAAAATGCAAGAGGTATAGATCCTCATGATTCACCGCAGTTTCGGGGGCTCATGAGGATCTGCGCCTCTTGCTGTTCTTATTCGTGTGACGAATGCGGATCACTGACGTTCAATTAACCACGATTTTCAGAAGCGCAATTTGAAACCACCGACAATGACGGAATTGACTAAGCGTCAATTTCATTACATCCTTTTGAAATAAAACGGGAAGACTTAATGCAACAGGACCTGCAGCAGGCATATAGTGTTTCAAACAATCGCGAACTGACACATCATGTCCGTCATCGGCCGTACTGCGTAGGGGAAGGTACATGTACATAACAATCTTGGATTATGGCAGAATGAGGAAGACAATTACTTCCCTCCAGGAAAAACTGAAACTCGTTCGTTTCAGGGTGAAGAGAAGAACCCAACGGAGAAGGAAACACGCTTAGAAAAGACAGTTACAACACAATTTATTAATATTTCTTTTTTCAAAATGGACAAACAAACAAGCAAACGAGTTGTCACATTCCTCCTTCCCTGACAAGATAAGTAGCGACTAATCTCTATACTTGCTTGTCTATTTTGAAAAAAAAAGGTATTTATCCGAAATATTAATAAACTGTGTTGTAACTGTCTTTTCTAAGCGTGTTTCTTTCTCCGTTGGGTTTTTCTCTAAAGTTTTACACGCTTGGCGGTCACCTTTTTGGTCTGGGTCGTTTCCCTTCACTGCCATTGAACGCCGCCTGCGTTTCTGAAATCTGTGTCCATTTAAAGTCAAAAGAGCACAGTCGTCCAAGCAACATGGATATACAGTGGTTTCAGCAAGAGGCATACATCAGTCCCCGCGACTGCGAAGGCTCATGGGAATCTATGTCTCGTGCAGTTGTACCGAGTTCATTTTTTCTCGGCAGTCAAGGGGTTAAACCGAAACGAACGATTTTCAGTGCGTCCTGTAAGGGGCGAAAATAACTCTTGGTTCTCTTTCTCGCGGGGCATTTCCCCCCGATTCGGTTTGTACCTTCCTTTGCGCGGCCGATTGGTTCGTGTGCGTGCTAGAATAGCATCGCCGGGTTTCATTTTGTCACTGAACAGCGGTAGCGCGTAACACAAATCCTTAACTCTTTCAGCCCCGGCACACCACAGCAAGACCTGGATCGAGCATGGTAGTTTAAGGGTGGTGCCAAAATAGCTTGGCGCCAATAGGCGCCAAGCTATTCTGGCACCACCCCTAAACTACCATGCTCGATCGGTCTCTAGAATTGTAACACACTCCTTCAGAGACCTCCAGACTTGGGGCGGTCCGTGGCGCAGTGGTTAAGGCGCCTGCCACCAATGCCAAAGGTGCGCGGTTCGATACCGGGTTCCGGCGTTGGACTTTTCTCCTCTGGTAAGTGTCACCGTTAATTCGGGCGGACCGTCGGGGGTTCTTTCTCCGGGTACTCCGGTTCTTCCACCCCCCCCCCCTCTCCCCCCTCCCACTTTGGTACCGGTCTTAGGCCACTTTACAAATTTTAAATACAAGCGATCAAAAATCTCTGTAACTTCAGTAGCTGACTGGCCCTTCGTTTGTCTTGTACTGTGTTTGTCTTAAATGGCGTAAATCCGTGTCTGTTTCGCGAGTGTGTGTGTTGGGTTTCAGGCGCGGCGCTTTGAGTCGATTTCCCCAAAATTGAGAAAAAGCGCCTATATAATAACGGTATTATTTATTATTATTATTTAACACACTCCTTCAGAGAGCAACTTCCAAATTTGGGGATTTCGGTCCTGAGTAGAAACTAGAATGCGTTAAAATGTGTGGCGGGTTGTAATTTTGCCACGTCAATCGCTTAATGCAGATCTGCGTACACAGATATCGTTTTTTTGGAATATTATCCGTTTCCGTTTTAGTTTACTGTTCCTCGTGGGAAATTTATACCGTGCTAGACGTCTGCACTCAAGAGAACGCGAAAAAAATCCTCGTCCATGATAGTTTGCGTGTCTAGGGCTCATTTCGGAAGAGAAACTGATCACTTAACTCGTTCAAGGCGCCCCGCCCCATTAGCTGCAAAAGCGACGCATAGCGTTGTCGCCGACAACACCATGCGACACTTTCGCAACTATTTATGCGGGGCGCCTTGAATGAGCTAAACACTAATAATAATAATAATAATAATAATAATAATAATAATAATAATAATAATAATATCTCAAGACATTTACACACAATTCTATTATTATTATTATTATTATTATTATTATTATTATTATTATTATTTTTTAAAAAAAACAAGAAAAAAATGACTCTGTAACAATTCCAACCAATCCATAATATTTTGCCAATTAACTGCAAGGATCAACAAACAAAAAAACACGACAACCTGGAAACACTTTCAGACAGAAGATTGGAATTTCGAGGCTCTCCGCAATGCAGGATATAACTACTCGAAATAGACTGAACTGAAGTAACTGAGGCGTGTTACGGAGGTTAGAAATACACTCGCAGAAATTTTGCTGTAAATAAATTTAGAATTTATGACGCATGACTCTCTCATAACATGACAACGAAAATAACATTAACTCATTCTACCCCAACACCGAAATGCCCAAATTTTGCCGTTGTCCTCTGAAGACTGCACTCTAGTGCAGGACACAGATCGACCATGATAGTTCAAGGGTGATGCCAGAATAGCTTGGCGCCCATAGGCGCCAAGCTATTCTGGCATCACCCTTGAACTATCATGGTCGATGATTATCTTGCTGTGGCGTGTCTGGGGTAGAATGAGTTAAGGACAGGTCAAATCAAAAACCTGGCATCCAGCTCGTATAAAAGTCCACTGACAACAGTACCTGTGTGGGAAACTGTTGCCAGAGGTAACTGACTAGCGAAAAAAACGCGACACCACTGAAATCATCTTACTGATGGAATAGGCATACTGAATGTCCATTTAGGGAAAGAAAAAGGTTTTAACCCGACAATTTAACTCACTCAGTCCAAGACACGTATTTCACAAATTTTGGAGGCGGCATCTAATGACTATGCACCTGTTGCAGCAGATGGATCGACCATGATAATTCAACGGCAGTGCCAGATTAGCTTGGCGCCGACAGGGCACTACCCTTGAATGATCATGGTCGACCCATCTCCTGCTGTAGTGCGTCAGGGCTGAATGGGTTACTAATATTTGTATGTGATATAACTGTCTTTTCTTCGGCTTTCTGTTTTTGTTTTGACGACAACGGCCAACAGAAATGTGACGTCACTGAACTCATCGGAAACGCTAAAGCTAATGCGACATTACTGGAGTCATCGGAAACGCTATAGCGTTTCCGATGACTCCAGTAGTGTCGCCGTTCTTTTGCTCGTCTGCACATTTTTCACAAAAGAGCGGCTGTCGCGGGAGGGACGTTGTTCGCACAGGATTCCTGGCCCTGTGCTCAAAAACGGGTCATACAGCTAGTGGACTTTGAAACAAAACTAAACAGATTACAAAAACCACAAGTGAGCAGAATAAAGAAAAACAAGACCAGGACCACGAGAGATATTAAACAACTATATCGGTTTCAATGGTTTTCTGAGAAAAGAAATACAACATAAAAGTGAAATGACATTCAATGGTTTCTCAGAAACAAACAGAATACCGTCAAAAGTGTAACGACATGCTATCTCTTTGTATTTTGATGAGGACTCAAATTTTCCTTATTTTCCCCATCAACCACTCAAGAGGAAATACGCGATAGTGAGGCACGAAAAAAAAAAACTCAAAGCGAAGTCAACGTGCGAAACCGTAACAGTGCGCAAAGGCCATCGGATCGATGTCAGCCGCCGTTGGCCTGCTCACGGATGTGCGCGGGTCAATGGCGGCCGACGTCGGCCCGATGGCCTTTTGCGCCCTGGGTAACACTCCAAATTGACTCACGCCAGATTCATCCGTAGTGGATGAACTAGTAATTAGTGTATGGGTCAAACCTGTGTATGTCACGTAATGCAGACCAAAAAGGTGTGACTGCCAGGCGTGTAAAATGCAAGAAGAACCCGACGAAGAAAGAAACACGCTTAGAAAAGACAGTTACAACACAGCGTGCTTCTGTCTTCGTCGCTTCTGCGTGTTTCGCGTGTTGCAACGGGTCGGTTGCAACAGGTGAAACACGGATTTTTACCCACAAACTACCCCAGCCAAGCTAGCGGCTAATGCGGCCTTGCCAGAGGACGTATTAGTTTTCAAGTAGTCTTTGCATGATTAATTATAATATGCGTAAACCTATAGTGGTTCAATGCCATGTAATGTATTTAGCAGAAAGAAAATTCCACTGAAGGCATGGAGTTTAATCCTTATCATTCGGAATACACCAGTGTGTGAAATAAGTTTGACTAAAATAATTCAAGGGTAGTGCCAATGGTTTTAGTTCTAAGGTGGTGCCAGAATAGCTTGGCGCCTCTAGGCGCCAAGCTATTCTGGCACCACCTTAGAACTAAAACCATTGGTCTATATCCTTATCCGTAAGTACTATAATGTAGCTTGCGTATGGCAACGTACAAATTGAACGCTTTTAGCCTCGGTCGCCCAAAGGGGTTTTGTTTACAACATCTGCATCCACGAAGGAATCAACAGAAAAAGTAGCCATGAAAAGACAATCTTCAAACATTCAAAATCGGAAAAGACCATACACGCTTCATCGCCCCAATAGCCCATGTCCATTATGCTCCGACGTAGATACAGGTGATGAGGGATCTCCGCAAGATGATATAATCTACAATAAATCTACCAACTGCTGCATCAACAGAATCCACAAAGACAGCAAGAAAAATATTCCACATAAGTTTACCTAAGATGTCCTACATTAAAAACACCTTCCATCTGAAAGAGGCATAGATGCTCATGAGCCTTTGCATTCGCAGGGGCTTCTTGAGCATCTATGCCTCTTGCTAACAGAGAAACCGGCTGTACATGCACCCCCAAAGGTGTTAGTCCGGCTTACCTGCGCGATCCTCCTGTAACGGATCCAAGCAAATGCACTTACTGTTCTGAGCGCTCTCCGCAGAATCAGAAGTATGCCAAAAATTGCGCGGCAGTCGCTCAGAATGGCAAAACCGCGCACTCAGCCCCTTCGTGGCCCCGTGCTCACTGTGACTGTGCTGTTCCATAATATATCTGCTCGGTTTTACAATGTTCAAGTCCCCAGAGCGAACGTGTCCCGTTTTGACAGGGCAATGTCCAAGTTCCTTGTTTTTTTTCAAAACCGTATTTGGAGGTACTTTATGCCCGGACTTTTTAAAACTCATATTCAGTGGAAATTTTTTACGAAAAGTCGTGATAATTACTAAATTAATTAACTAGTAAAACTTGGAATAAAGCTGAAAAGCGCGTACTTAGAAACTAGGACTGCTGCACTTCAGAGTACCATACCACATATGCCGAATCGAAAAAGCATGGCACTGATTGGCCACCGTGCTACCACAGACGGCACAAAAAGTGCCTCGCATCCGCCACTATCAGTGAAACCACATGTTCAGGCACCGCTCGCCGCAAAAAAAGCATTTGCAACGAACAATCTCTCTACCAAACCCCTCCATCTCAAAAAGGCTTAGATTCTCATGAGCCTCTGCATCAGAATGGGCTCATGAGAATATATGCCTTTTGCTGCCAAAGTTTACATCCGTAATTGTCCTCAAAGTAAATGAGAACCGCAGGAAGCACGCAGACAAAATTATCTCTACAAGACCTTACATCTGCAAGAGGCATAGATTCTCATGAGCCCCTGCAAGCAGGGGCTCATGTGATTCTATGTCTCTTGCTGGCTGGGTTGAACTCGTTTACTTCCATCTCGCCCCCTCTCCCACCCCACCCCCCCCCTACCCCCCCCCCCCCCCCAAAAAAAAAAAAAAATCATTTACCGGGAAAGAAAGACATGCGATGGGGAGCCGAAAAAACAAACGCAACAGATCGGCCTTGTCATGTGCATTTCGAGTGCAGACAAGGAAGGATTCTCCATGTGTGCTCGATTGCCTGTGCACGTACTCACTGCAGTGTCCGTTATTCGCGCTCCATGTTCTCTGAAATGCCCTTCACTTCCCGCGCCATCTCTTGAAGATGGGTAAACTCAAAAATATAGTTATTGATCTGTCTTATTTGTAAGTTGCATTCTATAATTATATATATATATTAACCCATTACATCCTGAGACTGACTTTTTACAAATGTGCTTAATGTACTACGATGGCTGCATTACAAATTAGAAGATAGATCAAGCGTTTTAGTTCAAGGGTAGTGCCAGAATAGCTTGGCGCCTCAGACGCCAAGCTATTCTGGCGTCACTCTTGAACTATTATAGTCCATTTCACGCAATGGGTGTATCAGAATGAAAAGTATTAACAATCTAGTCCTGCTGCAAGAGACTCTAATGCCTGAGGAGCGCAGAGGGCAACGCCCTGTTGTGATTTTGTTGAAAACTTGGAAGGAAGCAATTTCAGCAAATACGAAGCCACTTGTATAAACAGTCGATCTCATCATCGACTTTAAATCTGCAAGAGGCATAGATTCTCATGAGCGCCTGCAATTGCCAGGGCTCATGAGAATCTATGCCTCTTGCCAGCTAAAGATCGGTTCCATTTGCATACGTGGAATGAAAAAGCTATCAAAGTTAGTGAAATACTGAAGAAAAAAGCAGACAAATACTATTATGAACACGTCGGAATTTGAAGTGCCTAAACTAAACTGTATATTTTTCGAAGGGAATGGCATCAGAATCTGAATTTTTTATTTACCGTCTGTTCACTCGCTTTTGATATACTCACACAGACCCACACACACACACACACAAAAATCGAGAAAAAAAGGTCTCATTTAACATATTCGAGAAGTGCCGCATTCGGATACGCGGCCTAAAGCCGCGTATCCGGATGCTGCGCGTCTCGAATGAGTTAGCAAAATCAACAATCACAAGCAATATTTTGGCGCAGCACTACACATATCACGCACCATCAACAACAGCGAAATAAAGATGCCAGATACGTTGTGTTACCTGTATTCTGTATTCGCTGTCCTGGAATGCAACGCTAGACTAAATGAACAAATATACACAATGCGCAACAACAACAAAAAGTCTCGTTCCGGAATGCAGCGCAAGAGTATGAATAATATACACAACACTATTTGCGCACGCAACAAAAAAAAAAAAAAAAGAAAAGCTACAACAAAACACGTCTTCTACAGAAGCGTGCAATGTATAGTCTGTGTTCTCGGCTGCAATGGTGCGTAAGAAGACAGCGAAGGATCTTGTGGGTGATGCTGCTTCGGTAAGCAAAAGGCCCTCGGGCCGACGTCAGCCTTGGTGGGCCCGTGCACTGCCGTGCGCGGGCCCACCCAGGCTGACATCAGCCCGAGGACCTGTTGCTCATCAGGTGCTTCTGGACAGGTTGTTTTTTGCTTTTTGGTCTGGCATACACGGCAGAAAGGTTTCTCGCTCGGGGAGCCCGATAACCGTGCGCGGTGCATTTACACAGGGTACGGTGGACTCTGCGTCGATAGCTCACGCACGACATCGCACAAGTGAACGTCGTATGATTATGCTAGACGCTTCTTACACCCCGGATGTTCAGTGGGGCGCACACCTGAAGATATATTTTGCTATCAGATCTGCATGCATACTGCCCTTTTCAATTGAAGGATTGGCTGAGAAATATGTGCAGGTGTGTTGCAGTATTAGTATCTCCATCGCATTTTCTCGTCAGACATCGTGTACAGTAAATGAAATTTGAAATAAAAGAAAGAAAGACAACTTTATACGCTTTCAAAGCAAATACAGGAGAACCTGCTTTGAACAAATACAATTTCTGCCCCCCCCCCCCCCCCAAAAAAAAAAAAAAAAAAAAAAAAGTGGTCTTAAAAGACGGGTGCCCTTTTAGGACAGGGCTTCAAGGGCAACCACCTGTCATTAAAGACCGTCGTTTAGGTGGCCTCAGTTGCCTCAATACCGGTCTTTAACGACAGGTGATCACTCATAGGATTGCCGCTCGAAAGCCGGTTCTGTTGTATACTACTGAAATATTTTCAAAAGAATAGCGACTTTAACCAGAGAACTATATTCAACTACAGTTTACTTCGCGTATATCGTGGTCGGATATATCGAAAGTCGGATTTTTGTAAAACAACACTTTAAAACAAGGTCCCGACAGCACTATTTCTCACTATTGCTTCGTAAAGAACTTTCCTTATCACAAAGGCGTTGGACATAACAGGCGATTTCTTATATCCGACGTTTACGGTATATATATACAAAATATCTGAATATATTCCACAAAATAGCAACTGCAAATTGTTTTTCTTACTAACCAGTCTCAGCAAAGTAGCCTGTGGAATTCCCCTCTCTCGAATGCACAACTTGACAACTCGTAATGAGTGCTCATTTCTACAAGAATGCTGTTCTAAGATTCTACTTGCTGGTTAGACGTCTCTACAACTGTGTGCTGGTCTGTGATTTTGGAACTTACGGCCGCAGGCGGTACGGTCCAAAATCACAGACCCGCTAACGAAAGGTCTGACTGAAAATAGCATTGTAGGAAAATGTAGTAGAATAATGCCAAGTGTTTTGTGTAGTTTCCGTCAGCGCGACAGTAGCGAGCGTCCTCAGCATGCGAGAGGCACAGATTCTCTTGAGGCCACGGGTTCATGAGAATCTATGCCTGTTGCCATAAGTCTCTTATCTACAGGCAGGTCAACCTCATTATTACCCCGCACTGGGACAGCAGCTCTTATAAATACCGCGGTGTCTGATACAACGCGCACAGGTCTTTATACCGCGGTGTCCGATTCAACGCGCACAGATCATTATACCGCGGTGTCTGATACACAACGCGCACAGGTCTTTATACCGCGGGGTCCGATTCAACGCGCACAGATCATTATACCGCGGTGTCTGATACAACGCGCACAGGTCTTTATACCGCGGTGTCCGATACAACGCGCACAGATCATTATACCGCGGTGTCTCATACAACGCGCACAGATCATTATACCGCGGTGTCTGATACAACGCGCACAGGTCTTTATACCGCGGTGTCCGATTCAACGCGCACAGATCATTATACCGCGGTGTCTGATACACAACGCGCACAGGTCTTTATACCGCGGGGTCCGATTCAACGCGCACAGATCATTATACCGCGGTGTCTGATACAACGCGCACAGGTCTTTATACCGCGGTGTCCGATACAACGCGCACAGATCATTATACCGCGGTGTCTCATACAACGCGCACAGATCATTATACCGCGGTGTCTGATACAACGCGCACACGTCTTTATACCGCGGTGTCCGATACAACGCGCACAGATCATTATACGGCGGTGTCTGATACAACGCGCACAGGTTTTTATACCGTGGTGTCCGATACAACGCGCACAGATCATTATACCGCGGTGTCTGATACAACGGGCACAGGTCTTTATACCGCGGTGTCCGAAACAACACGCACAGATCATTATACCGCGGTGTCCGATACAACGCGCACAGATCATTATACGGCGGTGTCTGATACAACGCGCACAGGTTTTTATACCGCGGGGTCCGATACAACGCGCACAGATCATTATACAGCGGTGTCTGATACAACGGGTATACGTCTCTGGCTCCACACCCCCACCCGGGTCTCCCCTGGGGGACATGGGTGGGGTTACTACTTTTTAGTTCCCAGGGTCACCCTGGTCAGCCCCACAGGGTGGGTTTTCCCCTCTATTCTGGGGCATGTGTTTCTGTCTACCCTTGGTCCATTCACCTGCATTTTCCTTTTTTTTTTAACTCTCCCTACTATCTGCGCAGCCTGTAGCTCTTGATATTGGATGTGTGTTGCTAAATGGTCTTATTTAGCGTATTAGTCCGGCTGGCGACATACATTCAATATTCTGTTTAGTTGGGGTTTTTTGTTGTTTGGTTTTGTTGTTGTTGTTGTTGTTGTTGTTTTCACAAGCAGTGCAGGCACGTCCTGAGAAAGTCTTGTTGCTGTCGGGACGTTAAGCAATGTACAACCAACTGGCTCCCCACGGAGATGCCAAGTGTCGAGCAAAAGGTCCTCCGGCCGACGCCAGCCATAGCTGGCCCGCGCATGGCAGTGCGCGGGCCAGCTTAGGCTGCGTCGGCCCGAGGACCTTTTGTTTCGATTTCTTTTTCTGTTTTTCGCAAGTATGTAAATTCAGCAATAGGCCCATAATTTAACGCGATCACAAACAGCGCGGTCTATGGCGGGCCGTTCCAGTGATATTTGATTCATTGATCCCAGGACACAATATTTAATGCTAGGACTAGGATAAATAACAAATTCGATTTAATCCTAGGAATAAATAATGAATTATAATGCCTCGGCTGAAATCGTCAAATGAATGAACGTACTTTCCACCAATCAATGCGCCAACGGAAAAAAAAGTGTCAGGTCGAAAGATGGCTGCTCTCTAATTGGTTGTAATTAGTCCTAGGAATAATACTGTATTCCTAGGACTAAATCGAATTTGGCCTAGGATAATAATAGTCCTACAAATAAATACTTAGTGCTAGGATTAATGAGTCCGTTATCAGTTGAACGGCCCGCCATAGCGATCTGACTGTATGACTCCCAGTAACCGCGAAGTACATGTACTGAGGCTGACCTGTACGTGTTGTTATGTCAGACTTACGCTCTCGCTGATGGACACGAGAAGCAGGAGCTAAAATGGGAAGTAAGCTATAAATTATACACTTAAGACGATCAAAAAGTTGCAAGTGGCGGTCTGTGATTCTAAATCTTCCAGCTTCTGGAAATAAGGTCCAAATTCACAGACCAGCAGAAATATTATGCTGGCACTGCCAGGGTTCATTATTTTGCCGCGCACACTACTAATACATCACCACTTCACAAACCATCTTATAGTGAAGGCACTATCATCTCTTCCTCCAAGAAACATGGATCTAAATGAACTCGATCGTAATGGCGCTTGAAGACCAGACCCTTAAATATCAAGAGATGTAGATTCTCATGAACCCGGGCTCATGAGGATCATATCTTTTGCAGATGGTTAGTTTTGGTTGCATAAGGCTAGCTCAAAGACATTCTTCAGAGGACATTATAATTTTTGTAACATACCTTTGGAGGTTTACATCACAGTTCTGGAGACAGATCGACCATGATAGTTCAAGGGTGGTGTTAGAATAGCTTAGCGCCTACAAGCCCCAAGCTATTCTGACACCACCCTGGAACTATCATGGTCCATGCACATCCTGTCGTAGGGTGTCAGGGTTTTAACGGGTTAGTTTGGTTTTCGCAAAAGTACAGATTTAGATTCTGCTTCTGGCTGCTTGCTGTACGGGAAACATGAGGGTCTATACCTCATGCAAGATGGCTGCTTTTCGTGGCAGCACAGATTGGGAATCTGTTTCTAGTTGCTGATGAGGCAATGAAGTGCTTCCGCTCGCGCAGTCAGTCAATTTGGTCCGCAGTGCCTATTTATATTCAACACTCAACTATTTTGGCCAAAGATGCTCGCTAAAAATACTGCTCGTAAAAGCAACACAAGAAGACACTGGTGGCGTCATTAAGTCAGCTGACTGACTCAATTTGAGGATGCACATGGTGATGGCCAATGTCGGCAAGAGGCATAGTTTCTCATGTCCCTGCGGCTTCGGCTGCAGCGACACATGAGCATCTATGTCTCTTGCAGATGAATACAGCTACTAAAACAGAAACGCACAGGAAGATAGTTAAGGACTTTGAACCCAGATGACTATCTCAAAATGATGGAGATGAGGCTACTGTACGCCAGCAACAGACATAGATATGGATCAGTCGCTGCGGCTGCAAGAAATCATGAGACTCTAAGCTTCTTGCAGATGAAAGACTTATCTCTAAGAAATGAGGGAGAGTGATGGCACAACCAGTTGCCGAGCTCAGCAACCCTGGAGCAGATTTATACATGCACATTCTCTTTTCTGAAGTCAGTCGTGGGTGTTCGGTTTCTGTCAATACACGCCCGTTGGGGAATTTTCCATTAAATGATCACTTCCTTGTTCAGGGGCAATGTACATTTTATTCCGTTTGCCGCGTGCATAACAAGTAAACCCATCTCTACAACGATGCCTTTCACTAGTTCATTTCTCCCAGCAATGCACAGTTCATCACCATTGCCACGTATGTGTGTGTGTGTGTGTGTGTGTGTGTGTGTGTGTGTGTGTGTGTGTGTGTGTGTGCGTGCGTGCGTGCGTGCGTGCGTGCGTGTGCGTGCGTGCGTGCGCGCGTGCGTGTTGTGTGTGTGTGTGTGTGTTGTGTGTGTGTGTTTGTGTGTGTGTGTGTGTGTGTGTGTGTGTGTGTGTGTGTGTGTGTGTGTGTGTGTGTGTGTGTGTGTGTGCGTGCGTGTTAGCTGTTAGCCTTTTCAATGTATCAGCGCTTAGAGCTACTTTTAGAATAAGCGCTTAACAAATCTCCTTTATTATTAATAATAATTCAAATGACTGACAGCTAACAACTTTTAGCCACTGGACGCATATTTTAGTTCTGAAATCTGTGTTCGTTCAACCTCCAAGAAACATGGATGCAGCATAGTCTCAGCAAGAGACATAGATCCTCATGAGCCCCCGCGAGTGCGGGGGCTCATGAGGATCTATGTCTCTTGCAGTTTGGTTGTGTTCACTCTTTCTCGGCGGTAAAGCAACTTCATGATGTTAGGAACGCACTCTTGGCAGAAAAATCTACATGCAGCCATAAAAAAAAAAAAAAAAAAAAAACACTAAAGAAACTACACCGATGTCAAGTAGTCTCCATTTCGTCAAATTAAATCTAACTTTCAATCAGACTGTTTCAATTTCTGACACAACAAAACAGCGAATTCGTCCTGAAACTGAACTGTTTAACCCAATCAGCTCTCACACACTACAAGAAATGGATCTGACACCACCCTTGAACTGTCATGGTCGAACCCGTGATGTAGTATTTTAGAGGACAACAATCTATTTGGGAATTTTGAGCCTAAGTTGTTGTTAACCCTTTTAGCCGTAAATTTTCTCAAATTTTGGAGGTATTATGTACCTGTTGTAGGAAATGAATTGATCATGATAATTCAAGGGTAGGGCCAGATGAGCTTGGCGCCCTTCAGGCGCCAAGCTCATCTGGCACTCCCCTTGAATTATCATGATCAATCCATCTCCTGCTGCAGGGTCCCGGTGCTAAAAGGGATAAAGACTCACAGTATCACAAGAAACCACTGACGAGCACATCTATCATGGCTAACTTTAACCCATGGACTTCTACTGACACTACTATCCAGCGGAAAAAGCGTGTACGCTAAGTAGTACAGTCAGTAGGCGTTAGAAAGAAATCGAGACATACGCTGGATCTGCAACCACAAAAGTGTACAAGCCTGTAACACATTGTCTTGGAACTTCACAGTTTTGTAAGTCTAATGACTTTTTTTCTTTCTTTCTTGTCTTAGGTACAAGTCATTGTATTGTGGGCTGTAACAAACTAAGTGAACGTATGTCATCGCCCACTGTCACTGTGTGCTAGTATGTGATTTTTTACCTTACGCCGCCTACACACAAATAACGGAGTTGCGTTTCGTCCAGACTTCCGGTTTTTCAGCTCACAGGAATGATGCTTACGTCAACGCCAAGAATGTCCACCTATACCTAGGCCATAAGAAGGACTGTTATAGATTTCTAAATGAAGCGAACAACAAACGGATATAGAGAGAGCATTATTTTTATTCTCCCTTGGTCTTTGAGGAAATCCGCTTCAAAACAGAAAAATAGTTGGTTGGACATTGCTCAACGTCTCGACAGCAACAAGAGTTGACTTTCTCAGGACGTGCCTGTGCTGCTTTTGAAGAAAAAAAACTAAACAGAATATCGCCAGACGGTCTAAAATGAAAAAGAAACCTAAAACATGCTAGGGACACTGCACCTTCATGCTACCTTATCGTACCTTAGTTTACAAAACAAAACAAAAAAAGAGGTGAAAATCATTACAATTATAAAATATGTACAGGAAAATGATATATAAAAAATACATTGACCGCAAACACATAACTTATCTTCTCTTAGGTGCAGCAGACCATTTAGCAACACTGACATCCAATGTCAAGAGTTACAGGCAGCGCAGACAGTCGGGAGAGTTTAAAAAAGGAAAATACCAGTGACTGGAGCAACGGTAAACAGAAACATGTACCCCAGAATATAGAGATAAACCCATTCTGTGGGGCTGACCAGGCTGAACCTAGGTGGGGACAAAAAAATGGGGGTGGGGGGGTTGGGGGGGGGGGGAACGACAACACCGCACGAGACACGACACGACACAAAGAAAGATGAGCCGCATGCGCATTTTTTTTTTTTTTTAATTTCCATACGGGATAGAAGCGAGACAATACCAGTACAGTTCACGATGTGTGGTAGAAAACGGAAGAAAAACTCCATAAATAAACGGGAAGGTTTCCGATGCAAAATATGCACAAAGTCAACAAAAAGGAAATTTCTTTACACTACCTGATTTCAACAAAATAAACAGAATGTTAAATATAAGATTCAAAGCAACAAAATATCGCATTTTCCGTTAAGTGTCAACGGGTTTGTCTGATATGTGATGGTGGCCCGCCGAAGAGAACCACTTCCCGATATTTGCCCTTTCACACCCGGAAAAAAGCAAAACATGATGAAACTGCAAGAGGTATAGATCCTCATGAGCCCCCGCGACAGCGGGGGCTCATGAGGATCTATGCCTCTTGCTGAGACCGATTTTGCATCAACGTTCCTTGGACGGTTGTGGCTTTTGGTGGTTGAATGAACACAGACTAAGCTTCGTATTTTTAAGAGTAACGTGCTGAGTGTCCTTCTTTATGGGTCAGAGTGCTGGAAATCCACTACTGCTACGGAACGCAAGCTGGAAGTCTTCCAGAACAAGTGCCTGCGACGGATCATGAAGGTCTTCTGGCCAAACATGATTACAAACGAGGAACTACGGAAGAGAGCAGGCGCAGACAGCATCGCTGAAACCATCGCCACACGGAGATGGAGATGGCTAGGCCACGTTTGCAGAATGTCACCCGACTTATTACCAAGGGTGGCACTGAGATGGACACCACAAGGGAAGAGAAACCGTGGGCGACCAAAGGAGACGTGGCGCCGACTCGGAACCGTGGAGCGAGAGCTCAAGAACAGAGGCCTTACTCTGCAAACAGCACCCAAAATAGCAGCTGACAGACAAAAGTGGCGCTCCCTTGCCGTCGCCTCAAGCACCAGACGGCGCAGAGAGGCGGACTGAATGAACACAGACTTCAGAAACAAAAGATGCCTCCAGTTGCAGGGACGGTGTTGAGCATCGCGAAGTGAATTATTCAAATAAGTTCTAAAACATTAAGTTCCCAAAATATCAATAAGTTCCAAAATATTCAAAAAAAAAGTTCCAAGAGTACTTTTTTTTTTTAATTCCAAACCAGAGCTTGTTGGTCTGAGATTTTGGACCTTCCGGTGACTGCAGTAACATACAACAATCACGGACCAACACACAAATCACAAAATCAAAATCGCACCCACAAATACCAGCACGCAGGAAGAGCTGAAAGCGGTCAATGGCGGCTGTTTATAATATGCATGACTCAGCCACTAATTATGGCGATTTGGCTTGTCGCGTGGGGGTACGAACCACCTCGTACAGACCAGTTCCATGCCCGAGAGGAAGGGACCTATTAGCGTTATGTAGCCGCAGGGGCTCACGAAAATCTACACATCTTGCTGGTTCGCCAGAATCCATGCCGCTTATATGGTACAGCTGGGTCCCCCATTCACTTACGACGTATGTTCCGTATACGCAGGAGGTCATGGGTTTTCACGACAATTAACAGCAAACGAAGGGAGCAAAAGGTGCTCGAGCCGACGTGACGCCAGCCCGAGGACCTTTCGCTACTGTCTTGGGAAGGAAAAGACCTCTTTAGGTTCAGGAGTATCAGGGTAGTACGCGTCTCCGGCCACCTTTTACTCTACGTTTAGTCAATTCAGTGGCAAACACAATAAATTGCTAGTGTCGGTTTTAACTCATTCTACACCAGACACACCGCCACAGCAAGATAAGGATCGACCATAATAGTTCAAGGGTGATGCCAGAATAGCTTGGCACCTATGGGCGCCAAGCTATTCTGGCATCACCCTTGAACCATCATGGTCAATCTGTGTCCTGCACTAGAGTGCAGTCTTCAGAGGACAACGGCAAAATTTGGGGATTTCGGTGTTGGGGTAGAATGGTTTAAATCAGTTGTTCTCATTTTATTTTTATTACTCCGACATTGTATTGACCTTAGCATGAAACGCGATGTGATGTCTAAAGAACAAGTGCGTCGCCGCAGTTGAGCTACACTCCAGAACATGAGTTACTCACCTTCTGGGGTATTTTGTTATTCTTCCTGTTTTTCCAACTACAAGCAAGCTGACCTATCCGGGTTTCTTTTTACTAATATGACTTAAAATAACCAACAACCAAAAAAAAAAAAAGTTTTTAACCCGGACAGAAGAAAAACATCTTCAGTATTTGAAGAATATCTCGTTTTGTGGCCGTAAGGTCCAAGATCACAGACCAGCACAAACTTTGGACTCTCACTTTTCACAGCAACGTGTCGCGTTTACGTTTGACAACGCTATTCGTGTTCACGCAATGACAATTTAAACACCCATATGCTGATGACGTTGCAGTTATTCCTGTCAAGGACGTGATCTTACGCCCACGTCATCAGCTGAATGGCCAAAGTGCGACTTCCGGCCTGCGGTATTCAGTGTTATTCACAGCGACAGTGACAGCCTCTTCCATTTTCAGCCCCTTCGACTTCAGACCAGGGCAGAACTTTCCGATCTACACGTTTACTGTGAGTTCAGCTGTACTTGTGTGCTGGTCTGTCATTTTGGACTTAAAGATCGCCAAACACTGTGAATTTCACCCGGGAAAACTGAACTTTAATTTTCCAAGGGGACCAAACTCATCATTGCAAATGTGACACTAGTTTAGTCGCCGCGGTGGCTCTTGTCTAAATGCGGCGGGAATGACAAGGCTGGTTTCACGTAAAGTTCAGTTTTCCTTTGGTAAAATGCATATTATATTCGGGGCATTAACCAATTCAGCCCTGACGCACTACAGCAGGAGAAGGGTCGACCATGATAATTCAAGGGTAGTGCCAGATTAGCATGGTGCCTGTCGGCGCCAAGCTAACCTGGCACTACCCTTGAATTATCATGGTCGATCCATCTCCTGCAACAGATGCATAGTCGTTAGATGACGCCTCCAAAATTTAGGAAATACGTGTGCCGGGCTGAATGAGTTAAGAGAAAAAAACACTAACCAAGGCTTTGTGGAGAAATTCATCACATACACCACAGTTCTCGTTATTAACCCCTTGCCTGCCAGTGGACGCAGTCTGTGTTTCTGAAACCTTTGCTCCTTTAACGCCAAAGAGCCCCCCCTCCTCCCCCCCCTCCTCCCCCCCCCCTCCCCTTTAAAAAAAAATACTCTACTAAAGTTGCACGTACAGTAAATTACTGTTGTTACAAAGCGAAGTTTGTTAAAAGCTAAGTAATTTGTACAGAAAAAGTGCTGTCGGGGCCTCTGAAAATGTGTCGCTTTACCCGACTTTCGTTATATATGACCTTGTTATAAGCGAAGTAGAATGGTGTATATAAAACTATCCGTGAGGAAGACTCAAGTCATGAGGAAGAACACCATAGTGGGCGACCCAATCACCATCAATGACCAACCTCTGCAAGAGATGGACGAGTTCACGTACCTGGGCAGCAAGGTTACCACAGATGGAGACTGCACAAGGGAGATCACCACAAGAATCAGCAAAGCCAACCAAGCCTTCGCAATGCTGAAACCCATCTGGAGGACCACAAGCCTGAGCATCCACACCAAGCTCCGTATTTTTAAGAGCAACGTGCTGAGTGTCCTTCTATATGGGTCAGAATGCTGGAAATCCACTACCGCTACGGAACGCAAGCTGGATGTCTTCCAGAACAAGTGCCTGCGACGGATCATGAAGGTCTTCTGGCCAAACATGATTACAAACGAGGAACTACGGAAGAGAGCAGGCGCAGACAGCATCGCTGAAACCATCGCCACACGGAGATGGAGATGGCTAGGCCACGTTTGCAGAATGTCACCTGACTCATTACCAAGGGTGGCACTGAGATGGACACCACAGGGGAAGAGAAACCGTGGGCGACCAAAGGAGACGTGGCGCCGAACCGTGGAGCGAGAGCTCAAGAACAGAGGCCTTACTCTGCAAACAGCACCCAAAATAGCAGCTGACAGACAAAAGTGGCGCTCCCTTGCCGTCGCCTCAAGCACCAGACGGCGCAGAGAGGACTGAAATGAATGAGGCGACTTTAGTTGCCCTTTCGCCGTTAAACCCTCACAAATATAGAAATATTTAAACCTAAACATTTATTCACCTCGTCAACGTAAGGCAGCAGCAGTTTCACAGGCTAAAACTAAAGACCGCTTGCAAGCCAACTATTCACCAAACGTTGAATTTGCATTTAATCGCCGTTTCATTAGCATGGAACAGCCACTTTATCGCTTTCGCATTCCACACCGAAATTACCCAAGACACTTCCATCAGCAAGAGGAATCGATCCTCATGAGCCCGTGCGAATGCAGGGGTTCATGAGGATCTATCCCTCTTGCTGATGCACACCACCTCTTGGTCTCCCTGAAACTGAGCGTTGCGTCGAGTTTGAGTCTTCGATTTTTCACCTTCACGATTTCGTCGAAATTATATAAGCCCGTTGCATCTGCAAGAGGTGCAGATTATCATGAGCACCTGCAGACTACAGGGGCTCATGAAAATCTATGCCTCTTGTTGCCAGCTGCTTTTCAAATTTAGTATTATGTCGGGTTTAGTGTTCGATTTCTTTTATATACGTTCGTGTTTATGTTCGCGGCGTCATGGGCAGCCTAGCACAAGCAAGCTAACGCTGTGAAAAAAAAAAAAAAAAACTGCTGTCTTCGGGGCAAATTAACTCTGAGCAGACGATGTGTGCTGCTCTGTGATTTTGGAACTCACGGCCTACAGGTCGTAAGGTAAAAATCGCAAACCTGCACACACATCCGGTGTCATCTGCGCGAGACGGATCGACCGTTAGAGCTAAATTTAAGATAGTACTTATTCAGTTTGGCGATTAACCCATTACAACCTAAGGATGCTTTTTTTTTTTTAGGGCTACGTCACAGTTCTGGAACCCATCATAGTTCAAGGCTGGAGTCAGAATAGCTTGGCGTCTACAGGCGCCAAGCTATTCAGACACCACCCTTGAACTATCATGCTCGATCCACATCCTGTCGTAGCATGTGGTATGTCATGTTTGAATGTGTGTGTTAGCGCAATGAGTTTTCGTCACAAAAAGATTTTGCGCTATGCAAGAACTTTTATTATTATTATTATTATTAATTTCCACTTTGGTATCAGTTTCAGTCCACTTAATCAAATTTCAAATACAAACGATTTTGAATTTCCAAAAACTACAGTAGCTCGCTTGAGCTTGCCCTTAGCACCACGTGAATGTTCTGTGTTTATGTACAGTGTGTGAGTGAATGCGCGTGATTCACGTGAGCGTGCTTGTTGGGTTCAGTTCGCGGCGGCGCTTTGAGCCGATTTTCAATTGGGATAAAGCGCCTATTTAATGCGCTTATTATTATTATTATTATTATTATTATTATTATTATTATTATTATTATTATTATTATTATTATTATTATATTATTATTATTATTGGTGAAATGTGAGATAAGAAAATACAGTACAATACGCACCCAGAACAAAGAGTAACAACTGAATAACAACGGATGCCGGCCGCCATTCTCGCACTATGAAAGGCATGTGTACACGCCCTCGATGTCCATCCCACCTAGAAGTACAGTAAAGGGAGCATGACAGTCCATCAGGCCCGAAGGACAAGCCTATCTGCGTACGCCCCATTTACACCGCCTGCCCCGATTTAACAAAATTAATGGGCACTACGAACCCTAGGGCCCTCCAGAACAAGGCCTTATGATCTCGTGTTCACCTTGCAGTAAAGTACATTTTCTCTACGCTCAACCTGCGGAACATAGACACCAATTAGAAACTGTGCGCTGGTCTGTGATTAACGCGTTCGACACTTGACGCATCCGGATACGCGGCTTAATGCCGCGTATCCGAATGCGTCAGGGTCTCGAATGAATTAAGGCTGGATTCATCCAAGGCACATAACATTTTAGACCTTACACGGCTGCCACCATGCCACCACCCTCCAGCTATCACGTACGATCCATACCCATGTTGTGTAGTGTGTCTGGTTGGTGGCTTGTTGGTTAATTCGGGTTTTAACCCTTTGGCTGTCGGTAGCTGCTTTGTCGCGATGATTCCTGACAGAATCACGTCAAACATCGCTACCGACAGCTAAAAGGGTTAACGTCCTGGCGACAAAAGGGATAATGGACAGTTGTAAGGGGCGCGTGGAAAGAGTGTGTGTGTGTGTGTGTGTGTGTGTGTGTGTGTGTGTGTGTGTGTGTGTGTGTGTGTGTGTGTGTGTGTGTGTGTGTGTGTGTGTGCGCGCGCGCGTGTGTGTGTGTGTGGCGGGGGGGCGGGTATAGCTTTTGCCTACAAAGTACGACCTGAACAATGATCAATTCAGAGGTACTGCAACTGTGCCACTTTGATCTACCACACGGACATGGTACAAAAGAGTGATTAATCCCCCTTGCACTAATGTGATTGGGGGAAGAAAACTGTTGGTTGGTTGGTTGGTTCGGGGTTTAACGTCCACGGCACCAATGTGATAATGGACGGCCCTGACGGGCGGGTTATGGGGGACAGGGAAATCTATTTCCTATGGAATACGACCTGAACACTGATCAATTCAGGCGCACTGCAACTGTGGCACTTTGATTTACCAGGACCTTTCAACGGACATGCTATGGAAAAAAAAACTGTAAGCGCTGAATGGGTTAAATACAAGCACATGTTCAGGTCATTCGCCAAGGGCACAACTGTCCTAACGACCGTCAGCAAGGGGACATTACTGCACCAAGGGGGAGAACAAAGACGGAAGGTCTAAGACGACTGTTCATCAAAGCGTGACCAGGCCACTGAGTGTTACTCAATGTTTTGACTGGTTTGACACGCTTCACTTGACCGGAGATTTGTTACGCCCCTACAGTCGCACATTGGCTGTCCCCCTCCATTCGCTACCGCTGACCAGCGGTAGTGAATCAAGAAACAACTAGTGTGGCACAGTTGTTCACGTCAACCCAAATGACTTCCTCAACAATGCAAATGTAAATGGATCTGAAGGCATATTTCACAGTCTTCCATGAACGCGACATGCATTGAGTTGCATTAATCCTAGAGTTACTACTATATTAACTCATTCAGTCCGACGGCCGTTTTTCCCAAATTTTGGAGGCGTCATCTAATGACTATGCACCACTGAGTTGCAGGAGATGGATCGACCATGAGAATTCAAGAGCAGTGCCAGATTAGCTTGGCGCCGACAGGCGCCAAGCTAATCTGGCACTACCCTTGAACTATCATGGCAGGATCTCCTGCTATAGTGCGTCAGGGCTGAATGGGTTAATTGTTTAGATCCGCGACAGAATTGTGGCTTTTGGTCAAGTCGAGACGCCCAATGAATACATGAGACACTTAACTCATTCTACCCCAACACCGAAATCCCCAAATTTTGCCGTTATTCTCTGAAGACTGCATTGCAGTGCAGGACACAGATCGACCATGATAGTTCAAGGGTGATGCCAGAATAGCTTGGCGCCTATGGGCGCCAAGCTATTCTGGCATCACCCTTGAACTATCATGGTCGATCCTTATCTTGTTGTAGTGTGTCTGGGGTAGAATGAGTTAACGCGTCTCGTGTATTCAAGCGACGTCTCGATGTGACCAAAACAAACGAGTTTCGAAATTCGTGTCTTTAAGTGACGTGTCGATGTGGCCTGAAGCCAAACGAGTCGCGTGTACCCAAGCAACGTGCGTCACGATGTAACCCAAAACCAACAGGTCTCGTGTGCTCAAGCGATATGCGTCACAATTTGGCCCAACGCAAAACCATTTATGTTTTTTTCGACGAATTTGTCATGGATTCACTTCCAAAATTCGACAACCAAAAGTAGGCATATCTAGAAACTGCTAAGCGGAAGCAAGCGTGCGTCTGTCTGTGTGTGTGTGTCGGTGTGTGTGTGTGTGTGTGTGTGTGTGTGTGTGTGTGTGTGTGTGTGTGTATGTGTGTGTGATGGTGTGTTTGTGTGTGTGTGTGTGTGTGTGTGTGATGGTGTGTGATGGTGTGTGTGTGTGTGTGTGTGTGATGGTGTGTGATGGTGTGTTGGTGTGTGTGTGTGTGTGTGTGATATATATATATATATATTATATATATATATATATATATATATATATATATATATATATATATATATATATATATATATATATATATATATATATAATTATATACACAGGTATGAACCTGACATGTTAATGCAGACAGTCGAACTATTACATAATCTGTAGCAACAGTAGAAGAGTATTAGGTAATAGGAAACTTGTCACTAACTATACGAATAGTAGCATAAGGGAGCCGAACATACTATTACTTCTGAAGTAAATATTTATGGAGGATACACAGGTATGAACCTGACATGTTAATGCAGACAGTCGAACTATTACATAATCTGTAGCAACAGTAGAAGAGTATTAGGTAATAGGAAACTTGTCACTAACTATACGAATAGTAGCATAAGGGAGCCGAACATACTATTACTTCTGAAGTAAATATTTATGGAGGCGATCTTTGAAGACGCTAATCTTACAAATTGATTTCAGGTGTGGAGGTAACATATTCCACGCTTTAGCGCCTGAAAAAGACAGACTGGTTTTACAGATGTCTAATCTAATTTTTGGAATGTGGATCAAACTATTTCTCGTGTTTGAAGACGTTTTAGCTACTGGGGTTCTGGTCAAACTACCTCAATGAGACCTGAACTTGTATTTCACCTTCCCTTCCTTCTTTGCTCTCATGTGACGTCACGTCTGAGTCAAGACAATAGCTCGTGTTTCATCTTGCACAGTTTTATTTCAAAGAGTGTCAAACGTACACCACTGAGAGACAAGGGGGGACTGCAAAACGACCTTCATGAATGGGAGATGTCCTAGCTCTTTCCTAACCTTAATTCACTAATGCACCGAAAAACGTTCCGCTGCACTAAAAACAAGGACACACGATCTCCTTGTACGGATGTTGGGATCACTTTCTCTTGTCCAATGTAAAAAGGTCGTTGCAATATCATTAGCGTCTAGGTCACCTGGTAGTGAGGTTACGTTTACGCCGAACGACTCCAAACAACCAACGTGAGCCAAGTCACAAGCCTGTACCATGAGCACAGAGAACCGGCCTCCAATCATCTCCAAGAGGCACAGATCCTTATGAGCCCGGATAGATCACGAGGATCTATGTCTCTTGGAGATGTTTGGAGTGTTCTCTATGCTTCTGGTAGAAGCTCGTTTTCTACCATGACCTCGCTGTTGTTCGTTGCTGGGAGTCGTTCGTTGGAAACGAAACCTCACTAACACTGGCGCAGAGAGCAACAAATCGCGTGGCCGACGTTGGCTAATTCAGTTCAGTGGGGAGTTTGTACCTCCACAAACCAAACGTGAAATGATACACGGTTTCCTCAAATGAGATGTGGGCCAAAAGAATGCACGAATTTAACACAACCACTGAATTAAAATGGCAGACAAACATGTTTGTCCTCTCTTTTAACTTAGTAATTGTGTCAGTTTCGTGCATTTTTTTAAACCTGTATCTCGCATGCGGAAATCGTCAATTACACACTCATCACACGGTGCGCCGTTCTAAATAACATCGAACACTTCCCGCTAAATAACAAAGGCAGCATGAAGCTTATACTATACTTCGACCGGCACTCCGCCGTGAGATGGCCTTTGCTGCCTGCTCGGCGTTAAACCTTACTAATTAAATAACTATCTAATTAAATAACTAACTAACCCAGCCGTCACTAACTCCCTTCAAGAGTCATCGTGCTCTTTCAGCCTCTGCTCGGCTCTGACGCACGAGTGAAGTTCATGTTTTCATACGTTTTCTCCGTACAAATCTACACCATACAGGTCTCCGTACAAATCTACACCATACAGGTCTCCGTACAAATCTACACCATACAGGTCACCGTACAAGTACGAGTGCTCTCGGCATGGCTACACAATCAAACACTGCAAATCTACACCATGCAGGTCTCCGTACAAGTACGAGTGCTCTCGGCATGGCTACACAAATAGCCAGTACGCAAAAGGTGCACGGGGCGATGTCGGTCGCAGTTGGCCCGCGCACGGCCGTGCGCGGGCCAACTGCGACCGACATCGCCCTTCTGCTTACTAGATCTTAATTTATACTTACTGCGCACGCGCGCGCACACACACACACACACACACACACACACACACACACACACACACACACACACACTCACTCACTCACCGACCTTCAAACTCAGCATGTGCCCTCTTTTTTCCTCCCAAAGTCTCTTCTTTTTTTTTTTTTTCTTTACGTCAGTGATTCAAGAACGGGTTCCATTCAAGGAGCAACGACACCCCCCCCCCCTCCCCTCCTCCCCCTCAACCACCCACCCACCCCGTAGCCCAACCCCTTTTCCCTGTTTCTTCAACGACTTTTATGTCATCCCCTTCCCCTCAACCAACCAACCACCCCCCACTCCCAACCTACCCCTGAAACCCCCAACCGTCACCCCTCAGCTCACCCCAGCAAGTGGTAGAATCACAACTTTGGGAAATGCGAGGAAACGCTGTCACACTGGCGAATTCTCGCCACAAGAAAACTTGCTCGGCATTTCCTGTATCATAAACCCGCTGAGAAAGGTTGGGGGGGGGGGGGGGTGACAGGGAGTACATCCAGCATCCCCAGCAGCAAAACATCTGCGGGCCCACTGCGGCCGTCGTGGGCCCAAGGATCTTTGTTTACTGGAATGGACTGAAACTCCAACGGTCTGTTGGTCCCGTGACGGGCGTAACTGCACAAGAGGCAATGAAAGACAACTAGTGTAAGCTGGTCTTTAAATCTGGATTTTACGGCTTCTAGCCAGCAGAACAAATTCATGTACCAACACGCAAATAATCCTTCCCACTGAGTAACCTAACCACGAGGGTTATTATTTGCGGTCAAATTCGCCAGGGAACCCAATTTCTTTCTTGTCCTTGTATCCGACCTTATCATAAGCAAAGTAGACTTGCGTTGACTTTTCAAATCGATTTTCCAAAATCTTGGAGATGTCGTCTGCAGACATTACACATGTCTACAAAATCAAAAGCGCCGACCAAAACAGTGAATTTTTTTTAAGTCCAGAAAAAACAAACATGCGATATCAAATGTCCGGGCCTTTAATCCACTGGGTTTTTTTTTTGTTTGTTTGTTTTTTTTGTTTTTTTGTTTTTTTGTTTTTTTTTTGTTTTGTCGAAACACGTATAATGGTGCAATACTGACCTATTTATGTTTCCCGGAAATCGTCTTATACCTCTGAACTAGCAAGGTCGGTGCTCCTTCTGCCGCCGAACAAAATGCAATGCGTTAACACCTTTACTGCCGAAAAAATAGGACCCCACCCAACTGCAAGAGGCATAGATCCTCATGAGCCCCCGCAGTCGCGGAGGCTCATGAGGATCTATGCCTCTTGCTGAAACCTTTTGGTGTCCACGTTCCTTAGACGACTGGGCATTTCGGACGCTGAATTTATAAGGGCAGTGAATGCGTGTCTTCAGTAAACCTGCTTCCGATGTTCTCAGGAAAACGAGACGTGCATGCAGACAAGCACCCACACCCATCGAGTTGCACCCGTTCACAAGTGCGCCTTCCCAGCCTGCACAACGTCCTCGGGAAGACTTTGGCCCGAAGATCTTCTGCGCACCAGGTTCCTCCCGTTTCTCCGTTCCCGCCAGATACTATTCCATTCAACCTTGCCCCACTCCCACCCCCCATCCCCCAACACACACACACACACACACACTGGCACACACACACACACACACACACACACACACACACACACACACACACACACACAACCTCCACCATCCCACCCTGCCCTGCCCCCCCCCCACCCCCTCTACCCCACCCACCCCTATCCAACCCTTTAACCTACCCACCCACGCCCCTCTTTGTCAAAGGGGGGAACTGGAAACGGGAAATAATAGAGGTTACGTTTTCGCCGGATGACTTCCAGCAACGAACGAGGGCGGCGTCAAGGAGGCTAACCCAGCGTGTACCATAATAATAGACAACACTCCAAACATCTCCAAGAGGCATAGATCCTCATGAGCCCTCGGGGCTCATGAGGATCTATGCCTCTTAGAGATGTGAGGGCTCATGAGGATCTATGCCTCTTGGAGATGTTTGGAGTGTTGTCTGAGCTTATGGTGCACGGGCTGATGAGGATCCATGCCAATTTCGAGATGTTTGGAGTGTTGTCTATGTTTATGGTAGAGGCTGGATGTCTGCCTTGACTTCGCCCTCGTTCGTTGGAAACGAAACCTATTATTTGCTGGGACAAACTATTCCATTCACAATATTCCACGCTTGCTTCGGCACACACACGCGCGCGCGCACACACACACACACACACACACACACACACACACACACACACACACACACACACACACACACACAAGCGCGCGCGCACTTCATCAAATCTCAAAGGATTTTTTTTTTCCGCCTGAGGAGAGAAGCAATGTAAGGACATTACACCGATACAGCCCAGCAAGAGGCATAGACTCTCATGATCTCCTGCGACTGCAGGGGTTCATGAGAATGTATGCCTCGGATAGAGAGTGGTGAGTGAGAATGTTGGACTTTTTTTTTTCATTTTAGGGGAATAACATCCTAGCTTGGAAAACATGCGCCGAAATGCAATACCCGTGACGCTTCTTTTTTTTATCAGTGACGTATTTTTCTGATTTGGCCAACCAATGTGTAATGTGAAATAAAATTCTGGCCAAACTGGGGTATTTTCCTAACACTGGGGGACATATCCTCACAAAATTCGTCTGACGAACGAGCATATTTCGGTTTTGTTTTCGTTTTGGATGTGTTTGCCATTCACGCCTTTGCATCATATTTTGACTTGTCAGTATAAATTGTACTTTTAAGATAGAAATCCTTTTTCTATGGCTGTCATTTCGCTTTCTTCCGCGTTAACCCATTCAGCCCTGACGCACTACAGCAGGGGATGGGTCGACCATGATCATTCAAGGGCAGCGCCAGATTAGCTTGGCGCCTGTCGGCGCCAAGCTAATCTGGCACTGCCCTTGAATGATCATGGTCGATCCATCTCCTGCAACTGGTGCATAGTCATTAGATGACGCCTCCAAATTTTGGGAAATACGGCCGTCGGGCTGAATGAGTTAAACCGGTATTAGCATGTCAGATAAAGGTCATGTGTAACGGACGCGTTAGTTATGTGCTTTCCTTTAAAGCTAAATATTTTTTAACAGAAACTGTCGCTGCGAGTATTGTTAAGTTTTTCTTCCGTTTTTTCAGGCTTTTGTTTCGCACGCCAGTTAACCCATTTTGCCCCGGACCCTGCAGCAGGAGACGGATTGATCATGCTAATTCAAGGGTAGTGCCAGATGAGCTTGGCGCCTGAAGGCGCCAAGCTCATCTGGCACTACCCTTGAATTATCATGATCAATCCACCTCTTGCAACTGATGCATAGTCCTTCAGTAACACTTCCAATTAATTTGGGAGGAGCACCCGTTGGGCTAAAAGGTTTAAAGTGCAGTCTTAGCTGAAACGTCAGTTCAATAGTTTGTTTGTAGTTATAAATGTACTGTATGTCAAGGTTTCCGTTTAACACTCTTAGAAATTTTAGACATCGCTAGACTCATAAACTTTTTTCTTCTAATACTGGCAGTGGACCCAAATCTATTGCGTTTCTGAAATCTTTGTTGAACTCATTGAGCCCGACGGCCGTATCTCCCAAAATTTGGACGCGTCATCTAATGACTATGCACCAGTTGCAGGAGATGGATCGACCATGATAATTCAAGGGCAGTGCCAAATTAGCTTGGCGCCGACAGGCACTACCCTTGAATTATCATGGTCGACCCATCTCCTGCTGTAGTGCGTCAGGGCTGAATGGGTTAAGTTCAGTGCAAAAGAGTCATGTAAAGAACATGGATACAAAGTGGTCACAGCAAGAGGCGACCGCGTGGGCTCATGAGGATCTATGTCTCTTGCAGTTGGATAGTGCTGACAATTTCTCGGCAGTCAAAGGGCTCCCTGCCACTGAACGTATTTCTAAAATATTGTTCATTCAACTGACGACCAAACCTCAAACTGAATCGTCCAAGAAACATGGATACAAGAGTGCTCTCAGCAAGAGGCATAGATCCTCATGAGCCCCCGCGACCGCGGGGGCTCATGAGGATCTATGTCTCTTGCAGTTGGATAGTACTGACTTTTTTTTTTTCCGGCAAGTAAAGGGCTAACAAAATTGCACGTGTGCCGGTCCATGGTCGCAGACTAGCACATACGGAGTATACTTGTTCAGTGGGTATTGTCTCCCTGTATGTGGATGATATGTTTGTGGACAGGCGATTCCCTGTAGCGACAGTGGTGGCGGTGTATCACATTTGATCTACGAGAGAGCATGTTTCCTAATTCCGGATGCTCGAAATTAGCAAACTACGTTCCGAAAATACACACACACACACTGCGCCTGTGTGTGCGTGCGTGCGTGTGTACGCGCGCACACAAGCACACACACACACACCACAGCCCACACACACGCGCGGGCGCGCACGCCCAAAAAGCCCATACAGTCCCTCCCACCCAACCCCTCCCACACACACACACACACACACACACCCCAACCCACTTCAAGCCCCCCACCCACCCCCACCTCCCCAACCCTCAACCCCCCCCCCCCTCCCACCGCCCCCACCCCTCCCTCCCATTTCCCCATGCCCACCTCCACTCGCCTTTGCTCTAAACACACAACAGTAAAATAATTATGATCCTGTACTAGTGCGATAATGCTGGAGTAATTTTCTCAGCTACTGAATGCCTGACCTCGTCATAAAGTGGTTAATAGCGCTGTTTCCCAGACAACTAACCCCACTTTGGGAGCCCCAGCCGATCTCAATGGCTCTCAGACCAGCCAGTGATCACGTTGTGAGATTTAAACCCAGACTGTCAGCTCCGTCTGAGGATCTAAACTGAGTCGAGCAAGAGGTATAGATTCTCATAAGCCCCTGCGTTCGGAGGGGCACGTGAGAATCTTTGCCTTTTGCAGATGGGTAAAAGACACTATCCCATTTTCTCATGGTAGCAGGGGTTTATGAGACTCTTTGCCTCTTTCTCATGGTCACATGGGTTCATGAGACTATATGTACCTTTTTCACATGGAAGGGGCTCTCTAAAGCTTGTGACAATGAGTCATAAACGGACGTGTTCCTAAATGCAGCTGACATGCGAATATAGCTTGTAATATTCTGGCAGATTTAGCACTCTATTATCGGTGTGTATACATAAATATAGGGCGTCCAAAACTAAAATCCCTGCTAAAACAAATGCATGTGATCTGGTTGTTTACGGCAGGTCAGCTCCGTATGTCAAAACAATGGAAAAACTTTTTTTTTGTTGGTGATGTCATGAGTCGCACAATGTCACACTGTAATAAATTTAACCTCCTTAATGCTACTGACGATACCGTTCGGCGAAAAAGACGTGTAGTTATCCGTCTTTTCGCCGAACGGTATTGTCAGTACCAAGTCAAGGGGTTAAATTATGACCAGCAGAAAATGTTATCTATGGACTTGTCTCATAAATTTACAATGCAATGCAATGCGTACACAGTTAAACATACGTGCTGTCTGTAGTGCACAGAAGGTGAGTACAAATGAAGCCTACACATGACAGTCAAAATAACGCACTGCTTCAACAAGTAACTCGATTTTCTTTTTAAACAATAGATAAACCAGTAAAGAAATCAGTAAAATGTCAATAAATAAACCCACAAAATCAAAGCAAAAATAGTTCGGGTGACGCTGCTCCTGTAGCACACGCCCTCCCTGGAAAGGGTTCCCAAGTAACCAGTGTCCAACGAAGACGGTTTTCGAAATCACTGTAAATTCAACTTGTCAGATATCCAGCTGTCTAAAGAACACGGTTTAAAGTGTGTTCAGCAAGAGGCATAGATCCTCATGAGCCCCCGTGACTGCGGGGGCTCATGAGGATCTATACCTCTTGCAGCTGGGTGCTGGTTTTTTTTTTTTTTTGTTTTTTTTTTTTTTTTCTCGGCAGATTTATACAAAATTTAAATTTAAAGAGAAAACTTCAGAAAGGAAAACAAGACAATAAATGCGTAATACACAAGCACTGTCATCGTCCGTTCCGTAAAAACCGTTAACACCGCGCTGGCCCGTTAACACATTCGAGACGTACTGCATTCGGATACGCGGCATTAAGCCGCATATCCGGATGAGGCACGTTTAGAATAAGTTAACTCACCTCAAGACGGTAAGCCATGCGTTTTGACACTACAGGAAAAAAAAAAAAACCACAGCTTCTCATAAACAGGCAAAAAACATGTAAACAAAGCCCTCGTACACAGGAAAGGAGGGGAAAACCCCTCACCATGAATCTTCAAAATACAACCCTATCGGTCAGTCCCTTCCAAGTTGCGAGAGGCATAGATTCTCATGAGCCTCTGCAGCTGCAGGTGCTCATGAGAATCTACGCCTCGTGCTGGCCGAGGATGACTCTGGCTGTGTTTCTAAAACAAGATGACACAAAGTTTTCAGTCTTAGAAACTAAGCCCAAGAAGCCAGAGGTTGTGGACGAACAGGACAGGGCGCATTCTCCGTACATGACGCGGGTTTTTGTCTGTCCAAGCTCTAAGTCCATCTGCAAAACAGCACAGATCCTAATGCGCCCCTGCAGCCGCATGAAAGCACAGAAATTCACGCAATTGGCCGCACCTCAACATCCCAACTATTAAATGAAGAAGACGATGAAAGGAAGCGGCGGTGTGTACGTGAGTCTGCCTACTTTGTATATTTTATGTCAAGGTGATGCCTTGAAAAAAAATCGTGTGCTAGTCTGTGATTTTGGACCTTGCGGCTGGAAGCCGCAAGGTCCAAAATCGCAGACCAGCACAAATATTTCTCTGACAGCAAGAGGATTTATGTTGACAAGCACGACTCGCACAGCCCGTGTAAATTGCTAAATTTAGCCGACGAGTCTGACAGACAGGTATGCTCGGCATGCATGCGCCTTGAGGAACATAAGCGGACATGACCCACTTAGTCCCAACGCCCTACAGCAGGAGATGCATTGACCATGATAATTCATGGGTAGCACTACCCTTGAATTATCATGGTCAATCCGTTTCCTGCAACTGGTACACAGTCGTTCGGTAACACCTGCACAATTTGAGAAATGCGGCCGCGGGATTAAATGGGTTAACCAAGATACGTCAACTTGTGGAGGAGGAAGCTTCAGATCATAGGCGCGGGACGGTCGTTGACTAATCGATCATATTATTATTGATATGGCCTACTACCCGTGTTACGAAGTGATCGATTACGAAACAAACCGTCCGATGCCTGTGCTTCAAGATCACAGATAGGACTGCGTTCCCATAACCCCACCCCCATCGCCACCTTCCCACCACTCACCCCCACTCCACCGTAACCGTAAAGCCCTAACCCCCCCTCCCCCCTCCCCGACCTCCACCGAAATTTTGTTTCCCTGGGTCAACTGAAAATCTTCATACGCCCATGACATGGTAAGGAAATGAAGAGCACAACTGAAAACCGCTGATCAACTCGGCCTGCACGGGACAATGAAGATCTATGTCTCATCCGCATAGTCGGCGCTCGAAACAAGTGGTCACTTTTCTCTTCCACAACCGAAACTGTCTGGTCTTATTCGCTCGTCGTCCTTCTCTAAAAATCTAAGCCGCAAGTCAAAACAAACAAAAAAAAATGTTAACACGTTCTGCCCCAGGACCAAAATCCCCAAATTATGAAATAGCCCTCTGAAGGGCTGCATTACAATTCCGAGACAGGTCGAGCATGATAGTTCAAGGGTGGTGTCAGAATAGCTTGGCGCCTATTCTGTCACCATTCTTGAACGATCATGCTCGATGCACGTCTTGCTGTGGTGTGTCGGAGCTGAATGAGTGAAAGCCGAAGATCAACCCAGCTTGCAAGAAGAACCAGGAACCTTCCCAATCAGCGGAGTTCAACCAAGCGGCGACTCTTCTAGACCAGAACCGATGCTGTTTGGTCTCATCCGCTCGTCATCGTTCTCTAAAATCTAAGCCGCAAGGCCCAAAATCACAGACCAGCAAACATTTATTTATGCTACGTGCCTCCTAAACTAATAAACCTCAGACAAAAAACGCAGCTGGGAGCATACAGAAGAGAAGAAAAAAAAACCACGCGTCTAAAAATAAAAAATAAAATAAAAAACTTTCGCTAATTTATCAAATAGTCCGTGTTACTCTACGCCCCAAAAGCGCGTCCAAAATTAACCCTTTGGCTGTCGGTGGCGGTTTTTGTCGCGATGATTCCTGCAGGAATCATAGCGACAAAAACCGCTACCGAAAGCAAAAGGGGTAATGGCAGGACGCCCATTTATTGCTTGACTCAAAACAATCTGGCTGCAAGAAGCTTGGATTTTCACGAGTCCCGCAGGTGCTCGGTTCCGATCGCGGTTACAGAGTTTCAGCTGCGTTTGTCTGTGTGGAAACCTACTAACCCCCTTCACTGCTGAGAGAAATTTCAAATTACCCGACTGCAAGAGGCACAGATCCTCATGAGCCCATGCGACTGCGGGGGCTCATGAGGATCTATGCCTCTTGCTGAGACGATGGTGTCCATGTCCCTTGGACGGTTATGACTTTTGGTCGACACGATCCAAAACGATCCACAGCAAGAGACATTGATCCTCATGAGCCGCCGCGACTGCGGGGGCTCATGAGGATCTATGCCACTTGCTAAGGAAAATTTGTGTCATTATCTCTTGGACGGTGGTGGCATTTGGTCGTTGAATGCGCAAAGATTTCCGAAACGAAATATACGTCTATAGGTGAATGTCCCAAAAGCATCAAATAAACCACAGTCGCTTCGAGGCGCCAAGCTATTCTGGCTCCACCCTTGAACTATCATGGTCGACCCATATCTCGTTGCAGTGTGTCAGGGTTGAATGAGAATGTCTATGAAGCCAATATATCATACACGCTGCTATTTTTTACCCCACAAACGCGACCTCGACTCCGCACATAATTTATCACCAAATCCCTGTAAGCGCCGGGGGTGGGATGGAGGTGTGTGTGTGTGTGGGGGGGGGGGGGGAGGGGTCCTTTAAGACAAGAATTTCGCTCCACAGTGAGCGTATGACTAAGCGTCACCTATGCGTTTAGTACCGGCGGAAATGTAGCAATTTTTACGCCGAGAAAATGAAAATGTTGATATTCAAGTTAGTCCACTTTTGTGAAAATCGAGATTTTCATTGTATTACAATGAAAGTCTAGCTTTTCCAAAAAAAAAGGGGACTTACTGTCTTATGTCTTCACATGGAATTGTACCTTTTCTACAGTAAAAACAAACAAACAAAACAGAGTTCGATATAGACATCAATAAGTCATAAAATGCAATAAGTTTGTGTTGACTTAAACATGTACAAACAGAAATAAATCAGCTCAAAAATATACCATCAAATGAGTGCCGTTTTGTAATTTTTGAGCTTCCGGTGGTAAAAAAGGTTTTTGTAAAATAACCATTGCACTTTCTTCTTCTTCATTCCTTTCTTCCATTCTTCCCGTGTCAGCAATTGCATTTTTCTGTCCTCCCTTTCTATGCCTCCCTCGTTTTCTGCCTTTCTATTTATTATACAAAAAAGACTGTGATGTGCGGCACCACATGCCTGCAAAGTTATGTGACACATTTTAAATTTGAAAACAAAGGCACTTAACTCGGCGGGAGAGTTCGACAAAATGCTCCGTATGCAACAAAATGCGCTAAGCCCACACTATTCCATCTGCATGAGGCATAGATTCTCATGAGCCCCTGCATTCGCAGGGGCTCATGAGAATCTATGCCTCTTGCTGTTTCAGATAGGTTTCATTTAAATCATCATTTGGAGGAAATTTCTGGGTTTAAGTATAAGACGCATACGGGTGTGCAGCTGCAATCTAGTCAACAGTCGCAAGCCTAAACACCTCCACCCTCCATCGTTCCACCCCCACCCCTCCCGTCTCCCCACCCCGTCCCCCATCCTCCCCATGACATCTCACTTCCAAAGAATAAGCACGCAAATACAAAGGAAGATCAACTGAACCAGACGACAATAATATAAATTTCATTCATCTCTATGTCATATCGCTGGGATGACGATGGCTGAGGAATCGGCCAACCATTCCGAAGTCTATCACTGACACGGTCCAATCCAAAGGCAAGAGACATGAAGTTCTCAAGGGCCCCTTCAGCCGCAGCTGTAGATGAGAATCTATGCCCTTTGCTGACCAACACTGGCGCTAGCTGAACTGCAAATGCTCTTGAGAATCTACGCCTCATTTTGATAAAGACTAACTTTGGTCGTTTCTAAAATTTGAGGGTGATAATTTACGAGTGTCTTTGTGAAAACAAAATGGCTGCTGGCTTAGATGTTCGTTTCATTTGCATACAAGGTGTTCAGATCAGTTTTAAACAGAACGCAGGCTATTGTTGAGAAACGCGTAATAACAGTGTCAGCTCCTGTTCCAGCGGCATCTGTTCTGCTATCATTACTTTCTAGCATTAACCTTTTGGCTGTCGGCAGCGCTTTCTGTAGAGGTTATTCCTTACCAGCCATCTCAGGACACACCTTTTTTAGACACAACGTAGTTAGGGATATTAGTGGTCCCCATCGCCCGCGATGGACGCACACCATTCCTGTTGGAATCACCTCGACAAAAAGCGCTATCCAGAGCCTGCCTGTAAAAATAAAATAAAATAATTTGAAAAAAAAAAAGAAAAAAAAAAAACATTGCCCATGAATGTTGGAAGCCAGTCATGGTTGCGTCTTGACATTCACGGATCATGATTGCTGGATTTTATTTACCAACAGAGCTCTAACATAGCATAGAAGAGACTCGCACATACAATACAAGCAATATCGACATCGTCGGTTGTTAACAGTTTCAGATGAACGTTTGATAGTGTAAATACTCTGGACGGTATACTGAACCCCCTTACCGCCAGTGAACGCAGATTATATTTCTGAAATTTTAATTAATTCAACGCCAAAGAGCCCCAGCCGTCTAAGGATAAATACAGTGGCGTCAGCAAGAGGCACAGATCCTCATGAGCCCCCGCAACTGCGGGGGCTCATGGTGATTTACGCCTCTTGCACCTGGATTGTGTTCACCTTTCTAGGCAGTGAGGAGGTCAAACAGCCCCACCCCCTCCATATCTTTTCTTTTACTCCAAAGCAATAGTCTTGCTGCCTTTGTATGGAGGAGGAGGGGGGGACGGGGGGGGGGGGGGGAGGGAGCACAAAGTCGGAGCAACACGCTTCACCCTGTCACCTATTTTGGTATCAGTCGCAATCCAGCGTGACGGTAAAATGTCACACACTCCTGGTGTCACGCGAAGACAATGTCATTATGGAAATGCGCTCACGCTCAAGTTTTCTCGCACGCATTCATTGCGAAAAAAGCCCGCCAGGTCGATGGAAATTACTCCGTATGGAAAGTCCACCTCACTGCTTCAGACGCAGATCTTATGACACAAAGCCCACGATACGTGTTTCGCTTTTTTAACCCTTTTAACCCCAAAGCCTTCTTTCCCAAATTTTAGGAGTATCACTTATTAACTATGTACCAGTTCCAAGAGACTGATCCATCATGATAATTCAAGGGTAGTGCCAGATTAGCTTGGCGCCTGATGGCGCCGAGCTAATCTGGCACTACCCTTAAATTATCATGGCCGATCCATCTCCTGCTGTAGGACGTCGGGGCTAAATGGATTAATCTATCTGCAATGGACATAGATCTCCAGAGTCCATCTGCAATAGATCTTCGTGAGCACCAGCAATAAGCAGGGGCTCATGAGGATCTAAGCCTCTTACTGATTCGGTCTGTTTCAAAGTCAGAAATGTGGTGTTATGTGAACTCCGGGACAAGAGCAGCGTGTCTCGTGAATTACAGGACACAAACCAATCCAATGCAGTATGATTAACCTTTGTCTTCTCTTCTTTGTCCTTTGCCGTGATGGCATTCGGTGGAGAAAAACAAAAACAAAAAACTAGATGCTGAGAAAACGTGGACATGCTGCAACTGCAAGAGACACAGACCTTCATAGGCTCCCACGGGGGCTCATGAAGATCTATGTCTCTTGCTGGCCGCACGTTATATCCATATTCTTTGGACAGATGGGATTCTTTGAAGTTGAATTACTTAGTGTGATTAAAAAGTAATGATACTTGTGCCGTAAAACCGAAACCATTGACCCAATTTACTTCATAAATTTACATGCCTGGGCGCGGGAACACTGCAGCCGACGTTAGCCCGAGGGTCTTAGTTTATCATCTGAAAAGTCCAAAAAAACACAAAGCAGCATACAGCCCGAGGATCCATACTCATTACAGACCTGCAGCAGTATGAATACACGTGGATGTGCAGAAACAGTCGGCCTGGTGTAAGCCAAAAGTCTTGGCCTACCGTTATGACAGTAGGCTAACCTTTTGCCTGTCGGAATCACCATGACAAAAACGCGCTACTGACAATCAAAGTGTTTAGACCTCTGGCTTCAGACCAGGCCAACTGTTTCTGTCCACGTTCATGAATACCGCACCAGTACACGTTTCCCAGTCTCCAGAATGTGCCTCTGGTGAGCAGTTTTGGGGCAACTGCCGCAAAGGTCAAATAGATATTGCCCATTACGTTTGAGTGGAACTTCCTACCCGAGGTGCATGGCAGCTTGTGGTCTGTTCTACACGTAGGAATTTTTGCTAACGGTTTTGCAAAGTTGCAGCCTGCTTGCGACACCTTAGCAATATTGCCCACGTGCCCGCCACCTTGTGTGTAACAGAAATTGTATTTCTGAATCACAACCATAAAGCCGCGTTTCAGGTGCGGCACCTCTCAGTTAACCCAGTTAGCTCAGCCCCGAGTCCCAACAGCAGGTACATAGTCATTAGGGCAACACCTCCAAAATTTGAGAAATGGTACCTTGAGGCTAAAAGGGTCAAACAGCTTTCAGCATGCAACAGCCTCTCATACGCAGTAGAACGTGTTTTAAGCAATCACCTTTTTCGCAACAACAACAGAAAAAGGTAGAAAAAAAGACAGGTGCTGTCTACAGAGCAATCTTGAACGGCAAACAGTGTCACCTGTCATTTAAGACCATTATTTAAGTTGGTTGTGCATTGCTTTACGTCCCGACAGCAACAAGACTTTCTCAGGACGTGCCTGCACTGCTTGTGGAAAAAAAAAAAAAAAAAAAAAAAAAACTAAATAGAACATTGAATGTATGTCGCCAGCCGGTCTAATACACTAAATAAACCTAAGACTATTTAGCAAAACACATCAAATATCAAGAGCTACAGTCAGTGCAGACAACAGGGAGAGTTTAAAAAGGAAAATACAGGTAAACGGACCAAGGGTAGACAGAAACACATGCCCCAGAATAGAGGGGAAAACCCACCCAGGGTGACCCTGGGAAGTAAAAAGTAGTTAACCCCACCCATGTCCCCCAGAGCAGACCTGGGTGGGGACCATTATTTATGTGGCTACGGCCAAATCAATGTGGCTACAGCCAACTAAATGAGGGTCTTTAATGACACGCGATCTCTCATAAGGGTCGCCGCTCAAAAACAGGTTCTGCTGCATCAGTACCTTATATTGACAGTGCTAACCATTTAGTTTGCAGGAATCACCACGACAAACTGCGCTGCCGAGTGACTGACGGCCTTGGGGTTAGCGTGTAAACAGCGGTGGTGTTAGTGTGTAAACCGGCATCAGGATAGAATCTTCAAAACTTGTTAAACGAGACGAAAGGCTTACCCAGATCGGGACATCCGTCGCTGACTGATACCAATAAGACCTGGAAATCCCCACGTCCCTAGAAAATGCGCAGCAGCAAAATGAACCGGGATGCACACGAGAGAATGGAGGGCTCCATGCTCTCCTCAACCTAGGTGCACGAGGAATACGTAAGCCTACACCTGAACCCTGAAGGCCTACGCCGTCTGTGAAACACTGATTAACTGAAATGGGTTTTCAGACATGCACCACAAGGGGAATAAAATCTGCATGCAGTTTGCAGAGGCTCATGAGAATAGATTCAGTGGCGGATCCAGGGGGGGCGCCTAGGAGGCCTGGCCCCCCCCCCCCCCCCCCCCCCGTCAGCCCTGACTCAATTTTTTTTTTAATTTTTTTTTTTTTTTTTTAGTCGATGGTTATTTGTGGATGCTGTGTTTTACTATTCGATGGTTTTTCTTTTCTTTTACCGTGTATTTCACAATTATCTCACGGGGTCGGTGGGTGGGTCTAGTGTGTTCATGGGCCTATAGTCAATTATCGTCATTTGGCACTGCTGACCTGCACCTGTCACAGTACTCCACCCAGATATAGAGTGCCGTGTGCCCCTGCATTCGCAGGGGCCCATGTAAATAAGTGATTCTTGCTGTGCGATACAATCATCATTGCATCCTCAATAAGCCGATGACTGCTGGTCAACCCCAGCGGTGGGAAAGTTACCAGTCATTGCTGAACTGGGGCCCAACTCAGTTCCTCAGCCAGGCATAGAGTTTCATATGCCCCTTTAGTCACAGGGGCTCATGAAAAGCATTACCTCTTTCTGTGCGATACCATTTCATTGCATCCTCATACGTGGCAGTCATCTAGGTTTAAGTCTACGACTGTGATCAGGAAGCGAGAAATCAACTGCACTGTGTCTCACCCAGGGTGAGCAGTCGACTGGCCCGGGTGTCAAAAGTGAGTGCATGCAACTGAAATTTGCTAAGTCTAGGCATCCACCAAAAAAAGCTATGAATATTCCGGCCCTAGCTGAGATTGGACAGTGGGCATCAGAGTATCGGTCCAAGTGATAGGTTTTTGGCTTCACATGCTAAACTCTGATAGCACCTCCTACCTCAAACAGGCGCATCACAGGGTCGCTTTTTACAAGACAAATTCTCTGCTCACTGGGCTTTCGCCACGTGTGGGATAACCAGGATAATCAGTGGAACCTCACCTAAAACAGCCCTACATAGAAAACTAGAGGAGCAATACACTAGATACTGGAACAGAATTAAGCGGAGCAACACACCTAGGCTGACATTCTATAACAAAGCAACCGATAAATACGAAATACAAAGCTACCTTATGCGCACAAAAATACGAGAACACACAAAAAAAACTCACCAAGTTACGAGTAAGTGCCCACATGCTAGAAGTAGAAAGAGGCAGGTATACAAACACACCCCGGGAACATAGACTATGTCGCGCGTGTGGAGTAGTAGAGGACGAAATTCACATGCTAGACGATTGTAGCTTATATAAACAGCTCAGAACTCAGCTAGCTTTAAGTACAGACTGCCATAAGCCAGACCAACTACTAGCCAGGGAGGATGCACAATGCACTCTAGCAAAGTTCGTATTTGACTGCTTCTCCTGAGCAGGCAAGGCATGTGGCAGATCCTGGAGCGACTTGGCTGTCCCCCAAAGTTCCTCAGCATGATCGTCCAGCTGCACGAGGACCAGCAAGGCCAGGTCAGACTCAACAATGACCTCTCAGAACCATTCCCCATTCTCGACGGTGTGAAGCAGGGCTGTGTGCTGGCACCGACCCTCTTCACCATCTTTTTTTAGCATGATGCTGAAGCAGGCCACAGTGGACCTCGAAGATGACGATGCAGTGTACATCAGGTATCGTCTCGATGGCAGTCTGTTCAACCTCAGATGACTGCAGGCCCACACCAAAACCCTAGACCAACTGATTCGTGAGCTGCTCTTTGCTGACGACGCTGCCCTCGTTGCACACACAGAGAGAGCCTTGCAGCGTATCACATCCTGCTTCGCAGACGCTGCCCAGCTCTTTGGACTCGAGGTCAGTCTGAAAAAGACAGAGGTCCTCCATCAGCCGGCACCCAAGGTAGAGCATCGCCCTCCTCACATCACCATCGGCGATTCTAAACTGAAGTCAGTGCACCAGTTTACCTACCTTGGCTGCATCATCACATCAGACCCCAAGCTGGACAAGGAGCTGGACAGCAGGCTGGCAAAAGCAAACAGTGCTTTCGGGCGTCTATATAAGCGGGTGTGGCACAATCAACAGCTGAAAACAGGCACCAAGATCAGCGTGTACAGAGCTGTCGTCCCCACAACCCTGCTGTATGGTTCCGAGTCCTGGGCCCTCTACCGCAGCCAAATACGACTCCTCGAACGCTTCCACCAGCGCTGCCTGCGTACAATCCTGGGCATTCACTGGAGTGACTATGTCACCAACGTCGAGGTCATTGAACAGGCAGAAACTGTGAGCATCGAGGCTTTGCTGCTGCGGACACAGCTCCGCTGGGCGGGGCACGTCTCCAGGATGGAGGATCATCGCCTACACAAGATCACCCTGTTCGGCGAGCTCGCCACTGGACACAGAGACAGAGGGGCACCAAAGAAGAGATACAAAGACTGTCTCAAGAAGTCACTTAGTGCCTGCCAAATCGACCACCGTCAGTGGTCTTCACTCGCTGCGGAACGTGACACCTGGCGCTCCACCATTTACAAGGCAGCTGTCTCCTTTGAGGACTCGCGCAGAGCTAGCCTTAAAGACAAGCGGCTCAGGAGAAAAAACAGAAATGCCGCAACTCAGAACCCTGGCCAGACCTCCCTCTGCAGCCACTGCGGTCGAACCTGCCTGTCCCGGATTGGCCTCCCCGCAGTCACGAGCATGCCTGCAGACGTCGTGGGCAACCCCCATAGACTTTTCCTATAGTATCTTCGTTCACGAAGTCAAGCCAAGATAGCTTCTCCATAAGGGAGAGAAACGTAACGACCATACAGCATTGATACTGCGTACCCTGATCTCTCTTCTTTTTGACGTCCCGGACCGTCGGAGACGCTACAAGACCGGACGGAACCACGGACCATGCGAAAATCATCGGCGGTCACAGGAATAATACAGACGGGACTCCAAGAACAAAGACGCCGCGCGGTGAACACCAATGAACTGACTTACTACCGACAGAAAAGTGCAAAATTCCGTGTGATATAAAGTAATGTACATGATAGTTAAGTCCGATCCATCTGTGTCCTTTGGCCCCAATGGGCCCCTCGACAATAAACGTTGTTCTTGTTTTTGTTAAAATCCCCTAATACCGTCGCACACCACTCTCTGAGCACATTGGGTCTCCAGTCTCACACAGATTGCGTAGCTTTGTCTTTTGAGGTATTGTCCGTGGACATGCACCAGTGCCCATCAGAGCAGCAATGTAGTCATTGATGCGTGTCACCATAAGGGAGGTGTGAAATGTCTTGATTTTGATCACTAACTAACCCTCAAGTAATCGTCAGTCAGTACAAGAGGTATACATCATGGGTAATCATGACTATTTCTGTGATCTGATCCTGTGTTCCTCATATGGAGGAGGTTTGTGGGTATATAGAGCAGTGTCGCAATTTTCACAAATGGCTGCGTTGTTCCTCAGACGGAGGGAAAAATGTTAAAATGTTAAAGGCTTAACGTCTTTTGTCCACCACGAGGGTGATTTCAAAGACGGGGACAACGAAAAAGGGTCTGAGCAAATTTTGACCCAAGCTGGATTCGAACCCGGGACCTTTTGGTCTGGAGGCAAACGCTTTTACCACCGAGCCACCCAGCTCCCCCCTCAGACGGAGGAGTAATTGGTAGTATAGTGTTGTTGTCAAACACAAGGTGATTGCTCCTGCAGAAACTCCAGGTAGAACATTCTTTTCAACATGAAAATTAACACCATTTAGGAATCAGAAGTGCCTGATTAATCTTGTTTTGTTAGGGACAAGTGCATGTAGATATGATCAGCCATTCCCTTTTTTTAAAGTGCCAAAAGCGGTGCTGTGTCCTGAGATAGAAGAAGAACAGTTTTAACAAATACAAATCGTAACCTTTGAAAACTCCCCCCCCCCCCAATAATAAATAAATACAAATTAAATTAAAATAATAATACAAAATAATAAATAATAATAAAAATAAATAAATAAATAAAAGACACACGCGTACAGAGAAGGGTTACAGCACGATAGTATAATTTTAAAGAAAATCCCCAAAAGAAAAGTACCAAGAAAAATAATTTCAACATGGGGGGGGGGGGAGGGGGAGGGGAGGGAAGGCTGTTGGCCCCGCCCCCTCCCCCGTCGAGACACCCTCTGGATCCGCCCCTGAGATTTGTGTATATTGCAGATATAGCGACTCATAAAGCGAATTCTACCCGTCTGCAAAAGGCACAGATCCTCATGAGCCCCCAAAGGATGCGGGGGCTCATGAGGATCTTTGCCTCTTGCTAACGAGCTTCCCTCGAAGATGGATTCTTTAGGCGGAAGAGGGGCTTCTGACGTTCAATCGCTTATCCAGACCCTCCTCACAAAAGCGGACGACCCTGATTCAGGACAGCCCCTGCAGTGCCAGATGGGTGCATGAAAATATCATGTTGATGACCATGAGCGGCTCCTGTTGAGGGTGTTCTTTGGGATTGTGCGTACGTTTGTTCCGTGAGCGATAAGAGGTGGAACAGAAGTTAAATGCACGGCAGAACCAGTCCTACGATCCGGAGTCCCTGGCGAAAGGAGGAGGCCTGGGTAGAGATTAAGGTGTTCGATGCTGGAGTGGATACACCTTATCTCCCTTTTCTTCCGAACACAGGTGGGCTTATCTCCCTTGGGCCGCCATTCCCGCCAGGCTTGAGGTTGCAAAGAAATGCCAGGCAATTAAACACGAGTAAGATTCAACCCCAGACACCTTCTCCGCTGGAGGGTGCCAATGAAGCGGATAGCTAGAAACATGTCATGGGTATACCTAGTCTGTGGGATGACGCTGATGCAAGGGCGCACAAGACTCGTGCCCTTTTGAGGATGGTACGGGTTTACAGACAGCCATTCTGCGCGGTTTACAGCGATTTGATTTCACCAATCCTCGAAGATTTTACCCCTGAAAATCTTACACACGAGAGGAAAACACTGACTTTATAAAACAGCAAGCGACATATATCTTCATGAGACCCCGCATTTGCGGTGTCCCGTGAGGATATATGCCGCTTGCAGAAGAGTTGCGTTCTTCGAAGTGGTATACGCGGCACAAAAGTGACTTGGCACCAGTCGACCTTTTCGGGTCCGGGCCTGGTTGATAAGGCAGGAACAGAGAGGACGAGAGAGAGTGTACCGCAGGGACGAGAATTTTCACTTGAGAAAGGTTTATTATCAAGCGGTCACTATTTGAAGAACCCTCTGGGTCAGGCAGAATACCTGGGGCTGCAACTCAAGTGAGTAAGTCTATGGTACCGATACATGCGACTGGTCTGTGATCCCGGAGGAACGCTCCATGCTATTTATGCATCACACTTGGACTTCGTACCCTGAATGTATTTTCTAAACTACAGTCTAATATATCATCTTTAGACTGGAACTCCCTAATTTGCGAGTTTCCGTGAAATAACGGCGCGCGAAACGGGCGTCCACACGTCCCAACGAAGACTCGTCAGTGTTCATTATTGAGCACCACCGCACAGTCTACCATGGCAGCATGTTTCATCCCGTAAAAATAATGTGAACACATGAAGATTTCTACAGTTACGCAAGCACATAATGTCTGTCACTGCTTGTGGCGTCAGTATGACGCGTCGATCTGAACTGGCACTGTGTGGCAAGCACCTGCGATACATCATAATTTAACGTCACACGCAATGCCTTTCGTTGCGCGTGACGTCGAAATATGACGTATGACTCCGATAGTGCCATTCCAGATCGACACGTCATACTCTGACGTAAAAAGCCGTCACAGACTTTACGTCGTCAAAATATGACGTTTCGCTGCTGCCTGCGTCTAAGACTGTGTCAATAATCCATTCGATACGTGCCGCATGAGGATACGAGGCAAAACAGCCGCGTATTCGTATGTGGCACGACTCGAAAGTGCCTAAGAGCCCGCATTGCCCCCTAGACATTAAATCGTGTACCGCTTACATTACCCTACATAACGACGAACATTAACACACCAGTTCTGCTCCAGGACCGAAATCCCCAAATATTCAAGTTGTTCCCTGAAGACTGTATTACACTTCTGGAAACAGATCGAGCGTGATAGTTCAAGGGTTGTGCCAGAATAGCTTGGCGCCTATGGGCGCCAAGCTATTCTGGCACAACCCTTGAACTATCACGCTCGATACATGTCTTGCCGTGGCGTGTGGGAGTTGAATGAGTTGACGTGTATGTTGTTAGCCACTTGGTGCGCCGAAAGTTCATATACATCATTAGTGAGGAATGCCGGCGACTCAGCTTCCGGATCTCTGCTGATAATAAAATCCAACAAATTTCTAGAGTCTGTACAATTTTATTACACTGGAACAATTATTCTTCTCTAAACGGCGGCCAAACTGCATGCACGTCATTACTGACAAATGCCGGCGACAACTTCCGGATTTTTGTTGATAAGATAAAATACTAAATTTCTAGAATCCCACACAGTTTTATTACAGGATAACAGTTTGTTATTTTCTATAAGGGGCCTGTGAAGCTCAGTCAGCTAATAAAAGTTGAAACTAGCATCCCAAAGATCGCGAGTTCAAATCCGGATGGGGTCATTATTTTTTCATACCATCTAAATGTTTACGATGTCTTGTCATTCAAATCATCTTTGTGGTTGCAAAGACGCCAAACCCAAACATTTCCTGTTCTGACGCAGACAACATTAAATGTTGCTTTCCACTATGACTACACGCCGCATAGGGACGCGGCAAAAATCTAGTTAGCGTTCAAGACATGTCATTTGCCGCGTATTCGTATGCGACACGTCTAGCGTGTCTAAACCTGATTAACTGATTACATCCTGAGGATGAAATTATCAATGTTTTTATGTTTGTGGTCTACATCACAGTTCTGGAGACTGATCGATCGTGATAGTTCAAGGGTGGTGTCAGAATAGCTTGGCGCCTGTAGGCGCCAAGCTGTTCTGACGCTACCCTTAAACTATCATGGTTGATTCACATTCTGACGTAGCATGTCAGAGTTTATGGGTTAATTTGCCATGTACAAAACTCTAAGGTAACCAGTCACTGCTCTCGGTCACTGTCTCCCGCGATGGTCACTGTCTCCCGCGATTCGACAGTGGGCATACTGAACTTCTGCGTCAAGAAAGTAATGAGATGAATATATGTCTAGTAGTTACCGTGGATTTGGCAACAGCACGAAAAATCTCGCTTTTCTCAAAACTGGATAAATAACGGCTTTAAATTAAGGCGGTGTGCTTTTCTCTTCATTCATCTCCAATTCAAAGAGATGTCCTGTCTATTGACAAACATCTCCTTACGATCACTGTCTAGTCACGTCAGTGAACTTTGATACTTCCCAGCATTCTGCACACTTTGCGCAACTTGAATAAGAAAATTGTTAGCCCATTTTTAACGGCGCCGAAGATAGTGCTAATGCCAGCATGCTCCCTCAAAAATGTAGAGAAGGAAAAAAAGTTTGCAATCTCAGCTGATTTTAAGCTTGGGGCAAAATGAAAGCACAGCGACCTCGCGTTCTGGTCTGTGATTTTAGAGCAGACGAGTTGGAGCAGTAAGGGCCGAAATCACAGACCCTGGGGTCGGTTGCACAAGTGAGCTTAGTCCTGCGCCATCCACTAAGCAAGGTGCACCTTGCTTAGTGGCTGGCGCAGGACTAAGCTCACTCATGCTTCTGGCCCCAGCACCACTATGTGTGCATGTGGGCTATACTATACGGCAAATAACACAACAAATATTTCACCGAAAATAATTTTCATTTTCAGGTCGGTATGATTATGTATCTGCAAATAAACAGATTGGGGGGGGGGGGGACGGGGGTTAAGGGTTTTACAAAAATCGTCCATAATAACAGAACGGCACGTATCTAAAACGTCACCTCTACTATTTAAATGAGAAAACTTGCGAGAATCTTCCGAGAAAAAAAAAATCTCTTCATGAACAAAGTTATTCATCGTGATGACAGCCTATTCTTTCCAGCCACATGCCTGGTATCTGAGTCAGCATTGGAAATTATGTCTAAATTGTTGCACACATACCAAAACTAAGCCAGTAACGGCATCATTGTCGTATATACACTCATCTAGTGGTCAATTTGGGGTACGCTGACGCTGAACAGCAGAGGCACAGATGTTCATGAGCCCATGAAAGCTGCTGGTGCGCATGAGAATCTAAGTCTCTTGCAGATGGGACGAGCTGCACGAGGGTTGGAACAAGAAAAAATACGTGAGAAAAAAAAAATTAGGTGCTAATATTGAAAGAACTTTCTGACCCTGAAGACAAGAGAAATTGTACTAGACGCCAAAAGAACGCGAAGAATGTAATTTATGGGTTTACTTTAATAACTTTACCGCCGAGGAGAACTGAACACGATTCAACTGCAAGAGGTATAGATCCTCATGAGCCCCCGCAATTGCGGGGGCTCATGAGGATCTATACCTCTTGTTGAAACCACTTTGCATCCATGTTCCTCCCACGGCTCTGGTCTTTGGCGCTGACGATACACAGATTACACACAATATGCGTCCACTGGCAGTGATGGGGTTAATTGAATATGTTTCTGTGTGTGTGCGTGTCTGTGACTTCGGGGCCTTACGACCTCCACTCTAAACTGAAATTCCAAAAATCACAAATCCTTACATGCACGAATGAGGACAAGACATGTGCTGTAACCCTATGAATTCTACTGAGGACGTGGGAGTCTTCACACACATACGCGCGCTTTTCGATTTTTCGGCCTCTGGAAGAAAGGTCTAGCGGTCGGGAACGCCTTCTGTATCAGGTTGAGGGTCCCAAACAAAATGTTGGAACGCCCCCCCCCCCCCTCCCCTCTAGGTAACTGATCCGCCCCTGAAGACGTTAGGTTCAACTCTCAGGACCGCATATTATTTCCAAGGACAAGCTTATGATAATAAGTTCATATAAATGACGGCTCAGTCTAAAAAAGGCTTAATACCTTCACTGCCGGAACACAATGACCCTCTGTGAGACAAATGCAAGAAGCTCCGCAGGTTTACAATAGCAGACCAGCACACTGAAGACGGAAGACACGGTCATGATAATAAGTTTATATATGGACACATTAAACACGGAGGGAGCTAGACTAATTTGTATCCTGTGACATCTAACACATACCTTCTCGGTGATTTTCCTGTGGCGGGAGGGGATACGGAACGGAGTGGGTGAGGGCGCCCCCCCCCCCCCTCTGTCTCATTCAACCCCATCCCCCCCCCCCTCCCAGTGCGAAATCAGCACGAAGTGGAAGCATTATTATTCATTTCATTCACTCATTACATACAATACAACCTTGAATCAGAGTGCGGACAGTCTTTAAGACACTTCTGACACTTACTCTTTGGCTGTCGGTAGCACTTTTTGTCGCGATGATTCCTGTAGGAATCATCGCGACAAAACGCGCAAACGACAGCCAAAGGGTTAAATAATGGTGCTCTGTGATTTTGAGCCTCATAGTTTTACGCCGCAAGCTCCAAACTCACAGATCAGCCCAAAAACTGAATAACAAAATTAAAAACTGTTTAGTATCCTTGCGCACATATGGAAGTTTTTTGGGTTTTTTTAATGGCACCACGCATTTGTGCAATCATGTAGACACTAGAAAATACGGTAATATATTTTTATGTAAAAATGGAACCGAAATGTCAAATTTAAGAACAGATCTACGCCTGAGAGTAAAAAGATGAGACTAAAAAAAAAATTCGTTAAAGAAATTCGTGCGAGACAAAAAGAGAAATATATCATGTGCGCTGGTCTGTAATTTTGGACGTTACGGCTCCAGGACAAGTCACACGTTTTGTGCACTGCTCTGAGAATTACGGTCTTACGTCTGTAGGCCATCACGTCCAAAAGCACACATCAACAGACATGTCAGCGGCGTGAACTGCTCCAGACTGAACCATTCGGCTATTCGTAGCGTTTTTTGTAGAGGTGATTCCTGTAGGGATTCCCTTTGGCTGTCCGTAGCGCGAGGAAACACCTCGACAAAAAGCGCTACGGACAACCAAAGAGTCCAGAACTGTGAGGGTGAGAACGCTTACCTTGATTTGTCACCGTCCTGTTGTCTCAGACCAATAAATCCTTTCCGTGTCCCTATGATGCCCAAGTTGGCGTGCTGAAGAGTGGTTTGTGGGATGGCTTTCAGGACACATTCAAGCACTCCGCTTGTTCCTGTGACTGAAGACTATTCAGCGAAACAGCGCACGGTTTACTCGCAGAAACCGTAATAATGTAATTCATTATATGTGCCTCAGACGCAGGTGTGCTGACCTCTGACACCACAGGCAGTATCCACCCACAAAACTGGGCGCACACTCACCGAAGAACCCGGCCGCCTGCCCATGAAAACTGACAAGAGTATGTGCCGAACCGCACACTGCGACGAAGACCATCAGGCACAGACGAGTTCATCGCTAGAGGTGAGGGTGAGTGCGATTCCTTAACGATCGTCATCTGCTTTCCGTTCTGAAACATAGACCAACAAAAAAAATGCGTCTGTGAGTGGGCGCAATGAGCATCATTTAGTTCAGTGTAATGACGTTCAAAGAATGCACACCTAAATGTGATCGACGATGAATGTGCAACTCGTGCGAGTATACCATAACGAACCGTCTAGATTATGATGATGACCAATATGGCTCTTTGGATGTCGCCGTAGCGCTCTTTGTCGCGATGATTCCTGCAGGACGGCGCCAAGCTAATCTAGCACTACCATTGAATTATCATGGTCGATCTTTCTCCTGCCGTACTGCGTGGTGGCTACATGGGTAATGGACAAAAAACCAGCAAGCAAAGGATCCTTAGCATCTACTACATTACCTCTGCAAAGCATGCACCTACAACAAACACACCAATCTAGCACGGCGTAACAAATGTTTTGGCTTGTACGTCCATCAAATAGACTAAACCCAGCAAGCGATGAGTGCTCGGGCCGAGAGCGGCTGTCACTGGCCCACGCAGATGTGCGCGGGCCAGCGACGGCCGATGTCGGCTCGAGGACCATTTGCCCACTGGCAAACTATGAAAGGTATTCTCAAAACCCATGTAACTAAATGAAAAAAAAAAAGTCAAAACAATGTCAAGCACGCGTCTCGCCCACACACGTGTAATGATAATACAACAATGCCCTCGTCTGAGGCAAACAACACCTCAGGCAGGATGTAATGTCATTTTGGCAGAAAATAAAATGGACGCGTTTAGACGAGCCCCGTTAACTCATTCGAGACGTGCCGCCTCCGGATATGCGGCATAAGCCGCGTATCCGGATGCGACACGTCTCGAATGAGTTAACAATTATCACTTGTAGACGGACACTGTAGCTCATGATACATGCGGCAGGATGTAACTGGACGAGACAAATGGACGCATTTAGATGACACGTGGGTAAAAAAAAAATGACCTGTACGGAATACCTTTATTTGGCTAATGATGCCTACAGGAGACCGTTATGTAACAACTGACACATCTAGAAGACGCACGTTACAATTTATCACGTAATACTGAGGTATAAATGACACACGCGACAGATTTAGTCAAAAAAACAAAATAATAGATACAAAGTGATTTCACAAAGTGATATAGATCCTCATTGCGGGGGCTCAAAAAGGATTTATATCCCAAATGCAGCTGGGTGGTGTCCAATTCTTCTCGGCAAAGAACGGGTAAAAAAAAAGTTTGTTTGTTTGTTTGTTTTTAATGTGACATCCATGAAATTTTGTTTATGAAGCTTTTTAGTATGTGCCTTAAGAGAAATTTATGGACAAAATGTGACACTGACTTTGCTGGATTCGCGATCGTTGACGTTCAATGCCCGACCATCTGCCACGTTTGAGAAACGGTATAAATGATGAAAGCAACAGTCATAGAGGGCTCGTGATAATCTGTGTCTATCGCAAATGTACATCTATGCTACCAGATTGTCGTTTTCGTGACTCTTTTTACCATCTTCCAAGGCGGCGTACATTGAGAACACTCCGTGACCTACGCCGAATGAAAAACACAAACCTTTTGGCTGTCGGTAGCGCTTTTGTCGGAATCATCGCGACAAAAAAATCTACAGACAGCGAAAAAGTTAACTGAAACACTGATTTAGAAACTCAAACTGAAAAAAAGGATAAAAGGCATTGGTTCACATGAGCCCCGCAGTCTGCGGGGGGGGGGCCCATGTAAATATATGCCTCTTGCACACTCGATGGCACTCAATAAGAAATTTAACTCTGCAGTTTGTTGCTTTCATGTGTCTATTTTGAAACACATAAATTAATTTTTTGGTGGGACGCGGGTCTTGGCCGAATGAGAGAGAATGAAGCAGAAAAAGAGGCACAACAATTATTTTATGACAAACCGTGATACCACGTGACATTCGACACATTTTGATACACGCAAGCACTGAAAGCACGGCAAACTATATGTCATCTGAAAGAGAAAGTGCTCACAACACCTGAGTACCCCAAAATCTATTGGTCTGGTTTGAGGGCGCCGCTATCCGCTGAAAGTGGTCGCAAATTTTGTTTCTGAAATTCTTTGTTAAAGAGCCCAAAACGTGGCTTAACCCATTTAGCCGCATGGGTGCATTTCCCACATTTTAGAAGTGTTACTTAACGACTATGTACCACTTGCAGGAGGTGGATTGACCATGATAATTTAAGGGTAGTGCCAGATTAGCTTGGCGCCTTCAGGCGCCAAGCTAATCTGGCACTACCCTTGAATTATCATGGCCAATCAATCTCCTGCTGTAGGGCGTTGGGGCTAAATGGGTTAATAAACATACACACAAAGCAGTGTCAGCAAGAGGCGTAGATCCTCATCAGCCCCCGCAACTCTGGGGGCTCGTGCGGCTCGATGTCTCTTGCAGTTAGATCATGTACAGTTTTTGTGTCGGCAATGAGTGGTTAAGCGCAGGAACTGACGTCATGTGCATGTCTATTTTTTTGTCATATGGGAAGCGGTGACACCTTTACTGATGTGATGAACCGCGGAAAGGTTCTCTGAGCTTGTTTCCACGCTGATCTCTAGGTAGGCCTTACGCCTTCTAGGTAGTAGGCCGTACGCCTTCGCTCCGTTACGTCCAAATATCTTTGCTACGTCATTGCTCTTTCGAAAATTAAGTTTACAAATAGTGCTGGTTGAAGCACAGGGCGAGGAAAACCTAGATTTGTCTGCCCCTGACTGGCTCCAAACGTCACGACGCTCGGACCCGGTCAGGGGTACGTAACTTATAAATTTCCTCCCCCTGTGGTTGAAGCCAGCCGTTCTCCCACAAACGAAACTTCTCATGGTCAACTTTTGAACAACATGGTGAAGATCCCTAATTTAACCACAATATTCCATACGGGTAACCCCGTTGTGCATGCAGCAAGCGGTGGCTACATGCAAAGGGGCTTTAACACATTCGAGACGTGCTGTATCCGGATACGCAGCTAACAGTAACAGACTTATGATATAACTTATGTTGGGTCTATGCTATGTATACGGCGCGTGCAGTTCCGGCAAGTCTGTCATTGAACTCAGCTACAGACATCTTTCCAATGTGAATAAACAATAATCATCAACTTACCCCAAACCTTGCAAACACATATACCACGCGCAGCGAAATAAATACATGGGTCTTCCTGCTGCCACTCCTGACTCACAAGCTAAGCACGCAGTTACTAAATGCCACTAGAAAAGCAAACTATACCACGACTTAAACCTGAACCCAGACGCCACACTCATTCTGAGGATAAAAATAGAATGGATCTTACCAGCAAGAGGCAAGATTTTCATGATCCCTGCATCCTGCAGGGGCTCATGAGAATCTATGTCTCTTGGCAGGTGGAAAAAAAATCTTGGCGGTAGAAGTGGGATGTTTAGAGGCATACGGCTACGAACCCTGTTGAGATGGCATTTTGAACGGCTCAGTAATCGTAGTTATTCTTTTCCCTTCCGTAACCAACGGACTGATGTGAAAGAGTTAAAAGTACATTTTAAAAATACCAATACATTATACAGACAGAAACACGCTTAGAAGGTACACGATTGTGTCGTAATTGTCCTCTCTAAGCGTGTTTCTTTCTTTGTTCGTACTTTTATTTCTATAACGCAGAGCAGTCCCCTTTTCCGTCTGGATTAGCGTTAATAAGGTTTGATAATAAAAAAGATTCAAGTCCCGGGAAAAGGATCGACCATGATCTTTCAATTAGAGAGGCCTGAAAAGCAAGGCGCTCACGGACATCTTACGATGCCGTGTATTAAAGCTGAGGTGCAATGAGAAAAACCCGCCCAGCGCGTGTTTTAAAAAGACTACAGGACCCAGCTTGGGCCCTGCCCCTAAGTGGGTCAAATCGGTTCGTAACTCAGTTGACGGAGTTGGCAACTGCGTATCCCGAGCTTGCAAAACTCTCGGAAAACGACAGACCACTTCCTGTTGCACGGAAATCATCGCGATTAGCAGATCGGACAACAGCAGACGATTCTGTGACACTTTGAAACTGACCGACAAACACGGATTTTACGCGCTGGGGACTATGATGGCAGAATGTACGGCTGTACATGCTGTAAGTATGACTCCTGACACTTTGTAGTTGTGAACGAATTTTTTCAACACGTACCTCCAGTCCAATATAGGCTAATATAAATAAATAAAGAAGCATTGTGATGTACAACCAACACAGTAAATTGGATGAGAGAGAGAGAGAGAGACGACTGTTTACATAGATGCCAAAGGATACAAGGTCGCCATGGGTCAAGCTGATTTTTAGTAGCTGCCCTTCGTATGGTGAAAAAAATTTGCTGTAAGCCACTCCAGATGAAAAGATATAACACAAAACGACAAATAACCCCTCCTTCCTCACCCTTCCGATATCGAATAAAGCTTCAGGCTGTGCTGTGTAACTTACGGATAGCTCGGCCTGGTCCACATCCAGTGTGCGTCCAGGCAAGACACAAATGGCCTGCTCTGTCCGTCGGTGGTCGAGTGTCGTCTGCTACTGTTGATATCAGTAAAAATATCGCTGGTTTAGATCAGTGATCGCGGTGCCCACTCGCTGCATACAGGAAGTGGCCTGTCTTTTTCAGGGGAGTTTTGCCAGCACGACAAACGCAGTTGAAAACTCAGTCAACTGAGTAGCAAACCGGTTTGCCGAAGTTAGCCGAACGTTCACAAAGACAGGGCCCTCGCTGGGTCCTGCAAAGTTTTTTTAAAACACGTGCGGGGCGGAGTTTTTTGACTGTTTCTCAGCTTTAAGTGTACTGAGTTTAACTCATTCGCGGAAAGGCCGCGAATGAGTTACGCCAACGTGCTCGATGTGAAAATGTTACGGCTTATGCTAAAATCATATGAATGCAAATGCAAAATAATTATGTACGTTGGTCTGTGATTCTAAACCTTACCCCTTCGCGCCGTTACGTCCAAAGTCACAAACCAGCACACATGAAATCCGCATCGAGGCCGTATTTTCTCTTTACAGTCTTTGAGCGACTGAACAGGTGTGGTACACAGATCTAAATCGGCACAGGAAGGGGTATTCATATGACCCTCACCCCCTCCAAAACTGTACAAGCTCATGAGGATCTTTGCTTTTTGCGCGGCTGTATAGCCGTAGTACTCAGTCCAGTGATACTTCGCCCATTCTTCCGCGTGTGAATCCATGGCTCATTCAGACATCCAGTCATTCATTCACTCTAGTTCATTCTCCGAACAACTTCATCCGTCTGCAAGAGGCATAGATTCTCACAAACCCCTGCTGTCGCAGGGGCTGATGAGAATCTATGCCTCTTGCTATTGAGAGTTCAGTCATCTTTCTGTTTTTTCAAAGGCGGGAGGAGGTCCGAAGGGTTGACCAAGTTTTCGACAGGGTGTTCTGTTAGAAACCCTCACATCAAAAGTACTTCAAAGTTTGTCCATTCACACAGATCCGGCTGTTTATTCGGCCATCTCACACGAGGGACAGCTATGCCTTTCTAAATACCTACAACATGTTGTGGAGAAACTCAGTAGTTACTGAGACGGATACATTGAATAATGGCATAGGCAAGGCTGTATGTATGAAATCATTTAGTCAAAACTCGCCACGGCAGGAATTAGCTCAGCCATGATACTTCAAGGGTAGTGCCTGATCAACGTGGCGCCTAGAAGCCTCTCTACCCTGGGCTATCGTGACCCATGTATACAAATGCCTTACCTCATTCAGCCCGACGCACGTATTTCCCAATTCTTGAAGGCGTCATCTAACGACTATGCACTTGTTGCAAGAGATGGATCGACCATGATAATTCTCGTCCCATTTCCTGCTATAGTGCGTCAGGGCTGAATGGGTAAAAAGTTGCACAAGTCATTATTAAAGCGAGCAAAACATACTATATACTTAAATGAGTTTTTAACCTTAAACTTTACCACGAACTTTAAAAAGTTCATGGTAATAAGACGGGTAATGTTACCCGAGAGTTCATGGCAAATGAGTGGTCGGATCCAATGACCAGACATTATCTGATTTCGGGTCTTTTCCAATCCAATACATTTGAGAAAGGCCCAAAATATAACCTTATCCCCTTGACTGCCAGAGGACGCAGATTGTGGTTGAGAAATTTTGTTAATTAAAACGCCAAAGATCCTTACGTCCAAGGAACATGGACACAGAGTGGTTTCAGCAAGAGGTATAGATCCTCATGAGCCCCCGCAACTGCGGGGACTTATGAGGATCTATGCTTCTTGCAGTTGGGTTGTGTTTATTTTTTCTCGGCATTAAAGAGATTAAAGTTAACTAAATTTGACACTGGGTGAAGCCTAGTCTGTCGCAATGTTGCACAATGATGCCTTGTTCACAGACGAAAAGCGTCTTGTTACTTTGCAGTAATCCAAGCCAACAATTAGACACATATACTGACTGTAATCGTGAGTTTTAAACACACACGTGTTCCACTCTGCTGCAAAATTACAAGTAGACCCGCAATGTCGCCGACACCAACAATATTCTTCACACGCCGCACCCTATGTAGCTTCCATAAAACGTTGCCTTTTGAAAGTAAAACAGACAATAATAATAATAATAATAATAATAATAATAATAATAATAATAATAATAATAATAATATACCTCTTCTATAGCGCAATATCCCCACAAAGAAAGGCTCAGAGCGCTTTAACAATAATCTGTTAACTCATTCAGCCCGACGGCCGAATTTGGAGGCGTCATCTAATGACTATGCACCAGTTTCTCGTTCAGCCCGACGGCCGAAATCGGAGGTGTCATCTAATGACTATTCACCAGTTGCAGGAGATGGATCGACCATGATAATTCAAGGGCAGTGCCAGATTAGCTTGGCGCCGACAGGCGCCAAGCTAATCTGGCACTACCCTTGAATTATCATGGTTGACCCATCTCCTGCTGTAGTGCGTCAGGCTGAATGGGTTAAGCAGTTCGGCAATACCAAGTATTCAAACACTGTTTTGGACGCCGACGCGCAGTAAGCAATAAGACCCTTTGGCCGACGTCAGTCGCAGCGGGCTCGCGAACAACCCTGCTAGTGTAATCCACAGGCGTGCGAGGGCCCACAGCGATGTCGTGCTTGCTTTTTAGAAGCCGGTTGTGTACCATCATAATAATGGGTAGACCATCGAAAACCGATGATGTCGTCATTGTGCATGACTTCTATTTGTGGGTGCGGGTGTGGCTGGCCAAGCCAATCCTGGAGCCACACCTGCGAGGGCAATGAGGGCACTGAAACGTAGCTGTGGGGAGACGGTCGACGCTGTCTTTCTGCGAGCTCTGGCACTGGTGATCCGTTCGCGTCGATTGTGTTCAAAGAGCGTGCAGGCTTTCCGGGTGGCGGCACGCCAGCCAGATCTGTCTTGTGCTTGTGCTTCAAGTTTCTTTACCGGGAAGACGCAGTACTTGAGGCTGTCTTTTATGCAGTCTTTGAAGCGTTTCTTTGGCCGTCCTTGCTTCCTGTCGCCTTTCGGGAGTGCACCATACAGGAGTTGGCGTGGCATGCGAGAATCATCCATGCGTATGACATGACCTGTCTAGCGAAGTTGTGTCTTTAAGATCAAGGCTTCAACACTCACTAAGCCAGCATTGTCCAGGACTTCCAGGTTTGTCACCTTGTCTTGCCATTTGATGCCCATGAGTGAGCGCAGGGATCTCATGTGGAAACGTTTAAGCTGTTTGAGGTGCTTTCTGTACAGCGTCCATGACTCACAGCCGTAGAGAAGGCTGGGGAGGACTAGTGTCTTGTAGACTTTGATCTTGGTGGAGAGCTTGACGTTGTTGTTATTCAACACACGAGTGCGCAAACGACCCAGGGCTTGGCTGGCTTTGCTGATGCGAGCTGCGATTTCCTCGTGGATAATACCGTCAGAAGAGATGATGCTCCCCAGGTGCCGAAACTGGTCGCCAGTCTTCAGCTCGGTGCCTTCGATATACACTTTGGGTGGGGGGGGCTCTTGTGCCTGGGGCTGGTTGGTGCAGGACCTCGATCTTGTTGAGACTAATGGTGAGGCCAAACAGTCAAAAGGTTTCCGAGAACCAGTTGACGATGGTCTGGAGGTCAGACTCCGTGTGCGCCATCATCGCACAGTCATCGGCAAACAGCGCCTCAAGGATCAGTCTCTCGATGATCTTGGTCCTGGCGTTCAGTCGACGGAGGTCGAAGAGAGAGCCGTCTAGTCTGTACTTCAGGTACACTCCCTTCTCAAGGTCACGTACTGCATGGGTCAGGACACACGTGAAGAACAGGTTGAACATTACGGGGGCAAGAACACAACCTTGTTTGACACCGTTGGAAATGTGGAAGGGTGCGGATGTGTCGCCGTTTGACTGGACAACTCCTACCATTCCATCATGGAAGAGGCGGATGATGTTGGTTTTACTTCCTGGGGCAGCCGATCTTTGCGAGGATGACACAAAGCGCTTCTCTTTTCAAGGTGTCAAATGCTTTGGTCAGATCTATGAAGACAGCGTTGAGGTCCATGTGCTGCTCAATGCATTTCTCCTGGACCTGTCTCACAGAGAAGACCATGTCGACTGTGCTGCGGCCGGGTCTGAAGCCACACTAAGCCTCTGGGAGTGCTTCCTCAGATACAGAGCTGATCAGGCGGTTGAGGATGACTCTCGCGAGGATCTTGTCAGCAATGGACAAGAGTGAGATCCCTCGGTAGTTGGTACAGTCTGCTTTGCTGCCCTTGTTCTTGAACAGGGAGACGATTATAGCATCTCTAAATTTCTGTGGCATATTCTCCTCTGCCCATATACGTCAGAATGTTGAGGAAGGCATCAAGGGCCTCAGGTCCAGCTGCTTTGAAGAGCTCTGCGGGGATGCCGTCCATGCCTGCAGCCTTGCCGGAGCTAGTCTGGCTGATCGCTTTCTTGACCTCATCCAGGGTAGGCGGGAGGTCAAGGTCATCCAGTGTCGGCTTCTGGGGAATCATGTCCAGGGCCGCGGGGTCGACAGTGGAAGGCAGGTTCAGCAGATATGAGAAGTGTTCTCTCCAGCGCTCAGTGATGCTGCCTTTGTCCTTCATCAAGGTGAAGCCGTCGGAAGAAAAGAGAGGGGTTGTGCTGGGTCTGGAAGGGCCGTAGACAGCTTTCATTGAGCTGAAAAACTCCTTAAGTTGTTGGATTCAGCAAAGTGTTCAAGTTCTTTTGCCTTGCTGTCCCACCAGGTGTCCAGCATGTTGCGGAGCTCTCTCTGGGCTTTTCTCTGGAGGTGTTTGAAGCGGTCTTTCTTGGACAAGGAGTTGATGTCGTTCTGCCACTCGATGAAGGCACTGCGCTTTTGCTCCAGTAGCTTGTTGATCTCTTCATTGTTCTCATCGAACCAATCCTGGTGTACCCTCTGCTTGGGTCCAAGCACGTCTTTGGCAGACTCCCGTCACCATCCCCTTGAACTGGTTCCACATTTCAGTTGGGTTGCCAGTCAGTGGTCCATGGGCAGTTAGCAGGTCATTAAGGTGGGACTGGATGTTTTCGTTGATGTCCGGGCGCTTCAGCTTGGCCAGGTTGAATGAAGGTCGGGTGAGATTCGGCCTCTTCCTGTGTGCTGGTGCAATGTGCCGGTTGAGGACAAACCGCACCAGCCGATGGTCGGTCCAGCACTCGGCTCCTCTCATGGCTCTGGTGATTCTGACATCACGAGTATCCCGCTGGCGGACAATGACATAGTCTATGAGATGCCACTGCTTGGACCTGGGATGCATCCATGTTGTCTTGAACTTACTAGCCAGCCTGAAGAGGGTGTTGGTGATGGCGAGTCCATTCTCAGCGCACAATGTCAGCAGCAGCAGGCTATTGCTGTTCATCTTGCCCAGCCCGTGTGGGCCCATCACTCCTTCCCAGCAGTCACATCTTTCCCAACTCGAGCATTGAAGTCAACAAGCACGATGAGTTTGTCACTTGCAGGGGTGGACTTCAAGAGGGAGTCGAGGCTCTCATATAACGCCTCCTTGTCGTCATCGGCGTTGGTGAGTGTCGGAGCATAGGCGCTGATGATAGTGACATGTCGGGTGTGGGAGATGGGGAAACGGAGCTTCATCACTCGTTCGCTGATGCCAGTGGGAAGAGAAGGTAGCTGTCGGAGGAGCGTGGTGCGGATGGCGAAGCCAACTCCGTGTATCCTGTCCTCGTTCTCTGCTTTGCCCTTCCAGAAGAAGGTGTACCCGCCCTCAGGTTCACAGATCGAGCATTCGTCAGCAAATCTGGTTTCACTAAGAGCTGCAATGTCGATCTTATATCTCGCTAGCTCCCTGGTTATGAGGCCTGTTCTTCTGTGCGGTCTCTGCGTCTGATCTCTGTCCAACAGGGTTCGTACGTTCCACGTACCGAGAATAAGTTTCTTTCTTTGTTTTTCTTTTCGACCGCATAAAAGAGTTAAACCGCCAGCCGCGGTAAGCTGACCGGTTTGGCGTAGGGCAGGCAATGTTTGGAACACATTTTCTAGTTCTCTCCCTTACTAGGGTGAGCAGTGCTGTCCTGAACAGGGCTGCTCAGTCGCCTGGGATGCTGCCGAACTTCCCTGCTGCCCCTGGTACAAGGAAGAGCGACCACTGGTCCACAGGCCGCCTGCGTGCAGGTTCGGAGCTACGACTCCCAGTAGTAACCTCTACCTGTCGGTTCGCCTGTTCCCCATCGCCGCAGGGCTTCTGGAGGAGGCAGAAGAAAAAAGAAGATGAAGAAGCAGATTTGGTGAAGATGAAGATCCATGCACAAAACCTGCGCGTGAAGGAGATTTTGGTGGAGAAGCTGTTGCGCTGGAACAACCCCACCCACTCGGCCGCAGAAATCAGAGTCCAGTGGCACGATGAGACGTTACAACTGGTAACTTCCTTGCCTGCAGTGAATGGCCATGTCTTCTTCTCTGCTCTGACATGCCCTATGCACTCCACAGTCCACTGCTGACCCGCCCTCCTGGCCGTTGAACCGCCCAGTCGGCCGGTGACAGACTTTGCATGCTAGGACGAGCAAGTCCTGCCTCACCAAGGGTTTGAGACCCCTGGTTTCCCCTCACTTGGTTTAGCCAGCCAGTCGAAGCTGTTGCCCGTGGTGTGGCCGCTGCGCATGCTGCATCTACGTGGAGCCACAAGTGAGAGTTGAGTGTGAGTTGAACCTATACTGGTGGACTACTCTCTAACCTTCGAGAGAGACGACTTGTTCCCCCCCCCCCCTCCCCATTATAGGTGAAACCCCCTCCTTGAATACTCTAGACACCACACATGTACCATCACATACGAACTTAAAACCCTGTGGCTGTCGGTAGCGATGATTCCTGCAGGAATCATTTGCCCCTATCGGGATAAATAAAGTTTATTGAATTGAATTTAATTGAAAGGGTTAAAATGATCCGACCAAGTAGTGTGCCTCTTGCAAGCAGACTAACAAAAAATATAACCTCTTTAACCCTTTTATTGTCAGTGGTGGCAGATTACGTTTCTGAAATCTTTGTTAATTCAATGCCAAAGATTCCAAACCGTTCAAGTTACATGGATACAACGTAGTTTCAGCAAGAGGCGGAGATCCTCATGAGCCCCCGCATCTGCGGGGGCTCAGTCATGAGGATCCATGTCTCTTGCAGTTGCATTGTTCGCTTTTTCTCGGTAGTGCAGGGGTTAAGATTTACAAAAGCGGAGAGTACAAGAGGCATAGATCCTCACGGGCCCCAGCAGGACGAGGGGTGCTCACAAGAATCTATTCTTCGTAAAAAGAAAGGATGTGCGTTCACTAGTACGATGGGGCACTGGGTGCACTAACCAAGATTCACAGATTAGCAAATTTCAAGGACTCTGGACTCGGGAAACAAGACGAGACAACAACTAACCAGTTCGGTACGGGTACACAGTTACCAAACCTCCAAATCCAACAGGCATAGATCCTCATGAGCCCCCACATCTGCAGAGGCTCATGAGGATCTATGCCTCTTCCTGGCTCCAATCATATTTTAATGTGCTATCCTCCAGTACATGGTAAAATCAGCAATGGTTTCAGAGGCCTGTTTCTAGCTGTTAGAGCTAGAGGTGAAAAATTAACCCCATTGGGCATGCAACCACCGGTACTGTAAACAGTACCGATGGCTGCGTGCACAAAGGGGGGTTAAATCTCCGCCGCGAATACGGTCTCCTGAAGATGGCAGAACACAGGTCTCACTGTTGTATCGCATTCCTTTGAGGTGAATTCATCCTTACCGCCTGCACTCGTGCCCATTTTCTCACAGTACCTTTTTTCACTGCTCGTCACACACACGGTCACAGGAATGTCTGCGGTTACTTTAGGTAAACGTCGGCTATGGCAACGCGCACAGGATATTTAAGTGGGGGAAAAAATCAAGTGTACTTAGACTGTACAATACAGGTCAGCCTCTGTCAGTATTTTAGTTAAGACAATACGCGAGGAGGTTTACACGTGTAACCGATGTGTACCCCCCCCCCCCCACCCCACCCCAACTCCACAGCTCCCCAACAAAAACGGGGAAGCAAATATGAGTCCTAATCGTGAAGCACTTAAGGCTATTGTCATTCACAGTTTGGGCCAGCTCAGTCACATGGTTTAAGAGATATTTTATGGGGATAAGAAGACAAAACAAACATGTCTGTGCCGTCAATGGTGGTGATGTAAATCTTGTTTCAAACCCTTTCTTTGAGTACTATCCATCAACACACCACATCTCAAGTAAATCGGTCCCATGGTTTTGACGATCCCACAAAAAACAGAACCAAATTAATCGTGGACACAATGTCCTTGACCTTTCGAGGTAGCGACTTGTTTTTTTGTTCAAGGCACACCTTTTTACTAACGTCCGCTAAATCAGTCCACGTTTACATTCCTTTGTGGGGTGAAAAAATCCAAACTGCGAGCACTTTCCTTGACAAGATTAACCCACTTAGCCCCAACGCCCTACAACTGGAGGTGGATGGACCATGATAATTCAAGGGTAGTGCCAGATTAGCTTGGCGCCTTTAGGTTCTTATAGCGCTTATTAGTGTCTTATATTGTTGTTTTATGACGAGCCAAAAGGCTAATTTCTGTCGTGCTTTGACTCGAACAGACAATAAAGTTGTATTGTATTGTATTGTATTATCATGACCCATCCATCCATCTCCTGCAACTGGTACATAATCGTTGACACCTCCAAAATTTGGGAAACGTGGCCCTGGGGCTAAATGGGTTAAAACTGCTTCTGGCCGCAGCCCAAAAGGCTGAGTGCGAGAGTTGTGTGTGGCTGCCCCCCTAAAAGCACAGTGTGACAGTTACTGTTTGTGTAGGAACAGTGGACCGATTGTAATGGCGGGAACAATGTTAGTGCTTTCTATACCATATGCCTATCAAGTTTGAAGGGGGGAGACCTACAACCGCACAGTCGCTGACCCAGCTTTTCCATCTGCAAGAGGCACAGATTCTCATGAGCCCCTGCGTACGCAAGGGGCTCACGAGAATCTACGCCTCTTGCTGCAATATTGCGCTGACTTCCTTAGAGCACGGGGGGCCCAGGGTTTCAGGAGAAATATTTCAGTAGGTTCTCACGGCATCCTTCAGTTGTGTGGCGGTGTAGTCGCTTGCAACGCACATGGTCAAAGTCAGCACACACAAAAAATACCAGTGAAGAAAATTATATTAACCCCTTCGAAGCCAGATGATATTAACAGATGATATGAACCCCTTCGATGCCAGTGATCACGAATTTCACGTCTGAAACTACTGTGCACTGACCCACACTCGCGTGAAGAAACAGGTGAAACTACAGGAATCATCGCGACAAAAACCGCTACCGACACGCAAAGGGTTATGATATTTCACAACGGTAACACTAACAAGAATGTCTCTATCAGCCGGGGGAAAAAATGCGCATCAAAATCTCACTTCATTACAGCAAGCCTAATCATTAGAATAACGACCCTAATAAAAGAAAATACTGTGACGGCAAGACACATTTCAAGTTGATGTTAACTTACGTTTTCAGGACAATAAAGTAATTATTATTCTCATAATCGGCAACAAGTGATGAATGAAGCAGTTGAACAACATAACGACAAGTAGTCAGTAGCAGGTTATCCATTCTCCGCCTTAGGGTTAGCTAGAGGTTGGGATCCTCATGCGCATAGGCAGCAAAATCAACGACGGAAATTATTGCAACAGCCGATGTCGTGAGCGTGGAAGTTTTTAATCTGAAAAATCCGAAACGCAAAGACCTGCAAAACTACTAAAAATAAATTATATTACTCACTGGATGCACGTGTGCTGATCTGAGATTCTGGATCTTTCGGATTCAGCCTTAAGGTCTGAAATTACGGCCAGTTGCACAAGTGTGCTTAGTCCTGCGCCAGCCACTAAGCAAGGTCCTGCGCTAGCCACTAAGCAAGGTGCTCCGCAGCTTGCTTAGTGGCTAGCGCAGGATTGAGTTTACAGGAGCACCTTGCTCAGTGGATGGCGCAGGACTAAGCTCACTCATACAACTGATCCCTGCACACATTTCCCAATGTCCAAAATCACAGACCAGATAACTTTAATGGCACTGCTACTCAAGATATCGGCCTGACTGCATAGCTGGAACGCAGAAAAAGAAGGCATTGCTACTCAAGTCGATAGGACTCGCCCTATAACTGAACAGCCGCTGAGAGAAAATTGGAGATAAAAGAACTAGGAGCTTATAGCTGCCCGAATCGGAGTCACTCTTGAAAACTCTGGGTTGAGCCATTCCAGTCACACACTGATCATTGTCTCCCTCGATTCGCTACCGCTAGCGGTAGCGAATCGAGGGAGACAACCAGTGTGTTCCAGCTATCTAGTCTTTGGTGATCCGAATAAATACAAACTCTCTCAGCAAGCCACTTCTGTTTTGCAAGAGTCATAGATTCTCATGAGCCACGGTGGGAGCAAGGCCTCATGTCCATGAGGAGAATCTGTCGAGTCACTACCTCTTCATGGCGCGGACGGAGACGGCAATGACTGATCGACTATCCAGGAAAGCAACTGCCTCCCACAAACAAGACCCAAAGCCGGGTAATTGAAGATAAAAGGAGGTATTTGGTGAACACGGAAATAGAGCGCTTTGAAAACACAAAAATAGGTATGAAAATCTTGAAACTAAACGGTGCCATGCAATTCCAGATTGTCTTCAATCGTTCTTTAGAGGTTTACAGAAACGAAGCGAGCATCGTACTGCAGAGTGGTACATCACTCGTAGGGAAAAGCATTCTTTAACCCCTTCTGTGCCATTGGTCGCATAAACCTTTGTTAATTCAACACCAAAGAGCCATTCAGCCGTCCAAGGAATATGGACACAAAGTAGTGTCGACAAGAGAAACATCTCTTTATGAGCCCACGTGACTGAATCATCGTGGGTTCAAGGGTGGTGCCATAATAGCTTGGCGCCTATGGGCGCCAAGCTATTCCGCTGGCACCACCCTTGAACTATCATGCTCGATCCATGTCTTGCTGTGTTGTGTCGGGGCGGAATGAGTTAATATACACAGTAAGCTAAAGGTCGCCGGGCTGACACTGGCTTTGGCTAGCGGAGCACCTTGCTTAGTGGCTGGTACGGGGATTGGTTATTTGGGTTTAACGCCGAGCAGGCGACTAAGGCCATCTCACGGCGGGATGGGTAAAAATCTGGTCAGCCAGACTAAAAGCAAGGTCTTAAAACAAGATGTAAATATAGCTTTAAAATATCAGGCTAAAATGTCGCACGTGTCTTTAAAAGAAACGTCTACAGACTCTCAAAAAGGGCAAATTAAAAAATTCACATAGTCTATGAATGCTCAGATCTTGTTAAAAAATATTGCATTCTCTCAAGAAATTGAAGATTTTGTCCGGGGGAACATCCCGGAACAAAACCTTCAAGGAGTCCCGCGCTGTGAAGTGTTTATATCTCGTGTCAATTAGATCAGCACAATACAGCAAAAAGTGTCGAAACTGGTACGGGGACTAAGCATACTCATACAAACGAGTCCCAGTGACCAACTGGTTCTAAAGCCGACGACAGAGAGCGTGGTCTCGCAGTGCTCTGACCAACAGAGACCGAGGTCGACTCGACGACCTTTTGCACACTCTGAAAGCACAAGGGATGTACCCAAACTGGTTGTTTCCCTCGATTCGCTACCGCTGATCAGCGGTAGCGAATCGAGGCAAACAACCAGTGTGTCAATGTATCTAGTCTGCTAAAAGACTGCTGATGTAGACCAAGCCCAAACGACCAGTAAACGAGCACACTGGCCATCTCCCTCGATTGCTGCGCTGTAGCGAATCGAGAGACCGAGATAACCAGAGTGATAAACCAGGGTAGTCTACAATTTGCAACTCAAACCCTCACCCACCTGATCAACGCGGATCACGACTAGTCGCAGCCTGGAAAACTGCAAAATGCTCTCCCACTCTCAGAAATATAACACTGACGGTCCAACTATGCCACAGAGAAGTTTTAATTCTAAAATCCACCCGATTAAAGTGGATATAGTCGTCGCCTAGAAAACTGCAAAATGTGTCCATGGTCTGGAACGCTCTCAGAAATAACACTAACAGCCCAACCATACTATGCCACAGAGAAGCTTTGATTCTAAGTCAACACAGAAAACAAACGCATTACCTCACGCAAGCCTCTGCTGCGAAACTGGAAAACTTCAGCCGAGTTTCAGAGCGCTGTTTCTGCTACACTGGAGGGTCCCGCCAAATGCGGTGAAATTCCTTCTCAGTAGCAGCCAGCGAGCTGGGTGGTTGATTGTGTCATTATAACCAGAAGCCTTCATACACTCGCAACCGTAAAACCATCTAACTTCTTCCTTTTGTAGAACACAAATGTAAACAGACGGTTCTGGCACCGAGCTCAGCCTGTAAGTCAGGCAAAGATTTTTCTCTTCTCTTCTTTTAAACACATGGTTGCGGGAGGCATAGACTTGCATGTAACTTCCGGTCGCAGGAGCCATGGATTCTCATGAGCCCCTGCGTTCGCAGGGGCTCATGAGAATCCATGGCTCTTGCAGATGTAAGGCAGCAGGCTGGGAGCCTGCATACAGGAAGTATCAGCAACGGTCTTTGGGAATGAACGTGGCCGCTTAGTGGAGGCCACGGGAACGCGATCTACCGCTCGCATCCTGCAGGTTTTGACGGTAACTCTACTGCTGTTGGTGAAAAATGCCAGACTGAATTCCAGACTGCCATGAACATTTTCAATTTCAAAGCGAACTGTCGGAGATATTGGTACACTATAATACAATGTATGTGGCAAGTAATGCTGAAGGGGTGGAGGGTGGGGGAGGAAAGACGGGGTTTGCCATAAAATCGTGATGCATGATGGGCGTTTATTTGTGTGTTGTTGTGTGGTGGCTTTTTTTTTTTTTTTTTTTTTTTTTTGGGGGGGGGGGGGGGGGGGGTTCTCGTGATTCGTGATTGCTTTTTTTCTAATCCTCGTAATCCGTCAAATTAAGTAGTAAATTGGTCATGAAACGTGAAAGCCAAAACAAGATCTTCATGATTCGTGAAAATATCTTGCTTATTTCGTGAAAGGTGAAAGGTGGGCACCCAAACTGACAATACTATTTTGAAAATGAAATAGTCACCGTTGATTACTAACTAACTACCTACTAACTGTATAAGGTACCTAAAGAGCTTAGCTCCACATCATGGCACCAGAACCAGCACCTCCAGCAGGATCCCAACGTAACTCTCGTCACTCAAAAAAAAAAAAAAAAAAAAAAAAAAAAAAACGCGGCCTGCAACTTGTTGAGGAACCCTCGCCAGCCACTGCCGCGCGCCTCGTTTCCTGTCAGTTGTCTCTCTTTACTTACCAGCTATTTATGTTTCGACGCAGGTTTCAACAGCAGACCCAACCGAGCTGCAAGAGGCATAGATTCTCATTAGCCCCAGCAGGCTGCAGGGGCTCATGAGAATCTATGCCTCGCGCGGACACGCTCTATGGTCTGCATGCTACAGGAGCTCATGAAACTTAGTGCCGAGTCCTGCTGGCGAAAGGTAAGTTATAGACATCCACAGTGGCGGAGCTAAGGATTCCCTCCCAAGACTGCTGGTAGCATGGTCAAAGAGCATGTTTAAAGAGGCTTGGTACACCGCCGACGCATAGACCCTACCTACTGACTGTGGATCTGTGGCCGCCGGACTAAAGCACAACACTGCTACCAGATACAGCAGAACCTGTTTTCAGCGACCACACTACACGAGAGCACCTGTCATTAAGGACCATCATTCTGTAGCGTCCTGACAGTTGACATTTTTAGCCCAGAAAGACTTTTCTTGAGAGAGCACCCGTCCATAAAGACCTCATTTGTACAGCTGAACCAGTTTAGACCCGACGCTCTGCAACAGGAGATGGATCGACCATGATAATTTAAGGGTAGTGCCAGATTTGCTTGGCGCCTCATGGCGCCAAGAAAATCTAGCACTGCCCTTGAATTATCATGGTCGATCCACCTCCTGCAACTGGTGCATAGTGGTTAGGTGACACCCCCAAAATGTGAGAAATGCGGCCGTGGGGTTAAATGGGTTAACAAGAGGCTTCTTTTGCCCTCCCTTCACATGTGTTCAGCCGCACTTCAAAAAGAAGCAACCGTGATAGTTTGAGGGTGGCATCAGACTGGCTGAGCACCGCCCAGCACATTGACGTCATTGAGTCTGGCTATTTTTTTTTTTATTTTTTTTATTCTATCCTAGCTCCTTGTACCGTCTGTACTCACATTGCCCATTAGAAACAAAACTCCCAGCAAGACAAAACGAAACGAGCGAAATTCAAAGCAAAAGTTTGCTTTCCTCTACCTCGTATTACGTGACTTTCACGATCTTTTGTATTTTCTAATGTCAAGATTGTTTCTGTTTCTTCATCATTTTGCTCTTTTTTCCCACATATGATACTTGAACGACGAAGACACTAGAGACAACGTCACAGACGAAAATGAAGCCGGGCGGAGGCGTTCGGACAGAGAATACTGCCACAAACTTCAATCCCTCAGACTACCCCTTCTTGCGGAGAACAGACGTATGGAACGTTGTACTGCCGTAATTTGGCAGCAGTTGGTGAGTCCGTTCTTCTTTTTATTTTTATAAAAGCAAGATTTTCATCGTCATACAAAGAAAATCTCGGCGCTTGTCTCAAAAATGAACTTGCTGATTTGGGCCGAAACACGACAGTACACGTACACATCATAGAGCGTATATATATATATATATATATATATATATATATATATATATATATATATATATATATATATATATATATATATATATATATATATATATATATATATATATATATATATATATATATATATATATATATATACGCTCTATGGTACACATACTAAGGGGGATCACTCAATGGACAAATATCATCTCAAGTCTTTTGGCACCCAAATTTATTATTATTAAAATTAAAATATTAAAAAATATATTTTAAAAAAAGAAACGCCAGCCCTATATATATATATATATATATATATATATATATATATATATATATATATATATATATATATATATATATATATATATATATATATATATATATATATATATATAGTGCGAACTTGTTCACGAGTTTGAGAGGGGTGCTTCAAATATGCTTTTTTTTTTCATTAGTAAGAAAATCAGACTTTCTTTATTGTAACCTTGTCCACAGCTTGCCTAGAAATGCGCCTCTGCCACAGAGCATTTCACCTGCTGAGTGTATGGTGACCTGCTCTCATGGCTGTGTGACCCAGACACCGTGTGCTTCAATGGTAATTTACCTGTGATATTTCAAACTATTTCAAACTATGTCCCAAAATAAGAAGGCTGGGAGGTCAACCGCAGGAGCCGACTTCGATCAGCAAAAGGAGTATATAAATTTCTTACGAGTCCCTGCAGACTGCTAGGGGCCCATGAAACTCTACGCCGCTTGCGCCGAGCTGCTTAATTCTTCTATATTACCTATCTAAAATCAAGTCCGCATTTCAACAGTTTTGGACTATATACCAGTTGTTGCAAATGGATCGACCATATTTCAGTCAAGGGCAGTGCCAGATTAGCTCGGCGCCATCAGGCGCCTAGCTAATCTGACACAACCCTTGAATTAATAAGGTCGATCCATCTCCTGCTATCCTGTACATCGGGGTGAAATGGATTAATTCTTCTTCTAGTGACCTTCTCACCAGGCAATGAAGGATAACAGGTTGCAATAGACAATTTTCGGAAATCAGAAGTAGGTCACAAACTGCGCATGTAGTTTACGCGGGCTTTTAGTCCACTCTTTCGATCAAATCTCCTGCAGTTTTGACCTACTCCTGATTTGCAAACGTCTATTTTTTTTGTGTGTATAAATGCTCTGTGTATGCCTACAGATAGTTATGCACAAAATGACTACATAATAATCAACATGTCTGAATGTCGTACAATTTTAAGACGTTTCTGCTCTTCTTGACTGTTAGAATATTTCACAGATGGATGAAAGGGCAGTGCCGACACCGAGTCACCTGTGCCCCCTCATATAGTTTGTCAGTGGAAAGATGGGTAGGGAATTCTTAGTTTAACAAGACAACACTGACAACCCGTTTACGTGGCGAATTTTAGCTTTCAACGACTTGCCAGCTCGGAGAAGGCAACCGTAAGAATAATTTCAAATTTCAAGACAGAAAGATAGGATGGTCACGTACTTCTAAAGAAACATGGAAGCCTTATCTCTGCTCCCAAGTGGCGTAGAATCTCATGAGCCCCTGCGACTGCAAGGGCTCATGAGAATCTACGCCTCTTACAGACAGGGGAAAAGATTACTCCTCCTTTCATCGAAATTCCAGAATTTAATACTGCACGACTGAAAAATAAAGACGGGCGTTTGTCAACAACCAATGACTGAAACGTAACTCCGTTCTTTTCTCTCGACAGAAAGGGCAGGTGAATCACTTCTGGATACGTCATCAGTTTTATGGAGAAGATTTGTTCGTCTTGTTCTGTGATCTTTTTTAGTTTTGTTTAAACTTTTGTATTTCTAACAAAATTTCCAACAATAAACTGAATGAATGAACGTGTCGCATTTCCGTTGCCATGCCTTAGCTAATGAGTATGATTCGAGTGTTTGAATGTCTTTGTTTCGCGACATATGCATCCGAGGCAACAGGTGGTATCTCTAAATCTGAGGCAGGTCAAACCTTGCACGGACTTGCACCTTGCATCTGCAAGCAAGAGCTGTATATTTTCATGAGCCCTTGCAGCCGCAGAGGCTCATGAGAATCTACGCCTCTTGGGAGCAAAGAGTTGCCTAATTGTCATCCAGTTTTAGGTAATTAACCGTATTACCAATACGAGTAGCATAAGGACGCACGGCGCAGTGAGCGAAACTGCTCGGCCTTTATTACAGCATGGGCATCGTTACTATAAAGGGGTAGGGGGGGAGGCAACCTACTGTCTTTCCTTACTATACAGGGGCTAATACTACTGTCTGTGACCTGATTCTGAATTAATTAGGAATAACCTCTATTCCCGACAATGACAAAAACACGATGATGACACTTGTAAGGTGCGAGTTTTGACGCGATACAATAAAAATATTTAACCCCTTCCCTGCCACTGCACATTTTGTCTCTGAAATCACTGTTTATTGAACAACCAAATCCACAACCGTCCAAGAATCATGGATACAAATTGGTCTCAGCAAGGGGCATAGATCATCATGAGCCCCCATGACTCCGGGGGTTCATGAGGATCTATGTCTCTTGCAGCTGGATCGTGTTCACTTTTTTCCGCAGTGAACGGGTTAAAGAAAATAAATTCGGCGATTTTGGAAATAAAAATATCCAACTTCAGGAGGCACAGACTGTCATGAGCCACTGCGAATAATGCAGGGGCTCATAAGAATCTATGTCTCTTGCGGAGGCCAATGACAATCTATGCCACTTGCATGCAGGCTAGCATTTACAAGTACCAAAATCTCGGAATGTATGGAAGTCTGTGACGAAGAGGTCTGAATGGCGACCTGCCAACGTACCGTCGCTGAGTGAAATCCAGGAAACCTCCTCCATCGAATAACACAGACGTGAAAGTGATAATCATAGCCATCAAGAAACTAAAGACCTCGTGAACCCCTTCCAGATTCAAAACGGCCAAATAGGTTATCCCGCGCTAGACGTACACTCTGTGATGACAGGTATATTCTTCGTGCATTCCATGCATAGCATCCGCTACCCAGCTCCTACTTATAAGCCAGACAATTGCCATGTGCAAAAGGCGTAGATTCTCATAAGCCCCTGCAGTCGCTGGGCATGAGAATCCACGCCTTTTGCTCATTCTGAGAACCGGTCTTATTAAGTGTACATCTATGCCCTTCTATACCGCTGTACGGTTCCTCAGTCGGTGGTCACTGACAGATAAACGTGTGACTGCCTTTACGCAGACTTGTTAGGCAAATCTGGGATACCGGCCCGGTTGGAAGTGTGCCGGCGGAGATGTGCGTGTGCCGACCGGGTGGGTAGTAGTTGCTGCAGAGTACACAGGCAATCGAGGGTCTGCCAAAGAGAACTCTTTGTCTTGGTTCAGCTGTCCCATATATATATATATATATATATATATATATATATATATATATATATATATATATATATATATATATATATATATATATATATATATATATATATATATATATATATATAATACAGTGGCCCCGGCCTTGACTGGGGTCGAGAGGATGGTGGGCAGGTGAACCGGCACTGCAAGAGGACACAGGCTGTGTGTTAGAAATCGTAAATTCAACGTCAAAAATCCCCAGCTGTCGTAGGAACGTGGGTACACAGTGGTTTCAGCAAGAGGTGTAGATCCTCATGAGCCCCCGCAATGCGGGGGCTCATGAGGATCTACACCTCTTGCGGTCGGGCGGTGTTCAATTTTTCTCAGTCGGCAGTGACGGCGGGGTTAGTCAGTGGCCCCAGATGAAATCCCTCAGACTAAGAGAGGCATAACGATGTCAATTCAACGTCCCAGACTCCAAGCTGTCACAGGAAGAATCATACAAAGTGGTTTCAGCATAGATCCTCAAGAGCACCAGCAACTATACATCTTGCAGTTGTGTGGTAATCATTTTTTATCGATAGTTAAAGGGTTAATAGAGATTTTCTGAACCAGAAGCCAGTAGGTCAAAATATTGCAGGACGGCAAAGCTCGAGAGATACGTCCGTGTGAAGTTTAACCCATGTGAAGTTTAACCCAGTCCTACAGGAATCATCGCGAAAAAAAACCCGCTACCGACACGCACACGGTTAATTTGTTTGTGTGGTCCTTTGATGGATTTCAACAAGATCTAATTATTCACTATGGTATCAAAGACACAATCAAAGTCTTCGTGAGTCTACATCGGGAATCAATTAGCATCGGGTGTGACTTTTTCTATTTCAGAGTGTATAAATTATACCCTTACTGTGGGCCGGTTCGGGAAAGGTTACATCTGACCTATTTTGAGTGACCACCTTTACGGGAGATCACCTGTCATTAAAGAGAATCATCTAGGTGGCTACAGCTACACTGTGGTCTTCAATGGCAGGTGATACTGTTTTGCCCTTGAAAACTTCACTTAAGAAAGCACCCGTCTGTTAACCCTTTTAGCCCCAATATCCCATTTCTTAAATTGTTGAGGTGTTGTAGGAGATGGATTGATCATGATAATTCAAGGGCAGTGCCAGATGAGCTTGGCGCTTTCAGGCGCCAAGCTCATCTGGCACTACCCTTGAATTATCATGACCAATCCATCTTTTCCTGCAGGGTCCCGGGGCTAAAAGGGTTAACACAACTTATCTCTTGTAAAGAAGGTTGTTTCTCAAACAAGGTTCCACTGCACACTCTTTGTTTTCAACCACATTAATTTAGGACACTTTTAACGGTGATGTCAACGACATCTCGACCCAAAAAAAAAAAAAAAAAAATCGCTATCTTCATCTTTTTTAAGATGCTCGAGGCGCGGCAGGGTTGGAAGCTTTGCTTTGAATGCTTCCTAAGCCATACCTAATGAATCACGAAAAACGCACACTGGTTGTCCCCCTCATCTCCCTACCGCTGCCAAGCGGTGGCGAATGGAAAGAGACAACCAGTGTACAAAAAGTACGGCTCTTACAGGCAGAAGGTGTTCATAGTTTCAGGACTGAAATCCAGATTTTCACGGCGACAGGTTGGCACTCCATTCCGAAGCCGCCCAGAGCCCACGAGGATCTACACGGCCTGAATAATCAATACAGGTGGGTTCGTAGTCAGAGCTCAATCCCGAAGCAGTCGAGAACTCAATCCCCTCGAAGACGTCGAGAGTTCATAAGGGTCTCCGCAGCAAGAATAATCGATACAGGTTTGGTTGAAAGTCGCAGATGAAGCCTACAAGAAAATCAGCTCACGGTCCAATCCCTGCTTGAAGACATCGACTTAGCGATTCATCCCCACTTGAACCTTGCCGACGGTTTGACAAATCTCCTCAAAGACCCCATAATCAGTCCCCTAGCCAGCACTTGACATCTGCACGAGGCATAGATTCTCATCAGCCTCTGCAGCCTTACGATCTGCAGGAGCCAGGTGCAGAGATACAATAGCCAAGTAAGTTTGGAGACAGAACTAGGGATTGACCACTTTTATTTGCAGGTGTAAGTGAAGCTGAGATATGGCACAAGAGGCATAGATTCGCATGAGCCCCTGCGACTGCAGGAGCTCATGAGAATCCATGCCTCTTGTTGTAGATCAGTGCAGTGTCATGTCTTTTGTTGTTAGGGACAGAAATCAGCATTGTTGACACCTCCCCAAGCCAGACCATCTGACCTTCAAGAGGAATAGATTCTCAACAGCCCGTAAAGATATATAGCGACGAAAAGTATAGATCTTCATAAGCCTCTATGTACACATTTCTGGCACCGAGAGGCATGTTTTCTTTTGAGCATCTGCGTGCTTATTTTAAGAATCCATGCTTGTTGTTAACAATTAGCTTTTTTTTGTTGTTACTACAGCGTCAGCCAAAACACTTGTGATGCGCAAACCGCGGCACAGGTGCTCATGAGTTTCTGCATGATGGTCTCTAGTAACGAGAGGCATGATTTCTGAAGGGCTCATGAGAATCCACGCCTCTTGCGGGTACAGTCCAGTATCTTTGACTTGCACATCTCTGCCCCTCATAGAGTCGTCGTGGTTAGAACCTAGGACTGCCTTTTGTACACAGTCAGATTAAGCCTCTCTCTCTCAGTCTCTCTCTGGCCGGATTGTTCAAGGCTCTGCAGAGTTGTAGAAACTTGGCGCCAGGTTCTACTAACAAACTCCATCAACCTTCAACGGGTACAGATCCTCATGAGCGTGGACTCGCCAGGATCTATGTGTCCCGTTCGTCAACATCTTTGCTTCTACTGCCCTGAGACAGCAAAAGGCATTATTACAATGAATTAATTCTCGCTTTAAAAAAAAAAAGATTTACTGTCTTTTGCCTTCATGTAGCAGTCTTCTGTTCTCAGATATTGTGTGGAACAACGTGATGTAGGACTATAACACGCTGACCGCTATTTGTGCTGATCTGGATCCTACTACTAGAGTACAGTGTGTCGTCTGGCGAAGTCATCCAGCAGTCAGGCTGGAAATGACAAACAAAGTATTTGCCCCGTGACAAACAACTGAAAGTCAGTCCATTTTTCTGGAAAGTGGGAATTTCCTTATATTACAATGAAAATATCGCTTTTCACGAAAATGGACTGATTTTCAGTTGATTGTTTTTTTGCAGGCAACGAATTGTTCATTACAAAAGAAATTTTGCTTTCCGCAAAACTGGGCGAACCGTCGATTGCTTTCACGGCCGGGGCAGATATGTGGTGAGGAAAACGAGAAGTTTAACCCTCTGGCTGTCGGTAGCGCCTTTTGTCCCGATGATTCCTGCACTGAGGAATCATCGCGACAAGAAGCGCTACCGACAGCCAAAGGGTTAAGCCCATGCCATCCTGAGTGTCAGGGAAGGGCCATATTCCGGAGAATCTGGTTCGAGACCGGTTCAAGCCGAAAGTCACTCGGCTACATCGATTTGTATTCTGGCACCACCCTTAACCCTTTGGCTGTCGGTAGCGGTTTTTGTCGCGATGATTCCTGCAGGAATCATCGCGACAAAAACCGCTACCGACAGCCAAAGGGTAAGCTCAAGATACCTCCGTTCCTCATCGCATCAATGCGCGCGGGACGAGCGCCTGTGCAGCCGGCAGCATCTCTACGGATTTATTTCAGGCTATCTTTATGACCGGATCGATCGATCGGTTACCGTCCTAATTGGGCGTAATTTCCTGACGGGACCACTTCAGCACTGACGGCTTGTCCCTACTCAGTCATTCGAATTCTCGGTTCTGTCGTTGTCCTCTACACACTGGTGCGCTGTCAATCTGTATACACTCGTAAGACTATCATCTGCAAGTATTGATAATATAATACTTACGATACGCTTTATCCCTAGGCGGCCGTGGAGGAGGCTACGTGAACGCTATCTCATAAGAAAAAAACTACTAGAGTTTAAGCTATACACTGTGTCATTGAGACTGTCGAGGACACTGTTCAGTATAATTCCCAACAAAGAAAGAAACGCGCCCAGAAAGGACAAGTACAACCTGGATTTTGTTCAGTATGAGAACAATACTATTCGTGTCCGTTTAGTTTGAAGATACTACTATTTGTGTCTGTTCAGTTTGAAAGTAATACTCTACGTGTGTGTTTAGTATCTTTACTAACCGTATCTGTTCAGTATCTAAACGTTTCTGTTCTGTATGAGAACAATACTACATGTGCCTGTTAAGTATGAGAACAACAAACGTGTGCTGGTCTGTGATTTTGGTCATTGCGGCTGCCCAGATGTAAGGTTACACAATCACAGATAAGCACACATCATACGTGCACTTCCTATGCGCATATTGTTAACCCATTCAGCCCCGACGCACTACAGCAGGAGTTGCAGCGACCATGTTAATTCAAGGGTAGTGCCAGATTAGCTTGGCGACCATGTTAATTCAAGGGTAGTGCCAAATTAGCTTGGCGCCGTCAGGCGTCAAGCTAATCCGGCACTATCCTTCAATTAACATGGTCGCTCCAACTCCTGCAAGTGGTACGTAGTCGTTGGGCGACACCTAAAAAATTTGGAATATGCGCCCTCTGCCGCAAGCCCAACCTATACCAGAAAGCGGCGTGCATTCTAACTGTACAATAGTCACATGCTCAAGAGATTATCGTGGGCTACTGAAGCACATGACAATTTTACAATACGCCAGAACCTGTTATCAGCGAACACCTTTGTTTGCACGAAAAAAAGTCGTCTTAAAATACAGGTGCTCTCTCAAGTCTTGAAGGGGAAAAAAATGTCACCTGTCATTGAAGATCATGATTTAGGTGGCAACAGCCGGAACCGGGTTGCATGAGCGAGCTTAGTCCTGCGCCAGCCACTAATCAAGGTGCTCCGCTGTACGGAGCACCTTGCTTGGTGGCTGGCGTAGGACTAAGTCCACTCATGCAACTGCGCCCTGATCTTAAATGATAGGTGATGTCATATAAGGCCAGTCGCTCAAACTGGTTTTGCTGTACTGTCACTCTCACCCGCCATTTTATGTTTGTGTTTATCCGGTAGAACTGGTACCTATACAGTCGGTACAACACAGCAACCTTTCAATGTGCATGTACACGTAATCCTAAAAACACGCCTGCATCAAATCTCGTCATCCTACTTTGGCTGACGACTGCATAACGTTTTGTGGTCTGAAATCGCTGTAAAATTACTATTCAGTTCCTCTGTGCAACTACGACAATTTAGAGCCGTTAGGTCTAAAATCATATAACAGCAGGCTTATACTGGGTGATGAAAGCTTAAAAGTTTGACAAGCATCCTTGATTCAAAAGTTAACCCATTTAGCCCCGAGTCCCTGCATCGGGAGATTCTTGACCATGATAACTCAAAGATAGTGCCAGATTAGCTTGGCGCCTTTAGGCGAAAAGCTAATCTGGCACTACCCTTGAATTATCATAGTCAATCCATCCCCTGTAACTGGTACATAGTCGTTAGGCAACACCTCCAAAATTTGAGAAATGGGACCCTCGGCTAAAAGGGTTAATAGCCTGAAAGAAAATTCATGTCGCCATTCAAATGAAAAGATGCCAGAGAGCTCCACATTCTGAGGTCGCCAACTGGGCTACCGTTTCTGGAGTTACGAGCCGTCCGCAGCTTTATCAATTCGCCATGGGCGACCAGGCGAGCCTTTTCATCGCCTCCGATGTACACTACAACATTAAAGATTATACTAAAGTATTTGCCCACCTTACCTTGAGCAGTCCCGGAGCAGCCGGTGTCTTCCCTCAGAATACGATTCACGTCACGTTGAAATCAGTTGCGAGTGTCAGTTTAGCGTCTCTTGTCATTCAGTAAACGGACCACACTGAATAGATGGCAGTTCCCTGCGTCTGATCGTGCGGTGTACGGTTCTGTCAATGAGACATTCCCTCTCCCAGTCGGCTCCCTGCCAACAAGTGTCCTTGTGTTCCCTCATAAGGAACGCCGCGGAGGGGACCCCATAAATCTGCAATAAACAACCGGTAACAGTTAGTTTGAAGAGGGACCTACGGGACCAACCAGACGCAAGTAAAGCTAAGCGGAGTACTTCGTTTGCGGGCGTATGTGAGGCTGAGCTCTAGAGGCAAGAGACATAGATTCTGTTGACGGAGCCCCTGCGGACGCAGGGACTCATGAGAATCTGTGGCTCTTGCGTGGAAAAGTCAGTTTCGAGAAGGACACAACGTTTCACCAGACATTCCTAGATTTAGCAATGATGGGACTCTGCAAATGAAGGTGTACGTGATGTTAAGCCTTGTCACTAGAGGCGTAGATTCTCATGAACCTTTGCAATGCAGGGGCTCATGAGAATCTATGCCTTTTGCAGATGGAACGGAAGTGGTTGATAAACTGCACCAGCTGAATTGTAAGGAGGTAAGAGCCTTCGGACTTGAAACAAACCCTTTCAGCTGTCAGTGGCATATTTTCATGATCTCCCGAAGCTGCAGGGGCTTATAAGAAAGTACACCTTCTCACATCATGGAAAAATCAGCTCGCCGTCGATTTATCTGAATACCTTCTACCACAAACGAATTCCTAGGGGTTTAAGTTTATAACGGGGGTGGACTCACGTGGAAAGTTATAGGGGCGGGGTAGGCTTGGAACAGAGAGTGAGGTCTTAGGTCGGGGTGGGATCCTCACGTCAGATTTGTAAGAGCGTCGGGTTGGGTTTACATAAGGCCATTTTGTTGGGTCGACTTGAAATGTTCCCACATACCACAAAACTGTAAACGCAAAGTAGGCCGCCTACAAAGAAACTGAGATGAGGTTAGATGATACGGTACTAACATCTGATAACAATTTGAAGGGTGGTGCCAGAATAACTTTGCGCCTCATTAGGCGCCAAGTTATTCTGCACCACCCTTGAACAAGCATGGTCGTTCTATCTTCTCATGTATTGTGCCAACGCTGAGTTACGCTGAACTGGTTCACAATTAATCAAATCCACAGCAAACTGAAGACATTAAAGGCCCTATACTTCCGCGGGGAAGTGCTTGAAACAGCCGTGGGTGTATTGTGGTATTTCATTACAGTCTAAGTCCATTTGAACACCACAGGTACTCATTTCCCTCCAGACAACGTGACATCTGAATACTGTACAAAAACCTAGTTCGTCTCGACGCGTAATTATCCTCGTCTAAAAATAGATTAGCAGCAGACGACACAGATACGGTGATAGTTTCGGCTGCTACAGACATGCGCATTGAATACAAATATGTCACAGTGATTCTGTCAAGCAGACGCTTCTTTGGCGGTGTACCTTCAAAAGTGATTGTACAACTATAATGGACATTCCTTGCAAGGAATCAGCTTGGTGACTGATACAGACGGCCTAGCAAACGGAAGTTCAGTAGCATCAGAGATTTGAAATACTGCGCCAGCCTGGATTGACAGGGCTGGTGGGAGATCAGTGCCGAGTCAGGAGGCACGACCGATCATCAGTTCGAGGAGAGGAGAAAAATCAAGTTCCTGGCCGGTGAGAGTGAGACCGACGCAGAGATGAAAACTGACAAGGCTACATTTCGACTTGTAAGAACAATTCCGAACATTTTATACGGCCCGTGTACGCTATCTATCTATCTATCTATTTCCCGTAGTCTTGCCGACCGTTGGGGCACCACTGATGACTTAACAACCAGCTCCCTCCATTCCTCTCTGTTTTCTGCCATTCTCAGCGTATCGCCCAGCTTCAGTCCTGTCCACTTTGGGATATTGTCCTCCCATCTTTTCCTCTGTCTTCCTCTCCTTCGTGCTCCTTGCACAGTGCCTTGCAGGATTGTTTTGGCAAGCCCTGCTGAACGTGTGACATGCCCATATCACTTCAGTTTGCGTTTTCTCACAATGGCTAATAAGTCTTCATAGGGCCCGATGGCTTGCCTGATTCTGCTTCCCACTTCCTCGTTTGTGATGTGATCTCTGTATGAGATGCCAAGCAGCCTTCGAAAACATCTCATTTCAGTGGCTTGTATCTTCCTTTCAAGGTCTGCTGTGAGGGCCCATGACTCGCAGGCATACAAGAACACTGAGATGACTAAGGAGCGCATCAGTCTGATCTTGGAGCAGAGTGTGATGTTTCTGTCCTACCATATGGTCTTCAATCTTGTCAGTGCTGTTGTTGTCTGCGCAATCCTGGACAGTATTTCTGGTTTTGATCCCTCATCTGTCACAATGGCTCCTAAGTTTCCAGTTTTTGGCCTTCAACCATGATTTCAGAGCCAATGCCACTGGCGTTATTGGTCATCAGTTTGGTCTTCTCTGCACTGATTTCCATCCCATATGCAATGGCTGTACTATCCAGCTTTTCCACCAGCTGAGCTAGCTCCTTCTCTGTTCCTGCAAGGCCATCAATGTCGTCCGCAAAGCGCAAGTTCGTGATTGTTCTGCCTCCAATACTGACAGTTCCTTCATGATCTTTCAGAGCGTCCGTCATGATTCTTTCCAGGAAGATGTTGAAAAGAGTAGGTGAGAGCAAGCAGCCTTGTCTGACTCCAACTGTAGTCCTAAACCAGCTTCCTATTTTGCCGTTGAAGCAGACTGCGCTAGTGGCCTTGTTGTAAAGGTTTGCTATGACTTTGATCAGGTTGGCATTGATGTTGTATAGCTTCATGGTGGACCAAAGGGCTGCATGCCACACCCTGTCAAACGCTTTCTTAAAATCCACAAAAACATGATAGAGGTCCTGCTGGTGCTGGAGGTATCTCTCACATAGAACTCTCAGGTTGAAGATCTGCTCAGTTGTGCTGCGCCCTGGTCTGAAGTCTGCCTGTTCCTCAGCTATGATTTCCTCTGCCTGTGGCTTTAGCCTGTTCAGTAGGATCTTTAACATGACTTTGCTTGGGTGGGATATAAGACTGATCGTGCGATAGTTCTGGCATTGATGTAAGTTGCCTTTTTGGGGGAGAGTTATTATAAGTGATTGGGTCCATGGTGTGGGCCAATCCCCTGACTGCCAGATCTTATTGCAGATTGTTAGTAAGGCGCTTATCGTGTCTTCTCCCCCTTCTTGGACTAGCTCTGCAGGGATGTTGTCTGCTCCTGCTGCCTTCCCTTTTTTCAGCGACTTCACTGCAGCCTCTACTTCTTCTCGGAGGATGGGATAGTTGCCATTGTTGGTCACGGGTGGGTTGACAAGTATGCCTGGGTCCCCAGCAGCTCGGTGGTTGCACAAATCTGAGCAGTACTCTGTCCATCTCTTCAGTATGTCTTGGTCTTCCGTAAGACGGTTCCCTTCACTGTCTTGAATGATCGAGGAGCGTCCTTGTTTTACACTGGTCAGGTCTTTCACCAGCTGGTATGCTTTTTTGCTATTACTTCATGCTTTTCTTGATATCCTGGTTAATTTTCTAGTATTGTTTAGCTCCTTCTAACTCTGATTTCTTTTTCTTTAATTCTCGACGCTTGTCACATAAAACAAAGATGTCAGCTGTAACCCAAGGTTTCTTTGCTTGTCGGTGTTTGCCAAGGATCTCACTGGCTGTTTGGGTTACAACAGTGTTAAATGTGTCAATCAGTGTGTCCACGTCCGTGTCTTCTGCACCTAGAAGTAGCAGTGGTGCGAATTTTCCTCCTATCTTTGCCTGAAAGGCTTCCGCTACCTCTGGGTCTTTCAGCTTCTCGAGGTCAAACTTGATTCTGGTGGGACCCTGCTTGTTGACTTTCTTTAGGCGGAGTCGGAAGGTCATCATCACTAAGTCATGGTCGCTTCCAATGTCTGCTCCTGGAAAACTTCTTGTCTTGGCAATGTTCACACTGGTTTGGAAGCGTCTCTTCACCATGATGTAGTCAATTTGGTTATGGTGCTCTCCGTTCGGGCTGTGCCATGTCCACCTTCTGGATGCTTTGTGCGGGCCAAACGTGTTCATCAGCTTTAGATCATTTGAACTGGCAAATTCCAGGAGCCTTAAGCCTCTGTCGTTGGTCTCTGCATTGCAGTAGCGTCCGCATGTGCCTTTCCAGTTCCTAGCAGCATCCTCTCCAATTTTGGCATTCCAGTCTCCCTGCACCACAAGAATGTCTTTCTTGGGGGTCTGGTCCAGAACTTCTTGCAGTTGGTCATAGAAGTCTTCTATTTCCTCATCGCCATATGTTGTTGGGGCATAAACTTGTACAATGGTGATATTAAATGGGGTTGCCCTCAAGCGTATGGTGATAAGCCTACTGGAGACTGGCCGACAACTCATGACGGTGTTCACGATGTCTTTGTACGCTACGTCGTTGTTTATATGTTCGCTTGATTCGACACATTTCACGCGCGTGTGGACTGACTCTCTCTCTCTCTCTCTCTCTCTCTCTCTCTCTCTCTCTCTCTCTCTCTCTCTCTCTCTCTCTCTCTCTCTCTCTCTCTCTCTCTCTCCCTCCCTCCCTCCCTCCCTCCCTCTCTCTCTCTTGGCTTGACTTCGCGAACGAAGATATTCTATATACGGCTTGCCCACGTCGTCTGCAGGCACGTTCGTGGCTGCGGAGGCCAATCCGGGACAAGCGGGTTCGACCGCAGTGGCTGCAGTGGAAGGTCTGGTCAGGGTTCTGAGTTACGACAACTCTGTTTTTTCTCCTGAGCCGTTTGTCCTTAAGGCTAGCTCTGCGAGAGTCCTCAAAGGAGACGGCTGCCTTGTAAATGGTGGAGCGCCAGGTGTCGCGGTCCGCAGCAAGCGAAGACCACTGGCAGTGGTCGATTTGGCAGGCACTGACTTCTTCAGACCGTATTTGTATCTCTTCTTTGGTGCCCCTCTGTCTCGGTGTCCAGTGGCGAGCTCGCCGAACAGAGTGATCTTGGGTAGGCGATGATCCTCCATCCTGGAGACGTGCCCCGCCCAGCGAAGCTGTGTCCGCAACAGCAAAGCCTCGATGCTCACAGTTTCCGCCTGTTCAAGGACCTCGAAGTTGGTGACATAGTCACTCCAGTGAATGTTGAGGGTGGTACGCAGGCAGCGCTGGTGAAAGCGTTCGAGGAGTCGTAGTTGGCTGCGGTAGAGGGCCCAGGACTCGGAACCATACAGCAGAGTGGTGAGGACGACAGTTCTGTACAGGCTGATCTTGATGCCTTTTTTTCAGCTGTTGATTGTGCCACACCCGCTTGAATAGTCGCCCGAAAGCACTGTTCGCTTTTGCCAGCCTGTTGTCCAGCTCCTTGTCCAGCTTGGCGTCTGACGTGATGATGCAGCCAAGGTAGGAAAACTGGTGTACAGACTTCAGTTCGGACTCGCCGATGGTGATGTGGGGAGGGCGATGCTCTTCCTTGGGTGCCGGCTGATGAAGGACCTCTGTCTTTTTCAGACTGACCTCAAGTCCAAAGAGCTGGGCAGCATCTGCAAAGCAGGACGTGATGCGCTGCATGGCTCTCTCTCTCTCTCTCTCTCTCTCTCTCTCTCTCTCTCTCTCTCTCTCTCTCTCTCTCTCTCTCTCTCTCTCTCTCTCTCTGTGCAACGAGGGCAGCGTCATCAGCAAAGAGCAGCTCACGAATCAGTCGGTCTAGGGTTTTGGTGTGGGCCTGCAGTCGTCTGAGGTTGAACAGGCTGCCATCGAGACGATACCTGATGTACACTGCATCGTCATCGTCGAGGTCCACTGTGGCCTGCTTCACCATCATGCTAAAGAAGATGGTGAAGAGGGTCGATGCCAGCACACAGCCCTGCTTCACGCCGTTGAGAATGGGGAATGGTTCTGATAGGTCACTGTTGAGTCTGACCTGGACTTGCTGGTCCTCGTGGAGCTGGACGATCATGCTGAGGAACTTTGGGGAACAGCCAAGTCACGCCAGGATCTGCCACATGCCTTGCCTGCTCACAGTGTCGAACGCTTTTGTTAGGTCGACAAACGTTACGTACAGTCCTTTGTTCTGCTCGCGGCACTTCTCCTGAAGCTGTCTCAGCACAAAGACCATGTCGGTGGTACTCCTGTTGGCTCTGAAGCCACACTGGCCCTCTGAGAGGTGGTCTTCAGCGATGGCAGGTACCAGCCGATTCAGGAGAAGCCTTGCGAGAATTTTCCCGGCAATGGACAGCAGGGTACTTCCAAGATAATTAGAGCAGGCAGACTTCTCTCCTTTGTTCTTGTACAGGGTGATGATGACTGCATCACGGAGATCCTTTGGTAGTGTTCCTTTCTCCTAGCAGCAGAGAAAGAGGTCGTGGAGCTTGTTGTGCAGTGCTGGGCCTCCATGCTTCCAGATATCTGGCGGGATTCCGTCAATGCCTTCTGCTTTGCCACTCTTGAGCTGGTGGATGGCTGTGAGGGTCTCTTCGGCGGTGGGCGGTTCGTCCAATTCTACCTTTAGTGGGAGGTGTGGGATTTGGAGGATGACTGTTTCTTGAACAGTGCGCTCAGCGCTGAAGAGGTCCTGAAAGTATTCCGACCAGCGGTTCAAGATGGAGGTATTATCTGTGAGGAGTGCCTGTCCATCAGCGCTTCGCAGGGGACTTTGTACCAGGTGCCTGGGGTCATACACTGCTTTCAATAATTCGTAGAAGCCCCTGTAGTCACCGTTGTCAGCGCAAAGCTGGGTCCTCTGTGCGAGTCTGGACCACCACTCGTTCTGGAGCTCTCTAAGCTTGCGCTGGAGACTGCTGCAGATGAGGCGGAAGGCAGACGTCTTCACAGGGCAGGAAGGCTGGGCTAGGTGGGCCTGGTGGGCGGCTCTTTTTTTTTTTTTTCTTTTTTTTTTTTTTTTTTTTGTAACTACAGTAACCTTTCAGCAAGTGGAGACTGTTTATTCTTGTTCACTGAGAAGTATTCACGCTTTATAATTCTGAGCATGCCATTTATTGAGCGCATAGTGTTGGTGCAAACACACACATCATCGTTTAGGCTATGCCCGATAACCTACCCCGCTCCTAACACACACACACACACACACACACACACACACACACACACACACACACACACACACACACACACACACACACACACTAGCCGGCAGACTGACACACCAGACATGCATACTACTACTCTGACAGTATCGTTCGGGTTCATTTGGGTAAAAAGACGGACCGACAACCGAGACAACAATGGCCGCGTACGAGTTTGAGCGGCACTTTGCTTCCCTTGCAAAACGAACCGGTTCGCGAGTATTCTGACAAACCATACATTTTCACAGCTCCGATACACCATTATTTGACTTCTAAACTGTGTGTTTTATGTGTATAAATTGTGCATACTCATTAAAAGCTTTTTTTCAACGATTTTTTAGCCCAGAAAGAAACTTAGGGGCTTTAAGCCCTCAATGTGAAACGTCTTTGTCCACAGTGAACTTAACACGACCAGACAAGCTCCAACAACAACAAAAAAGTTTCAAGACATGTTCCGCACATGCAAGCCCCAACACGAGACAAATTTCCAAAAATAATCAACAGCGACACCACTCTTCCGCCAACACAACCACACAAGAGCCCTGCAAAATCCTAACGACACAATAGAACCGCCCGTCTAAGTCCGCTGGAATTCGGTTCCTAAAATTCTAACTCAAAGCTTTCACACAAAATACAGCTTTAAGCCGCAAGTATGCATGTGCTCTTTTGCTTTATATAAAAAAAAAAAACCAACTACTAAGCAAGCGAGGAGTGATGAACAGGTCAAGTTGAGACTATAAAGAAAATTAAAATGCTATTGTCTTCCCCGCACCTAGACACCCACACCCACACCCACCCCCCTCCCCGAGGGTATCAAAGTTCGTTTTTTATTTTTTTTACTGCAGAATCTCTTTTGATCAATCACCTTTTCCTGCAAGAAAAAAGTGGTCTTCAAATTTAAGGCAGGAGCTAAAGGGCTAAAAGTGTCACCCGTCATTTAAGACCATCATATAATTATGTGGTTACAGTTACCTAAATGTAACCTTGTAAATGATTGCCTTTTGCCGAGAAAATCTGAACACCAGCCAGCCGCAAGAAGCACAGATCCTCATGGGCCCCCGCAGTTGCGGGGGCTCATGAGGATCTGCGCCTCTTGCTGACACCACTTTGTATCCATGTTCCTGGGACAGCTGGAGTATTTTGGTGCTGAATTATCAACGACTGCAGAAACACAGTCAACTGGCACTGAGCGGGTTATTGCCGGGTAATCTCCCATACGGTACCGGTGGTCGCCCAAGACATCGCTTATACCAAGGCCGGATATAACAACACTTTTTCTGAGGTCCCGACAGCACACTATGTAAATTACTTCGCCTATAACAAACTTCGCATATAACAACAACAAAAAATGGTGTCCCTTGGCGATTTGTTATATCCAAAGTTTACTAACTGCATATCGTACCAGTACGTTTTAACAACGGAACCCTTATATTATATCCTAATCCCCTGGCAGTCGTCCTCTGAAGATCGTACAACAGTCCAGAAAGACACGACAACCATGAAAGTTCAAGGGTGGTGCCGGAATAGCTTGGCGCTTTCAGGCTCCAAGCTATTCCGGTACCACCCTTGAGCTTTCATGGTCGATCGGTGTCTTGTAGTGTTTCAGGGCTGAATAGGTGACACTTGAAATCAGAGGTACTGCCGGAGCCATCAGCCAGCAAAAAGCGACAACCAGCCAAAGCAAGATAACGAGGGGAGGAAAGTGACCGCTTTCAACGAGGCGTCATCGGGTAACAATCGATTCCATGATAAACGACACCCCTGCCGAGCTGAAATTATGGAGCGCGTTTACACTGGTTACGACTATTTCTGTGGGGCATTTTGAACGCTGAAAGAGCGGCTTAGAATTAAGGATAAATCGGTTAAATCCTCAAAGAGTTTATCAATCAAGCAAAGTGCATAAAATAAATTAATGTTTTCTGTGCTGAGCGTCTGCTGTGGAATTTTGATTGAACGAGCACCTTAACTCTTTTAGTGGCAACTTTGGCTAATGAAGGTTTGTAAAGCCGATGTTCTTTCATTACCCTGGTGCTTGGCGTTTTCCTAACACTACTGTACCTGAATTCTGAGTCGCTGCATGAAGGATCAATTATTATTTATTAGCAAAGTTATTCGTGTGCGTGTGTGTGTGTGTGTGTGTGTGTGTGTGTGTGTGTGTGTGTGTGTGTGTGTGTGTGTGCGCGCGAGCAGTTTAATTATATTTTATATGCGTCTTGTGTCCTTTTATCATAGTTTGCGCAGCACAGAGACGTTCTCCTAATGTATTTTTACATAAATATGGCAATAAGATTCTTTCTTATCTTATCTTAGCTTATGCTCGAACATAAACAACATCACGAATGTGTGCGGACCAGCTAACGCCGAAGAACCGTCTGTGTGTGTGTTTCTGTTACGAAGAACAACTTGAACTGGATACTTCAACGCAGTCTAAAGCGCTTGTGACAATGCTACCCAACTGTGGTCGCATAACAAAGTGTTTTAAACAGCCGTTGTATGCAATTCCGTTTGTCACAGTTAACAGCCATTGTCACACTGGTTGTCTCCCTTGATTCGCTGCGCATCAGCGCAGCGAAAAGTGGGAGTCAACCAGTGTGCAGTCAGTCATTGTCTGCAATTCAGTTCGTTACAGCTAGGCCTGGACCCTAAACAGCAGTGCGTGTCAAACTCATTTGCATACAATAAACCTACTTCAGCCTGCAATGCAAATGTTCCTTCTTCTCACTTGTGAAAAGCAAAGCTAATTAATTCAACGCTGAAGGAACTGTGATAAAACACAGGGGCAAGGGAACGTACACGAGTTATGTCCCAGTCAGTGCCTCTGCCTGGGAGCCTCAATGGTTACTGACAAAAGCCGCTATGTCCATTTTTGAGAAAGGCGAGATTTCAATGTATACTAATGAAAATCTCGCTTTTCTCAAAAATGATGACGTCAAGATAATCTGGCACTACCCTTGAGCTATCATGGTCGATCTATTCCTGCAACTGATACAAAGTCGTTAGACGACACCTCCTAAATTTGGGAAATGTGGCCGTGGGGTTAAATGGGTTAAACCTTGTGAATGCAGCTATCACTACTGAAAACAGCACTCGTGGCTGCATGCATATAGGGGTTAACCCATTCAGCTCTGACGCACTACAGCAGGAGATGGGTCGATCATGGTAATTCAAGAGTAGTGCCAGATTAGCTTGGCGCCTTGAATTATCATGGTGACTGCTGAAAGTGTGAAATGCAAAGAAAGTCGCCACAACTGACGAAACGAACACGCTAAGAAAAGTCAAGTTGGAAGGCAACCTGTTTCGCAGTTGTAAAAAAAAAAAAAAGCACGCTTAGATAGGACAAGTACAACACAACTGTGTTGTGCTTGTGCTTTCTATGCGTGTATCTTACTTTATTGGGAATTTCTTGTAGTGTCGAACTGACTTGCCTTGTACGATTCCTGTGATCGGGTTTATATTTGACTGTGATTTTGGGTTATCTGTAAAACGCGTTACTAGAAAATACCATGTGACTTTTGTTCGACAGAGTTCGCAACACACGTTACATACTTACAGTTTTATGAATATTTCTTCAGAAAATGTGCACTTCTCATAGTAATGAAAAAATGAAACGGCTGCAACGTCTACGCGAGCAAAAACCACAGAAGTGTGGTATTCCAAGTTTCTCCACATTATACACGTGACCAAAGGCGCAAAAGGCCATCAGGCGGACGTCCGCCCAATGGCCTTCGCGCACTGTGGAGTTACCTACGATCAAGTCGACAGAGAAAAATCCGCCAAAAACTTGAAGGTAAACTTGTTTTTAATTTACTGCCCACATCAAACTTTACGCACTGACCGCACACGAGGTTGACGCAACATTACCTCGAAAGATCAGTGAAACTTCAAAACAAAACGTCATCTAAACAAGAAAAAAGCAGACGACAGCAGATGTTCAACACCGACGCATCCTGGTTCGTGTCTGTATCAGTATTCAAACTGTGGGCCATAAACCGCCACGGCCTTTCGCAGATCACTTTCAAGCCATGGCGCCCCGTATCATCGATCAGGTGTCGTCTGTTGTCTGCCCTCGCCTAGCAGTGACGCGTTTCGTTTTCGATCTAACCTTTTTCACCGAAGTTTAGAGCGGCGATACCCACGTGGTATGAAGCTAGGGTATCTCTAGAAACAGTCTAACCATTTCACTGAAAACTTACAGCACTGAGGCCACCAATATGAGAAAAGCCCATACCCGAAACTGTAGAGCTAGTCTAAGCTTTATAGTGAACACACCCACATAATAAAGCTACCATGTTCTGGAATCGTGTTTTTGTTTAGGTCTAACTTTTTCAATGAAACTCAAAGTGGCCATACACACAGAATAAAGCAAAGCCATATCTAGAACCTCGTATCGTTTGAAGTCCAATATTTCCACAAAAATCTGTGACGATCCTCACAGTAAGGTCAAACTATTTTTTTTTTTTTTTTTACCCATTCAGCCCTGACGCACTACAGTCTACAGCAGGAGATGTGTCGACCATGATAATTCAAGGGTAGTGCCAGATTATCTTGGCGCCTGTCGGCGCCAAGCGAATCTGGCACTACCCTTGAATTATCATGGTCGACCCATCTCCTGCAACAGGTGCGTAGTCGTTAGATGACGCTTCCTGTCGGCGCCAAGCTAATCTGGCACTACCCTTGAATTATCATGGTCGACCCATCTCCTGCAACAGGTGCGTAGTCGTTAGATGACGCTTCCAAAATTTGGGAATTACGTGCGTCGGGCTGAATGAGTTAAATACAGCGATTACAGAAATGGCTGGCTCGACTTGGCTAGTTCGGGGATTATTTAACGTCCACAACACCGTAGTGATAACGCCGGACGGCGCTAACGCCGGGGCGGGTTATGGCGACAGGGACAGCTATTGCCCATGGAGTACTACCCGAATACTGATCAATTGAGGCGCACTGCAACTGTGCCACATTGATTTACCAGGACAAGCCCGTCTTTTTGCCTGGACATGAAGTCTATCGCCCAAATGCACCATGCCTGCGCAAATAATAATAATATAATAATAATACCGTTATTATAAAGGCGCTTTTTCTCAATTTTGGGGAAATCGACTCAAAGCGCCGCCTGAAACCCACACACACTCACGAACGGACACGGATTTACGCCATTTAGACAACACGTACAAACACGTACAGACAAACGAGGCCAGTCAGCTACTGAAATACAAGATTTTGATCGCTGTATTTGAGATTGTAAGTGGCCTGAGACCGTACCAAGTGTGGGGTGGTGGGGGGGGGGGGGGGGTGGAAGACCGGAGTACCCGGAGAAAGAACCCCCGACGGTCCGCCCGAATTAACGGTGACAGTCCAACGCCGGAACCCGGTATCGAACCTCGCACCCTTGGCATTGGTGGCAGGCGCCTTAACCACTGCGCCAGATGGCCACTTTTCATGGCAGGTCAGATATTTGATAAATCTAACTGCTTCATTTTAACACATACCAAGGGAAATAACTCAGCGCTGGACAAACGAAAAGTTAGATCCATTGAAACCTTACTCACGGCACTTGAGTGCCATGAGTGAGAGGTCTGGGGATTTAACTGTCTGTCTGTCCAGTGCCGTCTGTCCAGTGCAGAGTAACTTCCCTTGGTAGGTGTACTCGGTATAATTATGCAGGCGCCTGCCTCGTCTTTGCGTCTGTGATCCCCGCCTCACGACAATTTGTGTTTGTTTTTCATCATGCCTAAGACAAAAATAAACAATGCATGTGGACTTAACTCATTGTGTCCCAGGTACAAAATCCCCCACATTTTGGAGTTGTCCTCTGAGGACTGCATTACAATTTAGGAAACAGACCGACCATGATAGTTCAAGGGTGGTGCCAAAATAGTTTGGGACCTATATGCGCCAAGCTATTCTGGCACCACCCTTAAACTATCATGGTCGAGCCATATCTGACTGTGGCGTGTCGGGACTAAATGAGTTAAAACAAAAAGCACACTGTTTACCTGTGAGAAAGGGGCATTTAAAAATTTGCTTCGACCCCCTCAGACAAAAAGTGAACATGATCCAACTACAAAAAGACATAGATCCTCATGAGCCCCCACAGTCGCGTAATAGACGTATGCTTCGAGTTCATGTTTCTGGAATGGCGCTGGGGCTCTGTGGCGTTGAGTTCACGAAGATTTCAGAAACACAATCTGCGTCCACAATGGCACAGAAGGGGTTAATTAGCAGAAAGAGAATACAGTGCGCAGATGGCCAGTATAGACATCAGATATGCGATAATCCTACGCAGTTTAATGTGTAGTTCTCATCTTCCAAAATTCGACGCGAAAAACGAGATAAAGGGCTTTATTAAATACGTCTGCTATTTGACAATTGGCCGGAAAACAGTATTCTGTAACACTGTTTCAAAACAAACTAGCAACAAACTTCTCCAAACAAAACATGCCTCAAATTTTTCCACTGTCTACAAAACATGCAATGCTAAGCGAAGGTGAACATAACTGTTCGAGATTACTTTTTATCTCTCAAATGTGTGAATTCAACGCCAAAGTCCAATCTGTCCCAGGAACATGGAAAGAGGCATAGATCCTCATGAGCCCCCGCAACTGTGGGGGCTCATGAGAATCTATGCCTCTTGCAGCTGAATCGTGTTCACTCTTCTTCTGCAGTGAAGGGGTTATTGTCATTATCAATGTCTCTCTAAGGATTTATTCCCAATTGGCGTCTGCCTTCTCACACGGCTGGTATGCTAACTAACGAGCTGGACAGCACTTTGTGACGAGGAGAAAGCAGGCAATTTGCACACCCTTCAGTGACACTGATCGAAAGGCGGGAGAGCGGAACGACCTACCGTGATAGAACTGTGAAGTAATCAGAAAACTAAACTTTTCATTCCGTCGTCAAGTGCGCGAGACGAATCAATCAGGACAGTAAGCACGATGTGGTCACTGCTGCCCTATAAAGGCAAGAGACTTGGCGAGAAGAGATATTTTGATGAAATCACATTGATAATCTGGCTTTTCACAAAAACGGACATATCGAGCAGTTCATGCATGGGCGAATCTTGAAGGGGGGCGGGTTCCAAGCCCCCCCCCCCCCCCCCGGCCTGCCCAAAATTCTTTAAAATTTTTATTTCATATATCAGTGAGATTTTGGACGCCTGCCTTCCGCCCCCCCCCCCCTCCCCCACCCGCCCCCTTCTTTATTATAATTTCTGCTAATTCTCATTATTCTCCTGGTGAGAAGGTGCAAGAGGCTGCCACCCCCACCCCTTCTCCCTCCTCCACCCCCCTCCCCCCACCCCCGAATCCCCGCTTTCCCGCTTTTTGATGTTTGGGCCACTGGGAAGCCAGTTCTGGCGTGGGGAGGCCCTTTGTCCTTTGATCCAGTTGAAGGTCCGAAACAAAATGTTGGAACCCTCGGGAGGTAACTGATCCGCCCCTGTCATGATAGCTCAAGACACAGATTCATAGAGACGCCAAAGTGGAAAGTAACAGGATAGGTTCCGTGAAGGCAAAAGACAGGAAGTCCCCTTTGGCGAAAAGCGAGATTTTCATTGTGAAACACAATAAACATCTCGCTTATCACAAAAACGTACTTACTGTATTTAGCCGTCACAGAGCTGAGATCCGTAGGGACAATGGTGTGTGTTGGACACTGATTATGGCCCATAGCTGATCACAGCTCAGGGCCACAAGTTCTAAAAAAAGACACAGCAAGTGCACATGCGTGGCTCACTGATAAAGGTCCCCAGCCGTCAAACAAACATGGGTACAAAGTCGCTTCAACAAGAGGCATAAATCCCCATGAGCCCCCGCAACTGCAGGGGCTCATGGGGATCTATACCTCTAGCAGCTGGGTGGTAGTCTTCAACTGATCTCGGCAGTATAGGGTGGTTCTGAATAAAACTAAACAACTTGGATCTGGAGATGAAAGAAACACACGACATCCGTTTACAAATAATCGCTCTAATCAGATCGTTGAAACAAGGTAGTTAAAGTTGCTGATAATTACATACGGAAGGGTGGGTTGATTGGTTCAATTATTGGGTTTAACTTAATTACCCAAAGGCCTCATTTAAATTTTGGAAGTGTCACGAAATGAGTATTACCAGCTGCAGGAGATGGATTGCCGGTGATAGTTCAAGGGGCGTGCCAGATTAGCTGGGCGCAAGACGGCGGTGGGATGGAGGGTGGGGGGGGGGGTGGGAGGGGGGGTTTGGGGAGTGGAGGGGCCCCATTCCTGAATCATCCAGCCAAAATGTACCTCGTTAGACAAACAACGGAAAACTTGCTGTTGTATCCGATGTTTACTATAAGCGAGGTAATCTGTGTAGAAAGAGGGTTTTGGGGACCTTTCAAATAAAGGATGTAATATCCGACATTTGTTATATCCGACCTTGTTATAATGGATGTAGACTGTATTTAGTTTTATACTAGATAATATGGTTTATATTTTGGACACTAGATTAACCCTTTTCATCCTGATACCCAACTGCATGAAATTATCATATAAAATTAAATATAATCATATAAAATCAAAAAAAATATCAATTAAACTCAAGTAATATCAAATAAAACAGTTCTTAAACTGTGGTTTTGAATGTTATTACATTTCATTTTGCTGAGATTTCTAGATTCCATATCGGATGATTTCTAGATCTCATATCGGATGTTTGCTGTAAATAAAACCGGACGATGGACAGACAAAGCAGGTGCGAGATGTGTCTGCTGGACATATAACATGCAGAAAGGGCAACTGAAACAGATGTGCCACGGAACGCACTTTTGCACCTACGCATAATATGCTGGACTGTGATTTTGGACCGTACGGCATGCAGAAAGCCGTAAGGTCCAAAATCACATACCAGCACACGGATAAATTTGAAAACATCTTCCTTGTTGCAGTTCCCCAAAACTAACAGCTCTGCGTCTATTACGCACATAAATCTGAAAAGGACGCACAGATTTTCAGTAATTACTTCCGGAGGACGCACGCAAATCCGTATAGCGCACAAGCTGCTATCAAAAGTGCTCGCACGCCTGCGAAGCTAGGCTTGCCGCACAAACGCTTTTCAGACGAACTCGTCAGTTTCGGCGAACCGGTTCGGAGTTCTGAAATCTGGTTGGCCATTAGCAGTGAGCTGACGTATTCTTTTCAGCGGTTGGATGAAAGTGAACCCTGACAGAGAGCACAGCGAGTACTTTCCCTTGAACTTTAACTTTTAGGGCTGCAAAACGCAGAAAGTAGCTGACTGAGAATGAGGTGAAAGTTAAAGACAGTTTCATATGCCAGCAAATTTTGTGAAGACTTTCGGTGAAAGGACCCTCAGTTTTGACAAAAGGATCCTTGAATATTCTGGCAGATGGTCCCAGGGACCCTTAGTTTAGAAACAAATGGGGAACACTGAACAAAAAGTTTGGGCTTGTTTAAGGTTTTAACCCCTTTTTCTATCTTCTATTCTTCAGGTCTTCTGTCCTTGGGCTGATATTCCACGGGAAGCAATAGACAAACCTTTCACTGTTGACTCCGAACAGTTCTTTATAATAATAATAACTGATATTTATATAGCGCCTGGCATCCTGACGGAGCTCTAGGCGCTTTACAATAGACACACAGCATGCAAACATAAATACACAAATAAATATTAACAAAATAAAAGAACAAAACTAAAACAGCCACAAAAACACTGGTGTGTATGTGCACATACACGATCACGAACACACACACACACACACACACACACACACACACACACACACACACACACACACACGAACAGGGCATCAGTAGGCAGACTTAAAGAGATGCGTTTTGAGAGAGCTTTTAAAGGAATGACTGCATTGCGCGTAGCGCATTTCTTGTGGGAGGCTGTTCCATAGCAGAGGACTTTGCTGTTCCATAGCAGAGGCTGTTCTACAGCAGAAAACAGCGCTGCCCGAAGGACTTGCTTTTTGGCTGAGAGAATACAAAGAGTGCGGGTGCCAGATGAAGACCGTAGGCTGTCTGTATGGAGTGTGAATGTATAACAGATCAGAGAGATAGACAGGTCCACAGTCGAAGAGAGCAGTGTATGTCAGTGAGAGAATTTCATACTGTATCATAGCAGGCACAGGCAACAATTGGAGTTGGTGCAAAGAAGGGGCGTTCTTGGTTTGTCCCACGGGCTCCAAGCACGAGACGAGCAGCAGCATTCTGGACTTTTTATATTTTGTCTATAAGGTACTGAAGACAACCCAAGACATTACCATAGTCTAGCCTGGACAAAACAAACGAACACACCAATGTGTTTGTGGCTTCTGTGGAAAGATACTAGCGAACGGAGCTAATACGGCGCAGTTCAAAGTATGCAGCCCTACAGACACTGAGGACATGGTAGTTCACTGACAGAGCAGAATCTATGGTGACACCTAGGCTTTTCGCAGTTGATGAGAAAGTAAAGGTAGTACTGTCAATTTGCAGGTTGGTCGGGAGTGGCTCAGTAACTGAACAACGTGTGGAATTTAGTAGGGCAGCCTCGCTTTTACCGTCGTTCAGCTTCAGCTTGTGAACGGCCATCCACGACTTCCCACCGCCTCCTCCTCCACTATGCCCGTTGCCTTTGCATCCCGACAAAGTTGTAGCCTAAGCCTGCCTCGGGCCGACTGCGGCCATAGTTTGCCCGCGCACGAGCCGATGTCGGCCCATATAGTGTACGTTCCATGTCAGTCGTACAGGCCAAAAAAGGGGGGGTGGGGGGGGGGGGAGAAAAGGGATTTGGTCACCTTGGGATCAATCTGTTGTACTTGGTCCAGTGTTTCCGTGTTTATGTATTCAAGTCAAGTACCACACTGGTTACCTACCTGGACCCGCTATAAACGCACACTGGTTGTCTCCTTCGAGTCGCCACCGCGTATCTCCGCCGGTTGCGAATCGAGGGAGACAAATCGATGTGCCCACGATTATGCGTGGAAGATCGAGAGAGAAAAATAGTACGGTCGAAAACCTCTCCAGGAACACGCCCTGGAAGTGTCCAGGGGTCACTTGCTTGAATGAACTTTAATCTTGCACAGGTCACTACGCGAGCTGCTCCGCTTATAAGGGGAGCAGCTCGCGTAGTCGCCTGCCCAAGATGTTAAGCTCAGCCATGCAACTGACGGCATCACCATGTGTAGTGGCTTGCGCAGGATTAAAGCTTACTGATGCAACTGAGGCCTAGTTACGCAGAGATCTCGAGTCTGCAAAGCAATAAGATCCCAAAATCACAGACCAACAAACACTTATTCCTAGTTTGAGGTCGACTGTCTTGCTTTGCAAAAGTTTTTTTGTGATGGACCAAGTCAAAATACTGCCAGAAATGTTATTTTGGGGGTGTTTTTCAACTGCTTAAAAAAAAGTGGGGTGATTAGTGTGCGGAGACACAGTTCCTTGTATCGTTTCAAGTTATGACTAAAATATCTGACGCCATTTCAAGCCGTAACTGACGGAGAATGCAGTGACGTTTACATTGCTAGATTTTGCGGTGAATCAAAAAAGACATTGTGCTACTCATGTATTAGCCGGCGGTATTCCCATAATTCGCCAACTGTCAAAAACACGAAAGGATTCAAGCACCTGGATTTTTTTTTTTTGTGGAAAATCTTGACATTTCTTCTTCTTCTCGAACGCCGTTACACTTGGAGTTTGGCTCTCAAAATGAAATCTGTGGTCTTCTGTAGCGCCTCCACAGTCCCGTACAGTTTCTCTTGTAGAGTGGCGGGCTTTAGCCATATCTCTTCCCTCAGCAGCTGGTGGTTCCCATGCCCACAGTCCTGGAGGATGTGCTCTGTGGTCTGCTCTAACCCGTCCCATGGCTCCTCGAGACAGTCGGGAAGGTCCTCCAGTCGCTGGGGGTGGGCTCCGAAGAGGCGCAGAGCCCGGTACTGCACCTGCCTGGTGAGACTCCACAGGGCGAGCACCATTTCTGTTGAATCCATCTCCAAGTGTCATATGGCTGTATATGCGTGGTACTGTGGTTTATTAGAGTGCGCTGTGCACCCCAGTAACCTCCGTCTTCAGCACTCGGGATTTCTGTCGGGGTTACCTCACCCTTAACTCCTGGTCAAAAGGCCTTTCCTAGGAGCACAGGATGGTTTGGTTTTGGAGTGTCCTTCTCCTAGATGGGTTGCCGACCAAGGCTTATGAGTCCCATCTACTCAGGTTTTTCCTCGGAGTTTTCCTTCTCGAAGGAGATCTGCCAACCAAGGCTTATCGAGCATCCCTGCCCGGATTTGTATAGGGTTTACTCTCCTAGCCTTTGCCTCTCCCAAGGCACCCACAAGGCGGTGGGGCTATTTACCCATAGCTGGGGATCTGGTTCAGGGACATCAGGGCTTGTCCACATATCGATGGGCCTGCATATCGCATGTCTGGGGGCCAGACCTCCTCCGAGTCCTCTGTAGTTCAGCCCGAGTCCGAAAGGTGTTCAGTTACAGTGAGTCGCCACAAGGGAGCACTACTTTAGGCTTGTTGTTGGAGAGGCTGTGTACTGGCAGGAAGAGACTGACATACTCTGCTCCCCTTTTCGCAGAACTGCTAGCGAGCGGTGGGAGCTGAAAGCGAGAGCGACAAGCACAGACGCTACACTACCACACTAGACGCATCACAACAACCATTTGACTCACACCTTGACATTTTAAACTGTAACTAAGATCTGCTAAAGTAACTGCAGCAAAATGTCATAGAAAACTGAGAGTTGAATGAAACACTAAAGGTAATCGAATCACGGCATCACGGCATTAAATTTGCTGATAACTGGTCTTTTCCCTTTAGACTCAAGTAAGTAAATGGAACGAAAGTACCATTCAAAAACGTCATTTTTTTTTAAAAAATCAAGAAACAAAAGGTAAGAATATTTGTATCGAAAACAACGTGCAAGTATTTATTAACCCCTTCCTGGCCACTATACCTACACCCTACGCACATTTTTGTTTCTGAAATCTTGGTTCAATCAACGACCAAATGCCGACACCGTCTAAGAAACATGGATACAAATTAGTCTCAGCAAGAGGCGCATACCCTGAAGAGCCCCCGCAGGCGTGGGCGATCATGAGGATCGATGTCTCTTGCAGCTGGATCGTGTTCAGACAGACAGACAGACAGACAGACAGAGAGAGACAGAGTTATTTGGGTTTAACGCCGAGCAGGCAACTAAGGCCAAAGAGAGAGAGAGAGAGAGAGAGAGAGAGAGAGAGAGAGAGAGAGAGAGAGAGAGAGAGAGAGAGAGAGATTTGTTCAAGTCTCAGACGTCTAAATCTTCTAAACTGCAAAAGACATAGATCCTCAAGGGCCCCCGCTAGCGGGGTCCCATAAGGATCTATGTCTCTTGCAGTTGGATCGGCCGGGTTCACTTCAGTCTTTTTTTCTCGGCAGTCAAGGTGTTAAAAACCTGCAGCATTGTTACAATCGTACAAACCGGCATTATAATATTTCTTCTTCTTTTTCTTTGTTGTTGGTGTTGTGTTGTTGTTGTTGTTGTTTTTGTTGTTGTTTGTTTGTTGTTGTTGTTTTTTCCCCTTGACTAAGCGAAAGAAAACTGTATGGGCAAGCTACGTCTGAATCCGTAGGCAGATAAATCTAATATTCATTTCTAGAATCGTACAAAGGAGCAAAAATAATCCACCATACACTCCACCTGCAAGAGACATCGATTCTCATGAGCCCCTGCCGCCACCAGGAGCTCATGAGGATCTAAGCCTATTCCTAGCAGACGTATATACCCCATTTATATCCTCAAATGACGTGGGTCGCCGAGGTTTGAGTGCCCGACTGCACTAGGGGAGGAAATTCAGCCCGACTACTGAGAGCTATTGTACCTGTGGCCGCCTCTTTGAGCGATCGCGTTACCCCCGCAAACAACAGGAGTATTCTAGTGTCTCTCCCCATCTCAACAGCTTAAAAGATTTAGACGGCTGAGACTTAAACAAATCTCTCTCTCTCTCTCTCTCTCTCTCTCTCTCTCTCTCTCTCTCTCTCTCTCTCTCTCTCTCGCGAACTCTCGCGAACTCTCGCGAACTCTCTCTCGCGAAACTCTTCCGTAGATCTTTTATTACCGGCTAATATTAACTCATTTAATCCCACGGCTGAATTTTCTAAATTTTAGACGTGTTACCCAACGACTATGTACCAGTTGCAGGAGACAGACTGACCATGATAATTCAAGGGTAATGACAGATTAGCTTGGCGCCTTCATCTCCTTCTGTCGGGGCGTATGGGCTAAATGGGTTTATGAGAGGGGGAGGGGGTACATGGGGCATGGAGGGGTACTGTCACAGATTCACGATAATTTATTTTTTCCATTCACGAATAAAATAAAAAGCATTCACGTTTCACGATGGAACAGACGATGAAAAGACAAGCTACAGTTTCACAAAATAACCAGGACTTGTTCACGTATAACGAAATTTTCATCTTGACTTTCACGTTTCACGACCTCTTTTTTCACGGATGGCGAACATACAAAAAAAAAAGGCATTTATCAATTTGTTTGATTTTAACCCCCTAATTACTAATGACGATACAGCTCTCCGGTCAGAAAAGACGCGTAACTACGCGTAACCCCGGTCGGGGGCCTCAGTCGTTTACCGAGGGCTCCAGGACTAAGTCGCTGTACCAAGGTGGTATGCGACTTAGTCTACGAGCTCAGATACGCGTTTTTTTTCCACCGAACATTTTGTCATTAGCACTCAAGTGGGTAATTAATTGTCTAGTTACAGTGTAAGGTCCCATTTCTCAACTTTCGGAGGTGTTGCCTAACGACTATGTGCCCGAGTTGCAGGAGATTGCTTGACCATGATAATTCAGGCGCCGACTAATCTGGCACTACCCTTGAATTATCATGTTCAAGCCACCTCCTCAGTGCTATACGGATCCGGGGCTAAAAGGGTTACAAGTTTCTCCCGCTACACAAACACTGCAAAGATGAACTACTAACTGCAGCTGGAGTACATACCTGTCTCGTAAATCGCTGTGATAATTGGAATACACCCTTGCCACCGGTTACTGCAGTCCCTTCGTACGCCTTTAAGTCATCGGAAACGCCGGATCGAATGCGCTTTTGGGCAACACTAAAGTGAAGCAAGCGTCGAAATATCACACAAAGTGGAACTGCTTGAACCAATCTCGGTCTGCAAGAGGCATAGATTCACATGAGCCCCTGCGAACGCAGGGGCTCATGTGAATCTATGCCTCTTGCTGAGGGGTTGCGACTGCAGGGGCTCCTGTCGATCTGCCTCCCGCAGATCACTGACCGGCTTTCGTTGAGCGACTGTAACGACAAGACTACACAAACTTCTGTCACTGGAGTCGAAGGAGAAATGCGAAAATGGTGCTGTAGGGACGGGTGGAGGGGGAGGGGCCTGTCCAGGACTGGAGGCGGGGGGGGGGGGGGGGGGGGGATGGGGTGATGGAACAATCAACTAGAACACTAACAAAGAGACCATCTGACACGCAAGATCGGATGTGCCACCTCTGACGACGACCGAGAAACGGGATACTGCTAAACTGCGCAAGCGGTGACCATCCTGGATGTGAGGAAACCGTGGGAAGAAGGTGTTTTGGAACAGTGAGAAGTAGGACGAGGAGGGAAGCTTATGGAACGACAGTTAGTCGACTGATAAATGCTTTTTCACAACGCTGAAAACAGATTGTGAACTAGAGAGATAAATATACTGTACACCGACACACACAAAAATCCCAAGAGAGAAATCACATTATTTCAAAATGGACAGAATAATAATAATAATAAGCATTTATATCGCGCCAAATGCCCAAAAGCATTGGGTTCTAAGCGCGTTAAAAAAAAAATGTATGTATGCAGAATTTCACTACCTTCAAACAAATTTAATCTACGCACACACATACAAACACACATAAGAACTTGAAACCATCCCCAAGTTAACGGCATCTGATGAAGCCTATGCGCCACCAGAACGGTTCTACACGGTCAACAACAAAAACAAAAAAAAAAGACTTAGATCAAGGCCACCACGATTGTGCTAAACGGTCAGCAAAAGGAGGTCCTAAGATCAAAGAAAGTAAAGTTGAAGAAAGAAAAAGAAACACAATGCACTGCATATCTTTCCCACTATGCTAGACGAACGGATTTTCTTGGTATTTTACAGGCATGGCAGTCAGATTATTTGGTATGGTATGGTATGGTGTCTCCGAGGCGCACATATCCATCTATTTAAAGATGCTCAAGGCGCCGTAGGGATGGAAGCTGAATCTTTGAAAGACTACTGCTACTAAGTATTATGTGCAACCTCCACCCTACTATTAACTTCGGTGCATGTGATATATTTCTGTTTCCATTTCAACGGCCCTACCAGGCCTTCTCTTTTCGAATAGTGGTAATCAGTGAGATTTTTAACGTGCGCACTTGATGATTATACGTGCTGTACACACGAAGGCGAGACAGGCAACCGTAAGCCGAATCTGTACGTAAATTTGACTCAATGGGAATGAGGAAAAGTCCACATCCCATTCCTGCCCAACAGGGGTTTCGAACCCGGGATCAGCGCAGTGTCTTATCCACTAAGCTACGTCCCGTATTTTGTCCGGATTTCAGTACACTGACGCATATCGTTAACTCATTCGAGACGTGCCGCCTCTGGATACGCGGCTTATGCCGCGTATCCGGAGGCGGCACGTCTCGAATGAGTTAAACTCTTTTCTCCACCCTTATCTGTGAAAGCGCCACGTAGTGCGCCCACAAATTTTCACCTGGCACGCCAGATTGGATTCCCGGACGATGACTGAATGAAAGTACGCCGTCTGCCAACATTGTAGGGGAGGGGGGAAAAGGGGGGGCGGGAGGAGAGGCAGCCGGGGCGGGCGTGTTCATGTTCAGAGGAGGAGGAGGAGACTGCGGATACAGTCAACTGGGACGCCAAAGCGTAGTGGCACCTGGCACGCCAGATCGATTGCCACAGTAGTCAGGTCACGTTTACGCCGAACGACTCACAACAACAAACGAGTTAGTTAGTTATTTGGGTCTAACGCCGAGCAGGCGACTAAGGCCACCTCACGGCGGAACAACGACCGACAGCGAAGTCATGGCGAAGAACCAGTAAAGATCCTCCTGTTTAGGGTCTTTAAAACCAGCTTCCACCCCCAGGCATAGACAACACTCCAAACATCTCCAAGAGGCATATATCCTCGTGAGCCCTTCCGGGCTGAGGATCTATGCCTATTGGAGAAGTTTGGAGTGTTGTCCATGCTTATGGTACGCGCTGTTTACATCTCCACGAGGAAAAGATCATTACCCCTTCCCGGGCTCATGAAGATCTACATGTCGCTTGGAGGTGTTTGGAATGTTGTCTATGCGTATTGCACAATTTACCGGCCGTGACTTCGCTCTCGTTCGTTATCGGGAGGCCTTCGTTGAATGTTGTCTATGCGTATTGCACAATTTACCGGCCGTGACTTCGCTCTCGTTCGTTATCGGGAGGCCTTCGTTGAATGTTGTCTATGCGTATTGCACAATTTACCGGCCGTGACTTCGCTCTCGTTCGTTATCGGGAGGCCTTCGTTGAATGTTGTCTATGCGTATTGCACAATTTACCGGCCGTGACTTCGCTCTCGTTCGTTATCGGGAGGCCTTCGTTGAATGTTGTCTATGCGTATTGCACAATTTACCGGCCGTGACTTCGCTCTCGTTCGTTATCGGGAGGCCTTCGTTGCAAACGAAACCTCACTAATAGTACATGTTCAATGAATGCGCAAGCATGACTGGGCTCGACTTGTCTAGTAATAGAATCTGGGCCAATGGAAGGGATGGGGCGCGGGACTATTGAGCCTCCGCGCCTGCAAGAGACCTAGATTTTCATGATCCCCAACAGTCGTACGGGGTTCACGAAAATCTGTGTCTCTTGCTGCCACGGTCAAAAGGGTGTTGCGTGAACAGTACACCGATTGTCTCCCTCGATTTGCTACCGTTATCAGCGGTAGCGAATCGAGGAAGACAACCGGTTTGGTGTGACAAATTGCACGTAATTTTCAATGAGCCAGTACTTGCCTGTCATATCCTAACGGCTTTGTATTGAGCAACTTTTAGCCCCACGGCTAAAATCTCGCTGCCATAAAGACAGTTGTTTGGCAGTTACTGGCTTAGAAAAGTTTTCTGCAGTTGAAATGGTGGCAAATGACCAACTGTCGAACAACAACAAAGAACCCAAGCCAAGCCTTGCAAAAAAAAATATGGACAGAAAGTGGCTCAGATCGCATAAGCCCCCACAACTGCGAGAACTCAGATTACTTACTGACCGAGGTACGAAATACCCACATTTTGGAGTTATCCTCTGAGGACTGCGTTACAATTCTGGAGACAGACCGACTATATCTTGCTCTGGTGTGTCGCGGGCAGAATGAGGTAAGGATCTCTGCTGCTTACAGTTGGGTGGTGTTCTTTTTTCTTTTCTTTTCTTTTCTCCCCAGTTAGAAAAAAAACCAGTGAAGAACCAAAAGTGAGTTTGCATCTTCCCATCACGAAAAATAAGTTGCAAACTGTGTACTTGTTTGTATCCTATTTTGAAATATTAAATAAATTGTGTTATGCATGTCTTTTCTAAGCGTGTTTCTTTCTCCGTTGGATTCTTTTCCACATTTTACACGCTTGGCAGTCACCTTTTTGGTCTGGATTTAGTGAAGGAGATAAATACTGTCCCGGAATTTTTTTTTTTGTTGTTGTTGTTTTTTTAATCAATGAATCCGTTGTGGGATCTGGAGCAAAATCGTAATCAAAACAGAAGGAAGTACCGCCCATGCTTGCGAAGTCTTTCGTATTCAACGTGCCTGTCTTGTTTTCGGTACAGGTTTTCTTTGATATTAGTGTAGACCGGAAAGTGGCAGGACTAACATACGGACAGGTAGAGTAAATTCTTGGATAAAAATCGGCACCGTTTTTTCGCGCCAAGAACAATGCCACCTTTCATGAAAACATCGGTAAAAGTGCTTCCGGTGTATTTGCCATTCTGCACTTGCCCGTCTGAATGAAGCCAAAGATTTATACGTACGGTCTTATATGAGGCATAGACCCTCATGTGCCCCCCATACTTGCTACCATTACATGAAAACAAAGGTAAAAGTGCTTCCCTTGTATTAGCCACTCCACACTTGCAGTTAAAAAAAGAATAATCATCTGCAAGAGGTATAGAGCCTCATGAGCCCCCGCAATTGCGGGGGCTCATGAGGATCCATTCTTCTTGCTCCGTTCCATTTACATCAGTGTTTATCAAGCGGTGGAGGTAAAAAGGGGCTCAATTCATTTTAGCAACTGGACAAGTACCTTGTTGTTTTGGAAAAAGACGCCTATCGTAGTGAAATCCGCCTCCTAGTCAAGGATTTCTGCAACAGAAGAAAATAACAACATTTTCAGTCGTGCGTTTCAGGAACACATAACAGAACGAAACGTAAATCCTTATGAGCCGCTGCAGCCGGCAGAGGCCAATACAGACATGTCTATGCCTCTTGCGGTTTGGGAGGGGGTGGGGCGGGGGGTTTGATTGATTGATTGTACATTGCTTAACGTCCCGACAGCAACAAGGCTTTCTCAGGACGTGCCTGCACTGCTTGTGAAAAAAACAACTAAACAGAACATTGAATGTATGTCGCCAGCCGGTCAAATACATTAAATAAACCTAACACATCGGGCCCAAATAAAGCTAAGACCATTTAGCAACACACATCCAATATCAAGAGCTACAGGCAGTGCAGACAGTAGGGAGAGTTTTAAAAAGGCAAATACAGGTGAATGGACAAAGGGTAGACAGAAACACATGCCCCAGAATAGAGAGAAAAACCCACCCTGTGGGGCTGACCAGGGTGACCCTGGGAACTAAAAAATACCTAACCCCACCCAAGTCCCCCAGGGCAGACCCGGGTGGGGCTGGGGCGGGGGGGGGGGGGATGGGCGGGGCTGGCGGCCAGGCAAACAATGCATAAGAATTGACATTTGAGAAACATACGTAAAGCAAGAAGCGTAGATCTTTATGAGCCCCTGCAGCCTGCAAAGGCTTATGAGGCTCTGTGCTTCTTGACGACTGAAAACCGCTACGGTAATAATGTCTAGTTTTTGTACTGGCAACGTGCACTAACATCATTCAACAATGCATTTTTGTTTAAGTGTATTCTTGTAATCTAATCATGGCTATACATTTGCTGAAGAATGGTTTTTTTTGCTAAGGACTCTTGCAGCGTATTGTATCCAACGGAACAAAACGGCCATTGAAGAACAATAAGTTAAAGCAATAAACGAAGAAGGAAACAACATATAAGCCAATTCGGATTCAAAAACAAAACCTGGGGTCAGATGCATGAGTGAGATTAGCCCTGCGCCAGCCACTCAGCAAGGTGCTCCGCTACAGCGGAGCACCTTGCTGAATGGCTGGCGCAGGATTAAGCTCACTCATTGACTGAAGCCCATAGGTCAAACAAAATGGCACACACATGATATTGCGAAGGTTGCGAAAGAAAACGGCCGGCGCAAAGTTGAGATGTTTGTTTATGGGGTTTAATTTCGGCGCACTACACGATGCCAAACTTATTTGATTATGACATGCAAGCTAAACCCAAAGGCTGACCAACAATGATTTATTTCAGTTGACTGAAAACACGAGGACTACAAGAATAGAATACGTCACAGTCGGAGTAACAAGTAAAACACAGTAACACAGTTTTATTTCTTCGGAGCCGGTCCGAAAACAGAACAAAACCAGTGGCGTAGAAACCGGCAAGGTGAGCGGGGGTGGGGGCCGAGGGCGAGTATCCCTTAACACCCATCCACCCCCCACCCCCCTACCACCGCTTTTTTCCCCCCACAATATTGCTGGCGATTTTGATTTTTGTGTGATTTTTTTCGAGGTTGCATGACTATCGCCTCGCTGACCTCCCTCCTCCCCCCCCCCCCCCTTTCCTCACCCGCTCACTCCCACCCCTCCACTGGGGAAAGGTTGGAAAACAACACATCAGGTAACTCCTCAAAACACCCCCCTCCCCTTCCCCCGCCCCCACCCCAAAATGAAAAATATCGTTGTACGTTACTGAAAACGTGTTACAAAAACAGAAAACACTATCATTCTTTGTCGATTTATTACTGTGCGTACTGAAAAGTTCCTATACCAGTTAACATTATATACTTCTCAAACACAATGTCAGTACAACCAAAGATCCGACTATGTAGGATCTTTGGTAGGCTACAACTACACGCCAAGCACACATACAATTATAAAAATACGGTAGGCTGGACATTAGATCCACAACTATTTACTAATCAGTCCCCCACCCACCTCCTTCACTCTGCAAAAGGCTTTGATTCGCATAAGCCCCTGTAGAAGCAGCGGCTCATGTGAATCTACGCCTCTTGCGACCAACGATCGGTCCCATCTACTCCTCAGATTGCGGGTGGGTTGAATGTTTTATATCCTCCGCGTATCTGATATGCTGAGGTAGCGCATATCATATTTTTGCGTGTGTTTAGATAGGCCTGAAAAGTAGTGAACCAAAACATGAGCTGAATAAACTCGTCCGGATTACAATATTACATGCGTGCGCTGGTCTGTGATTTTGGACCTTATGCCTAAGGGCTGTAAGGTCCAAAATTACAGACCAGAAGCCAGTTGCATGAGCGAGCTTAGTCCTGCACTAGCCACTAAGCAAGGTGCGCCGCTATACACCTTGCTTAGTGGCTGGCGCAGGACTAAAGCTCGCTCATGCAACTGACCCCTGCATCACACATAATCTCGCGGGGATGTTGAAGTTCCAAAACTCCGTTCTTTTTCGATTCCTCACAATGAGCAAAGTGTTAACACGTTTAGCCCCGACGCGCTACAGCAGGAGATGGATCAACCATGATAATTAAGGGTAGTGCCCAGTCAGCTGATGGCGCCAAGCTCATCGGGTATTAGCCCTAAATTATCATGATCGATACACCTCCTGCAACTGGTCCATAGACACCTCCAAAATGTGAGCAATGCGGCCGCGGGGTTATAAACGGGCTATGTCATGTTCCTTTCAGTTTAAGAGCTATGCATTACACCCCCACCCCCACCCACCCCCCTCTCGATCCGCCCCACTCCCCTTAAACGAGTCCTACCCCGCCACCACCACCACCCTCCCCCCCCCAACCACCCCCCCCCTGAAGCCGCACAGCGGCCTGCGGTCCAGCGAAGGTCTTCGTCGGCCCGATGGTCCTCCCTTTCGATTTCTCAAGTCAGCCAAATTTTATCTCATGTCCATTTCCAGTTGACGCAGTTTGTGTTTCTGCATTCTTTATTAATGCAACGCTAAAATGCCCTAGCTTTCCCAGGAACGTGGATTCAAAGTGGTGTCTGTCAGCAAGAGGTATAGATCCTCATGAGCCCCCGCAACTGCGTGGGCTCATGAGGATCTATACCTCTTGCGGTTGGGTGGTGTTCAGATTTTCTCCGCACTGAACGGGTTATGAGACCGGCTGAGGTAATCGTCGGCCCGAGAACCTTTTGTCTTCTGTACAGGGCATCTCGGTCCAACAGCCGACGCAGAAGGCGAAATTTTACCTGGGGGAGGGAGGGGGGGGGGAGAGAGAGAGAGAGAGAGAGAGAGAGAGAGAGAGAGAGAGAGAGAGGGTTCAACACGAGGGCATGAGGAGCGACGGTTGTCTGAATAATTTACACCGCATCTAAAGCCAAGATACAAAGTGCATTCATGCGAGTAAGTCAAACGCAAAGCACACATTACTTTGTGAGTGAAAATTTCTTTGCTTTTCTAAGACGTGCTGAAGTTTGATAAAGTTTAAGAAACGCTTGCTTGCTTGCTTGGTGGGTGGGTTGGTTCGTTCGTTCGTTCGTTCGTTCATTTCGTTCGTTCGTTCGCTCGTTACTGTGTTCGTTTCTTTATGAATTGAATTGCTTAAAGTATCATTACGCATAAATCTGAAGACACGTTTCAGCACCATTTGTGTTTGTTATGCCTTGTCTACACACCTAATGAACTTTAACAGCAGTTTGGACACGAAGCAAAGTCACAGTCACACCCGTAATCGCACTTATTTATTCTGTGCAGCCGTTAGAGTGTCAGTCTATTTTTAGCAGTTTCTCGTACTGATAGCGTTGTATTTATAGAACGGAGTGGAGTCATTGTCAGATTACTTGATATAAACACGGCGTTTGCTGAACTGGATTCTCATGTGTCTAAATAAACCTGTGTGTAGCGTTTCGTAACCATCTGTTACAGAAGTGTATCTGCGAAACAGTGACGGCGGTAGTGGGCCTTCAACCCTCTGGGTGTCCATAGCGGCTTTAGTCGCGATGATTCGGAATCAAATCGACTAAAACGGCTATCGACACTCAAAGGGTTAAGTTTGACGATTTGGTGTTCTTTTACACATGTAGGCCTATCCTGTGAGGCAAAGAAGACTTTCCACACTGGAAACATTTCTTACTTATAACAAGATTTTTTTCGAAGTCCGCTTCTCAAATTGTGCTAAGCCAGGACTGTCCACAATGTGTCTTTTAAATGCCACTTTAATTTATTCTACCCCAACACCAAAATCCCCAAATTTTGCCGTTGTCCTCTGACGACTGCATTGGAGTGCAGGACACGGATCGACCATGATAGTTCAAGGTTGATGCCAGAATAGCTTGGCGCCAATAGGTGCCAAGCTATTCTGGCATCCCCCTTGAACTATCATGGTCGTTTTATATATTGCTGTAGTGTGTCTGGGGTAGAATGAGTTAAGCGGATTGTGCTGCTAGTGCTAATTTGGAAGGGATACGGACTTCCAGCTCTCGCTGATTTCGTCCAGGGGGGGGGGGGGGGGCAGAGGGGTGGGGGGGGGGGTCATCTGGCTGTCTGTCTGTCGCTCCGTCGCGCAGCGGCTGGTGGTGTTGCCGGGGCCGGGTGGGTGGTGGTGGAGGAGGCGGGTGGTGTGGCCGGTGGACCGTTGCTTTAGTGTTGCCAGATGGGGGGGGGGGGGGGGGAGTTGGTAGGCCAGACAGTCCATGTTCTTGCAGTACTGGGGATGGCGTAGGTGGCCGGTGGAGTCGTAGCTGGTGGAGGTAAGGTGCGGGGGATCGGGGTGGTGGGGGTGGTGGCCAGTGGATTCTGGGTCTTGGTGCTTGGCGTTGGAATGGGCGGGCTGGGTGGCGATGTTGTGGTGGTAGAAGGAGGTGGGGTGGTGGTGTGGGAAGTAGTGTCGGGCGTTGCTGTGTCCTGAATCTGGGTGGTCGTGGTGGCGGTGTTGGTGGTGTCAGGCGGTGGGGCGTCTGCGCTAGCGGATTGTCTGGGACTTAGACCCTTAATACAACTACACACTGACAGATTAGTCTGAATTAGTCTGGATTTGTTTCCGATTCGGTGTCCAGAACACAACTGGCCAGGAAATTTAGACGATGGGATAACAGCGGTCACTGGCATACCGTTTTATACTGCTGCTATTATTTACACATGTATCCTGTGGCGCAAAGAAGACTTTCTACACTGGAAACATTTCTTACTTGTAACAAGTTGTTTTTTTCAAAGTCTGCTTCTCAAATTGTGCAAAGTCAGAATTGTCCACAATGTAAGTGTCTTTTAAATGCCACTTAAAGCGGATTGTCTGGGACTTAGACCGTAATACAACTACACACTGCAGATTAGTCTGAATTAGTCTGGATTTGTTTCCGATTCGGGGTCCAGAACACAAGTGGCCAGGAAATTTAGACGATGGGATAACAGCGGTCACTGGCATACCGTTTTTATACTGCCACTATTATTTCTGCAAGCAGAACAAGACAAAACAAAATGAAATAAACTAAAATACACAGAATACGTAATCGCCTCTGTGCCAGTGGACAAACAGAAAATGTTTTAAACCATCGCATTTGTGTTCTGTTCCCTTTCGTTTCCTAGCGCCAAAAAGTATGTACATAATATGCAATGTGACTGACATAAGCTGGGTTTTCTTTATTTTCGACTATAAAGGGGCACGCCCGACATTTTTTAGGGCTTCAGTTCGCAAAAAAGCTTTTACTGGGATACAGTATACACATCCACTTAAACAAAGACCACCCTATTGTCCCACCAAATGCTTTCTTTCGTCCGTTAAAAGCGAAAAGAAGGCCACCGGAATCTTTTGACGGATATGTAAAAAGATTGCTTCTGATAGGCGATGATAGCTGACGTCATAACTATTCTATAAGATATTAGGTCATCTGCATAATTATAACCAATCAGAGACAAGATGGCGGATGAACCACCGAAGAAAAAAATAAAGTATAATCGACTCGCGCCAACAATGACAGACTCGGAATTGAAGAGAAGAAAGAAGAAGAGATATAAGATACCCCTAATTAGAATTGACATCAGACAAGGGAATATGGGGACATGTGGCAACGCGTAAAGCAAGAGCTTGGCTTGACCACCCACCCGGAATGTGTCGCTTTCTTGCTGAATCAGTAAGTAATCTACGGTCTTTGTCGATCTTCCTATAGTTCCGCGAGCGCTAGTGATTTTCAGAATTCATGATCTTCCGTAGAATTTATCTCTTACTGATTTAGCAAGATTTTAAACCTGTTTTATCATATAGTTACGAGCTAGTTATCACATTTTATGCTGCAGAGATCTTAAAACTACCGTGTGTGTCAAAGTTGCACATCGCCGGTCGTAACATGTTTTCGTCTGTGCGGGCTCTCATTCACTCGATTCAGAGAGGTAGTGTTTCTGCTGCGATGGCGCATTTGTCGTGTGGAGTGCCAAAAAAATCCCAACAACAAAAAAGAAACACTTTTAAAACGGACAATTACACCACAATTAATTCCAATTTGTAAAACAAGTTGAGGATTTCATCCCAAAGTCTACCGTATTGTTTGGAGCTCAGATGCGTGTATATTTTAGGAACATTCAGAGTTGTTCATATTTTTAGGCTTATAATGCTGATCCATTTCCCTCCTCTCTAACCCACTCTCTGATCAACACACACGTACACTGGCACACATAAATAAAGACGAACACACGGCGTTCCCGCCATTAGTACGCTCTGTGGGCTGGTATAGCACAGCTATTCTGAAGAAGAATAATAGCACGAGCAGCGAAATGACGTCACTTCAAGCTTCACTGACGTCATGGCATCATTAGCCCTACGACGCCGTGTTCATAGTGACAACTCGATGCTATACGTCATCATCGCAGTACTAACATTTGACGCATCAGAGGATCTTACTTACTTACTTACGCCTGTCACCCCTCCCAGGGTATAGGCCGTCGACGAGAGACATCCAGCGACTCCTGTCCTGTGCTTCTCCTTCGATTTTACTCCAGGTGGTTCCCAGTACTAGTCTCTTGATGTCTGCTTGGAGGTCTCGACGCCAGGTGTTTCTCGGCCTGCCTCTTTTCCTCTTTCCCTGGAGGTTCCATGACAATGCCTGCCTAGTGATACTGGAAACTGGCTTTCTCAGACTGTGACCAATCCATCCCCATCTTCTTCGCCCAATTTCATTCTCTGCTGTTACCTGCTCTGTTCTCTCCCAGAGTCTGACATTGCTGATCTTCTCTGGCCAGTGGATTGCCAAGATTCTTCTAAGGCAACTGTTTATGAAGATCTGTACTCTGTTGACTGTGGTTTTTGTCAACCTCCAAGTCTCTGCTCCATATAGGAGAACTGCTTTTACATTTGAGTTGAAATTCCGGACTTTGGAATGTTGTGACAGCTCTCTGGAACTCCACACTTTTTCAACTGAAGAAAGGCTGCTCTTGCTTTACTGATTCGTGCATCAGAGGATCAGCTTTGCAATTTTCTTGCTGATGTTCATGCCTAGAGCTTACAGGTCACAATTTGACCTAATCCTACCTCAGGGCCGGGACAAATAGCAGGCTTATGCAAACATTGTCTATGAAAAATCATGCCGGTATTTATGAGAAGATAGCTTTTTTCGTAAAAGAAAAATTGAAGTTATGCTAGCTGTTTTACAAATGACTCCGAAAAAGTGGTGCAGAAAACTGTCTGATTTTCACTCCTAGGTCATACAGGTCACAATTGACCTAATCGTACCCGACAGCCGAGACAAACTGCAGGCTCATGTAAATGCCGTATACGAAAAATCATGCGATTATTAATGAGAAGATTGTTTTGTCGTATAAAAAAATTCAATTGTCTTAAGATTAACCCATATAATTCGTGAATTTAATCCCAAAAACGTGAAAATATTTAATTATCACTCAAAACGTTCTAGATATACAATGCTGGTTAACGAACTCGTTCAATATCTCCCTTTTATCTAGCTATACGTAAAATATCTAGTAAAAATAAGAAAAATTACGGACTCCAGTGTGGACCAACCGGTTCTCGCCAATGAGCATCTTAATCAAAGCATTAAAAAAAAACAAGATGAGATGAACCATAACCCACAAAGTCCCTTCTATTTGAGAGCTGTCCTCGCTGTCAGTGGTCTGTAGGCCTACCTTTTGTCTTTGACCTGATTCTAATGTTGAATTATCTCCTATTGAAAAAGGCTCGCAGATCTGCCAATATATCAGTGAGTTCTATAAGGGGCGCAGGACATACGCGTCATTGATTTGTCAAACGTCATTTGTCATGACGTAAGTTTTAGTTTTACGTAATTTTATATTTTACGTAAGGAGATGAGTTTCACTTTCGCTTCATAGGCTTGAGAAAATGGTGACAAAACTAGAACTTCACGGTACAATTTCAGTCTTGCTATAGTTTGTGTGAAAGCGGGTTGACTTTACATACGGCTACATGATATACTAAGTATACGGGTCACCTGCATGCTCTTTTGAAACGGCGCGTCGATGTGTGTGTGTGCGTGGTAGTGCGTGCGTGCGCGCGCGCTCCAAAAATCTCCCAGAGGTATAGATCTTCATGCGCCTGGAGGGCGCATTAGGATCTATTCCTCCTGGAGATGCTCACAAACCAGATAGGTGAGGCTAGCGCTGGCAGAATTGTACACAAACCAAGGGGAATCACTCAGCGCTGGACAGACAAACAGTTAGATCCCCTGCCCCCGCCTATCAGGCACCCAATCGCCATGGGTGCCTGATAGGCGGAAGCAGGGGATCTAACTGTTTGTCTGTCCAGCGCTAAGTGATTCCCCTTGGCTTGTGTACACTCCTGGAGATGCGCGCATGTTTGTGAGAGAGAGAGCCGCGCGCGCGAGAGAGAGAATGACGTCATATTTAGAGTATTATGTCAGTGTCTGAGTGGTGACGGAGTTACCTCTTTTACGTCACCGCCACTGTCTGACTTTCTCTAAAAGTAAAGTTTTTTAGTGTTTTAATTATTTTCTGAAAATAATTAATTTTTACTAAAGAAGTTGAAATGATACAAAGCTGGCTAACGAACTCATCCAATGTCTTTCTACAAACTAGCTATATATGCAAAAGTTCAAGTAAATATGACAAAAATTACGGACTCTAATCTAGGTCAACCAACTTCATATAAACGATTGTTTATGTCTTCAATGAGACATTCAATTACAATATGGTCGGAGGCTCTCTTAGCCACCCACTTAAGAAAGTATTTCGCCAAGTTTCAAACTTGTGTACAGAAATATCGGAGATTCTCTTGTTTACATACATACGCACACACATACATACATACGCACATACATACATACATAAGCACATACGGCGCTTCGCGCCAAATGTACGTTCAGCAGCGAGGTTAGCGCTACTAGACATGACGTAATTTTTATCTTGTTACTTCAATTGTTAGAGGTTCAGCCTGCCCGCCTTTGACAGCATTGACATGCTATTAACTTCGCCCCACCGCGACTCGTCCTAAAAAGTCCCTTCTATAAATAAAAGGGACTTATAAAAGAGGTCCCGAGATAATTCTTATATAGACAATATCCTAAAATTTCAAGCTTGTCCGTCCTCAAACGCGGGCTCTAGTCGCGGTCACACACACACACACACACACACACACACACACACACCGTCACACACACACACACACACACACACACACACACACACACACACACACACACACACACACACTGCGTTTGGCGCCAAAAAGACGTTCTCTAGCAAGGTTTGCTTAGCTAGACGTGACGTCATTTTTATCGTGTTACTTCTTTGCCAGAATTTTTGCGCCGCACGCCAAAACGTCATGTGCATGCTCCGGAATGCGCCCGACCCTGCCCCATTTCAAAGTCTACCGTATTTTTAAAATACGGTAGACAAAACAAAACAAAAAAACACGCCTAAAATAACAATTACAACACGACTGCTGCGTAAACTGTCCTTTTTAAGCGTTTCTTTCTCTGTTAAGATTTTTGGTCATTTCGAAATTCTGACATTTGAGGCATGATCATTTACATGTTACTCAGTCATAACTGTGCTTGTCTGTGGTTTTCGTCCTTACGGCCTACACAGTAAGGCCTGCAGCGACGTTTTTGCGTGGGGCTAAAGTAGCTCAAACAAAGAGGCGAGGACCATGACAGGCAGCACATGTAATACTGGCTACTAAAAATTACGTGCAATTCCACCGTGGTGTCTACAAGATCAGTCAGCAATTTATTAGCGTTTAACGCCGAGCATGTGACAGCGGCTATCTGACGATGGTGCACTATGAAAGTTTCCTGTGTAGGCCCAAGACAGCATGTCCATTTATTACATTCTCGTGAATTACATTTATTACAATACAAAATCTCGCTTTTCTCGAAAAAAGACTTACTGTCTTGTCCCTTCACAGGGCAGGTCTATAGTCTCTGTGATTAATCTGACCAGAGACAGCATATAAAGAGAGCGTAAGCTACGTGTATGCCCTCTCATCTGAGAACCTGGTGGAAAACGGAATGCACCTTCCGCATTCCTATGTATTCCTATTCCTAAGTATAAATGTGCTGGTCTGCGATTTTGGACCTTACGGCTCAAGCCGTAAGGTCCAAAATCACAGAACCAGCACACCAACACCAGATTCTCAGTACGCGTGTGTATGCGTTGTCGTCCTGTGTGTTCACTGTCATTCTCTTTTAACCCTTATCATTCGGTTGGTTGGTTAGTTAGTTATTTGAGTTTAACGCCGAGCAGACAACTAAGGCCATCTCACGGCGGGATGGGTAAAAATCTGGCCAGCCAGACTAAAAGAAAGGTCTTAAGACAAGATATAAATATATCTTTAAAATATTGCATGCTAAAATGTCGCACAGCTCTTTAAAGGAAACGTCTACAGACTCTCAAAAGATCAAAATAATACAATTATCATAGTCTATGAATGCTCAAATATTATTTAAAATATTGCACTCTCTCAGAAAACTGAAGATCTTGTCCGGGGTACATCCCGGAACAAAACCTTCAAGGAGTCTGCTATAAAGTATTTAAATCTTGTGTCAATTAAACCGGCACAAGACAGCAAAATGTGTTTAACAAAATACTGCTCATCGCAGGCATAACACCATGGACGCTCCTCCTGTTTTAGTAAATAAGAGTGTGTAACAACATACGTGTGCCCGATGTGGAGCCGAGCAAGGACAGTCTCCTCACGGCGCTGCCGCAGCGGTAAGGTAGACTGTCGGACACCTTAGGAGGAGAGGAGCTTCATGCTGCTTGTTAGCTTTCTCTTTGTCCCACTCGGACTGCCACTCACGGGCTATGTACGCACTAATCACAGGTCTAAAATCACAATGGACAGTGTGTGTCAGGACCACAGTCATTGCGGGCATCGTTGGCAGCAGAACCTGCGATCCTGTTGCCTTCGATGCCCAATACACCAGTGTGTGAAATAAGTTTGACTAAAATAGTTCAAAGGTAGTGCTAGAATAGCTATTCTGGCATCACCCTTGAACTAAAGCCATTGAACTATATCCTTATCTGTAAGTACTATAATGCAGCTTGCATATGGCAGTGTACAAATTTGAAGCTTTTAGCCTCAGTATGATATGGGTTAACACATTTTTCAAGACGTTAATCTGGTTGCCTATATAGCCCACGCGAAGTCCCTTATCGAACACTCGTGTTTAACCCCTTAACCCCTTCGCTGCCAGTTGGTCGGTCGCAGGTTGCATTTCTGAAATATCTGTTAACTAAGCGCCAAGGAGCCGAAACCGTCCAGTACAAGGGACGTGGGCACAAAGTGGTGTCAGCAAGAGACATAGATCCTCATGAGCCCCCGCAATTGCGGGGGCTCATGAGGATCTATGTCTCTTGCGCTTGGGTGGTGTTTGCTTCGTCCCGGCAGAGCAGGGGTTAAAGATATTTATCGGACGACCTACATACGCGGAAGTCATGCGCATACTTCATAAACAATCCAACACGTAACCTGGGATGACGCCCTCTACTTGAGAAACAACTGGAGCTCATCTTTGCCAGAAAGTGGCGTACATTCTTCAGAGCCCACACGACCGCAGGTGACGTATGTACATCTATGTCTCCTGCAAGCGGAAGAAGCCGGGTGAGAGACTACAAAGACTATATTACAAGGAGGCTGCTGTCACGGATTCACAAGGTGACTGTCCTTCGCCAATCACGATTCACGATAAAATGTTTCAACAATAAAGGAACAGGATATTGTTTGGTCACGAGTCATGAACACCAAAAAATACGAAATCACGACCAAAAAGGTGACTGTCATGAATGCAAAATGCGAAGAAAATCCTAACAAGGAAAGAAACATGCTTAGAAATTACAATTACAGCACAATTTAGAAAGTACAAATTACAGCACAATTTATTTATTTATTAAATAAATTCTGTTGTAATCGTTCTAACCAAGCTTGTCTCCTTCTGGAACAGGGTTTTCTAGCCCCGAATCCCTACAGCAGGAGATGGACTGACTATGATAATTCAAGGGGAGTGCCAGGTTAGCTTGGCGCCTTCAGGCGCTAAGGTAATCTGGCACTACCCTTGAATTATCATGGTCAATCCATCTCCTGCAACTGGTACATAGTCATTAGGCAACACCTCCACTATTTGAGAAATGGGACCTTGGAGCTAAAAGGGTTAAACATAATTCGAAATCATGTCTCACCACCTGACCAATATACCTTGAAACCAACATTGACACGTCCTGAATGGACTGACGCACGACGATGTTACCTAGAGAAGGGTAGTGTATCTGTAACCCCTTCACTGAGTGAACTGACGCACGAGGATGTTACCTAGAGAAAAGTAGTGTAACTGTAACACCTTCACTAAATAGACTGACACAAGAGGATGTTACATAAAGAAGAGCAGTGTATCTGTAACCCCTTCACTGCACGGACTGACGCACGACGATGTTACCTAAAGAAGCGTAGTGTATCTGTAACCCCTTCACTGAATGGACTGACGCACGAGGATGTTACCTAGAGACGGGTAGTGTATCTGTAACCCCTTCACTGAATGGACTGACGCACGAGGATGTTACCTAGAGACGGGTAGTGTATCTGTAACCCCTTCACTGAATGGACTGACGCACGAGGATGTTACCTAGAGACGGGTAGTGTATCTGTAACCCCTTCACTGCACGGACTGACGCACGACGATGTTACCTAAAGAAGCGTAGTGTATCTGTAACCCCTTCACTGCAAGGACTGACGCACGACGATGTTACCTAAAGAAGCGTAGTGTATCTGTAACCCCTTCACTGCACGGACTGACGCACGACGATGTTACCTAAAGAAGCGTAGTGTATCTGTAACCCCTTCACTGCACGGACTGACGCACGACGATGTTACCTAGAGACGGGTAGTGTATCTGTAACCCCTTCACTGAATGGACTGACGCACGACGATGTTACCTAAAGAAGCGTAGTGTATCTGTAACCCCTTCACTGAATGGACTGACGCACGAGGATGTTACCTAGAGACGGGTAGTGTATCTGTAACCCCTTCACTGCACGGACTGACGCACGACGATGTTACCTAGAGACGGGTAGTGTATCTGTAACCCCTTCACTGAATGGACTGACGCACGACGATGTTACCTAAAGAAGCGTAGTGTATCTGTAACCCCTTCACTGCACGGACTGACGCACGAGGATGTTACCTAGAGAAGGGTAGTGTATCTGTAACCCCTTCACTGCACGGACTGACGCACGACGATGTTACCTAGAGAAGAGTAGTGTATCTGTAACCCCTTCACTGAATGGACTGACGCACGACGATGTTACCTAAAGAAGCGTAGTGTATCTGTAACCCCTTCACTGAATGGACTGACGCACGAGGATGTTACCTAGAGACGGGTAGTGTATCTGTAACCCCTTCACTGAATGGACTGACGCACGACGATGTTACCTAAAGAAGCGTAGTGTATCTGTAACCCCTTCACTGAATGGACTGACGCACGAGGATGTTACCTAGAGACGGGTAGTGTATCTGTAACCCCTTCACTAAATGGACTGACGCACGAGGATGTTACCTAGAGAAGGGTAGTGTATCTGTAACCCCTTCACTGAATGGACTGACGCACGAGGATGTTACCTAGAGAAGGGTAGTGTATCTGTAACCCCTTCACTGAATGGACTGACGCACGAGGATGTTACCTAGAGAAGGGTAGTGTATCTGTAACCCCTTCACTGAGTGAACTGACGCACGAGGATGTTACCTAGAAAAAAGTAGTGTAACTGTAACACCTTCACTAAATAGACTGACACAAGAGGATGTTACATAAAGAAGAGCAGTGTATCTGTAACCCCTTCACTGCAAGGACTGACGCACGACGATGTTACCTAAAGAAGCGTAGTGTATCTGTGACCCCTTCACTGAATGGACTGACGCACGAGGATGTTACCTAGAGACGGGTAGTGTATCTGTAACCCCTTCACTAAATGGACTGACGCACGAGGATGTTACCTAGAGAAGGGTAGTGTATCTGTAACCCCTTCACTGAGTGAACTGACGCACGAGGATGTTACCTAGAGAAAAGTAGTGTAACTGTAACACCTTCACTAAATAGACTGACACAAGAGGATGTTACATAAAGAAGAGCAGTGTATCTGTAACCCCTTCACTGCAAGGACTGACGCACGACGATGTTACCTAAAGAAGCGTAGTGTATCTGTGACCCCTTCACTGAATGGACTGACGCACGAGGATGTTACCTAGAGACGGGTAGTGTATCTGTAACCCCTTCACTAAATGGACTGACGCACGAGGATGTTACCTAGAGAAGGGTAGTGTATCTGTAACCCCTTCACTGAATGGACTGACGCACGAGGATGTTACCTAGAGAAGGGTAGTGTATCTGTAACCCCTTCACTGAATGGACTGACGCACGAGGATGTTACCTAGAGAAGGGTAGTGTATCTGTAACCCCTTCACTGAATGGACTGACGCACGAGGATGTTACCTAGAGAAGAGTAGTGTAGCTGTAACCCCTTCACTGAATGGACTGACGCACGAGGATGTTACCTAGAGAAGAGTTGTGTATCTGTAACCCCTTCACTGCCAGCGGACGCAGGTCGTGATTTGAAATCTTTGTTCACTCAACGCCAGAGTCCCAGCCCGTTAATGGAACATGGATACAAAGTGTTGTCAGCAAGAGGCATAGATCCTCATGCGCCCCCTCAGGCGCGGGGGCTCATGAGAATCTATGCCTCTTGCAGTGGGCTTGTTGGTTGGTTGTACATTGCTTCACGTCCCGACAGCACCAAGACTTTCTCAGGACGTGCCTGCACTGCTTGTGGAAAAACAAAACTAAACAGAATGTTGAACGTGTGTCGCCAGCCGGTCTAATACGCTAAATAAACCTAACTAGACCATTTAGAAACACACATCCAATATCAAGAGCTACAGGAAGCGCGACAGTAGGGAGAGTTTAAAAAAATAAAGCTAAGACCAATTAGCAACAAACATCCAATATCAAGAGCTACAGGCAGTGCAGACAATAGGGGGAGTTTAAAAAAGGAAAATACAGGTGAATGGACCAAGGGTAGACAGAAACGCATGCACCTGAATAGAGGGGAAAACCCACCCTGTGGGGCTGACCAGGGTGACCCTGGGAACTAAAAAGTAGTTAACCCCACCCAAGCCCCCCAGGGCAGATCCGGATGGGGGGCAGAGGGCTTGTGTTCACTGTTCCTCGACAGTGAAAGAGTCAAAATAGCAGCACACCTTGTAAAAACAAATCGTAAAAAAACCAACCTTTAATTTGCAGGTTACTGGCTGTATCATTCTAAGCGCCGCGAAACAAATGTTAAAGCATTACCAATGAGCTATCATAATTGTGTAATCCAGGTCCCATCAGTGCTTAGCTGGGGAGTACGAAAGCTTAGCCCTTAGGATCATTCAGTATACTCACACTCAAATGCTGAAATCAAGACAGGTAAGCATATCTCAACTGTTCATCAGTGAGAACTAGTTTCAGCCAAATCCGCTTACCCCATTATTCCGTCCCTCTGAAAAATTCCACGGACAAGACACACAGCTTTTTTTGGAGCAAAAACATAGACTTTCATGAAACTCTATGTCTCTTGTCGGTATGGATTGAATGTGCTGCTCTTTGGAAGCATTCATCGAAGTTTTCAAGTTACGATAAATCGCCCTATTGCCTATAAACGGTTGAAACATCTTCAATGAACGCTGCAGGAAAAGAACAGACATATGACCCCTTCGCTGTCGATGATCACGGATTTCGGGTCGAAAACCACATCACACTGACCGGCATTCGCGCGAAGAACACAGTATGAAATGGGACCAAAAGTTGGCATACAGAACATAGGACTAACAAGAGACATAAACCCTCATGAGCCCCCGCAGTCGCGGGGGCTCATGAGGATTTATGTCTCTTGCAGTTGAGCAGCGTCCGCCTTGCACCGCCCCCCCCTACCACACACACACACACACACACACACACACACACACACACTGAACGGGTTAAGTACAGCCTGTAAATACTCTGTGTGTATACGCTTGTGTGTTGTCTACGCGCTCTCAAGACAGCTGATACACAGTGATGTGCACCCTTCAGTCTGTTGTAGGGGACAGTACACTTGAAACAGAAGTGCCTATTTCAAACACAGCCGGGTCGTATAACTGTAGGCTCGACTTGAATCCATATGAATCCTCCTGGATCCTCCAGTCTGGGGGAGTTATAATGGGTCCTGTCTCCACACGTCAATCCACATATTATATATTTTCATGAGTACGGTCCTCGCGACTGCAGGGTCCCATGCAAATCTATGCCTCTCGGCAGCCGGAAGGGGGGTAATGCGGAGGTTATCGGTTTTGCCACAGATGACAACTGCAAATGTTTTCGCCAATCAACGTTTTTCTTTAGGGAGGTGGGGGTGGGCGAACCAGCCGCAGGGTCACAATAATAGGCTAAAGGTTGCCAGCTTACTGTATTATCATATGCTATCTGACCATGAAGACGTCTTGCAATGACATACCATGGGTTTCGCACATGATTGCGTGTTGTCCATTTTGAGTATGCGTTCTATAAATCACCATAACCTGGCCCTACCTGTGCATGCAGGAGAAAGGAAACAACACGTACTGATGAACTACTATCAACGCCAAGGACACATGCACGGGATGATCGTTGCGTCCCACAAGGAGAGTAGTTAAATAGAGAGAAGGTCGGACGGATCTGACGGATCTGACTGAGCATCCAGCATGCAGTCGAGTCGCCTGTCGCGCACTGCAAATGGGCTGTCGTGGTCAGTCCAATTACTGCTGCTTGGCTCTGGGGCTGAAGGTGATGCCACACTCAGGCCAGGCCAGTGGCGGCCATTTTTAGTACTCCTAAAACCAAGATGAAGCGACTGGTTCGAATTCAGTTTTTGGGCGGAAAAACTTTCTTTTTTTTTTTACAGGGGCGGCTAAAAAAAAAAAAACGGCTGGTGACAGTCGAAAAGAATACGTCTAGGGAATCTTAGGAGGTATGAATTCTGTGTGTCTTGTGTAGGATAATCTAACGCGGCTCGACTGACCTACCCTCTAAATACTACCCGTTTCAGGTGAGCAATGACGCAACGATCATCTTGTGCCTGTGGCCGGCGCGCCTCAAATGAAGGAACCACAGACATCCAAACAGCCAAAGTCTACAAAAGGCACAAAGTGACACCCTCACAAACTACCTGCGGTTGCCGCAATCGCAGGAGGGGACTCATGAGGATTTATGCCTCCAACACTGAAAATCAGGAAGGTCGGAAACCGCATACGTGCATGCATGCTATCGCCGGCTGTTTCATGGTAGTCTGGCCCGCGCACGTTAGTACGCGGGCGGCAGACTACGCGGGCTGCCGCCGGCCCTATGACCTTGGCTACAACTGGCTGCAGGACGGCCAAAGAGTATTGAGGCTCGGCCGAGGTAGGCCCGAAGACTTTCCCGCTTGCCGTTCCAGTGGCTGTGATGCACTGAACTGCACCAATCGCGCGATGCACCGTAATCGCTGGACACAAAACAAAAACAAAAAAAATCGGTCGGTCGATGAAATGGCAAATCGGGCATGCAGACCTCAGTTTATATTTTCATGTCACGCTAAAAATATTTTGCCATGCTGAGTTAGAGGCATGTCACTGCGAAATAGCCAGCAAAGGCAGTCAGCCGCACTGAGAGATTGTTGGCGATCACAGTCAACTTTGGGGAAAAAAAAAAAAAAAATAGCAGAAACACCCTTCCAAACCACCCACCCCCACCCTTTTTCTCCCCCCCCCCCCCCCCGCACCCCAACCCCTACCCCAACGCCCACCCCCATCACACGCACACCCCACTCTTCGCCTTCCACGCCTCACCTTTTTCCCGTGGAATAATTTATGTTAGACAAGGGTACCGGTGTGGTCGGGAAGAATCCAACGAAGAAAGAAACACGTTTAGAAAAGTCAGTTAATGTATCTGTCTTTTATAAGCGCGTTTCTTTATTCGTTGGGTTCTTCTCTGCATTTTACACCAGTTTTGGCCTGGACAAGGTGTGGTTGGGCCTTCTGAAAAAGCGTCCCAATATACAACTTTTGTAGTATCCGACGTGAATAAGCCAAGCTGACCTTGCAAGGTGTAATCAGTGTAGTTGGTCAAACGCAGACTCCGTCTGACACTGATCACCTCCCTCGATTCGCGGCTACCGCTGATTCAGCGCCGCCGGTAGCGAATCGAGGGAGACAACCAGTGTGGGTTCGTCCGGCTCTGATCCTGTGAAATTGTTATCGAATGCACTCAGTCAAGTGCTCCTTTCAAGCCACTACCTGGCGGGTGTTTTTGCGACGCCCATTGAAAAGCAGTGTTTGCTTATCAGCAAGAGCACACTCGACGTTCCTTTTACAAATTTACATGATAAAATCCCCTTTTTTTCCGGAAACACTTCCCGAGTTTCATTCATGTTCGTCAGCGTTGCTCGTATACAAAAGAGGCGAGGAGGGTAGTGACGGGTGGCTGTGGAGGAGGGGGAGGGGTTGGGGGACAAAGGACGATGGGAGAGACAGAATGTAAAGTGGAGGGTGGCGGGCTGGATACATATTGTATTATTACAAATGCATGTCTAAGATATGAATGTACATAACTTTCATAACTTTCGTACTGTAACGCCGGCAGTTTTCTCTCTCTCTCTCTCTCTCTCTCTCTCTCTCTCTCTCTCTCTCTCTCTCTCTCTCTCTCTCTCTCTCTCTCTCTCTCTCTCTCTCTCTCTCTCTCTCTCTCTCTCTCGGTGTAGGATTGTTGCAGTGATGTACACTTAAAAAGACTAAATTTTTTACATAGGAGAATGGCTAAATTAATTCTTCCCGACCCGCACTTGACGACCGAGGAAAAACTCAGTAAAGCTGGATTTCTACCCCTTCACAATCACTTTAAATTTAATAATGTGGCACTGATGTTTAAAGTGTGGAACCATAGCGCTCCTGAATATCTAACAGAGATGTTTAAAAAATCAGACTCCTGCTATGGGAAAGAGGGGTCTTTATATTGTTCCAAAACCCCGAATCATCATCATCATCATCATCAGTCCCTTGCCCGAACTGGGCGTTGGGGGGACTGAAAGGCAGCAGCAACAGACAGTGCTCTCCACTGAGTTCTATTTTGGGCGGTGGCAAGCAAGTCTGGCATCTCGAGTTCGGTCCATTCTTTTATGTTTGCGACCCAACTCTTTCTCTGACGACCTCGCCGACGACTTCCTTCGAGAGTGCCTTGGAGGATAGTCTTGGACAAGGTGTTGTGTCGGGTCACGTGGCCAAACCAAGCAAGCTTGCGCCGTTTCACGGTTGCCAGAAGGGGTTCATGTGGGCCCACCAGGGAAGTGACGATGCTCCGTACATATTCGTTGGTCTTGTGCTCGCGGTACGAGATGCGGAGCAACTTCCTCAGGCACTTGTTCTCAAAGGCCTGGATTTTCTTTTCTGAGTCTGCAAGCAGTGTCCAAGTCTCACAGCCGTAGAGTAGAATAGACACTACGAGGGACTTGTAAAGCCTGTACTTGATGGTGAAGCTGATGGAGTTACTTCGCCATATCCTGTCCAGCCTGGCCATTGCGGATGTTGCTGTACCTATCCTGATACGGATCTCTGCTATGCACCTACCGTCTTTGGACAGGGTGGCTCCCAAGTACTTGAAGCTATTGACCTCTTCTAGCTTCTGGCCGTTCATGTGAATGTTGCTGCTGCTGTCGCTTGTGGTGTTGATCATCATCATCATCATCATCATCAGTCCCTTGCCCGAACTGGGCGTTGGGGGGACTGAAAGGCAGCAGCAACAGACAGTGCTCTCCACTGAGTTCTATTTTGGGCGGTGGCAAGCAAGTCTGACATCTCGAGTTCGGTCCATTCTTTTATGTTTGCGACCCAACTCTTTCTCTGACGACCTCGCCGACGACTTCCTTCGAGAGTGCCTTGGAGGATAGTCTTGGACAAGGTGTTGTGTCGGGTCACGTGGCCAAACCAAGCAAGCTTGCGCCGTTTCACGGTTGCCAGAAGGGGTTCATGTGGGCCCACCAGTTGATCATCACTTTGCTTTTATCCGTACTGATCTCCATGCCATAAGACCCTGCGCTACTTGAAAGTTTGTCTGTCAGGTTTTGGAGCTCACTATTGCTGCCTGCCATGAGGTCAATGTCGTCTGCGAATCGAAGATTGCACAGGGATCTGCCACCAATAGAGATTGAAAACCCCGAATAGATATATTTAAATCTACTTTGTCATTTGCGGGTTCAAGACTGTGGCACTCACTCCCACATCACGTTAAAGCCACTCCGACATTATCTCGTTTCAAGACAAGTCTTTATAGATACCTGATATCACGCAAATAACAATATCTAGTTATACGTCGACACACGAATGTACGTGCATTTTCTAACAATCATGTGTGTGCGTGTGTGCGTGTGTGTGTGTGTGCGTGTGCATGTGTGGACGCGCGAGTGCGTTTGTGCGCGTATGCGTGTGTTTGTGTTTAGTGGACTATATATTTTGTATCATTGTGCTTTGATGTCCCTGTTTTATGTATATTTTGTAATTAGCTAGTCGTAGTTGTAGCAACGGCAGGTACGAAAAATTGACATAGTCACTGACTCACTGACTATGTTAATATCTTCACCGTTGTAAAATAAAGATTCATTGATTCATTTATTTCTCTCTCTCTCTCTCTCTCTCTCCTGATGTTTTATTTATTTAAAATGTTATTAAAGAAAGACGTGTAAAAAGGTCTGCGTGCCTACTGTCTTCATCCGTAGAAAATAAAGTTTCAATTCAATTCAATTCTCTCTCTCTCTCTCTCTCTCTCTCTCTCTCTCTCTCTCTCTCTCTCTCTCTCTCTCTCTCTCTCTCTCTCTCTCTCCCTCCATTCCTCCCAAAAGCGTTTTGTTAGTCCGTGCTTCTCTACCTGTTCCTGTATTCCACAGTTCGTATTTCATCGTGTATTTTGTTATCTAAGTTTTGCACTACTTTGTTTTATTACTTTGTATTTTTCTTCACATGCCCCTATGGTATGTGCCCTAACGTAAAAAAGGAAAACTGAACTGGAACCGGTTACCCATTTATCCCCGACACCCTACAGCAGAAGATGGGTTGACCTTTTATCAGTATTTTTCTTTACATGCCCCTAGTATATGTGCCGTAATGTAACAAAGAGACTGAAACTGGTTTATGTCTCAGGTGTTGTTTTGGGTTTTTTTTTTTTTTTTTTTTTTTTTTTTTTTTAGAAATTAAAATAATCCTCATGAGCTCTTCATCTTCTTCAAATTGCAATGTTCGTATATTCGTTATATCCTCTCTCTCTCTCTCTCTCTCTCTCTCTCTCTCTCTCTCTCTCTCTCTCTCTCTCTCTCTCTCTCTCTCTCTCTCTCTCTCTCTCGTGTGTGTGTGTGTGTGTGTGTGCATGCGTGCGTGCGTGTGTGTGTGTGTTCGCGCGCGCATGTGTGTGTGTTCCATACGTTTTAATCTAATAGTAATACAATATTTTAACGACATTTGAACATTTTCATTCGTAATTTATCTGCCCCAGCGGAAAGAAAACCCCATTCATTACATTAATCCTGGCTCCATTTACCTAGCACACCCACCACCAGCCGACTTTGAGCAATCAAAGGCACACTGGATGTCACCATCAATTCGCTACGGCTGATCAGCGGTAGCACATCTAGCGGAAACAACCGGTGTGAATCAAAGGTAAAAATAACCATCACCTATCTGCACCTTTGAGACTGCAACCGTAGCCAGACCTAATTACCTAGATCGCTGACCGCATCAATCTCACTATGTAAATGGGACCGAGCGTTTACAGCAGGAGGCATAAATCCTCATGAGCCCCTGCGGTCATGAGAATATATGCCTCTTGCAGAAGTACAGGTATATAGAAAGAGGGTCTGGTTTTAGAAAAAGTCACAGTTTTCACAACCCATGCAGCGAGAAAACAGCAAACCTTATCTGAAGAAAGGCATGGGTCCATATGAACCCAAGGGGTATTACAGGACAGTGAACAACACGCGCATATATAATCGTCTAGCCTGGCGTTACAGAATGTTCCAATTTACGTCTGTGTTCCTAATAACAAAGTGAGAGAATTATGCGAAACGATTATGTGCTGTGCAGTTTTTTCGAGACGCAGGCCGGTAGATCTGCACACACACACGCACGCACGCACGCATGAACGCACGCACGCACGCACGCGCACACACACACGCGCGCGCGCGCGCACGCACACACACACACGAACACACCGGCCGGTGGAAATGTGCAAACTCTGCTAAAAGTTAAGCTCAGTCGTATACTGACTCAAACCCCTCCGTGATCTCCTCAAGTCTACTGGATGCAAACTGCACTATTTTAGAGGATGAAAATTAATAGTGTCAATATGTGCCAGCGAAGACCGGCACAGATTTTCATGAGCCCCTGCAACAATCGGAACCATTTCAGTGGACGAAAACCGGACTATCATATAGGCCTACAGAGTATGACTAGGGCATTTTCCAGTACGCGAAAGGTTCTCGGGCCGACCGGTCGGCCGGCGAGGCCCGAGGACCTTTGCTTGCTGAGTATGTATTTTTTCGGTTTTTCATAAGCAAGGATAAGCACCTTTAGAGCAATGAGAATCTACGACTCCTGTACTGCAGACGGCACAGGCGGGGGGAGGGACTGAACCAAAGCTGTGGCCCGATAACACACATTTTTCACGTGCCAAAGAGGTCTATTTCCGGCCGCCACAACGGGTCGGGGCCGGTATGAATGTTGGTATCGGGGCATGACCGGGGTAAGGACTAAACTCGACAGATTACTGCTCAGGATATAGGCCGAGAATTACACAGCATTCACGTAATTATTCCAAAACCGACTGACGTCGTTTCTATTTGCAGAGCGGCGTACGAACATGGTAGAGATGATGCCGGCGTGGACTGCCCAGACTATCCCTTGGCCAAACCCCTCTTCATTCTTACTTGGGTCATACCTGATCTTTGCACTATCAAAGCATAATTGGGACATACCTGATCTCGGCCTTGCCTATATCAAAGTATGCTTGTGCAATATCTGATTTTGGCCCTACCTATATCAAAATATACTAATTGGGACATACCTGATCTCTGCACCACCTTTATCAATATACTTCGGACATTCCTGATCTCGGCCCTACCTATATCAAAGTATACATGTGCCATACTTGATCTTAGCCCTACCTATATCAAAGTATACTTGGGATATACCTGATCTCGGCCATACCTATATCAAAGTATAGTTACATCGGCCATACTTGATCTCGGCCTTACCTATATCAAAGTATACCAGATTTCATTTACGAAATCACTGCTAAAGAGCACGAAAAAGTCGTCGAAAAACATGGACTCAAAGTGGTTTCAACAAGAGGCATAGATCCTCATGAGCCCCCGCAACTGCGGGGGCTTATGAGGATCTGTGCCTCTTGCAAATGGATGGTGTTCCACTTTTTTTTGTCAGAAGTGAGAAGGATAATGTGTGCACTGTGTATTTTGGACATGATATCCACAACATCGTGACGGCCAAGTATATAAAATGGCAATACAAGAATACGAAGAAGCGGGGGCCCATGACGATCTATGCGTCCTGCCGAGACCAATTTGTATCCATGTGTCTTGGCCGGTTTTGGCGTTTGGTCGTTGAATGAACGATTTCAGAAACAACAGCAACAACAAAAACAACAACAAAAACGTACGTGCAGTGGCGTGGAAGGGGTTAAAACTTTGACCGACACATCCCCTGGAAATCCTATATCTTCCCCAGCAGACAAGAAATTGTTAAACTTCTCCTTCATAAATATCATCGGTATGTCTTCCAATAATGTTGCACAACTTTTACGGACTAACTTAACTGTCTTTGACTGTCGGTATCGACTCTTGTCGCGACGAATCATCGCGACAAAAGTCGCTACCGAAAGCCAAATGGTTAAAATAACTTTATCCTGGTCGAGGCCTTTGAGTTCTAACATAATTCATAACATAACAATACCGATAACTGCCACGGGTTTGGTCTTATAAGAAATGCGCAATGTTTCTCTTATTGATTTTAAACGTCATGCAAATCGGTCAGAAAAGCAAGTGTGGCCACCATGTCCTGGGCCTCGCTTGCAGCTACTTGACACTTTCTTCCATTAATTTCAGAGTCGAGTCAGGTGAACAATATCATTAAGAACGGGAGCATCAACATTACCCTCGAAAATGGAAAAGTCAGTCGAAAGACTTTAAAAAAAAAAAAAAAAAAAATACATTGACCCCTTCATTGCCGGCAGAAAAATGAACACCACACAACTGCAAGAGGTATAGATCCTCATGAGCCCCCGCAATTGCGGGGGCTCATGACGATCTATACCTCTTGCTGAAACCACTTTATATCCAATGTTCGTGGGACGGCTGAAGCTCTTTCGCATTTGAATTTGCACAGATTTCAGACGTCAAACGTACGATCAGTGGCAGCGAGGGGGTTAATCACAAACTTACATGATAGTAGCCTTTGAATTTTGAGTTGTAAACGGTACTTCTAAGGGGCTCTTGGGCTATAATGTAAAGTAACTAATTTAATATGGATCTTCGCTCTATTTCACAGATAAACCCATTCAGCCCTGACTCACTACATCAGGAGATGGGTCGACCATGATAATTCAAGGGTAGTGCCAGATTAGCTTGGCGCCGGCTAGGCGCCAAGCTAACCTGGCACTGCCCTTGAATTATCATGGTCGATCCATCTCCTGCAACTGGTGCATAGTCATTAGATGACACCTCCAAAATGTGCGAAATACGGCCGTCGGGCTCAATGAGTTAAGTAATAGACTATTCTGAATTAAAAAAAAAAAATACATTTTTAAAAAATAAAATAAAATGATTAACTGCCATGTTTGACGCACAGGGCTTTCATGCAGAATGTAACGTGCACTAAACAGTATCGTGCACTGCACAGCACTCGGTTGTTGGGATGTTTATTTTGATTCAAGTGGGGTTCAGTAGGTTATATCACCACTGTGTATACGCTGGCGTGTTTCTTATGTGACTACAAATAGGTGAAGGTGCTAAACTAAAGCTAAAAGCAAAAACCATGTGACACCATGTGAAGGGCACGGCGTTGCGCCAGTTTTAGCTCCTATGTACATAGATGCAAAAAAAAAAAGGCTTACACAACGCCCACTGTCCACAACGAAATTAGTTCGTTTTGCTGTAATTGATTTTTAACTCCTTCAGCCCGACGTCCGTATTTCCCAAATTTTGGAGGCGTCATTTAACGACTATGCACCAGATGCATGAGATGGATCGACCCTGATAATTCAAGGGCAGTGCCAGATTAGCTTGGCGCCGACAGGCGCCAAGCTAATCTGGCACTACCCTTGAATTATCATGGTCGACCCATCTCCCGCTTTAGTGCGTCACGGGGCTGAATGGGTTAATCAGATGCCAAACTCTTGACAGATAATTATGTCCTGTGCTTGCAACACTGAATGGTGTTGGAATGCACGATTTGGCGCAATTCTGGACACCGTTTTCAGACTGTTTTCTCTCCCAAAATCAAAACCATGGTTATTTAATCCCGTCAGTGATATCCGCGATTGTAAAACATATACTTTTTCCTCACTTTCCAAGAGCTTAGTTCATAATTATCAGCTCATTATTTAACTCATTCTACCCCAACACCGAAATCCCCAAAATTTTCCTGTTGTCCTCTGAAGACTGCACTCTAGTGCAGGACACAGATCGACCATGATAGTTCAAGGGTGATGCCAGAATAGCTTGGCGCCCATAGGCGCCAAGCTATTCTGGCATCACCCTTGAACTATCATGGTCGATCCTTATCTTGATGTGGTGCGTTTGGGGTAGAATGTGTTAATAAACACTGATATGTAATAACTGGCCACCCCCCAAAATTTCCAGCCCCAATAGCAAAACGTCTCCGGCCGACTCACTACGACCGCTGTGGACCCGCGCACAGCCGTACGCGGGCCCACTGCGGCCGTCGTGTGCCCGTGGACATTTGCTTACCGGGACCGGAGAAAAACTCAATTACAAAAATTAGAATCAAATTATCTATCAGTTTAAACAGAAAGATCCTGACAAAATTAACTTCGCGAAATGTATCACAAAATGTTCCTTTTTCGCACCAATTCTGAACTAGAATTTAGCAGGTATTGCGATTATTGTTGTTTATGGGGGCGGTCCGTGGCGCAGTGGTTAAGGCGGCTGCCACCAATGCTAAAGGTGCGAGGTTCGATTACGGGTTCCGGCGTCGGACTTTTCTCCTCTGGTAAGTGTCACCGTTAATTCGGGCGGATATCCGGGGGTTCTTTCCCCGGGTACTCCGGCTTTTCCTCCCCCTACCCCACCCGGGTCTGCCCTGGGGGACTTGGGTGGGGTTAGGTATTTTTTAGTTCCCAGGGTCACCCTGGTCAGCCCCACAGGGTGGGTTTTTCTCTCTATTCTGGGGCATGTGTTTCTGTCTACCCTTTGTCCATTCACCTGTATTTGCCTTTTTAAAACTCTCTCTACTGTCTGCACCGCCTGTAGCTCTTGATATTGGATGTGTGTTGCTAAATGGTCTTAGCTTTATTTAGGCCCCATGTGTTAGGTTTATTTAACGTATTTGACCGGCTGGTGACATACATTCAATGTTCTGTTTTGGGTTTTTTTTCACAAGCAGTGCAGGCACGTCCTGAGAAAGCCTTGTTGCTGTCGGGACGTTAAGCAATGTACAATCAATCAATCTTCCTCCCCCTGCCCTTTGGTACCGGTTTTAGGCCAATAAAATTTCAAATACAAGCGATCAAAATTTCCGAAGCCTCAGTAGCTGAGCTGAGCCTTCGCACCACGTGAATGTCCTGTGTTTGTCTTGTACTGTATTTGTCTCCAGTGCCGTGTATGTGTGTGTGTGTGTCACGTGAGCGTACGTGTTGGGTTCGGCAGTTCGCGGCGCTTTGAGCCGATTCGCAGAATTGGGAAAAGCGCCTATTTAATAACCCGTATTATTATTATTATTTATTGTAGACACTCACATGGGGTCTTTGAGGAGAAGTAGGTTTGGTCAATAACGTGTGCTGGTCCAAAATCAAACACCAGCACACAGACATTAACGTTCACTTTTTTTGGCGTGTGAAGCACACGATAGTCACAACATTATAGTGCAAACTGTGTCCATCTGAAGCAAATTCCCTAATGACACCTCCGAAGTCGCTCGAGCTCTAAGGATCTATGACTCTAGGTGGTCACATTTACATCCGAGTTCCTCAGTCCTCAGGCGGTCTCTGACATTCAGGATACGGCCGGACGGCAACGGCAGTAAAAAGGTCAAACTCCACACGAATTTTCCCATCGGCCTCCATTCACAGAAACTCAGTCGTGGTATCAAAACCGTGAGAACGCGCCGCATACGAGATAGGACTATTTCAGCTGCGAATGACACAGAGCTTCATCAACTCCTGCACGTTGTCGGGGGCTCAGGGGGATGCATGACTGCTTTCTAGGTGTGCTGGTCTGTGATTGTGGACCTTACGGCTTTAGCCGTTAGGTCCAAAATCACAGACCAGCAAACATTTTTTTCTTCACTTTGAAAAGGGGCTGGCCAGTCCTCACGACTCCTTCCACTCTGCTGTGGTTCATTACGTCCTTTGGCTCTCTACAAATTTGTCATCAGTTACGTCTGTGTGTTTCCAGCTGGAGGTGACTATGGTTATTGATAGTGTCAGGAGCGTGAGAACGAAGTCCACGTTTTGACAGCAGCCAACGGAAGTAGTGAGCATATGGTGTCACTAGCAATAACAGTCTCAAGCCCCAGCTCAGCCTCCTCATCCTGAGAGGGAAAAGATGCGAGTCAGCAAAACGCGTAGAGCCTCATCAGCCCCTGCATGCTGCAGGGGCTCATGAGAGTCTATGTCTCTTGGATATGGGGTAACAGTTGTGCTGTCCTGTGGAGGCAAAAGACAGCAAGTTTATTTTTGTGAAAAGCAAGATTTTTATTGCATGACATTAAAATGTCGCTTTCGCAAACATGGGCTTATTGTCTCTCGCCTTACAGGACAATAAGGTTCTGGATCCCACAAACATGCGAGAACGTGGATCAACGACGAGAAGTTGACCTCCATAAGCCCTTGTATGCTGCATGGGCTCATGAGAATCTATGCTTCTTAAAAATGGAAGGTGTCTAGATGGGGGAGTGACTTTCACCGTCACTATGGATTTCAGTTTTTTGTCGACAGCAGTCAGCCACACGGGAAATACCTGACAAAAGGTGTTTTTTTTTTCTGATGTGATACAGGGTTATCCCCGTATAATGGACACCAAGCCTCCTCCTCCGAATGTCAAACACAGAAGTAAATAGGTCAAGCAAGAAGCTATGGTCCTCCACAGCTCACCGACAGCTTGAAAATGGCCGAGGTTCGCACGAGTTTTGAAGCTGCAATTGTGCGCCTGGTATAGCGGTTATGTATAGTATACTCTTTAACCCTTTCGGTGTCGATAGCGCTTTTAGTCGCGATGATTCCTGCAGGAATCATCGCGACAAAAACCGCTACCGACACCCAAAGGGTTAACATTAAAAACGCTGCACCCATATCCTCCCACCAGCACACTGTCCCTTTCCATTTAGGTTCTTTTTTTGAGTGATGTTCTCTTGACTGCCTCCCTTTTATTTTACGTGATACTAGAGACCATATTAGAGAGACTGCATGTGTGCAGAGTATCTATCAAAAAACTCTCAAAAGTCTTATATGTCCGACAGTGTCATTACGGCCCCTTTTCTTAGACTTTTAAAAATTGGCATGTGCTAGTAATTCTACTGACACGGTGCTATTTCCATCGTGTCTTCTTAAATCCATGTCCAACACAGAACTGCGTTGTTTTTTAAATTGTCTGAATGTGCAAATGGCAGCCTACTGTAAGACTGTGTTCAGGGACGGTCTAGACTATGATCAAAGAGGCGTAACACCTCAGTGGAACGGAATGAACTGAATATGAAGGTTGGTTGTACATTGCTTAACGTCCCGACAGCAACAAGACTTTCACACTTTCTCAAGATGTGCCTGCACCGAAAAATTAAACAGAATATTGCATGTATGTCGCCAGCCGGTCTAATACACTAAATAAACCCAAGACCATTTAGCAACACACATCCAATATCAAGAGTTACAGAAAGCGCAGACAGTAGGGAGAGTTTAAAAAAGGCAAATACAGGTGAATGGACCAAGGGTAGTCAGAAACACACGCCCCAGGATAGATGGCAAAACCCACCCTGTGGGGCTGACCAGGGTGACCCTGGGAACTAAAGAGTAGTTAACCCAACCCAAGTCCCCCAGGGCAGACCCGGGTGGGGGGGGGGGGGGGGCTAAATATGAAATTGTCAAATTGAAGGTTATACCATAAGTACTATTTGTGTGAAAAATCATTTGCTTATCGCGTTTTCCTTCTTTACTGTATCGTCGTCTTTACTGTTTCATGAATGAATCAATCGGTCTGGCAAAATTACTACGTAGTGTTTTAACGTCGATGAGTGTACTGATAAAAAAAAAATAAAGTGCACTCCCATTGTGCACACAAGGTCACCGTTGGCCCGCGCATGCCCGTGTGCGGGACAACGGCGACCGACACAGGCCTGATGACCTTGTGCGCACTTGGCTGCTCTTCCACACACTGCACACTATAAAGTTTAAACATCCGAACTTGGGGGTGATACTCCGAGCCGGGGAAGTGCTCGGGAGAAACTTGACATCGACATAATAAACTATCCGTCTGCATTCAAGCAAGCCCCGATTTTATCACATTAACCCATTCAGCCCTGCACTACAGCAGGAGATGGGTCGACCATGATAATTCAAGGGTAGTGCCAGATTAGCTTGGCGCCTGTCGGCGCCAAGTTAATCTGGCACTGCCCTTGAATTATCATGGTCGATCCATCTCCTGCAACTGGTGCATAGTCATTAGATGACGCCTCCAAAATTTGGGAAATACGTGCGCCGGGCTGAACGAGTTAAACTGTTCACATTCAAATTGGTTGCGAGCACAATATTGTCCCCCCCCCCCCCCCACCCCCCCCCCAAAAAAAAAAAAAATATATTTTATGTATTGCAAGAATCATCGCGACAACAAGCCAAAGGGTTAGTCCATGTAATGTTGGGGAGGTACCCAGGTACGAACTGAAACCTAACCCCCAGGAGAGCCGCACTGACTTGTTTATACTGTATCACGGTATTCTAATGCAGGCGGGTGGCACCCCAGTTGACAGTGATCCCACCCCTTCTAAAATCACACACACAGCCCTTTCCGTCTGCAAGAGGCATAGATTCTCATGTCCCCCTGCATTGCAGGGGCTCATGAGAATCAATGCCTTGTGGGGACCAACGCATGTTCCTGCTGCACTTCAAAATGAGGGCCTTTTGGGACAGAAGCGTAGAAGAGCCGCCAAAAAGATGTACGGTCGAGATAAGCCCGGATAGTAACCTTAGACATTTTTAGACGAGCGCCAAAGACTGACTCCTCCGCGTGAGAACGATAGAAGAATATGGACTGATTATTGTCGCTGCAAGAGGCGTTTTACACCAAGAACCCCAGCAAAGGGCAAGAGCCGTTGCAGATCTATGCGTTGAACCCTTACGAAGTTGTCGACTTCTACTACAGAGAAACGCAAGTCTGGGCGAGTTTATAAGACGCAGGAATGTTTTCACGCTTTAATATCCCATTCATTGCCGAGATTTGATCTGAAAAAATTTGACCACCACCCAACTGCAAGAGGTATAGATCCTCATGAGCCCCCGCAATTGCGAGGGCTCATGAGGATCTATGCCTCTTGCTGACACCACCTTGAATCCATGTTCCAGGAACATCTAGGTTGGGTTTGTTTGGTGTTTTTCTTGGGGGAGGGGGGGGGGGGTGTCTTGAATTAACGCTGAACGGGTTTATGTCCCATTCAGCTCGACACAACAGTGAAGAACACTCAGATTGCCCGACCATGACTATGAAAACTAGATTACCCTGTAAAGAAGGCGAGGTCTATGTATACAGCCTCTATCATGTGAATGCAAAAGACATTATAACTAACTTTTTGTGAAAAGCAAAGTTCATGAAAATCTCGCTTTTCACAAAAAGACATCCTATTCTGTCTTTTGTCTTCAGGAATATATATATATATATATATATATATATATATATATATATATATATATATATATATATATATATATATATATATATATATATATATATGACTCTTGAGACCCCATATCCATGCGTTCATAATAGGTCGATTAGCCTACACGGTGGATTTTAACAAATGTCAGTTTTTGTTTAGTTTTGGTTTGGTTTTTTGTTTCTGTTGTTTTTTGTTTTGTTGGGTTTTTGTTTTGTTTTTGTTTTTTGTTGCTTGTTTGTTTGTTGTTGTGTTGTTTGTGTGCTTTGATGTCGGTTTTGTTGTTTTTTGTTGGGTTTTTTTGTTGTTTTTTGTTGTGATTTTGTGTGTGTGTGTGGGGGGGGGGGGGGCGAGTGGAAAGGTGAAGGATATCATTACATTGTAGCATCATTCAATTTAACCGGAAATCTGATATTTCTGGTTTAGTTGATGCAAAACGAGAATTTCATCTGAATGGCAAAGCAACGAAGAAGAAAACAAGATGAGGATTTCGTCCCAAAGTCTACCGTATTGCTTGGAGCTCAGATGCGTTTATCTTAGGAACATTCAGAGTTGTTCAGTTGTTCATATTTTTAGGCTTATAATGCTGATCCATTTCCCTCCTCTCTAAGCCAACCTCTGATGAACACACACGTCGCACACACAAATAAAGACTGCAACACGGCACGGCGCTTCCCGTCATTAGTACGCTCTGTGGGCTCGTGTCAGTAGCAACAGGAATCCATCTCTTTCTACTCTAACCCACCCTCTGATCCACACACATTTGGCACACAGAAATACTGAAAGACGGACACACGGCGATACCCGTCATTCGTAAGGTCTGTGGTCTGGCGTAGCATAGCTGTTCTGAAGAAGCCGAATGATAGCACGAACAGCGAAATGACGTCACTTCAAAAATTCACGTAATATAACCCTACCCCAGGGCCGGGACAAATAGCGGGCTTATGCAAACACTGTTTATGAAAAATCATGTGGGTATTGATGAGAAGATAGCTTTATTCGTAAAAGAAAAATAAAAGTTATGTTAGCTGTTTTACAAATGACTCCGAAAATTGTCATTTTCACACCTACGGCATACAGGTCACAATTGACCTAATCGTACCCGACAGCCGAGACAAACTGTAGTCTTATGTAAATACCGTTTATGAAAAATCATGCGATTATTAATGAGAAGATTTTTTTTTTCGTAAAAAGATTCAATTGTTTTAAGATTAACCCATATAATTTGTGAAATTAATCCCCAAGACTTGAAAATATATATTTTTTAAAAATATTATCACTCAAAACGTTCTAGAGGTGCAATGCTGGTTAACGAACTCATTCAATATCTCCCTTTTATCTAGCTATATGCAAAATATCTAGTAAGAATAAGAAAAATTACAGACTCAAATGTGGATTAACCGGTTTTTGTGAAACGTTCATTTTCTCGCCAATGAGCATCTTAATCAAAACATCGAAAAAAAAGTTCCGAGATAATTCTTTTCCGTCCTCAAACGCAGGCTCTAGTCGCTGTCTCACACACACACACACACACACACACACACACACACACACACACACACACACACACACACACACACACACACACACGCGCGCGCGCGCGCGCGCGCGCGGTGCTTTGGCGCCAAAAAGACGTTCTCCAGCAAGGTTTGCGTAGCTAGACGTGACGTCATTTTTATCTTGTTACTTCTTTGCCATTATTTCTGCCCCGCACGCCAAAAACGTCATGTGCATGCTCTGGAATGCGCTCCGACCAGTCCCATTTCAAAGTCTACCGTATTTTTTTAAATACGGTAGACAAAAAGACGCAGATATTGTGTACATGCCAAGGTGCTTCTGTGAGGTATACCGGAGCCATGAGATGTACGATCAGTCTACCTTTCTAGTCGTACAGAGACCATCACTGGATCACGTCCGTCTATTGTTGGACACTGGTGTAAAGCCCAAAAAAACAAGTTTGCAAAGGCTCAAGGTCTGTTTTGATTGTTTTTACAGCATATGAACAACTGAGGTCTGTTGTGATTGTTTTTACAGCCTAAGATATTTTCCTTACCGGACACGAGATACAATCCAAGAAAAAGCACCCCCTCCCCACCCCCCAAAGAAAAAGATCATGAGAGGTATAGTAACTGCCAAACAAGTCACAAAAGAGATATTTAATTCATTCGAGACGTGCTGCAGCCGGATATGCCCCTGAAAGCCGCGTGTCCGAATGCAACACGTCTCGAATTAGTTGGGGGGGGGGGGGGGGGGGTTTAAAGAAAAAAAAAAGAGGAAGTAGTAGCTCATAATAGCCTTGCAACTACCCACAAGATCGGACACGCGGACACGCGGAACAGCGTGATCAGCTATACAGCAAACCGAATTCTCATAGTCCGCGTCTCAGTACTGTCTCCAATCACTAAGGCGTCCTCCATGTAGTTCATAGGGGCCTGACGAGTGGTGCTTTGAATAATGCAAATCCACTGCGCCACCGCGTGCGCACGGTCACCGCGTAATAGCTCGTCAGTATTCTGAACTGAGCTAGAGGAGGCGGTGACGCGCACCCGGTGGCGCAGCGGATTTGCATTTAGTCAAAGCACCACTCGTCCGTCAGGCCCTTATGATGTAGTTCTACTTCCCCCGCTGTCAGTCCTATTCATATGTATTGACTGATCGGCACCACCTGGTTTTCAAGTCAGGACAGGATGCTACCAAGAAGGCAAAAGATCAACGGGCCGACAACCGCCGCAGTTGGCCCGCGCACTGCAGTGCGCTGGCCAACTGCGGCGGACGTCGGCCCGATCACCTTTTGCTTACTTAGTATCATGGTTCAAAGCCGGCGGAGCGTCCGCAAAGGTACTACTAGAAACGCGCTAGCGCTATGGTTATCTTCGGCGTCAGTAAAGCAAAGCCCTGTTCACTAGCTAATTAGAGCCTGGGGACTGTGTATGTGTCTGAAGATAGGGAGAAGGCCTGTGATCAGACGAAAGACTGAGGCCGCGAAACGGCCACGCCTCCCTGTCAAAGGTCAAAGACTGTGATCAGCAACCTCTGTTCATTCATGCCTTGCCTCTTACCCCTTGCGCAAAAGGTGACCGGGCCGATGTCGGCCGCTGTCGGCCCGTGCGCGGACCGACAGCGGCCGACATCGGCCCTATGGCCATTGCTTGCTGGGTACAGAGTACCTTTCGTTGACTTACTCTGATTCACAGTAACTTCTGTTCACTTAATTTATTCTTACTCATTCTTCTTCTGATATTATTCTGTCAGAACGAGAAGCTGATCTATGCAAGCAGGAAGCAGAGATCCTCATGCTCAATGACTCTTATAGCTGGAAAAATGATTGTGCGACTGTTTAATAAATCTCAAGATATAGCGTTGTAGGACATCAAATGAACTTGCAGCGCTCCATAGTTGCAGGATGCTACCAAGCAAGCAAAAGAATCTTCCAATATATCAGTTTCTATTTTTCACTACACTGTATTATCAGTCATCATCATCGTCGTCGTCATTGTTGTCCCTCTTGTTGTTGTTGTTGTTGTTATTCCAAGCTAATCTTGCAAAAGACTTGACCTATCATGGTCTGTAGTTATATGCGACATGAACGAACACACTCGCAGCTCCATAGTGTGTGGACACTGCCTTCAAAAATAACTAGTATCCTCAGACGCATCATTGTCTATACATCTATGGTAGTGTTCGATTACCATAACGGTATTAATATCTATCCATATTTAGGCCAATATCCCAAGCTATAAACTTGCAACAGACTTGAACTACCATGGTCGATCCATCTTCCACAGCTGGCCTTTACAGCCAACTCCGGACATTTTACGTTAACTCAGTCGATAAATCCGGACACGCGGCTGTTTGCCGGGTATCCGGATGCCCCACGTCTCGAATGTGTTAAAATGCTACGCTCTGGAATTACAAGATTGAACATGCACTGTGCGGTAATGCACGGGATAGGGAAGTGTTGTATTGTTGTAGAATTAGCTCCGCCGTTGCATGAAAGCATTATCAGCCGGAGTGCCCAAAGATTTTGTTATTCATAGAGTGAAACGTGATCCTCCTTGCCTTATTGTGCGGCTTGATTCAGAACCAGGGGACGCTATAACGTTCAATCGATACACACTCGCCCCCTAAAAAATGCATAATGGCCACTGAGGAAAATAAATGGAAATTTGGTCAGAAAGAGACGTTCGAGCCTCTTGATCCACCGCAATCTGCTGGGGCTCATGAGGATCTATGTCTCTTGCAATGGGTGTGTTCCTGTTCAGAGGCAACGTACAGAGCGTTCTACACATCCGTTCTTGTCCTGTCGGTTTATTACTCGCACAATGTTGATGGAATTTTGAGCATTACATGTAGACACGTGGATTACACTTACTTGAGACGCGCCGCATCCCGATTGTGCTAATCACATGCACCACAACACAACGGAAGAGAATCGGCCATGTTAGTCCAACAGTCGTGCCAGCTTGGCGCCTAAATAGTTACCAGTCTCTATTGACCATAGAACGGCCGAAACTTGCAGAAAACAAACCCCTCTGCGTAAACTGAGCGAGTTTTGTCGCGCGGACACGTTCTGCAAACACTAAACCGTCAAAAGGTAGCACGGTCCTCAAACAAATGTACATTAAAATCTACGGGCGCTTACCAGGCGTGGGTTCAATAAAGAAACATATGGATTCAGAAAGAAAGAAAAGTCATCTTTATTCTGCTGACAACTTGACTCGAGATAGAGACATTAATGTTAATAAACCCAGAACAATGCAATAAGACTTAACTTACCAGTCCAATACTGCATAACGCCTAAACAGGTTAGAGAATAACCCTACGGAGAAAGAAACACGCTTTGAAAAGCGTGTTACAACACAATTTATTAATATTTCTTGTAAATACCCTTTTTCAAAATAGACAAACAAACAACTATAGAGATCAGTCGCTACTATCTTCATTATCGCAGAAGGAATGTGGCAATTGTTTTGCAACTATCTTTTCTAAGCGTGTTTCTTTCTCCGTTGGGTTTTTCTCTGCATTTTACACGCTTGGCGGTCACCTTTTTAAAAAATCTAAACTGGTTATTTATTTGGGTTTAACCCCGAGCAGGCGACTACGGCTATCTCAAGGCAGGAAACTTAAACTGGGCCCGAAAACACCCACCTCGACTTCACCAGTCAAATACTGAAGCCTAAATTGGGCTCGAGGAAAATCACCACGACGGCTCTAGAGATTCGCCACGATTTTTTTTTTTACAGACGAAATGTATTAACTCATTCGAGCAAAAGCCGCGTATCCGTATGCGACTCGTCTCGAATGCAGCGGACACAAATGATAAATCTGAAGCCAAGGCAAATTCAACGCCAAATAATGCCATCAGCAGAAGGAACATAGAAATAACTGACTAGGACCAGCAAAACAAAAAGAACAGGAACCCCTGCATAAGCCAGTCCCTGAGGTCCGCATCTTGCTCTTGTGTGGTATGGACATTTTCCCTGGGTTCAAACGTTTCATTTCTTTGTTTAACTCATTCGAGACTGATGTGCCTCGGGCGATCTACCACGTATCCGGATGAGGCAGGTCTCAAATGTGTTGATGGCAAGATAAACACCATATTTGCCAGAGTCAAACATTCAATGAAATAAAGGTGGGATGAATGTTGCTGTCGATCAGTTTATCTGTTATATCAACTATCAGTCAATAACGCACCGCAAGTTTACATTTGCAAACATTTGTCCCTAACCAAACCTTCTGCATGGTGTACAAAATGAAAGGATAACGTGGAAGTAATAGCAAACGCCCGTGCTGTACACTGACAAAAGTGTGGTACATGTGTACCATGACTGAAAAGGTTTCGTTTGCAGGCCCCTGAGCGGCCATAACATGACAGCTGTTTCAACGCTGGAATCGATCAGAAGAGCCTGGTGGGTCCATACACATCATATACACGTACATAATGTAATAGACGTGTATGCCTCTCTTACTTACTGCAGAACCATAGGGGGAAATAAAACCATCAACAATAACAATATTTAACAACAAGAACAGCAAGAAACACTAATTAAACGAAGTGAAGTAAGTTCAATGTTTGCAAGGATAACAGATTAGGCGCGCAAGCCATTTTTAATCTTGTCCTGAAAATGAGATGGATCGACCGTGGCAGCCAAAGGGTAGTGTCTGATTAGCTTGGCGTCTTGAACGCCAAGCTAAACAGACGTTACCATTCAGCTGTTAAACGGCACACAGTTAACTATGACTAAGTGTCCACGTGGACACTAAGTCAGTGTCCACGTGGACAGATCCATAATTGGCGTGAAACACCGTGGAACGACGCGACTGGTTAATATGTTATGTATGTGGCATTAATACAAGTCGTAAAATAGACACGACGTTAGGCTGTCAGGCGTCGTTTATTGTCGACCATCATTCCAGGGACGTAACAAAAATCCTTTATCTTTACCATAACACATGGAAGCTGCTGCAACGGCTCACATTTTGAAAAACAGTAGAACCTGTTCTAAGCAAAACAACTATTATGCAAGAAAAAAATTGGTTTCTATAGACATGCGCTTTGAGGAGAAGTCTTGAAGGGCAAAACGTGTCACCTGTCATTAAAAGATTATCCCATTCAGCCTTGACGCACTACGGCAGGAGATGGGTCGACCATGATCATGGTCGATCCATCTCCTGCAACAGGTGCATAGTCGTTAGATGACGCCTCAAACATTTGAGAAATACGTACATCGGGTTGAATGAGTTCATTATTTTATTTAGGTGGATACAGTCAAGTAAATGATGGTCTTTAATGACAGGTGATCTCTCACATGGGTGGTCGCTCAAAAGGGGTTCTGCTGTAATATAATAACTCACTTAAACAATAAAACTAAATAAGGACCGGCCACGGCAGTTCAAGGATGTGTCAGAATTGCTCAGCACGCCATTCTTGCACCGCCCATAAGACTAACTGCTACCGCAGCAACCACTAAGGAAAGCACGTGGGTTTTACGTCAGTAGCATTCAACTATCATGACTTACTTATCTCATACGGTAGCTTCAGACGACAACTCCCAAATATGAGTTCGAGTAGGATTTCGGGCCTAATGTGTTACGAGTGCTCTCAAGTCGACAGACGCAGACACAAACAGAGAGAGAGAGAGAGAGAGAGAGAGAGAGACTGACAGACAGACAGAAAGATAGATTCCCCCCCCCCCCCCCCACCTCCCAACCAAAGTTTCATTGCCTCTACACGGAGTCTTCCAACCACGCCGCTCGCCTACCGTCTTGACGCTAATTCAATCAGGCACTAACCTTGAGCTTTAGAGTTTCAACCATCGGCATATGGAACTGAAACAGAAACGAGAGATCTTAGCTATAATACATGTATCACCTGGGACTCCGCATAACGCTGTATAGCGTCACTGTTATCACTGAAAAAGCAGCTGCAATGTGGACTTACTAAAAAGGAAATGTGGGGGGTTTTGTTGTTTGTTTTTTTTTGTTGTTTTTTTTTTTTGTTTTGTTTTTTGTTGTTTTTTTTTTTTTTTTTTTTTTTTTGTAGTTCAGCTAGTACAATGCCCTTTTTTAAAAATAAAGTTTGTTTCAACCCTGTGACTGTCGGTATCGATTTCTGTTGAGGGGATTCCTGCGGGAATCACCTCGACAGAAGGAATCACCTCGACAGAAATCGATACCGACAGCAAAAAGGTTAAATTAATCTTGTCTCTTTAATTTCCATCAATAGCAGAATGGTCATACACTAATTAAAATAGTGTTCACAGTTTATCGACTTTTAAATTAGTTCCGTTTAATTGCTGCTTAATGGTTTTGTGCTAATTGTCACCGGTCGGCATAAGCATTAAACGTCTCTCGCAATGTGTCTGATTAATTGATGTGTACTGATTGGCCGTTACATCTTGGAACACCCACAACCAAACTGAATTTTTTTTTTTTTTTTTCCATCTACTTCTCAATTTTGTATTTGTCCCTGTGGGTTTTGGTGATACACGTTTTGTGCAAATGCCCGGATGGAGTTCGATGTCTTAACTCCTTAAGGTGAACGTTACCCAGCTACAAGAGACATAAATCCTCATGAGCCCCCCCCCCCCCCCCCCCCAGTCGCGGGGGCTACTGAGGATTTATGTCTCTTGTTAGTCCTGCGTTATTTTTGCCGCATTTATATACATTCCGTCAGTGGGCATTCGTTGCAAACGCGAACTGAAACTGGTGATGACTGGCAACGAAGGGGTCAATTTACAAATGTATTATTTCCCACAAATGGGTGGCTGCCAGGCATTTAATTTCGTCAGCGCCAGATATCCCACAGAAGATCGCGGGCCTGTACACTACTGTACTGTTCTACAGTACGCTAAACGGTACGACCCACGAGCGTGACACTGCAATCACATGACAGAGGTTCTGAGTCATGTGAGTCCTTAGCGCCCGGAAGTCGTATTACCCTAGTTTCTTGACCCATTGACCTCTGACCTTATTGCCACTCGCAAGTGATCTAGCTTGGTCTCTCTAATGCACGCCTCTTTCAAGACCAGTTCGTCAACTGTAGAAGATGGATCGACCGTAAATTGTTTTTAAAGGGTAAAAATATGTAGGTAGGGCGGGTGGCATTGATCATCTTGCGGCGCGCTTTCCCCGAGGAAGGCAGCCCAAAATTCCCTCCGAAAGACCATAAAGTTGTATAAGAAGAAGAAGAGTAACGGCAACAACAATAACAGCAGCAACAAAGAATGTTCAGGTGTCTGACCAGCTTACCGCCTACACAGCTACACAGCGGTGTTCGCGTAAGCGTGTTTGACAATCGGTAGTTTTTTTTTTGTTTAGTTTTTTTTTCCCCCAATAGTACCTGGTCAAAATCGCGTCTGCCGTCAAAAACGGTCTCGCCAAAACACATCTTCGAAGGTGAGTCTAACAAACTAGTATAGGAGCAATTGGCTGTGGAAGGGAGAAAATATTCTACACGTACATATGGTCATACCGAAAAAAACCTTAATGTCGTCTGTATGCATGGTCACGGTGTTGATGACACTTATTCTGTGTACTATCCATCGCAACGAAGACTAACATATTGTCGCGTCCATTAAAAACAACAACAAAAAAAAAATATATAAAAAAATAACCACTATCTGAAATCTAAGCTGAGATTTTGGGTTTAAATATAATTATTTTTTGTCGCCGGTAATCTTGGCTGAGCGAAACGTGGAACAAACACAGCGACATTTCATTTCTTAATGTATTTATTTGCATTTAAATATATTTTAGTCATAAATATGTTCTTTTTTACTACGATTGTTTGCTTGTTCACTGACGATGAAATATTAGGTTCAATGAAGCGCTAAGTTGTATACTATTCACATGATTAGAAGTTTACTACAGATCACATGACGGGAACTTTGGGCCGCTTTCCTCGGGGAGGACAGCCGCAACGCCACCAGACCCAGATTTTTTAAAGATTAACGCCCTAGCTGAAATACGAGGACACACCAGAAAATATTGTTACCAGCTCCGTGCCGAGAAAATGTGAACCTCACCCAACTGCAAGAGGTATAGCTCCTCATAAACCCCCACAGTTGCAGGGGCTCGTGAAGACCTAGGCCTCTTGCTGCCACCACTTTGAATCCATGTTCCTAGGTTTTTTTTGGTCTTGACGAAGATTGTAGAAACACAGTCTGCGTCAAATTGCACTTAACGGGTTAAACAATGTAAACAATTTACTTGATAGAAAAACCCTGTATGCTAAAGGGGGGGGGGAGGGATGGGGAGGAGGGCGAGGGGGGGGGGTAGGTTTGATTGATTGTACATTGCTTAATGTCCCGACAGCAACAAGGCTTTCTCAGGACGTGCCTGCACTGCTTGTGAAAAAAACCAACAGAATATTGAATGTATGTCGCCAGCCGGTCCAATACGTTAAATAAACCTACGCCATGGGGCCTAAATAAAGCTAAGACCATTTAGCAACACACATCCAATATCAAGAGCTACAGGCAGCGCAGACAGTTGGGAGAGTTTTATAAAGACAAATACAGGTAAATGGACCAAGGGTAGACAGAAACACATGCCCCAGAATAGAGGGAAAACCCCACCCTGTGGGGCTGACCAGGGTGACCCTGGGAACTAAAAAAAGTAGTTAATCCCACCCAAGTCCCTCAGGGCAGACCCGGGTGGGGGTAGGGGGGGGGGTAGGAGGGGCAGAGGGGAGGAGTAGGGAACCGAAAACACACGACGTTCACTGACGAGACTCTAAGATCAGAATCGTCCAGCGTGTTCAGTTTCTTCAAATAAACCTGTAGCTGCAGGGTTTCACTAACCAAGGAAATTAACTCAGCGCTGGACAAACAAACAGTTAGATCCCCTGACCCCTTCCTTATAAGGAAGGGGTCAGGAGATCTGTTTGTTCTGAGCTGAGTGATTTCCCTTGGTATGTGTACTGTATCTCTCAGTGTTCGTTTCACTTAACGTTTTTTTAATTTCATGTGAACACAGTCATAAAACAGAGGAGGCAGCCATTTTGTGTCTGGTGAACTGATGACTCATTTCCGCAGCAAGTGTGGCTGACGTCCCCATACATTCACGTATGAATCGGGTGCAGATGAATCTACCAGGCAATAATTAAATAAACGTTTCGGTTACGTCGTTTATTGTGATTTTATTAGTTTTTTGTTTGTTTGTTTGTTTGTTTTTTTTTGGGGGGAGGAAATTTCAGTAGTACTAGTAGCAGTAGTAGTAGCATTAGTAGTAGTAATAATATTATTTATGAGGAGTAGCAGTAGTACTTGTCGCTGATGTCCGAAGTTGAATAACAAACAAAACAAACAAAACAAACTAAATCAGAGACATATATATATATATATATATATATATATATATATATATATATATATATATATATATATATATATATATATATATATATATATATAATGACATGATGGAAACAAGGACAACAGCAAATCAGTTTTTGTTCATTTCAGGCATTGTCGGTGTCTGCGCTATTTAACTCTTTCTACCCCAGACACACCACAGGAAGATAAAGATCGACCATGATAGTTCAAGGGTGATGCCAGAATAGCTTGGCGCCTATGGGCGCCAAGCTATTCTGGCATCACCCTTGAACTATCATGGTCGATATGTGTCCTGCACTGCAATGCAGTCTTCCGAGGACAACGGCAAAATTGATGGATTTCGGTGTTGGGGTAGAATGAGTTAATCCTTTGCGAGTCGGTAGCAGGCAGGTTTTAGACTCTATGGTTCCTACAGGAATCACCACAGCGACCAAAACCGCTACCGACACGCTAAGGGTTTAAAAAAAAAATTAGGACGAGTCGCCGGAAAATGATCAGGATTAGTTACAGTCTCTAAGTGGATTGACCGATCAGATTGATTGATTGTACATTGCTTAACGTCCCGACAGCAACAAGGCTTTCTCAGGACGTGCCTGCACTGCTTCTGAAAAAAACAAAAATAAACAAAATATTGAATGTATGTCGCCAGCCGGTCCAATACGTTAAATAAACCTACACCATGGAGCCTAAATAAAGCTAAGAACATCTAGAAACACACATCCAATATCAAGAGCTACAGGCAGTGCAGACAGTTGGGAGAGTTTTAAAAAGGCAAATACAGGTGAATGGACCAAGGGTAGACAGAAACACATGCCCCAGAGTACAAGGGAAACCCACCCTGTGGGGCTGACCAGGGTGACCCTGGGAAGATTGACCGATCAGATTTATCGGCCTATCTGATCATGTCACAGGCTTAAATTATTTCTTTCTTTTTTTTTTCTTTTTTTTTTTTTTCTTCTTTTTTTTTTTTTTAATGCATACCAAATGAAAGGTAGTTCTTCTTCAACCTGTTATATTCCTTTGAACCACGATGACTTCCGTCGTCTGAGAACGTAAACACAGTCAATCTCCGCACCAGAAAAATGCACAGATTCAATGGAACAACATGACCGTCCAAGACGCAAGAGCCACTGACTGCAGTTCCAGCCTCGAGTAAAGACAGCATATTATATTATATTAAGCAACATTTTGCTCGAGTATAGTGTCGACAACAGACAGATGTGATTACGAGACCCGAATCAAAATGTCCGAGTCGTAAGACGTGGACATTTTGATTCACGAGTCAAGTAATCACATCTGTCTGTTTAAGGGCACTATATCAAACAAAACTGTGCCTCTCGTCATTCATTTTGCGGCCGATTGCGGTGTTCAGACAAAACACATGAGTGGCAGACGACTGCATATCGCTGTCGACTCAGCGCGTAGATTTCGTCTGACTTTGAAGATATCAGTGCATTGTATGACCGTGCGTGTTACTGAGTAAATTCCACTAGTAACTAGATCACGCATAATTGCGGGAATTGCCAGCAGGTTTGTTTATTTAGTTCTGTTCTCAGGTTGTCGATATCGCCAGCTGACATCTCCAATTTCACTTGTCAGTCCAGCGACTCACACGTTTCCTGACGTCTTTTCTCCGTTTGCGTGTGTGCATAGGATACAAATTTCGAGCGTTCATACACACTAAGAAGTATTTCATTACTACTACACATAAGGAGCTTGATAATGTTGCAGCGTGAGCACATTTCGCGTTTCCGTTTTGAAAATGCAAGTATAAACGTGTTAAGGTCTTTGCTTCAAGTTACAGATTCTACGCAGCATTTGCGCTCCACAAAACGTAGACTACGCTGTGCTGAGCTCTGTGTAGTCCATACTTTCAGTGATTGCGTATCAAAAACGCAAGAGGCATAGACACTCATAAGTCCCTGCGGATGCAGGGACTCATGAGAATCTATGCCTCTTGAAGATGGGAATGGCTAGCTGAGGTTCATCACTGCTGGTATGTTCTTGGGTAAAAGGGCAACAGAACAATCCTGTTTAGCGGCGAGACTGCACTGCTGGAGTGTTCTTGTACAAGAAGGGCAAGAGAACAAACGTGTTTGGCGCTGGGCCACGGCGTCGTATGAATGGGATAACCGATACTGTTGTTGTTACTCGAACAGAGGTCGCCTATGTCGCAGCCAGGACCCATTCAGGCCATCTGTAAGAGGCACAGATCCCCATGAACCCCTGCAGCAAGAAAAGGCTAACCAAGTCTACTCCATTTGCGCATGAGGCGGGGAAATTACAGCCAGCGTCCTCTTCTTGGAAAAGGTCAACTCTGCCATCTGCGTTTTTGGTACGAACTTGAAGAGACCATTCATTACACCTGTACTAAATTCATCTCCGCTGAAAAAGGCACATATCCTCAAATCTTCCTGCAGACTGAGGGAGTCCATAGATATGCATCTTCTCCTTGGGACCATTTACATCTATCAAATTCTTCAAGTTAAAGAGTAGCGTCTTGCAATCTACTCTGACCACGGGGTGTTCAGTTTCAGACAATGTTTGTAAGCCCCCTTGACCAGCAGGTGGTTTGTTTGTCCGAAAATAAATCGCACACAAACCTTATTCACCGAGTCTGCATGTGGCACAATTGCCCAGTAAACAAGCAAGAGGTATAGATCCTCATGAGCCCCCGCAAACTCGGAGTCCATGATGATCTATGCCTCTTGCAAATGGGTTGATGTGGGTGCATGTGGGCTGTTTGCATGACACGCAGGCCTGTTTGCACGACTGGTCAGCAAGAGGGTCCGAGCGTGCCCCATAACACTGCGAGGATTGTTGAAGGCGACAAGGGACGGTCATACGGACGTAACTAAGCAGTAGTGAGAACTCGCCAAAATTTACTGAAAATAGTTTTAAATCTGGCCGTAAAAATACTGGAGTGGATGTTGGTGGGTGGGTGGTGTAGTTAACCGCGTTAAAATAAAGTTATCTAAAATTTGTATACAAAAACGTATTAATGTGTTTGGATTCAACACACACGAGAAAATTAACCACAAACTAATGAACAGTTAATGATCCGTCCTCCACACAACAAAAAAAGAAAAATATAAGGACAAAGCACACACATGGTCCTTTTCAGTTTCGATCTTTAAAATGTTGCGGTAGATGACACATCTACCGCAACATTTTAAAGCCCGATAGTGAAAAAGGATAACTTGTCACGTAGAGTCCTGATTCAGAAAAAACGTGGATTTTGGCCCCATATCTGCATACACTCCTGAAGGCAACAAGTAGGAGTGCAAATGTGTCACAAAAATTGCAAGGCGCTTTCCGGCAAACTGAGAAATATTAGGCCTACGCGTCCTGTGTTGCTTATTAACCCATATCCTACTGAGGCTAAAAGCTTCAAATTTGTCCACTGTCATATGCAAGCTACATTATAGTACTTACAGATAAGGATACAGACCAACGGCTTTAGTTCAAGGGTGGTGCCAGAATAGCTTGGCGCCTAGAGGCGCCAAGCTATTCTGGCACTACCCTTGAACTATTTTAGTCACACTTATTTCACACACTGGTGTATTCCGAATGATAAGGGCTATTCTGAGGTACACCTGACAAGAAGGAAAAAAAGGGGGGGTGGGGGGGTGGGGGGGGGGGAGTGGCAGACTAGCGACACGGATCAACTGTACACTGCACAGTCTGCTTCTAAAATGTATTGCATTCTTTTCAAAGATGGTGAATTGAACCCCAGTAGCAAAACGTCTTGGGGCCCAAGACGGCCGCAGTGGGCCTGCGCGTCCATTGCGGCCGTCGTGGGCCTGAGGGCCTTTGTTTACTGGAAAGGTTCATGCTGCGTTAAAAGTAATCAATCAACCAATCAATCCATCAATCAATGCTAAACGAACGTGCTGATGTGTGGAGCATCAGTCTTTATTCGGTGCGGTCCGTGGCGCAGCGGTAAAAGCGCCTGCCACCAATGCAAGCGGAGGTTCGATACCCGGTTCCGGCGTCAGACTTTTCTCCTCTAGTGTCACTATTAATTCGGGCGGACCGTCGGGGATTCTTTCTCCGGGTACTCCGGCTCTTTCCTACCCCACGAATTTGGTATTAATATTAGTCCACTTAATTAGATTTCAAAAATATAAAAAACGATTTAAATTTCAAAAAAATTCAGTAGCCCGCTTGAGCTTGCCCTTAGCACCACGTGAATGTTCTGTGTTTATGTACAGTGTGTGAGGGAATACGCGTGACTCACGTGAGCGTGCTTGTTGGGTTTAGTTCGCGGCTATGTCCTGCGCGTTGAGTTATATTATAAACATGACAAATGCACCATATAAATACTATGTATTATTATTATTATTATTATTATTATTATTATTATTATTATTATTATTATTCGACATAAATTGCCCTAAAGAGGGACGACAATAACGTAGGAAAAAAATGCATCGGTGAAAGTCAGAGCTAATAAAATGGGTGCTGGTCTGTGATTTTAAACCGTAGGCAGTCACCTTTTTGGTCTGGATTGTAGGTCTTTATGCCATAAGGTCTAAACCACAAACCAGCACACATTTGTAAAATGGCCAGCGCCCGTCTGGCTGCTTGGTCTGACTGATGGGTGGACAATTATACAGTTTTCCTATAAACTAGTTGGTTGTGTTTCAAAACGAACTTCTCCTTCCTGTCGCTAAATCCACTCCCAAATATCTTTAAGTCTTTGTCTTTGTTTATTTGGGTTTTTCTTTTAAAGAAAAGTACCTAGCATTTTCTATGTTTCATCGCCGGTTTTACCCGATCTGGAACTATCTGCTACCGTATCAAACCATAAAAGTTACCTTCAAAATGTTTAGACAACACCTGCAAAATCGTAAAACGGGTGTTTTTTTTTAATAATTAAAGTACCAGAAAATAGCTAATGAGATAATCAGGAACACAGTATACACAGTGTAATAATTTCCCTAAGTCCCAGGTTTAGTATTCTATAACATTGATGTGACAGGTATGAAAGAATATAAATAAGTTTGAATCTTTGAATGTGTGTATGTAGCATGTAGCAGGATATTCACTCGTTGACTGCTAGTGCTATTATTAATTGACAATATCGCTCGGCAGAAAAGACGCGTTACTATTACTAAAATACTACTCGTCTTTTCCACCAAACGGTGTCGTCAGTAGCAGCCAAGGGGTTAAGATAATTGTGTCCATTCTTCCTCAGGTTTGTTGTTATAAAATAATGGTCAGTACTTGTGTCAGTCCCATCAATCACAATTAATGTATGTATTGCGAAGTATAGATTATTTACAGAGGAAGCCAGAAGGAATGATCCAATCAAACGCCTGCAACGTGAAATAATCAGACTGTAGATAGACATTTAAATAAATACTATAGTATATTGATTAAAAACGTGACACGTTATCTTTTGGGGCAAAATCGGAAATACAACCAACTGACGTTTCAATGAGAAACGCAAGAAAATTGAATTCAAAACCAACAAAACTGTAAAGCTAATCCATAAAAGTGTCATTTAAAACAAGCAACATTTTACATCTGTTGAAAAGAATGGCTGAATTGTTCCATGAAATCAGCCTCCAGAGTCTAGGAGAAAGCGCACATGCTGAGTTTTGGAACACAGCCCACTAGAGGAGTGCAGGCAATAATAGTTTTGGCACACGTCGCAGACATTTCTCCGTCCCTGCTGCGGGAATGGCACCATCTCCAAGAGGCACAGATCCTCATGAGCCCCCGCATCTGCGGGGACCCATGAGGATCTATGCCTCTTTCTGTCCCTATTCATCTCTGCGTTCTTCAAGCGCTATCGGCCATTGGGTGCTAAAGTCTGCGATGGTTTCTGGAAACAAGAGGTGGCAAAAAAGTAAAGATGGAAGAAAAGAGAAGGGGAGAGGGGGGGGGGGAGGTGAAGGGGAGACGGGGGAGAGGTGAAGGGGGAGGGGGGGGAGCGACGACAGTCCAAAAACAATTTATCTGCACGCAACATAGATCTTCAAGGATCCCAGCTGGTTGCAGCTGCGACGTTCAAGAAGTCATTCGATTGATACCCGTTCCTAGCAAGAATTAAGACTCGCACATAGACGAAGGTGGTCATGAAAGCTCCAGTATACCACTGACAGACTGTAGAGAAGACGGTTAAGGAACTACAGTTGAACCCGTTTCGAGCAACCACCCGTTCAGCAAGAAAGAAGTGGTCTTAAAAGACAGGTGCTCTCTCAAGAAAAGTTGTGAAGGGCAAAGGTGTCTTGTCACCTGTCATACACCCATGCCATTACATCCAGAGGCTGATTTTTTAAAAAATTTGCTTATTGTTATATGAAGGCCTTATTACAGACTAAGCCTAAGGCGCCAAGCTATTCTGGCACCGCCCTTGAACCATAATGATCAAATTAATTTCATGCAGTAGTGTATCAGGGTGAAATACGTTAAAGACGATCATCTAAAGGCTGTGGCCACTCAAATGATGGTCTTTAATGACAGGCGACCTCTTATAAAAGTGGTCGCTCCAAGCAGGTTCTGCTGTAGAAAAGTACACATATCTGCAAGAGGAAGCAGCACACAGCTTTACAGACAACAGGGGCTTGTCAGACTGTATGACTCTTGTAGATTGAGCTAAGCATACAAGGACAGACACCCGTTTCCGTCTTGTCCAAAACTGCATCATGATTCCTCAGAGGAGGGGGCCGGATATCATGGGTGTTTTTTCTTTGAAACAAGGGTGTACATAAACACTGGCTTACCTTTATGACGTCATAAAAACAGCCGTAGGAATAAAATAGAAGAAAAATAAAACTTGAGACATCAACTTCTTCGATCAAGTTCTCCGTTGACATGAGGCACTGATTACATACAGACGCAAGAAGCATAGATGTGCCTCTGCAGCTGCAGGGGCACAAGAGAATCTATGCCTCTTGCAGACTGAAGGAGCAGGCTTGGGATCTGCAAGTACATATACACTATGCTTACCTTCGTGACCCAGACGAAGGCCAGCTGCTGCCTGGTTCCTGCTGCCAGGTTTTGGAGGTTGGCAAGGCAACAACAGGTAGTTTAGCCCCCATTTTCCACTCTTTCTCCACTCCCAGCCTCTTCCACCATCAACGTCTTGTGATGCGTGTTGGGGAACTTGTCATAGAAGTGTAGGAGGGGATTTTCAGCTCCCAGCCGCCGGACGTCTCAGTGGATGCCGCTTTAATTAAGTCTGATAAGTTGGTTGGCCTACAAAGTTTCCGCATTGACAGTTCAGACGTGGTCTTCAGTGCAGTTCCTGGGACGGTGTCCTGAATGCGTGTCTAAAATATGTGATCAAGTGATAGATTGTTACTAGTTCCGCTCCATCTTCAACAAAGTTTTAGCTCCCAGTCCCGCGGTTCCTAACCGCTGATCAAACCAGCTCAGTATTTGCCGGATCGCGTCTCAGTTTCGTCAAGCCGCTCACATAATTAAATTCATTTGCGCCGGCCTTGAAGTCTTTGATGCAATAGCTGAGTTCGGAAATGTAAAATGCAAAGCCGAATCTCTCAAGTTTTTAAACCAGACAGACTGCTCAATTGTCCCAATTTCTGCCGCTCACAATCGGGTGGGTGTAGCGCCACGGTGCAGTGCCGGCCAATTACTACGGTGCCAGGCTTACCGCGGCGGCTGTGATCACGGTGGTCGCCGTCGCCAAAGCGTTAAACGGCATGTGTACTGGTCTGTAAATCTATACCTTTTCGCTCGCGAGCTGTAATATATCCCAAACAACCGACCAGCTCACTAACAGGTATTCTTCAGAGCTCGACCTGTCTTCACTGATTGTCAATGTAATTACATAATCTGCTAGGCATTGCTTTCTGCAGAGGACTTTTTTGGAGTCGTGTCAGTCTGGCCCACCGGCACTAATACACGAGCTAATCAGAACTCGTTAGTCTCACACTCACTGTCTCCTCGATTCGCTACCGCTGATCAGCGGTAGCGAATCGACGGAGACAACCATCGTGGGTCCGAGTCTGTCTCACAGCTGCGCTATGAGAAATTGCGCATTTCTATTCTAATAATCGGCGGGATAGCCGGAATCAATGGTGCACTGCACGGTGCGCTGTGAGGTCCGCCCGCACCGACTTGAATGCGCCGCGGAAAAAAATCCAGTCAGACTCACCGACTTTTTGCAGCCCGTAGAGCGTTCGACATTTCTATGTTGGTGGGGAACCAAGAAGACGCCGTCCTGCATGCATTGTCCTTAATACGTTCCAGCTAAACACTTGCATTCATAATGAGTAGTCGAGTCATTGCTATGGTCTCTGCAACTGAGTCGCCTGCACAGTGGCTCTCCGCCGCCCTAGTCTGACAGCCCGACAAGCAGTAGGTCAGTCAATCTGCAGCGCTTCCAGTCGGCTGCGTTTGTGTCTGCAGCACCGTCCGAAACGGGGGCACACGCGGAAAATGTTGTTATGTCCATTGAGTCCCTTCTAGCTACAAGAGGCACAGATTCTCATAAACGCCCGCAGCAGCAGGAGCTCAATATTCCTCTTACAAGCTTACTACCTGACAATATCGCATACTTAGACTTGAATCAGTTAACTGAACCTGTCTGCTTACCTGGGCAGCTAAAGGCTTTGAAAGTAAGCAAAACACACGCAAAACTGATATATACGCACCAAAAACAGTAGTAGATCGTATGGCCTTTCAGTCAAAATGCTTTCCTACTCGAAAGGCAAACACTGAGTGGATAAAACAATTATTGCAAGACACATAGATTTTCATTATCCCTTGCACTTGCAAGGGGTCATGAAAATCTATGTCTCTTGCACACGAAACTGGCTAAAGGTCTACTTTGTTTGCCCTGGGAATTTGCAGCCGACAGAACTGATAAACGATTGGCTCCGCCCATTTAGCCATCCGGCGGCCGGGAGCAGCGCTCTGATTGGTTAGGGGGTGTCAATATTGGCATATCCCGCGTGCTTCGCGTGCTTGTCTCGTGCAAGGAGTGAGAGAGCAGGTGGGACAGTTGAAGGGGAGGAGTAGCGCATTAAAGAGTCAACTTAACTCCGACGACCTGATTCCAGGGGAGAAAGACGGACTTGTTCAATAGCATGTCCGTTGAAATGTCCCTGGTAAATCAAAGTGGCACAGTTGGTCAGTGTTCAGGTCGTACTCCATAGGTAATACATTTCCCTGTCCCTCATAACCCGCCCGTCAGGCGGGGCCGTCCATTATCACTTCGGTGCCGTGGACGTTAAACCCGAACTAACCGACGAGCTGACAAGAGTGAGCTGAAAACAGACGTACATTTAAAATACTTTCCGTTAGTAATAATAATAATAAATAGTTCTTGTATAGCGCTGTTCTCCACTGAGGAAAACACCGGACTCACTGCGCATGCACAACAGCACACCCCGCCCTCTCTGGCAGACTGGAATGACACACGCACGATTATACACTACGAAACCACCCCATCCCTTCCCGACACGTTACATCCACCTCCATCTAAAATCAAAATAAAAGGCAGTCAGTCAACAGTTAGCTAAAGGTGAGTTAAATGTTAAATGCCCGACAGAAGAGAAGTCTTTAAGTGAGCATTGAATCTTGTAACATGTGGGCGAGTTCCACACACTTGGGGCTAAAAAGGTGAAAGAACGCTCCCCGACAGTTTTCATGTTAAGCTTCGGGATTTTAAAAAAGTTCAGTTTTCACTGGAGCGTGATGCTGATAAACGGACAGCTTGGCAGAAAGGTACGGCGGGAGAGATGATCCGTCAAGGGCCGATAGGCGAAAATTGCAATTTTGTACTCACTGGCCGCCGCCAGCGGAATTTTACGCCGGAGCAGCCACTGAGCGCAGCTGCTTGAGAGGCGTAACGTGGTCTCTCTCTGATTTCGTTCATTTTCTTCAAGATGAGACGCGTCGCATTGTTTTGAATTATCTGCAAGCGTGAACTCTGGTCTGCCGATAAACCTGCCCGTACAGAATTGCAATAATCGAACCTGGACGTAATGAATGCATTTATAAGTCTTGACGCCGCACTTTCTGTGAGATACGGTCTGAGGGAAGAAATTCTGCGCAGCTCAAGGAAACCAGCTCGGCAGACGCTACTGATATGATCATGCATGGAGAGTGTCGAATCAATCTTCACACCCAGATATTTGACACAGTTCTGGAAGCGAACGTTGCGGGCACCAATGTCTGCGAACTCGATGTCAATCAGACTAGGCGAGACTGAGAGCCAGCAGGCATGACTTCGGTTTTGGCAGTGTTAAGCTTAAGTTCAAGTTGTTGCGGCTAGTCATCCAGGTCAGGACGTAGTAATGCAAATCCCTTACAGAAATAACAAAAGTATTCTAAAAAGATAAAATCAATAAAACACTGACGAGGCCGGGACAAACGATCTTCGTTATAACTTGATATGACGAAGAAGTGTGTGTCCCAGCGTCATGTGTTTTTATAGATTTTAATTATGTAAGCTAGCGTAGCCTGTACCCTTGCAGATCAAAATGTGGGAGGGGCGTCCCCAACTGACTGATTAATTAGTTCGGGGTTTAACCCCTTTACAGCCAGCGGACGCAGGTTATGGTGCGGTTCTGAAATATTTACACCATAGAACCTTGACCTCCAAGGAACATAAATACAAAGTGGTGTCCTCAAGAGTCATAGATCATCATGAGGAATTATTTCCTATTGCAGCTTGGCGGTGTTCAATTTTTGTCAGCAGTGAAGGGGTTACACGGGACCGGAGACCGCGGGTCCGCGGAACCGGAGTGATAATGGACGGCCTAATTGAACTGACGGTTTATGGGGGACCGTGCCGAAGAGCTATTGCATATAGAGTACGACCTGAACAATGAACAATTCAGGCGCACCGCAACTGCCACTTTGATTTATCAGGACATTTCAACTGATATACTACAGAACAAGCCCGTCTTTTCCCCTGGAAAAGGGCGTCCCGATGGGGTTTACGTGGATTTTGAATGGCGGTACAGTGCCGGTTTTGACCACAGAGAGAGAGGGGGGGTGGGTGGGGGCGGGCGGGCAGGGGTGGGGGGGGGGGGAGGGTGGGTTTGCACAAAAATAATAATAATTCAGTCAGCTCCCGAAATCTGCAAGAAACACATGATGATATTCCAGGGGTGGATCAGTTACCTCGAGGGGGGAGGGGTTCAAACTTTTTGTTTGGGACTTTCAGCCCAATACAAAAGGCCTCCCCGCCGCTAGACCTTGCTTCCAGGGGCAGACTGAAAATCGAAAAAGAAGAGAGACTGAGGGGGGGGGGGGGGGGGGGGGGGGGGGGCGTGTTAAGACTCTCACCATTCACTGACCAAAATATCCAACAACCGAAAAAGGGAATTTGTTACAGCATTTAAAGAATTCTGGCTGGGGGGTGAGGTGGGGGAACCCTTGTAATAATGACAATAGATATTCGAGAATTCAGTGCTGTAAAACCTAGCGCAGTCAATGCTCGCTGAACAACCTGGATTCGCTCACATTGGATGTCTCCCACTATTCGCTGCCGCTGATTCAGCGGGCAGCGAATAGAGGGAGACAACCAGTGTTATTCACGTATAGTTTCTAGCGTTCAGTTTGCGAGGGAACTGACGTAAGCCGGGGAGGGGGAAAAAGCCTCACTGACACACACAAACACACACACACAAAGTGGACTGTACAGGCGGTGTCCATGCAGGGCTGGGTTAGTCAGTATTATAGCGAACATATTACAGGAGAGGTTGAAAAACGATAGTGAGAGGTGTCAGTCGGGTGTTTGGAATAAGCAATCCCGGCAGACCAAAAAGGTGACTGCCAAGCGTGTAATATGCAAAGAAGTACCCAACGGAGAAAGAAACACGCTTAGAAAAGACGGGTACAACACAATTTATTAATATTTCGGGTAAATACCCTTTGTCAAAATAGACAAACAAACAAACAGAGAGATTAGCCGCTACTTATCTTCATTGGCAGAAGGAATGTGGAAAGGGTATTTACCCGAAATATTAATAAATTGTGTTGTACCCGTCTTCTCTAAGCGTGTTTCTTTCTCCGTTGGGTACTTCTTTGGGTGTTTGGAATGATTTGGGGATCGATATTGCAGGAGTAGCCTTTTTTTGTTGTTGTTAATTTTGTTTTGGTCATGTTTGGTTTGATTGTTGCTGTGTTTGGGCTGGGTTTTTTTTTATGTTTGTTCAACGAATTTGTTTTGTTTTCTTCTTTTGCTTTCTTTTCTTTTCAGTGCTTTCTTTCTTTTCTTTTGCTTTTTTTTTCTTTTCTTATTATTTTTTTCGCTTTAATTTGCTTTACTTTGCTTTTGCTCTGTTTTACTGCTGAACGTGCCATGCCTTTTCAGTCGTGTACAACCGTGCCATGTCATTTTCTTACCTTGCTCATCGTTTGGTTTCGCTTTGTTGTTGTGTAGAGGGGAAGGGGGGGGGGTTGGCTTGATTAGGTATCAAAATACAGAAATACGCTTAAAGGGTACAGAACACTCTTTTTTTTTTTTTAATTTTCGGGATTAAACCTTTCAGTTTTCAAAATGGACATCAGACAAGAACAGAAGGCACTATTTATCTTTTTTAAGTGAGTAGTTAGAAAGGAGAAGAGCGACACATTTAATAAAATGCTCAGGATAACCCATTTAACCCCAACGCCCTACAGCAGAAAATGGACCAGCCATGATAATTCAAGGGTAGTGCCTATGTTCTTTTGTTAAGTTCCTACCCTTGAATAAATCTAGTATATGAAAATACAAGTTACCGTCGATAGGTAAATGATCTCCGATCTAGGCAACATAAAACAACGGTCAACGCTGCACCTGGGGGGGGGGAGGAGGGGGGGGGGGCGTCGCCGTAGTACAGCGCCGGTGTTTAGAGGGCACCGCTCCGACAAAGTCCGTCAACACTATTTATAACATACGAATGTCATTATGGTAACAGCCATGAGTCATTATAATTTAAGTAAAACCAACACCCCCACACACACAGTCACGTTCACTGGCACGTCGCTTGTTGGGAAGTATCTGTCAACAGCAAAGGTTGGCGGGCCAGGCAGTACGAGTTAAATAAACACGGCCGCCTCGGCGAAACGCAGTAAATAAGAAAGTAGTACAGCTCGCTGGTAAATTCTTCTCTGTATGCTTCCACGCTTTTCTGTGGAGTCATTGTACCTCTAGAACCTTTTGAGTGGTAATTAAATATTTTGGAGAAAAAAATTCACGCCGTTTTCGGGATTAATTTCCCGAATTATTTGGGATATAGTATTCGTGAAATTAATCCCGAAAACTTGAATATATATATATATATATATATATATATATATATATATATATATATATATATATATATATATATATATATATATAAACACAATTTTCTCATTAATAATCGCATGATTTTTTTTATAGGCGGTATTTTACATAAGCCTACAATTTGTCTCGGCTGTCGGGTACGATTAGGTGAATTGTGACCTGTATGCCCTAGGTGTGAAAATCACACAGTTTTCTGCACCACGTTTTTCGGAGTCATTTGTAAAATAACTAACATAACTTTAATTTTTCTTTTACGATAAAAACCTATCTTCTCATTAATACCCGCATGATTTTTCATTAACAGTGTTTGCATAAGCCTGCTGTTTGTCCCTGCCCTGGGGTAGGATTAGGTCTGATTGTGACCGGCTGTAAGCCCTAGGTGTGAAAATCAGAAAGAAAATTGCAAAGTTGATCCTCTAATACGTCAAATGTTAGTACTGAGATGAGTGACGTACGACATCGAGTCATCACTATGAACACGGCGTCGTGGGACTAATGATGCCCTGACGTGAAGCTTGAAGTGACGTCATTTCGCTGCTCTTGCTATTCTTCTTCTTCCGGAATAGTCAGACCACAGAGCTTACGAATGGCGGGAATCGCCGTGTGTCCTTTATTTCTGTGTGCCAGGCCGCTGTGTGGATTTAGCAGAGTCGGTGGCTTAGAGTAGCCTAAAGGAGATGGATTCCTGTCGCTACAAAGCCCACAGAGCGTACTAATCAGTGGCGGGAAGCCGGCCGTGTGTCCGTCTTTATTTGTGTGCGCCGACGTGTGTGTTGATCGGCAGAGGTTGGCTTAGAGAGGAGGGAAATGGCTCAGCATAATAAGCCTAAAAATATGAACAACTCTGAATGTTCCTAAAAGATAAACGCATGTGAGTTCCAAACAATACGGTAGGCTTTGGGATGAAATCCCCATCTTGTTTTTCACTGCTTCCGGCGTTTTCCACGTGACTTGGTTACACCACATCTTTGGCACGCTCAAAAAAGGTCAAAATTAATCAACACGACCGGTTTTCACCGAGACTGATTAGGTTTTCTCTCTTCTTATTAAATCATTCTTTTCGTGCCATTCCCATTTTTTAAGCCTGGCAGTAATCATTCTGATAATGTCCACATATCAAGTGTGACTCCACACGTACCGCGTGACACGATCTTTGCGTACACTGCAGCGGCATAAACGCCCCGAGAGAGGCAGGCAGGTGTTGTAGTATTCAAGAGTGATTCGTGGTTTTTTAAAAATTATTTTCCCTCACGCTTCGATATTAGAAGTAAAGCGAGTTGTACGCTGACAGTTGGACTGAGAAATGACCTAACCAAGCGAAATGCGTTTTTTTCACGGCCATTTTGCGTTCGATTCCGCCACAAGAAAGAGTAAAAAAGATCGTTCATCATCCATTTAGGTATGAAAACCACTTTTATTTTTCTCATCAAACATTTTTACATCGATATTACACACTTGTTTGTTACTGAGATATCGGTCATATAACTAAGTAGTTATGGTCTGTTACTATGATGTGAGGAGAAGGTCGTCCGACGCACCTTTTGAGAGTTAGCTATATATATATATATATATATATATATATATATATATATATATATATATATATATATATATATATATATATATATATATATATATATATATATATATATATATATATATATATATATATATATATATATATTTGCCTAGGATCAAGCATCTCAACACAGTCAAAAAAAAAACTGTCTGCAACAGATACTGCTGACAATATGTGTATGGGGCCTTTGTGTACTATCTTAGAGCTTTATCATGTAAGTACAATGCCAAATGTCGAAACTCATCGTTTGCAGGGTCTATTGTTTTTGTACCCATGTCGCGGATTTATCGTCTGCATCGGCCTGGTTTTGAATTAATATGCATATTCTATAAGCCTACGTCACAAGGCCGCAGAACCCGACCGACTATCAGTGCCGGTCTCGCAATACTGCAGGTCACGAGGTCATCGGCGTGTACTGATGTTCTCCGGCATCCCTTTGACGTAATTTTCCACGAGAATGTAGAATAAACCTTCCATACTCGCTATGTTGTCAAAATCACAATGCGGGTTTCGCTTGACCTGCTAGTATTTACTAGTAACGATCGAGCTGCTTCGTCAGTGCACGGCAGGGGGCGTGGCTTGTTCGACTCTCCGCTCATCTCGACTGAGCCAGCGTCTACGGTGCCTAGTTTGACCTCTGATCCTTTATCCCTCGGAAACACGAAACAGAACATTGGTAATTATACCCACTTTCTGCACTGCGGCAGTCAATTTCACATCTCACTCATCGAAGTCTACGTAACTGAAAGCATCTCTGGAAACGACAAATGCACCATCGCAGCAGAAACACTAACTCTGTGAATCCTAGTGAATGCCGGAGAGCCCACACACTGATCCGAATCGGCCCCGATTGTAAGCTTCAACCAATCAGAGCGCGTCTCGCAAAGCACGTCGTTTCAGTTTGCAAATGGCGGAAGATCAGTCAACCACCTTCGTTGCCGATGTTTCGCCCGCCTCAGTCAACCCGAATATGATGTAAAACTGCTGATAATGCAAGCACATCATCATCACTGTCGAAACTAGCAGCCATTTCGCTGAACAGGTACGACCTTGATCTTCGATTCAAACCGGTCGGCTAAATAAAGTCGGGGAATGTGTGGCAGTGCACACGTTTTTGCAGTCCGGTCCGATTACACTCCGATTCGAAACTGCTCAAGAATCGGCCTCAAAATCGGGCATGTGTGGCGGGGCCTTTAGACCATATAAGTAGGACCCGTCGAATGTCTTCGAGCTTTTATTCATAATTGATGTTGGTGATACTGTTCACATCTGTAGAAAATTTAATGCCAAGTACCTTAAAGACCCCAGGATCCCAGATGAGTTGGAATCTGGCATGTAGCGTGTGGGAGAATTGTTCATGGATCCAAGCCAAATCACTTGTTTTGTCTTCTTCTTCTCGAACGCCGTCACACTTGGAGTTTGGCTCTCAAAATGAAATCTGTGGTCTTCTGTAGTGCCTCCACAGGCCCGTACAGTTTCTCTTGTAGAGTGGCGGGCTTCGGCCATATCTCCTCCCTCAGCGGCTGGTGGTTCCCACAGTCCTGGAGGATGTGCTCTGTGGTCTGCTCTGCTTCTCCACAAGGGCACAGGGGAGATGGCACGAGGTGGAAGCGTCTGTGCAGGTGGAAATTGAGTCGGTTGTGCCCGGTCCTCAGACGAAAGATGGTCACCTGCTCTTGTCTGGACAGCTGATGGTAACTGTCTATGGGCCGTTGTGGTGGTCTGTACACAGACTTAATGATGGTCTTCATCTCTGTGAAGCTGACTCCATTTTCATCTTGTTCTTTCTCTGCGCCCGCTTTTGCCATTCTGTCAGCTTCTTCATTGCCGTAGATGCCACAGTGTGAAGGGATCCACTGCAGCACCAGTCTGGTGCACTTGATGTTTTGCAGTGCCTCTTGTAGACGTGGCAGTTTGCTTGCTGTTGCTGCCTCAAGGACAGACATGGCATCAGTAAGGAAGACAATCTGGGCATCAGGGTCTGCAGTGCCACTAAGGGTGTTAACTGCGTGGACCAGGGCTTCCACCTCAGCTCTGTAATTTGTGCAGTGAAAGCCTGTTCGTACTGCCTCTGCCTGCCATTTTCCGTTTGGGTACTGAATGTACACCCCAGCCCCTCCATCCTGAACTGCATCTGTGGCTGATCCATCGGTGTATGCCCGTATCCATGCTTCCTGGGGATACATTTCTTCGAGCATGGCCAGTGTCAGGGCTTTCTTGCTCACAGTGCTGTGCTCATCTCTGGTGGTGATGTAGGGTACCGTGGAAGAGATGGTGATGTTTTCTGGCTTACTTTCCCAAGGTGGAAGGTCGCTAGCAGGATTCAGAGCCTCTACCTGCGCAGGCAGCTTTGCCTGGTGTTTTCTCTGCAGTGCTCTCGTCTCCTTCACAAAGCTTGATCTTTTCAGTCTCCCTGAGGTTGGTTGTTTCATCCTAGCGTTCATAGGGTGGTCTTTGGAAGACTTGATCTTTGTGGACTGTATCAAGGCTTTGCAATCTCTTCTCATGCGCAGGGGTGGGATGCCTGTTGTCTCTTCCATCTTTTCAATTGGTGTGGATCTCATTGCGCCGGTGATGATACGCAGTGCCTGGTTCTGAACTCTGTCAATGGTCTGCTGGTGTGACTGGGCTGCCGTCAACCATGCATTAGATCCGTACTCAAGGTGTGGTCTCACTGTGCCTTGATATACATTTTTGAGGATCTTTTCATTGGCTCCCCATTGTGTTCCAGCCAGTTTTCTCATGATGTGCAGCTTTCTTCTAGCTTTCGCTTCTGCATTCCAAATGTGCGGCTTCCACGTCAGCCTCTTGTCAAGGGTGACTCCCAGGTATGTCTGTTGGTCTTCATACCGCAGTGGGGTGTTGCCCAGTGTTAGGTTGCCAGCCTTTGCCTTGTTGGAGAGAGAGAAGAGTGTGGCTGATGATTTTTCTGTGTTGATGGTCACACACCAGTTGTTGGTCCAGTCTGTCAGCCTGTCCAGGGCTAGCTGCATCCTGTATGTAGCAGTTGTTGCATACTCTTCTGTGCACCAGAGTACCAGGTCGTCTGCGTACAGGGCTGCGTGTACTCCTTTTGGTAGCTCTGGCACAAGGTCGTTGATGAAAAGTATGAACAGGGTCGGTGACAGGACTCCCCCCTGTGGCACCCCCTGACGCAACAGCACTTTTTGGCCACAGTACCCATCCACTGTCACACGGGCTCTGCGATTGTGCAGGTATGACTTGGTCCACCGGTACATATTCCCTTGGATGCCACTGCGAAGGAGTTTCACAAGGAGACCATCCTTCCACACATTGTCGAAAGCCTTCTGTAGGTCAATGAAGGCAGCTAATGTCACCTTCTGATCTTGAAAGGCATCTTCTATGACCTGTGCAAGGTGTGTTGTCTGGTCTTCTGTACTCTTGTAGCTTCTGAAGCCGGCTTGCTCTGGCACAATAATGCTCTCGGAGTCCAGGTACCACTGCAGGCGCTTGTTGATGATGCGCTCCATGGTCTTGCACACACAACTTGTCAGGCTGATGGGGCGATAACTCAGGGCTTTGGATTTATTCTTCCCTTTCTTCAAAATTGGGATCATCCTGGCTTCCTTCCAGCACTGGGGTACCTGTCCTCCTCTCCAGCTGTGGTTAAAGATGTCCAGTAGCTTCATTAAGGCAGTGTTGCCAAGGTGTTGTAACATCTCGTTTGAGATGCTGTCTGGACCTGGAGATTTTTTCTTCTTCAGCTGTTTGATGGCCATCTTCAGTTCTGGAAGGGTGATGTCCTTCTTCATTGCATCATGGATGTTCGCATCTCTTGTTCTCTCTATTTCTTCCTGTCTGATTTCTTTCGTAAGCATTCGTGGGAAAGTGATGTCACTTTCTTTCGCATAGATCTGTGCAAACATGTTTGCAGCTTTCCTACCAGTCAGTGCTTTCCCTTCTTCTTCCAAGGTGATCTTCTGTTCCCTGGTGCCCTCATCGTTCAATGCCTTGGTCAGTCTCCACAACTTCGTGGTGTCCCTGTCCATGTTTAGTCTTGCAGTCTTCTCTCTCCAACTTCTTCTTGTGCACTCCAACTTCATCTTCAGATACTGGGCCTTACTGTGTTGTAGCTTGATGTTGTTTTCTTGGCTGGGGTTGGTTTCAGCGTCTTCTCTGGCCCTAGTGAGGTTGTCATGTGCTTTCTGAAGATCTGCGGTCCAGTATGGGGTGTAGTTTTTCCGGACCCCTCGAGGTATGGATTCCTTGGCTGCCTTACTGATAATGTCATTAAACTCTCTGACCACATTGTTGATGTTCCTTCCAGAAACAGTGAGGTCTTGCATTAGCTCATTTGTTCGAATACTGAACAAGCGCCAGTCTGCCTTTCGGTAGTTCCATCTTGGCCGGTGTGGCGAGCTAGCTGCTGTGCATCCTTTTAGGGTTAGGAGGATAGGGCGGTGGTCACTTCCTCCTAGCTGTGGTCCTACTGTTCTGCTGAGGCGCTTATGAACATCTTCAGTGCAAAGCGCCAGGTCCGGTGTAGTGGTGGTGTGCCAGCGGCGAGAGTAGAAGGTAGGTTGGTCCTCAGGGTCATTGGCAAGTATCAGGTGGTTTTCATCTTGCCACTCCTCAATGTCTTCTCCTCTCTTGTCCAGTGTGTCATATCCCCAACTCTGGGACTGGCTGTTGAAGTCACCAGTGATGAGGAATCCACTGTCCGGGACCTGGATAGTGTCGAGGGACAGCAACTTATCATTAGGGCAGTAGTAGTTGACAAGGTCAAGGGTGCTGTCACTGGTGGTTACCTTGACCTGGATGTATTCTGCCTCTTCCATGAATCTCCTGGTTTCACTGGCATTCAGGTTGTTTCTAACTAGGGTCATAACCCCCCCTTTCTTCCTCCCTTGGCGATCACTTCGGAAGACCTGATATCCTCTGATCTTAAATGGTTTCCCTTCTTGCAGGTGCGTCTCTTGTATACAGCAGATGTTTATGCTGTTTTCATGCAGAAAGTGCTCTAGTTCTGTTTTCTTGTTGGTAACCCCTTCGGCATTCCAGTGCATGATGTTCACATTGGCACTTGTTTTGTCTATATTAATTTTCAAACCAGAAAAGGATGCAAAGTAACGTAAGGTATGAATGCTTTCCTCAAATGATTTTCTGCTACCATCCAAGAACACTGATGTGTCATCTGCAAACTGCGAAAGAAGTAGCTCGATGTCCCTAATCTTTAGACCCTAAATATTTTTGTTCTGACGTAGAATAGATGCCAAAATCTCTGCACAAAGTAGGTAGATATAATTATGGCGAGCTTGGATCACCTTGCCGACAGCCCCGGTATACCTGGAACCATCTAGAATATTGGCCATTGACAATCAGATTGTAAACAGTTCTGATCCAACTTTTAATGTCTGGACCAAAATTTAAAAAGTCCAGACATTTGTTTATAAAAGACCAGGCAACGGAATCAAACACCTTCTCGAAGTGTACAAGGAGAAGCTGCCCAGGCATATGACTGACATGTGTATAAAAAAAAAGTACATCATATAGGAGACGAATATTCCCCCCCAATGTATCGGCCCTTCAGAAAACATTTTTGGTCCTGATGAATAATGGAGGGCAGTACCTTTTTCAATTGCTCGGATATACAGGCTGATGCGATTTTATAACTACTGTTCAGGAGAGTAATGGGCCTCCAGTTTTTTAGAAACCTTTTATGTTTACCTTCCTTTGGTAACGGGTGATCACTCCCTGCCTCTGAGTGACTGACATCTGACCACACTGAAAACCATAGTTAACAGATCTGACTAGAAAGCAACCAATGTTCACTCAAACAAATTTGTAAAATTCAGAGGTAAAGCCATCCGAACCAGGAGATTTGTTATTACTCATTCGTTTCAGAGCACTAAGTGCTTCATCCAAAGAGATAGGCCCTTCAATCGACTGTCTCTCCTCCTCAGACAACGAGGGACTGACAACAGTAGAAGGTAGGTCAATGCCCACCAGTTCTGCCTCTCTAGAAGCATACGACTGTTCATAAAAAAACTTGGGTTTCCTTTAAAATAGACTGGTCATCATGTATTACACCACCATTATTCTTCTCTTAAAAATTCATAGCTTTGCTAACATAATTTCTATTTTCTAAGTTTCAAAAATATTTTAAAACCTTCTCCCCCTCCTGCACCCATTTAGCTCGGGACCGAACAATCACACCGTCTGTTTTTTTTTTCTTTCTTCTTCTTCTTAGTTCAACAAGCTCTTTGTTTTTTCTCTTCTAAGGGTGGGATATAATCATCATGAATATTAAGTTCCATGTCACTTATTTCCTTTTTCAAGGCATCCTCTTTCCTATTATCTTTTTTTTTTTTTCTTCTTGTGACTTGCATAGGAGATGGTTCGGCCCCGAACCTCTAAGAGAATCATTTCAAAAATGGCCTGGTCATTAATGCTGAATTGTAAGTCATTATTCTTAACATTACCAATATTATCCATATTATACAATACAATGCCATACTGTCTCTAAAATAGTTTATTTAACAACACCAACATATGACTTATCTTTAAGTAAGGAGTTATTGAATTTCCAGTAAGTTCTTCTGTTCATGTGAGGTTTTGCAAAAAAATTCAATGGACACCAATGAGTGATCGGAGCGATAACCGGATTTAATCCTTGCAGACATGGCATCCAACATTAAACATTCTGAAATCAAGAAGTAATCCAGCCTCCCCTGTTGGGTAGAATTAAACCGACGCCATGTATACAGCCTGGTTACAGGGTGAAGCTCTCTCCATGCATCCACTAGATCAAATACAGTCATAATATCAAACACTTTCTTCATTGAACGTGGGGGATTAATATTTCTATACCTAAAAGTGTCCTTATCAACATTCGAAACAACATTCCAATCACCCCATATGATGACGAACTTGTTGTCTAGTCTTTCTATTTCTTCAAATTCAGTGTCAAAAAAGGAGGGGCAGTCCACATTACTAGGACCATAAACATTTACGACAGTCATCCGTTTATCTGCTATTTCAATGTCTAATACTATGTACATTCCGTTATCACTTCTACATACTTCATAAATAATAATAATAATAATTACGGTATTTATAATGCGCTTATCTTATAATAATTATAACTCTAAGCGCGCACTCACAACTCACGCACGCATGCGCACGCTTAGACAACGTACCACAAAAAGTGAAATACATTACGACAGTCGACTTGGGGTGGGGAGTGTGGTGATATAGTGCTAGAACTGTTGAAAGAGGTGAGTTCTGAGGGCGGACTGGAAGGAGGAGAGAGAGTGTTTCTGACGGAGAGAGAGTGGGAGAGTGTTCCAGGCGGATGGACCGTATACAGAGAAGGAGAGGGGGCCGAAAGTGCTGAGTTTGGTGCGGGGGATGTGGAGGCGGAGAGGGTCGGAGACGGAGCGGAGGGAGCGGGGAGGAGTGTAGGGGTGAAGTAAGTTTGGAGAGATAGGCAGTAGCGCAGTTGTTCAGGGATTTGTAGCAGAGAGACAGAACTTGTATTGGATGCGTTGGGGGATGGGAAGCCAGTGAAGGACCGGTTTGAGCAGGGGAGTGATGTGGTTGGATTTTTTCTTTCTGAGGACGAGGCGGGCAGCATTGTTCTGGACGCGCTGGAGAGTGAAAGTGGCGGAGTAAGGGAGGCCGGAAAGGAGAGAGTTGCAGTAGTCGATGTGAGATAGGATGAGAGAGACAGCAAGTTTGGTGGCAGCTTCGGTAGTGAGGTATTTTCTGATCTGACTGATGCGGCGGAGGTGGAAGTAGCATGCCTGGGCCGTGACGGAGATGAAGCTGGTCATGGAAAGAGAGGAATCGAGGATAACGCCGAGGTTTTTGGCCGAGTCAGAGAGGGAGACGGGGGTGCTGTCGAGTTGAAATTGGAGAGAGGGAGGGAGCTGGGAAAGTTTCTGGCGAGTGCCTACCAGCATGGCTTCCGTTTTGTCGTCATTCAGTTTAAGCTTGTTTGCTGTCATCCAGTTTTTCACGTCTTCGTAGCAGTCAGCCGTGCGAGTCAGTAGTGACTGAGTAGAGTGTGAAAAGGACCGGGCCCAGGACGGACCCCTGTGGAACTCCGCAGGAGAGCGTGAATGGGTTGGAGGAGACGCCGTCGATGGTGACGGACTGCTGTCTGTCGGAGAGGTAGGAGAGAAACTAGGAGTGAGCAGAGTCAGTGATGCCAAAGGAGTAGTGAAGGCGGTGGAGGAGGATAGAGTGATCTATAGTGTCGAAGGCGGCAGAGAGGTCGAGTAGCGTAAGAAGGGAGATGTTGCCCTAGTCGGTGGAGAGAAGCAGGTAAGTCGGTCGTTTAAGATATGTAGAAGGGCTGTTTCAGTGCTGTGATGTTTGCGATAGGCGGACTAGAAGGGACTGAGGAGGTTGTTGTCGGCGAGGTGGAGTTTGAGCTGGTTGAGAACGACCTTCTCATGAAGCTTGGACAGGAAAGAGAGATTGGAGACTGGGCGATAGTTTTTGAGTTCGTTTGGGTCGAGGTTGTGTTTTTTTTAGGAGAGGACGGACGATGGCGGACTTGAAGATATCAGGGACGGAGCTGTTCTCTAGAGATGTGTTGATGATGTCGGTAATGAATAGCAGACGTTTTGGAGGGCCGTCCCGGTAGAGAAAAGCTGGGAGAGGTTCTAGTTCGCAGGTTTTGAGAGGCATGGACTTTATGGTCTTGAGGACTTCATCCTGAGAGACGGGCCGGAAGGACGAGAGG